>LR991000.1:18638550-19373550 GCA_905163435.1 Mamestra brassicae | reverse complement strand
CACTCTAGTGTGCATACCGCGAGCTCAGGTCTTGATTGGTAGTCGTGAGTCTGGCCCTTACCCAGTTTCAAGACACCATCTTGGCGAAAACTCAATTTGGATATCTGCATAACGGCTCTGTGGGAAAAGGTTGTATACTGATTTATATATATATATATATATATATATATATATATTTTTTTTTTTTTGTTTTATCGTTAATTTTATTTTATTATTATTTTGCGGGATATTTTGTACCTATCCCCCCTTTACAGGGATACGGAATATTACTAGTCTAATTGGCCCATGAATTTAACATTCACGCAAACCACCGCCATGTACCGCACACCGGCAAGGAAGGACGCGAGCTCGCCAGACTCAAAAGGCTCGCCACGTTCTACAGAGAAGGCTGAACCGTCACTGCCCTGTGTGAGGCGAAGCATCGGGAACTGGGAGGCTGGAAAAGCTAAGCCCCAGGCCAAGTCTCCGGCCAATCAAAAGAGTGACGCCACGCCGGGTACTTCTGTAGAAATTACCAGAAATCTAGAGACACGCCGCGTCCTGGCAGATGACGCAATACCAGCAAAGAGGACCGAGTCTGGTTACCCGAACATCACAGCGGAGGCGAGAGCTTGCCTGAATAAGGCGAAGCTCCACCTTAACAACTCGCGTAACCTAAAAGCGGAAATAAAAAAGGAGGTTACAGTGGCAATAGACCGACTGTACCAATTGGTAAAAGAGGCGGATAAGGGAAAAGATGGTCAGAATCAAAGGAGGGGCCCTGAGGGTCAAAAGGACAGGGAAAACGGGGATGCCCTGGAAAGTATCACTGAGTTGCGCACTGCACTAGAAGAGCAAACTCATATTGTGAAGGAGGGCAACCAAATGATCAAACAGCTGCAGGTGGCAATGCAGGAACAAAGGGAGGCACAAGACACACGTGACAGAGAACGACACAATGACAAAGATATCCTGAAGGGAATTCGAGCGCTCGAAGAGACCACCCAAGAAATGGGAAGAATGGTCGCCGAGATTAAAGGGAGAGCTCCTACCTACGCGGAAACCCTGACCGCTCCCCAAAACACCTGGGGTCACAAGCCGAAACACTCTATCATTGTGTCGTCTGATGTCATAATGGACACCAGTACAGAAATAGTGGGAAGAGTTAAACAGGCACTGGACGCAAAGAAGAGTGGCTTGCAGATCGAGAGGGTCCGAAAAGTCAAGGACAAGAGGGTTATCCTAAGCTTCAATAGCAAAGAAGAGATGGCAAAAACTACAGCCCAACTCGAAAAGGATAAGAACCTTAAAGTGGAAGAAGCCAAAAACCGAAACCCACTTGTAATAATCAAGGACGTCTTGTCCTACAACAGCGACGAGGATATCTTGACGGCCATAAAGGTCCAGAACTCCCGCCTCCTGGAAGGCCTGACGGCCGAGGAGGCAATTGCCACTGTGAAGTACCGAAGAAGGGCACGGAACTCGCTAGAGAGCCATGTCGTCCTGCAGGTGACACCGATGTTGTGGCAGAGACTTACCACGGCCAGCAGAATCTACATCGACCTGCAATGCGTCAGAGTCCACGATCAAACACCCCTTATACAGTGCACAAAGTGCTTGGCATATGGGCATGGCCGAAAGCTGTGTACGGAACCCGTAGATCTGTGCAACTATTGCGGGGGGCCACATCTCAAGGCCGAATGTACCGAACTGGCAACGGGCGAAAGGCCGACGTGCAAGAACTGCGTCAAAGAAAAGCACAATGATACAGGCCACACGGTCTACAGTCAAGAATGCCCAGTGCGTATGAAATGGGATGCATTAGCGCGAGCTGCAATAGCGTATTGCTAAGGTGGTCCCGGGGGTTACACGAACGGCAGCTGTTCAGGTATACTTGGTGGCACAAGCTAACCTCCAACGCAAACAACTGGCAACAAACGAGCTTATGATCGAGGCTGTGAAGCGCAAAATAGCCATCGCACTGGTCCAGGAGCCATATGTGGGAAACATAAAGGCAATGAAGTCGTACGGGGGGGCTAGAGTCTACCAAAACTCGGATAGCAGTGGAGGCACTGTAAAGGCAGCGATAGTCGTGTTCAACCATGACATCGACGTCATACAGTGCCCAAAATTCACCACCAACAACATCGTGGTGGTGAAGCTACGAACGAGCGCGTGGGAGATGCTTGCCGTCTCGTACTACTTTGAGCCTGATCAACCAATTGGGCCATACCTGGACCATTTAACAACCGCGATGAAAGAACTAGAGCCCAGGAAAGCCATCATTGGAGGGGACGCTAACGCCAAAAGTATGTGGTGGGGGAGCAGTGTTGTTGACGACAGAGGCGACGAACTGGTAGGAATGATCGGAGAGCTAGATCTTCAGGTACTCAACTGCGGGAACAAACCCACCTTCGATACCATCAGAGGAGGACGTAGAATAACAAGCCACGTTGACGTGACTCTATGCACAGAGGACTTGCTCAACCAGGTAGATGAATGGACGGTAGCTGAAGACTTAACGAGCTCGGACCACAACAGCATAATAATAAAAATTAAACTACAGAAAGGGCAAGGTATCCAAATCAAAAGAACGACTCGGAAATACAATACGAAAAAAGCTAATTGGGAACTATTTTATGAAAAAATGGACCAATTAAAAATAGAAAATAGTATTAATAAAGTACAGGTAGATCAAATAAATAACAAAGAAAATTTAGATAACATAATTGAAAAATACACAGAAATAATAACAGAAGCATGTAATGAAGCAATTCCAAAGAAAAAAGAAAACCAAACACTTACCATGCCGTGGTGGTCCAAAGAACTCGAAGCAATGAAGCACGATGTCGCCACTAAGAAGAGAAGAATTCGATGCGCTGCGCCATCGCGTAGAGAAGGTGTGGTTGCGTTGTACCTGAAAGAGAAAGAGAAATACGAATTAGAGGTTAAGAAACGCTCTACAGAGAGTTGGAAGGAATTTTGTGGAAAACAAACCAGGGAAGGGGTTTGGGAGGGAATTTATAGGGTCATTAAGAACACTACAAAAAGGCGAGAAGATCTGCCACTGGTATGGAATGGTAGGGAAGCAGGGCAGGAAGGATCTGCGAGAGTATTGGCAGAAACATTCTACCCGGAGGACACAGAAGAGGAGGATACCCCAGACCATCGTCGGATTCGAGCTCTTGCAGATCGAGTAAACGATTGGAGCCATAATGAGACCCATGACCCGGAGTTTACGACGGAGGAGCTCAGGTTCGCGACGGAGAGTTTCAACCCGAAGAAGGCACCCGGAGTAGACGGCTTTACAGCTGATATCTGCCAGCGGGTAATATCGCAGGACGTGGAACTGCACCTGGCTATATTTAATAAGTGCTGGCAAATGATGCACTTCCCCACAGCGTGGAAAGAAGCCACTGTGGTGGTGCTGAGGAAACCAGGGAAGGATAATTATACCAGTCCCAAGTCCTATAGACCAATTGGACTGCTACCGGTGATGGGTAAAATACTGGAGAAAATAATGGTTAGAAGGCTAGTTTGGTACTTGGTGCCCCGGATAAGCCCCCGCCAGTATGGATTCATGCCACAGCGTAGCACAGAAGACGCCCTCTATGACCTGCTGGCCCATGTGAGAGGTAAACTCCAAGAGAGGAAGCTCATCACCATGGTCTCGCTGGATATAGAGGGAGCCTTTGATAGTGCGTGGTGGCCAGCCATAAAGGTCAGGCTGGCGGAGGAGAAGTGCCCTGCGAATCTCAGGAGGATGATAGCCAGCTACCTAAGCGACCGTAAGGTCCGGGTAAGGTATGCCGGCCATGAGTACGCAAAAAGTACTAATAAAGGGTGTGTCCAGGGATCAATAGGCGGCGCCATTCTATGGAATCTCGTGTTAAACCCATTGCTGGAGAGCCTCATGCAGCGTAGCGACTATTGCCAGGCTTTCGCGGATGATGTGGTGCTCGTTTTTTCGGGGGAGACAGCCCTGGAAATCCAAGGACAGGCCAATGCCGCTCTTGAACATGTCCGGGGGTGGGGTGTCATGAATAAGCTCAGGTTCGCGCCGCATAAAACTTGCGCCATGGTAGTCACTAGAAAGCTTAAATATGACACGCCACACCTGACCATGGGGGGGATCGACATTGGAATGTCCTCGGAAATGAAGATCTTAGGACTCACAGTGGACGCCAAGTTGACCTTTAATAGCCATACGGCTAACGTTTGCAAAAAGGCACTTGGTGTCTACAACCAGCTGTCGAGAGCTGCTAAAGTGAGCTGGGGTCTCCACCCGGAAATAGTCCGGACCATTTACACCGCTACGGTAGAACCCATCATAACGTATGCGGCTGCCGCCTGGTCCTCAGCATCAAAAAAGTTGGGTGTTCAACGCCACCTTAATGCTGTCCAGAGGGGTTTTGCCCAAAAACTGTGCAGGGCGTATCGCACGGCCTCCCTTCATTCAGCGCTGGTACTGGCTGGAATACTGCCACTTGACCTCCGCATACAAGAGGCAGCCGCCCTGTATGAGGCGAAGAGAGGGGTGTCCCGGCCGGAGCTGGTAGATAGAGAGGTCGAGCGTAGAGCGGAGTACTCCAGTACACCTCACCCGGGGAAGCATACCGCGATCGGGTTTGTGAGCCTGGTGGACCAAGAGCAAGTAGATAGCCACAACAATCAGGCTATTCGGATATTTACCGATGGAAGCCGGATTGAGGATAAGGTTGGAGCAGCGCTAAGCCTATGGGATAGCGCAGCAGAGATAAAGGCGATCAAACTCAAGCTGGCCCCATACTGTACGGTATACCAGGCGGAACTCCTCGCGGTATGCAGAGCCACCGAGGAAATCCGGCAAAGAAGCGAGGAGAGCTATGGAATCTATAGCGACTCCAGATCAGCCCTGGAGACAATCACGAACCTCAGTACAACGCACCCCCTGGCAGTAAAAACCCGCAAGAACTTGAGGGCGATTGAAAGCCAGAACAAAACTGTGTTTTTGTTCTGGATCAAGGCACACGCGGGACTTGCGGGAAACGAAAGGGCGGATGAACTGGCGAAGGACGCGGCTCTTAAAATAAAAACAAAACCCAATTACGACCTGTGCCCGGTATCATTCATCAAACGACAGATCCGGAAAGGGTCGATTGATGAATGGAACCGAAGGTACAAAGCAAGTACCACAGCAAGAGTGACAAAATTGTTTTTTCCCGACATAACCATTTCCCATAAAATAGTCCGACAGATGGTCCCAACCAACATTACCACCCAAGTACTAACGGGCCACGGTGGATTCTCGGAGTACTTGAATCGATTCAGGTGCAAAGAGAATTCATCGTGCATCTGCCAACCCGGGACACCCGAAACGGTGGAACACATCTTGACCGAATGCCCCGTTCACGCCCTGAAAAGATATGAGGTAGAGAACAATCTGGATTGTAGAATGGTTGCTGAAAATTTTCAAGAGCTTATCTCGAACAAAAAATCTAGAAAAATATTTGTGGAGTATTTCAAAGATGTTGCCAAAGCCGTAATAAAAAGAAATAAATAGAATAAGAAATGAATGCTAGATATATATTTTAATAGAATATATTTACCTAGTATAGAAAAATAAACGTGTGTAAATTTATAAAATAAGGAGTTAACATTAAGGCAATAGAATTAAATAGATGAAATAGAAAATGTTAGTATAAGAAAAATGAAGTTTAATGTCTTAACTAGAATAAGTAATTGAATAGAATAAGCTAAGATACAAACTAAAATGTAACTGTGAAAATTAAAATAAAGAAACCAGCAGAACCCATCCCAACCAAAATGTTAAAAAAAAGGTCTCTGATCATGTCAGAGGAAAAACACGCAACGCCCTGTGATGACGGGTGTCTTCAAAAAAAAAAAAAAAAAAAAAAACCTAACCTAACCTAACCTAACCTTTTTTTTTTTTTTTTTTGATCTCGGGGGGAAATCCTCATGGAAATCCTCCACCCTGGGGCGGGTGGAGGGGTCTGTCAGACTCTTACTGACTAAAACCACCCCGGTGTTCCATCTTCCACCTGCGCCGGGGATCGCGGGAACGTATGCGACATCCGCAATCCCCGGCTGGTGCCGGCCCGCCTCTGCGGGCCACCTCGCGTCGGCGAGGGGAGTGAGGTGTTTAACTCCCCTCGCTACGTCAAAGAGGGGCGCACGGGAACACCACGCGCCGCCACCTCGGGTCCGGATGAATGGGGGGCGACGGACATCCCCAAGTCCGCCGCCCCTGGACCCAGTTAGGGGGGCCGGAAGAGGGCAGCGTAAGCCCTCCTCCGACGCCCGATGCGCCTGCTGCGGGCAGGGAGAGCGGTTGTGATCTCCCTCTCCCGTTCCGCAGCCTCCTTCTGCGCGATAACTGTCTCGCAGAAGGAGACCACCGCGTCCCAGGACTCCTCACCGCCGACCATAGCATGGACTACGGCCGGCAGCGAGAGGTCACCGCCTACAACAGAGATGAGGGCACGGCGCGGCTCCTCCCAAGCTGCACACTCTGCAAGCGTATGCCGCGCCGTGTCCTCCCGACAGTCGACGCAGTGGTGGCATCGAGCGTCCGGCTCCCTGCCTATGCGACACAAGAACCTCCCGAAGCAGCCATGCCCCGAGAGGACCTGCGTCGCACGGAACGACAGGGAGCCGTGCCTTCTCCCGAGCCAGAGGTCGAGCACTGGCCGGATGGCCTCGATGGTGATGAGGCCGGCGGTAGGGCTCGAAAGCCTGTCCCGCCATTCCGCCACCAGGACCTCGCGCAGCTGCGACCGACGCAGCTCCAAGTGTTGCTGCGTCAGTCTTTCGCCGCGCGCCCGCGCGCCCTCGCGCCACCTATGCAGTGACGCGAGCACTTTCGCCTCCAGGTCCCACGGCGGAGATCCGGCCAGTGCGCAAGCCGCCTCGTAGGAGATCGTGCGATATCCCCTGATGACTCTGACGGCCATCACCCTCTGCGGCCTCCGCAGAACAGTGATGGTGCTGGCCGTCAGGTCAGCCGCCCAGATCGGGGCCCCATACAGGGCCATCGATCGCACGATCCCCACGTACAACCGCCTACAGGCGGTGCTCGGGTCCCCCAGATTGGGAAGCAGCGTTGACAGCGCCCCCGCCGCGCCCAACAACTTGGGCGCCAGCCGCCGGAAGTGGGGGCCGAAATCCCACCGGCTGTCGAGCACCAATCCAACCTAACCTAACCTAACCTAACCTTTTTTTTTTTTTTTTGATCTCGGGGGGAAATCCTCATGGAAATCCTCCACCCTGGGGCGGGTGGAGGGGTCTGTCAGACTCTTACTGACTAAAACCACCCCGGTGTTCCATCTCCCACCTACGCCGGGGATCACGGGAACGTATGCGACATCCGCAATCCCCGGCTGGTGCCGGCCCGCCTCTGCGGGCCACCTCGCGTCGGCGAGGGGAGTGAGGTGTTTGACTCCCCTCGCTACGTCAAAGAGGGGCGCACGGGAACACCACGCGCCGCCACCTCGGGTCCGGATGAATGGGGGGCGACGGACAGCCCCAAGTCCGCCGCCCCTGGACCCAGTTAGGGGGGCCGGAAGAGGGCAGCGTATGCCCTCCTCCGACGCCCGATGCGCCTGCTGCGGGCAGGGAGAGCGGTTGTGATCTCCCTCTCCCTTTCCGCAGCCTCCTTCTGCGCGATAACTGTCTCGCAGAAGGAGACCACCGCGTCCCAGGACTCCTCACCGCCGACCATAGCATGAACTACGGCCGGCAGCGAGAGGTCACCGCCTACAACAGAGATGAGGGCACGGCGCGGCTCCTCCCAAGCTGCACACTCTGCAAGCGTATGCCGCGCCGTGTCCTCCCGACAGTCGACGCAGTGGTGGCATCGAGCGTCCGGCTCCCTGCCTAAGCGACACAAGAACCTCCCGAAGCAGCCATGCCCCGAGAGGACCTGCGTCGCACGGAACGACAGGGAGCCGTGCCTTCTCCCGAGCCACAGGTCGAGCACTGGCCGGATGGCCTCGATGGTGATGAGGCCGGCGGTAGGGCTCGAAAGCCTGTCCCGCCATTCCGCCACCAGGACCTCGCGCAGCTGCGACCGACGCAGCTCCAAGTGTTGCTGCGTCAGTCTTTCGCCGCGCGCCCGCGCGCCCTCGCGCCACCTATGCAGTGACGCGAGCACTTTCGCCTCCAGGTCCCACGGCGGAGATCCGGCCAGTGCGCAAGCCGCCTCGTAGGAGATCGTGCGATATCCCCTGATGACTCTGACGGCCATCACCCTCTGCGGCCTCCGCAGAACAGTGATGGTGCTGGCCGTCAGGTCAGCCGCCCAGATCGGGGCCCCATAAAGGGCCATCGATCGCACGATCCCCACGTACAACCGCCTACAGGCGGTGCTCGGGTCCTCCAGATTGGGAAGCAGCGTTGACAGCGCCCCCGCCGCGCCCAACAACTTGGGCGCCAGCCGCCGGAAGTGGGGGCCGAAATCCCACCGGCTGTCGAGCACCAATCCCAGGTACTTCATGGTGGACTCGACAGCGATACGGGCCCCCCCGACCACGATGTGCGATCCCGGCGGCGGCGCTCGCCGGGGGCCATGAAAAACAATGGCCTCCGACTTGTTGAGGGCCACCTCCAGGCCGAGGCGCCGTATGCGGCTCACCACCTGTGAGACCGCAGCCGTCGCCAGCAACGCTGCCTCCCTGTGCGAGCTCCCCCGGGCAGTGACCAGTGTGTCGTCAGCGTAACACACCAGCTGCACTCCCGGCCGGAGCTCGCCCCTCAGCACCCAGTCGTACCCGATGTTCCACAGGAGCGGGCCCAAGACCGAACCCTGTGGAACACCGCACGACATAGGGCGCTGGCATCTGCCATCGCGTCCCAGATAGGTGACACACCTTTCCGCCAAAACCTAACCTAACCTAACCTAACCTTTTTTTTTTTTTTTTTGATCTCGGGGGGAAATCCTCATGGAAATCCTCCACCCTGGGGCGGGTGGAGGGGTCTGTCAGACTCTTACTGACTAAAACCACCCCGGTGTTCCATCTTCCACCTACGCCGGGGATCGCGGGAACGTATGCGACATTCGCAATCCCCGGCTGGTGCCGGCCCGCCTCTGCGGGCCACCTCGCGTCGGCGAGGGGAGTGAGGTGTTTGACTCCCCTCGCTACGTCAAAGAGGGGCGCACGGGAACACCACGCGCCGCCACCTCGGGTCCGGATGGATGGGGGGCGACGGACAGCCCCAAGTCCGCCGCCCCTGGACCCAGTTAGGGGGGCCGGAAGAGGGCAGCATATGCCCTCCTCCGACGCCCGATGCGCCTGCTGCGGGCAGGGAGAGCGGTTGTGATCTCCCTCTCCCTTTCCGCAGCCTCCTTCTGCGCGATAACTGTCTCGCAGAAGGAGACCACCGCGTCCCAGGACTCCTCACCGCCGACCATAGCATGGACTACGGCCGGCAGCGAGAGGTCACCGCCTACAACAGAGATGAGGGCACGGCGCGGCTCCTCCCAAGCTGCACACTCTGCAAGCGTATGCCGTGCCGTGTCCTCCCGACAGTCGACGCAGTGGTGGCATCGAGCGTCCGGCTCCCTGCCTATGCGACACAAGAACCTCCCGAAGCAGCCATGCCCCGAGAGGACCTGCGTCGCACGAAACGTCAGAGAGCCGTGCCTTCTCCCGAGCCACAGGTCGAGCACTGGCCGGATGGCCTCGATGGTGATGAGGCCGGCGGTAGGGCTCGAAAGCCTGTCCCGCCATTCCGCCACCAGGACCTCGCGCAGCTGCGACCGACGCAACTCCAGGTGTCGTTGCGTCAGTCGCTCGCCACGCGCCCGCGCGTCCTCGCGCCACCTGTGTAGTGACGCGAGCACTTTCGCCTCCAGGTCCCACGGCGGAGATCCGGCCAGTGCGCAAGCCGCCTCGTAGGAGATCGTGCGATATCCCCTGATGACTCTGACGGCCATCACCCTCTGCGGCCTCCGCAGAACAGTGATGGTGCTGGCCGTCAGGTCAGCCGCCCAAATCGGGGCCCCGTAAAGGGCCATCGATCGCACGATCCCCACGTACAACCGCCTACAGGCGGTGCTCGGGTCCCCCAGATTGGGAAGCAGCGTTGACAGCGCCCCCGCCGCGCCCAACAACTTGGGCGCCAGCCGCCGGAAGTGGGGGCCGAAATCCCACCGGCTGTCGAGCACCAATCCCAGGTACTTCATGGTGGACTCGACAGCGATACGGGCCCCCCCGAACCTAACCTAACCTAACCTTTTTTTTTTTTTTTTTTTTTATCTCGGGGGGAAATCCTCATGGAAATCCTCCACCCTGGGGCGGGTGGAGGGGTCTGTCAGACTCTTACTGACTAAAACCACCCCGGTGTTCCATCTTCCACCTGCGCCGGGGATCGCGGGAACGTATGCGACATCCGCAATCCCCGGCTGGTGCCGGCCCGCCTCTGCGGGCCACCTCGCGTCGGCGAGGGGAGTGAGGTGTTTAACTCCCCTCGCTACGTCAAAGAGGGGCGCACGGGAACACCACGCGCCGCCACCTCGGGTCCGGATGAATGGGGGGCGACGGACAGCCCCAAGTCCGCCGCCCCTGGACCCAGTTAGGGGGGCCGAAAGAGGGCAGCGTATGCCCTCCTCCGACGCCCGATGCGCCTGCTGCGGGCAGGGAGAGCGGTTGTGATCTCCCTCTCCCTTTCCGCAGCCTCCTTCTGCGCGATAACTGTCTCGCAGAAGGAGACCACCGCGTCCCAGGACTCCTCACAGCCGACCATAGCATGAACTACGGCCGGCAGCGAGAGGTCACCGCCTACAACAGAGATGAGGGCACGGCGCGGCTCCTCCCAAGCGGCACACTCTGCCAGCGTATGCCGCGCCGTGTCCTCCCGACAGTCGACGCAGTGGTGGCATCGAGCGTCCGGCTCCCTGCCTATGCGACACAAGAACCTCCCGAAGCAGCCATGCCCCGAGAGGACCTGCGTCGCACGAAACGTCAGAGAGCCGTGCCTTCTCCCGAGCCACAGGTCGAGCACTGGCCGGATGGCCTCGATGGTGATGAGGCCGGCGGTAGGGCTCGAAAGCCTGTCCCGCCATTCCGCCACCAGGACCTCGCGCAGCTGCGACCGACGCAACTCCAGGTGTCGCTGCGTCAGTCGCTCGCCGCGCGCCCGCGCGCCCTCGCGCCACCTATACAGTGACGCGAGCACTTTCGCCTCCAGGTCCCACGGCGGAGATCCGGCCAGTGCGCAAGCCGCCTCGTAGGAGATCGTGCGATATCCCCTGATGACTCTGACGGCCATCACCCTCTGCGGCCTCCGCAGAACAGTGATGGTGCTGGCCGTCAGGTCAGCCGCCCAAATCGGGGCCCCGTAAAGGGCCATCGATCGCACGATCCCCACGTACAACCGCCTACAGGCGGTGCTCGGGTCCCCCAGATTGGGAAGCAGCGTTGACAGCGCCCCCGCCGCGCCCAACAACTTGGGCGCCAGCCGCCGGAAGTGGGGGCCGAAATCCCACCGGCTGTCGAGCACCAATCCCAGGTACTTCATGGTGGACTCGACAGCGATACGGGCCCCCCCGAACCTAACCTAACCTAACCTAACCTTTTTTGTTTTTTGATCTCGGGGGGAAATCCTCATGGAAATCCTCCACCCTGGGGCGGGTGGAGGGGTCTGTCAGACTCTTACTGACTAAAACCACCCCGGTGTTCCATCTTCCACCTGCGCCGGGGATCGCGGGAACGTATGCGACATCCGCAATCCCCGGCTGGTGCCGGCCCGCCTCTGCGGGCCACCTCGCGTCGGCGAGGGGAGTGAGGTGTTTGACTCCCCTCGCTACGTCAAAGAGGGGCGCACGGGAACACCACGCGCCGCCACCTCGGGTCCGGATGAATGGGGGGCGACGGACAGCCCCAAGTCCGCCGCCCCTGGACCCAGTTAGGGGGGCCGGAAGAGGGCAGCGTATGCCCTCCTCCGACGCCCGATGCGCCTGCTGCGGGCAGGGAGAGCGGTTGTGATCTCCCTCTCCCTTTCCGCAGCCTCCTTCTGCGCGATAACTGTCTCGCAGAAGGAGACCACCGCGTCCCAGGACTCCTCACCGCCGACCATAGCATGGACCACGGCCGGCAGCGAGAGGTCACCGCCTACAACAGAGATGAGGGCACGGCGCGGCTCCTCCCAAGCTGCACACTCTGCAAGCGTATGCCGCGCCGTGTCCTCCCGACAGTCGACGCAGTGGTGGCATCGAGCGTCCGGCTCCCTGCCTAAGCGACACAAGAACCTCCCGAAGCAGCCATGCCCCGAGAGGACCTGCGTCGCACGGAACGACAGGGAGCCGTGCCTTCTCCCGAGCCACAGGTCGAGCACTGGCCGGATGGCCTCGATGGTGATGAGGCCGGCGGTAGGGCTCGAAAGCCTGTCCCGCCATTCCGCCACCAGGACCTCGCGCAGCTGCGACCGACGCAACTCCAGGTGTCGCTGCGTCAGTCGCTCGCCACGCGCCCGCGCGCCCTCGCGCCACCTGTGTAGTGACGCGAGCACTGTAGTGACGCGAGCACAACCTAACCTAACCTAACCTAACCCAAGGATGTCCTCTCCTGCCACTCAGACGAGGAGGTCATCGCAGCTCTGAAGCGTCAAAACCACCACCTGATTGGAGACACCCCTGTGGAGGATGTACGGGTGACTGTCAAATACCGTCGCAGGACGAAAAACACCCACATGTGCCACATCATCTTGCAGGTGTCCCCAACGATATGGCAGAGGCTGACGACGGCGGGTCGAGTGCACATTGACCTGCAGAGGGTGCGTGTACTGGACCAGTCACCACTGGTGCAGTGCACTCGCTGTCTGCGGTACGGTCACAGCCGTAAACTGTGCACGGAACCTGCCGACCTCTGCATCCACTGCGGAGATCCCCATCTACGTGTGGACTGCCCCTCACGGCTGGCGGCGGAGACACCGACGTGCCGTAACTGCGTCTTGGCAAAGATGGCCAGAACAGACCACAATGCCTTCGACAGTGAGTGCCCGATCCGCGTCAAGTGGGACGCATTGGCGCGCCTGTCGGTGGCATATTGCTGAGGTGGTCTCGGCGGCATCTGGAAACGACCCAACCGGCTACATAAACTACCGAGTGATCCAAGCGAATCTGCAGAGGAAGAATCTTGCAACCCAAGAGCTCCTGATAGTGGCTAGCGAGCGCAGGGTTGCATTCGCACTGCTCCAGGAGCCCTATGTGGGCGGGATCAAAAGGATGCGAGACTACCGTGGAGCGAGAGTCTACCAGTGCGCGGAACAAGGAAGTGGAACTGTGAAGGCGGCAATAGTCGTCTTTGATAACGAACTAGACGTGACACAGTGTCCGAAACTCACCACCAACAACATCACGGTGGTGAGGATCCGAACCCGCGCCTGGGAAATCGCAGTAGTCTCCTTCTATTTTGAACCCGACCAGCCCATCGAGCCATACCTGGAGCACCTCAAGCGGATTCGCGAGGAATTCCACCAGCTAAAAATAATCGTGGGCGGCGACGCAAACGCGAAAAGCACCTGGTGGGGTAGTTCGGTCGTCGACGGCAGGGGCGAAGAATTTTCGGGAACTCTCGAGGAGATGGGCTTGCAGGTGCTCAACGTCGGCGACACTCCAACCTTCGACACCATCAGGGGAGGCAAGTCTTACACCAGCTTCGTTGATATAACAGCCTGCTCAACGGAAATGCTGGAGCTGGTCGAGGACTGGAAGGTTGAAGAAGGCATCACTAGCTCGGACCACAACGGTATTGTTTTCAAAATTAATCTGGAAAAGTCAAAAGGCACAAATATTAAGAGAACCACTAGGATTTACAACACAAAAAAGGCAAATTGGAGCCAGTTTCATGAGAAATTGGCCCAATTACAAGCAGTTAGAAATTTAAACATCCTAGAAATAAACAAAATTGATAATAAAATAGATTTGGAAAATAATATAAACATATACATAGACACAATAGTAAAAACGTGCGAAGAAACAATACCTAAAATTAAAAGTAAACCAGTACTCACCTTACCGTGGTGGTCCACCGAGCTCGCCAAGTTGATGTCCGACGTCAAGACGAAAAGACGCCGCATACGATGTGCTGCACCGGTCCGGAGGCAAAAAGTCGTCGAGGAGTACCTGCAAGCGAAAGAAAAATATGAGTCCCACGCAAAAAAGTCACAGACTGAAAGTTGGAAGGCTTTCTGTGAAAAACAGGACAGAGAGGGGGTTTGGGAGGGAATCTACAGGATCATTGGGCGGACCGCCAAAAGACACGAGGACCTGCCTCTAGTGAGGGATGGAGTGTCACTCAGCCCGCAAGATTCGGCTCTGCTGCTGGCTGAGACCTTCTACCCCGAAGACCTGGAAGAGGGAGACAATGAGGACCACCGCCGGACGCGAGAAGCGGCCAGTCGTGTAAACGAGTGGGCGCATGATGAACACCATGACCCACCGTTTACGCTTCTGGAGTTGAGATCCGCGGTGGAAAGCTTCAACCCGAAGAAGGCACCTGGGGCGGATGGTCTCACAGCCGATATCTGTGCGCAAGCCGTTCTCCGGGATCCAGGGGTTTTCCTTGCACTGACCAACAAGTGTCTAGAGCAGGGTCACTTCCCTGGGGCCTGGAAAGCGGCTACAGTAGTGATACTCCGAAAGCCCGGAAAAGAAACCTACACAACCCCTAAGTCGTACCGGCCGATTGGCCTTTTACCTGTCCTGGGCAAAATCCTCGAAAAAATGACGGTAGCTCGTCTAAAGTGGCATTTAATCCCGCGGTTGAGTACTCGCCAGTTTGGCTTCATGCCCCAGAAGAGCACCGAGGACTCCCTCTACACCCTGATACAACATATCAACGAAAAGCTGAGTCAAAAGAAGCTGATCACTGTTGTCTCACTGGATATAGAGGGAGCCTTCGACAGTGCATGGTGGCCGGCCATCAAAACCAGACTGGCTGAGGAAAAGTGCCCGGTGAACATTAGACGGATGCTAGACAGCTACCTAAATGAGAGAAACGTCCGGGTCAGGTACGCTGGGGCAGAATGCCAGCGACAGACGACCAAGGGGTGTGTCCAGGGGTCAATTGGAGGTCCGATCCTGTGGAACCTGGTGCTGGATCCCCTGCTGAAGGGGCTCGAAGAGCGGGGCGACTACTGCCAGGCGTTTGCCGATGATGTGGTGCTCATGTTCGACGGGGATACAGCACTGGAGGTCCAAAGACAGGCCAATGCCGCCCTCGAGTATGTTCGGAGGTGGGGCATCAGGAACTAATTGAAATTTGCTCCACAAAAGACCTGTGCCATGCTCATAACGAGAAAGCTAAAGCACGATGTCCCACTCCTGAGCATGGGCGGGGTCGACATTGGCATGTCAAAGGAAATAAAAATACTGGGGCTCACCATAGACCACAAGCTCACTTTCAACACCCACGCTGCAAACGTTTGTAAGAAGGCTCTGAACTTCTACAAACAGTTGTCCAGAGCAGCCAAAGTGAGCTGGGGTCTACATCCAGAGGTGATACGCAGCATATACACCGCTGCGGTCGAGCCGGTGATCTTGTATGCGGCCAGCGCTTGGGCGCCAGCAGCAAGGAAGGTCGGAGTTCAGAAACTCCTCAATTCAGTCCAGCGGGGTTTCGCTCAAAAGCTCTGCAAGTCCTATCGCACCGTTTCACTAAACTCCGCGCTCGTGCTGGCTGGGATACTCCCACTTGACCTCCGAATTCAGGAAGCAGCCGCACTATACGAGGCAAAGAAGGGGGTGCCCCAGCCATCACTTGCGGGCCGGGAGGTGGAGCGGGTGGTAGCATTTGCAGAGACTCCGCACCCGGCGAAACATACGGCCATGGAGTTCGTGAGCTTGGTAGATCAGTCACTTGTGGAAACCCACAACAGCCAGGATATACGGTTTTTCACCGACGGCAGCAAGATTGAGGGCAAGGTCGGAGCAGCACTGTCCCTGTGGGACAGGGAAGCCGAGATCAAGTCCCTCAAGCTTAGCTTGCCGACGTGCTGTACTGTCTACCAAGCAGAACTCCTGGCCATATGCGTAGCGACACGCCAAATACTACGGCGCAAGGAGGGAACCTTCGGTATCTACAGTGACTCAAAAGCCGCACTGCAGACAGTCACGAACCAGGGTTCTCTCCACGCCCTGGCAGTAGAGGCAAGAGCGAACCTCAACGTGGCTTTATCCCAGAGCAAAGATATCTCCTTGTTCTGGATAAAGGCACACGCTGGACTGGAAGGAAACGAGCGCGCAGACCACCTCGCGAAGGAAGCTGCACTGCATAGCAGAAAGAAGCCGGACTATGACCGCTGCCCGGTATCATTCGTCAAGCGGCAGATCCGTCTGGGGTCGCTCGACGAGTGGAACCGGAGGTATAAGGAGGGTGCAACAGCCTCAGTCACAAAGATTTTCCTCCCAGACGCGATCGAGGCCTTTAAGATTGTCACTCAGGTGAGGCCAACCGGGGTAGTGACCCAATTTATGACGGGGCACGGTGGGTTCTCCGAATACTTGCATCGTTTCAAGTGTAAGGAGAGCCCATCGTGCATCTGCGAGCCGGGCGTGCTGGAGTCAGTCCCGCACATAGTTCTCCAATGTCCTGCGTTCGAAAGGGAGAGACTTGAACTCGAACAAGAGTTGGAGACAACAATTAATTTAAGAAATATTAGTCAGTTATTCAAAAATAAAAAATCTAGGAAAAGTTTATTAGAGTTTTGCATTAAAATCGTAAGTAGAGTCATAAAAAGAAATAAAGCACCGTAAACTATGCTTTCCTTATATAGCATTATATCACGCGACAAGCATAGGCTAAACAGGTTTAAATAAGGAATATTAAAACAGTACACAAATTAGAAGTCTAACAATAAATTCAGTAAAAAACAGTAAAAATTTAAAGAACAATTAAAACATAATTTTATATAATGTCTCTGACCATGTCAGGGGAATACTTAGAAAGGCAGGAGTGGGTTTTAGCCGGTAAGAGTCCGGCACTGCCCCGACCGTCTCACAGTGTGAGGCCGTCGCGGCGTCCATGAGGATTTCCCACTCCTGCCAAAACAAAAAAAAAAAAAAAAAAAAAAAAAAAAAAAAAAAAAAAAAACCTAACCTAACCAAACGTGACCTAACCAAACGTGACCTAACCAAACGGGACCTAACCAAACGTGACCTAACCAATCGTGCCATAGAAGGAGGGAGGCTTCGAATCGACCTCCAAATTGTGCGCATCGAAGACCAGACGCCTCTGGTACAGTGCACACGCTATCTAACCTATGGACCTATGGGCCTATGGAAACAGGTTCTGTAAAGATCCAGCAGATCTGTGTAGCCACTGTGGCGGTCCGCATCTCTGAGTGGTCTGACCGGAGAGTCGGCTCGGCGAAGCAGCAAAATGCATTAGGAGGTGACGTCACGGACGTTGTTCACGTAAATATTCGTTCATTTCGAATTAGTTTTCAATTCTGTCAATAGATGGCGTTGTTAGTTGAGTGCTGATTCCTGAATCTCGGTGTTAAGATTTTCCGGCGTTCAACTAGGTCAAAAATGTAAAATTTGTTTTGTGTGAGCCAACAGCAAGCACTGTGGATATATATATTATACGCGCTTAATATAAAGTCCAGTGTTTGATTTAACCACCCTCGCAAGTCGACCTTCGTTCATGGTCCTTCGAGTCGGAATGGTTCGGGAGTGTTTTTGGTTCCGGTGGTGGTAGAATCTTACCACCCTTCGCGTCATTACTGGGCAGTGGATCGCTGTCCAGAGCAAACCCCCATCAACCGGGGTACACCAGGTGAGAGGTGTTCTTGGAGCTGGAGCTGGAGCTGGAACCAGCTGGAACCAGCTGGAGCAGGGAGCAGCCTGGAGCAGGGAGCAGTCAGTGGAGCGTGGTGCAGCGCCACTGGCAGCTACAGCCGGGCGCGAGGGAGGTGACGTGCGGCAGAGTCGGCGGTCGACTGGTGGAGCAGTACAGCAGCACGCGCCACTGGTGGTGCAGTACAGCGCGCCTATACCGTGGAGCAGCAGAGTGTCAGTGAGTGAAATTATTGGTGAAAGAAAATAAAATCGTGATTACATTTTACATCTTAATCAGGAAGAATAAATTAAATCTCAAGAAGTGCAAGTCTGAACTTTTTTAAAAATAACTTTAGTAGACATTTTTAGAACTTGTAAAATTTTATGTGTAAAGTGGTTCAGACGGGGAATCCATGCCCGATTTTGACCCGTATGACTTATTTGTTTACAACTTGTAAAATTTTATGTGTAAAGTGGTTCAGACGGGGAATCCATGCCCGATTTTGGCCCATATGACTTATTGTTTATAACTTGTGAAAATTTTATGTGGCAATTGGCTCTAACGGAGAACATATGCCCGATTTTAGACCTACGTAACAAACACTTGTAATATTTTAAAACTTTAAGATTTTATTTGTTTTGGTAAAATCGTATAAAATAATTGTTCCAAAATGGAGTCCTTCCTTGCTATACAAGAGGATATTAGCACTAAAATGGGCTAAGTCCAATTTAAAGAAATCTCCTAAAGACAGGTTAACCCAAGCATATATAGAGACACGTCTGGAAAATTTGGAACAATTATGGAATACGTTCACGGCTACTCATACTGAGATTTTAAGTAAAGTTAAAAAGGTTGAATTGTCTAACTCAAGTTATATTAAAGATTGTCTTTATGATGAAGTTGAGGAATTTTATGTAGATTTTAAAAGCGAGTTAAAAGATTTATTGGCTAAAGGACATTCAACTTCGCTATGCATGGATTCTAAGTCTATTTGTCAGGACCAAAAAGGTAAAGTCAAGTTGCCAGAAATTAAAATTCCCTCATTTTCGGGAAAATATTCAGAGTGGCAAACGTTTAGAGATTTGTTTGTGGGATTGGTGCATGAGAATGCTTCTCTTGATGACGCACAGAGATTTTTTTATTTGAAGGCTCATTTATGTGGGGAGGCTGAGCAACTATTAAGAAATATAACGGTAACAGCAGATAACTATAAAATTGCATGGTCTAAATTAGATAAGATGTACAATAATAAAAAGTTTCTCGCAAACGGTATAATGAAAAGATTACTTAGTCAAAAGACGTTATCCTACGAATCGGCAAATGAGATAAAGAGGCTTATTACGACTACCTCTGAATGTTTGGAGTCGTTAAGTAATTTAGGAGTGAAGGTTTATTCCTGGGATCTGATTGTTATACACATAATTAGCGGAAAATTAGACAAAGAGACCAGGAAATGTTGGGAACTCAAAGTGGCTTCAGATTCAAGTAATGAGTTACCTACATTTATACAGTTTTCAGAATTTTTAAATAGTCGTTTTAGAGGTTTGGAAAATTTAGAAAAGTCAGAAAACAGGGAAAAGCCTACACATCAGAAGGGAACTCACTCATTCCATGTTTTGAAAGATAAAAAGTCCATATCATGTGATTTTTGCTCAGCCGACCACAGGATTACGTCTTGTCCAAAATTTTGTAAAGAGACAACTGAAGTTAGGCGTACTTTTGCTATTGAAAATAGTTTGTGTTTTGTTTGCTTACACAAAAACCACTCTGCCAGACACTGTAAAAACACTCTCAGATGCCAGGTGTGTAAACGGCGCCACCATTCTTTATTACACCAAACAGGTGTTTCTGGGTCGGAAATTGGTGAGGGTATTCGGGGGGCTCACGAGGAAATCTCATCAGCCGTTGCAACGGTGATGAAGGAAGATAATAAAGTTAGTAATATGCAAATAGCCACGCAAGCGGAGGGATCAAGTAAACCACTAGTCGCGTGTTTCTCGTCGGGAACTGGTTGCAAAACTGTGTTATTAACTACTGCGTTAGTAAAGGCAAAATCGAGAAATGGAAGCTATCAGGTAGTTAGGGCTTTACTTGATCAAGGATCACAAGGTTCGTTCGTTACGGAATCCACGGTCCAATTTTTAGGATTACACAAAACGCCATCCAGGCAAACTGTAATAGGCGTAGGTGGAGAAAAAAGTGCGACGGCTAAGTCAACCGTTGTACTTCAATTGAGGTCTAGAATAGATCCGACTGTCCAAATAAATGTAAATGCGTTTGTCCTGAAATCAGTCACGGCTCTTCTCCCAGCTACGAAAGTAACCAGGGTAGAATGGGTAGATTTGGTCGATGATGATTTAGCTGATCCAGAATACGACAGGCCTAATAAAATAGATGTTTTATTAGGTGCTGAAGTATACAGTCAAGTTATTCAGGAGGGCATTAAAAGGAATGTTGGTGGAACTCTTTTAGCGCAAGACACCACGTTGGGTTGGATATTGTCGGGAACGTTTGAACTGGATCAAACTAGTAAACCCTCACACATTACCGTGATGCATTTAAGTCTGGAGACAGAGAACCTGCTTACAAGATTTTGGGAATTAGAAGCGGAACCATCTGAGAAAAAGATGCTTACGGATGAAGAAAATAAATGCGAGGCTTTATACACAGCTACTACTGAACGTGACGAGAGTGGTCGTTATATAGTAAGGCTACAATTGCGTGATGTAGATCCGGTTAGCATGGTTGGTGATTCGAAGGGAATCGCTGAAAAAGGATTAAGATCGTTAGAAAGTAAATTCAGAAAAAACAGCAAATTCAAAGAAGATTATACGAGAGTTCTGGAAGAATATTTGGAGCTGAAACACATGAGAAAAGTTGCCGAGGAAAACAACACTCAAAAGGCGATCTACTTACCTCACCACGCTGTTATCCGGGAGGATAAGGAAACGTCGAAGGTCCGTGTCGTATTTGATGCGTCCTGTAAAGGAGCTAATGGGACGTCACTTAATGACAATATGTTAGTTGGTCCTACTTTGCAACCGGAACTCCGGCACACTATTATGTGTTGGAGAACACATCGGATATGTCTCGTAGCGGACATAATCAAGATGTACCGGCAAGTGTTGGTAAATAAGAAGGATGTAATGTTACAAAGGATCCTCTGGAGAGACAGTCCTGAAAAAGAAATAGAAGTATATGAGTTGGAAACAGTTACTTTCGGCACGGCAGCGGCACCATATCTAGCTGTAAGATCGCTTCAACAGTTAGCACAGGATGAGTGCCAGCATCAACCAGAAATCGCAAGTGTCATTTTAAACGATTTTTACATGGATGACTTAATGACCGGAGCTGAAAACGAAGAAACCTGTTTTAAGATATACATAGAGTTGTCCAAGGTGTTAGCCAGAGGAGGGTTTCCATTACAAAAATGGCGAAGCAATAGCCAAGAACTATTAAATAGCATTAGGGATGGGAATGATGAAGCGTTACAGATAAAAATAGACGATGTATCAAAAATATTAGGGCTTACCTGGAATTCGCGCGACGATTGCTTCCAATACTCTCTGGAACTTAAGCCGGTAGCAGGACCTGTAACAAAAAGAAAAATAATATCCGATATTGCACGATTATTTGATCCATTTGGGTGGCTAGCACCTAGCATAATCATAGCAAAGGTGTTGATTCAAAAGCTGTGGTTAGCAGGGTTGCAATGGGATGAAGAAGTTCCAAACAACTTATTAAAAGAATGGTATACTTACCGTAATAATTTGGCTTATATAACAAACCTGAAAATCCCACGATGGCTGCTAATGCGTTCCAATAATGTGAAAACTGAGCTGCACGGATTTTCAGATGCCTCGAAAGTGGCATATGCAGCAGTTATCTATGTGAGAGTCGTAGATAATGCCGGTAATATTCATGTATCGTTAGTAACGGCAAAAACGAAGGTTGCCCCCATAAAGCAGGTGTGCATTCCACGTTTGGAGCTTTGTGGTGCAGTGCTCTTAAGTAGTTTGATGGTCGAAGTCGGCAAGGTTATGGATATACCAAAAGGTGACTGGCACATGTGGACGGACAGTGAAGTGGTATTGGCGTGGCTTAACAGTCACCCAAGCCGTTGGAAAACCTTCATTGCCAACAGAGTCTCCCATATTCTGACCATCACAGAAGCCCAACACTGGTCTCATGTACCATCAAAGCAGAATCCCGCCGATTGTGCATCCCGTGGTGTTTCTCCCGCAGATGTGGTTGGCACATCTCTATGGTGGGATGGTCCAGAGCTTTTAAGACAGCAAGTAGTTGAATATAAGAAGCCAATGAATAATAGTACTTATTTGGAAGAAGCAAAGGTGCACACATCGATTATTGAAGTTGGGTTTTGGAATAGGTATTCGACATTATTTAAGCTAGTACGAGTGGTTGCCTACTGTCGTCGATTTTTAACACTTCTAAAGGAACGGTCCGCCAGATGTAAAACAAAATCTTTAGTTAAACAGGAAATCGAGGAAGCTCTCAAAACTTGTATAAAGAGATGTCAAGAAGAGGGATTTTCTGAAGAGTTGTTGAATTTGAGAAATAACAAGCCTTTAGAGAACAAGAAAAATAACTTAAAATCATTAAATGTATTCCTCGATTCCGATGGAATAATAAGAGTTGGAGGCAGATTAGAGATGTCGCAGCTTGGTTATGATCGTGTGCATCCCATTATAATTCCAAAGGAGTCATTCTTGACTGGCCTTTTGGTAGCTGATGCGCATAGTAAAACAATGCATGGTGGTCAGCAGCTTATGGTGACATACTTGCGTTCAAAATATTGGGTAATCGGAATTAAGTTAATTGCAAAAAGATATGTAAGGAATTGCGTCAGATGCATTCGTTACGCGGCCACCACCAAGTCGCAACTAATGGGTCAGTTGCCAACCGCACGCGTTACACCGAATAAACCATTTTTAAGTAGTGGTGTGGATTATGCGGGTCCTATAAGTATAAGAATGACAAAGGGTCGCGGTAATAAGTCCTACAAGGGCTACATAGCTTTGTTCATTTGTATGGCCACCAGGGCGGTGCATCTAGAAGCAGTTAGTGAATTGAGCACAAAGGGTTTTTTAGCTGCCTTCAAGCGATTTGTAGCTAGGCGTGGTCGATGTGCGCAACTACACAGCGACAACGGAACAAATTTTGTAGGGGCAGCGCGAGAGTTACTTTATTTGTTCAATGAAGAAAGGTCGGGAATAAATCCCGAAATAGCAGAGGAGTTAGGCAATAACGGCACGGAGTGGCATTTTATTCCCCCTCAGTCCCCCAATTTTGGAGGTCTTTGGGAAGCAGGGATTAAATCCACAAAGCATCACCTTAAAAGGGTGATTGGTAATTCGACTCTGACCTTTGAGGAGATTACCACAGTATTGGCTCAAATTGAGGCATGCCTTAATTCAAGACCATTATCATATATAGAGGATCAGGATAAACTATCAATTTTAACTCCAGGCCACTTTCTAGTAGGGGAACCTCTTGTTTTGCCACCCGATTCTAATTATGAAAGGGCAAATGTTGGTAGCTTAAGGCGATGGCAACTGCAACAGCGTATGATGCAGGAATTTTGGCGACGATGGTCGCATGATTACCTTCACCAATTTCTGCAACGGAATAAATGGCAAAATAAAATTCCGGAGCCATCTGTTGGTGACGTAGTGTTAATCAAGGAGGACAATTTGCCCCCTGGCAGGTGGTTGTTAGGCAAGATAATCCTTAAACATCCCGGATCTGATGGTGTTACCCGGGTGGTAACACTACGGACATCATCGTCCACGATAAAAAGGCCTACTTCAAAATTATGCTTGTTACCTATAACAAATTAAATGGAAAGATTGTTTATTTTTTTTTGCATTACCGAGGTTGTTTACATGTCTGTTAGTTTTATTTAGTTTTAAGAAATACAGTTGTTAGTAATAAGTTCAGTACTTGGTAAGTTGTTTAAACTGTTAATAATTCTTATTGGTCATGAAGGCCATACACAAATTTATTTAACATTGTGATAGGAGTCTGTCTTGAAGGACATTCGCCATAATGTCCTTGGTGGGCGGAATGTTCACGTAAATATTCGTTCATTTCGAATTAGTTTTCAATTCTGTCAATAGATGGCGTTGTTAGTTGAGTGCTGATTCCTGAATCTCGGTGTTAAGATTTTCCGGCGTTCAACTAGGTCAAAAATGTAAAATTTGTTTTGTGTGAGCCAACACACTGTGGATATATATATTATACGCGCTAAATATAAAGTCCAGTGTTTGATTTAACCACCCTCGCAAGTCGACCTTCGTTCTGACGTTGAGTTAGCCGGTACACCTTATTGTTGTCCTTAGCGATATAAATAAAATAAACCACTATATACGAACAATTATTTATTCAGAAAGTTCAGTAAATAGTAATTCACTACACAAAGTGTTATCCAGTGCGCAAGTACAGTGTTTAAAAGTTAATCGCTGTTTTAACAGAAACTAAATACAAGTGACTATAATAATCTACCCTAAACATTAAAAACATTGAAACATTTAAGTGAACTTTTTAAAGAACAAGCTGTGAAGTGTTGTGCGAGTGTGTGCGTCTTATTGTGCGGAACGACTGTATAGATCTGTAACTGACTGTCTACATAGGTGAACGCAAAGCGATCGATACAAACATGCCTTCAGCAAAGTGCGGTGGTTGCGCGAGATTTTTGTCACCGGTAGATGCCGCTAAATGCAACCAGTGTAATGGTCTTTACCATCGTGCTTGCGTTTGTCTTCCGAGTACTGGTTGCATCAAGTCCGCTTGGCGCTGCCTTGAGTGCAGTAAAAACCAGGTGAGAGACAATAAGGCCGACACACCAGTCCGTACCAGGGCTGCCCAAGTTGAGGAGCCCATAAGTTCAGAGCTTATGGAGACCAGCACACTGAGCTGCACGACCTTGGATGCCTCCCATCATTCATCTCCTGATGTGGCGGAAGAGTTACGGCTGTTTAAGGAGGAACTGAGTAACGAATTTCGCCTGGTGCATCGGGAGTTCCAGCAATTACGCTCGGAAATGGCGCAGATCAAGGAGTCCATTAAGGCATCAGACGAGCGTATGGAGAGCTTAGAAGTGCGAATGGACTCTCTGGAGCAAAGGCTGGAGCAAAAAGTCTTGCCTGACAACAGTTTGTTGGAGAACACCATCGACGAGCAGAGGTGCCAACTGAACGACCGTGATCAGGACCTGCTGCTTAACGACATCGAGATTTCAGGAATTCCTGAACATAAGGATGAGAGCGCCCTGCACCTGGTTAAGGTTCTCGGGACAAAGCTCGGTATCATCGTCGATGAGAGAGACGTCGTACATATCGAACGCGTTGGATCCACGTACCGAAATCGAACCAGCAACACCATCTCTGCCGACCCCACTGCGCAGCGGCCGCGTAGCGTATTGGTTCGTTTTGCTAGGCGAGCCGTGCGCGACGCATTACTGCGCGCGGCTCGGGTGAGACGCGGACTGAGTACGCACGACCTCGATATGAGTGGGCAGGCGCATCGGGTCTACGTTAATGAACGACTTACTCGTGTGAACCGGCAACTGTTTTATCGAGCTCGTCAGGCGGGGTGGCAGCGGTTGGAGGTACGTCTGGACGAAGGACGGGAAAATCTTGGCACGCAGAGAGGATGGCCTTAAGGCTGAGCGTGTCCGGTGTGAGGCCGACATTGGCGGGATTTTTGGATAGGGACTCGTTTGTGCAACTTGCAAATAAGTCATATTATTATAGTACTCGTAGTATACTTTTCTATTATGAATTGCTCTGTGTACAGTATACTCGTAACGTGTTTATTGGGTAGTTATGTACTTCCTTTGTGTGTGTGTGTGTTCAGTATGTTCTTGTTATTTGTTTATTTTAAGGTTGTTGTATTTTTTTGTAAACTGTTTATTGCAGTTTATTGTTAGTTGCATTTTATTTTTTTATATAGATATTGTCATGGTTCGCATTGTTTTGTATCAGTAGATGTTTGTCTCATGGCGCTGCTCAGTGACGTAAACGTAAGCCGGTTTTGTATTACTACACAAAAATTACACTTAAATATTGCCACAATATTTACAAGCACGTTTATATATCACGGTTCGTTTTATCTGTTTCTCTTATTTTTGTACATACATACAATAATATTTACAACAATTATTATTACTTACAATTATTATTTACAGTTATTATTTACAATTAATGGACTACGACAAATATTAATACTACAACTACTATTATTTTACGAAGTGATTATATGTACACGATATACTTTTTATTATTATAATGACAACTAAAGGACATAAGTTTTTCAAAGTTGTTTTTTTTAATGCTGGGTCATTGGGTACGGGTCATGATAACTTAATTGGAGCTTTGAACAGACATTGTTTCGACGTTATGGCCATAAACGAGACTTGGTTGCGACCGGGACAGGAGGCACGAGCCCCCGTGGTGCCGGGCTATCGACTACGTCACACGCCGCGACCGGCGAGTGTGCGCTCAGGGCGCGGTGGCGGGGTCGGCTTCTATCTTCGCCGGGGACTGAGCGCGCGTATTTGTACCGCGGCGGTTGATCCCAGGTTCGAATCAGTCGAGCAAATGTGGCTTACACTAACTTTGAGCGGGAAAAAAATCGCCGTGGGTACAGCCTACCGACCGCCATGGCTTGACCTGGTCCTATTCCTGGACGCCATAACGGATTCTGTCAGTTCACTGGGAGACTACGACCACTACATTTTGCTAGGCGACTTTAATGTAAATTTGCTGGATAAAAGCGGGATAAAAACGAAGGAAATTAATGAATTTCTTAATTGTCTCAACCTCACGCAGTTGGTAACTACTCCCACACACTTTACTTCATCCAGTGAAACTCTCATAGACCTTTTGTGTACAGATATGAGAGCAAGATTTATATCTGTGGAATCACTGAACTCTCTTAATGGCCATTCCATTATAGTGGGTGAATTCCACATTAAACGTGATAAACTCAAGCCATACTCGGTAAAATTCCGGCCACTTAAGGATGTTTGCACGGACAGGTTGAACAAAGACCTATCATTTTTGGGATTAGAGTATGTTTCTTTTTTAAACAGCGTTAATGACATGGTTCATGCCTTTAACTTTCATTTGATTGCCCTGTTTGACGCTCACGCTCCGGTTAAGTCTTGCACAATTAAGGAAAAGTCATATCCGTGGATTACCGATACCATAAAACTTATGATGCGTTTACGTGATGACGCACTTAGTGCCTGTAGGAAGACTAAAACCGAGTCAAAAATAAAATATTATAAGGAGCTAAAACACTTAGTGATTAGTTCACTACATAATGAAAAAGTTGCGTACTTCAAGCATAATATAAATAATAAAATTAATAATCCAAAATTGTTATGGAAAAACTTGAAATCCACTTTATTGCCCTTCAAAAATATTCAAGATCTACCGTCGCAATTTATAGATCCTGACTTAATAAACAACAACTTTTTGATAGTACCAGGTAACCCTATAGCCAGCACGTCACTGATGTCGTTTTATGATGAAAACAAATATGGTGCTGCTGCATTTGCTATTACTCCAGTAGAGCCGGCTGATATCTTGCGAATCGTCACTAATCTTAAAAGTAACGCTGAGGGCCACGACAACATTACATTGGACATGATTAGTATGACACTGACGCATACTCTAAACGTTATAACCGACATAATTAACTGTTCGATAGAGACGTCAACGTTTCCCGAACAATGGAAAATTGCTTCAGTTAGGCCATTACCTATAAAATCAAATCCAACCGAGCTGAAAGACTTACGTCCCATTAGCATTTTGCCATGCCTTTCCAAGGTATTAGAGAAAGTCGTCTGCCAACAATTAAATCAATTTTTGGAACAAAATCATATTCTACCTGACTTACAATCTGGGTTCAGGAGGCATCGCAGTACGTCTACTGCTTTACTAGACGTTACAGATAATATTTTGGCTGCCCAAGATCAGGGTCTGTGTACAGTGCTCGTATTGCTGGACTTTTCCCGTGCATTTGACGCAATAAATATTCGGCTATTATTATCAAAGTTGAGCTATTATGGTTTCGATCCTAGCGCCGTAGAGTGGTTCCGCAGCTATCTCACCAACAGAAAACAGTTTGTCGACTTGCGTTTTGATGATGGAACTACACTAAGATCGTCACTTATTGCAGTAGAGAGAGGAGTCCCGCAGGGCTCCATCTTGGGTCCTATTATTTTCATCCTGTACTGTGCAGACATCATTTAGTGTCTCCATAAATGTAAATATCACATTTACGCCGATGATGTTCAGTTATACATTTCTTTTCGGCCAGAGGAGTACAATAATGCCATCAAAGAGCTTAACGATGACCTCCAAAGAATTGCCACTTGGTCTGAGGAGAACTGCAAAACCTGCCACCAGAGGGCGATACTGTTTGTTTACTTTTTACATCGCTCCGTTTTTTGAAAATTATTTTAAATAGTACAAGTGCATAATAGTGATAATTATTGGTGTTAACTATTAGATTGAACGTTGTACTTTGTGTCCGTATATATCTGCGCAGATATAGACCTCAGAAGTGAACATTGTTGTGAAATGAATAGCTGTGTTTTTAAACATCATAAACAGCAAAAAAAACCTTGTTTTGTGAACTTTGTGATTGTTGTTGGTCTATGGGCGGCCTTAACTAACTTTTACAGTGTCTTCAAAACACTTTAGTGAAGTGTCTTTAAGATATTCAATAAAACACGATACAATAAAAATTGCAAATTCATCATTGAGTGAGTCTTAGCAGAGCGCCATCTATTGCTATAGTTCAGAATTACGGTGTTAGCTAGTCAACTATTTAACCGATAACAGCAACCTAAGGGCGTGACGGTTCATTGACGATCCCACGGTCGTTATATAGATCTGTGTTGCGAGTTTGCGACATACACAGACTAGAGAGCGCTAACAGTAACCTTCTGCTTTTGAAGAAACAATTCTGAACTTTGAAACTTAATAATCATAACTACTTTTAGTAAGATGGAATGCTGCAATGATGCCTCTGTATCGGCAAATAATATTCTGCAGTGCTCCGTATGTGATGGGAAACACCACTACGAATGCCTAAATATTACACCAAGCCAGTTTTTGGCTCTGAAAGCAGAGTATAAGGCCGTCTGGAAGTGCCCATCGTGCAGTAACGTGACTAGACGCAATAGGTCAAATGTAAACACTCCCGTACGCAGCTATACTGAACTCCCAGCTGATGACCACACAATGGATATGTCGTGTGATAACCCAGACCACACCCACCTTAGCTCATCCTCTAGTCTTAGTACTAAGACGATTATCGCTGAACAGTCATCGCAACCTACAAAAATCGCAGACCTTGAAGCATTCACTACAAATCTGCAAATCACTCTAAGCCAGTGGCGTAGTGACATGAGCAGAGATATGGCTCAAATTCGTGATGAAATAAAATCTACGTTGTCGGACATTCAGAGGGATATGCAGGAGTTGCGTACGGAGCAAACACTCTTAAAGGAAAAGGTTTCTGTTCTCCATGATGACATTGCAACCCTGCAGAATACTACCCGAAACCAGACCGTGGAGCATGACCTCCTCAAGCAGCGTGTTGATGATTTAAATTGTTCACCTGTATCAACTAAGTTAGAATCAACAATCAGTAGCCTGGAGAATAAGATTGACCTTATGGAACAGCAGGCGCGGCAATGTAATGCTGAGATTTGTAATTTGCCTGAAAGGCGCAACGAGAACCTGCCAGCTATTATTGAAGCTATGGGAAACGTACTTAAGTCTCCAGTCTCACTCAGTAATATCGTCGCTGTACACAGGGTGCCTCATGCACATCAACAAAGCACAAGACCGAAAAACGTCATAGTTAAGTTCACTACGCGCCTACATAGAGATAACTTACTTGGCGCGTTTCGTAAAGCTAATTCGCTTAAGACTGACAACATTGGCATCGCAGGTACTTCCACATCGATTTATGTTAATGAGCATTTGACCTTGGCGAGGAAGCAGTTGTTTCGTAAAACCCGCGAAATCGCAAAACATCAAAACTATGCATATGTCTGGATCAGAAATGGTACTATATTGGTGCGTGAGCGTGATGGAGAGCCTGCATTCGCTATACGTGGAACCAGCGATCTCAATAGAATTAAAACTAAAATAGCTAATTAGCTGCTTCCTCCTTAGGGTTCTGTGCGCGATAATTGTGTGTCGTCGTTTGTTTTTAATTAGGTTCTTACGTTTGTGTCTAAATAATAATGTGTGTTTCGTGTTGCATGTTTGTCTAACAATTATTATTGAAAAAAAAAGGAATAACTACTTGTCTATGAAATTAGAGGTCACTCTGTGGCACTCAGTATTGAATTATGTATATCATTCACTTCTATTGCGGCATATTTTGTGTACTTTTTTTATTTCGATCATGTTATTGTTATATTATGGTGTTTCTTACCCATCTGTGATGCTGGGCATTCTTGATACTCTCTTGTACGGTTTCATGACTTTTTGTAATTTTGTAATACGATTAATTAACAAAATTTCCCATTTTATATGAATTTGTGTTGGAATGTTTTGATAATGGATAAAAACAACTTAACTATCTACTACCAAAACTGTAGAGGCATAAGAACTAAGTTACACTCTCTATTTTTAAGTATTTTATCTTCTTGCTACGATATAATAATTCTAACTGAGACGTGGCTTATACCTCATATTGCTAGCGGTGAGTTTGTGGATCCTCGGTATGTTGTGTACCGATGCGACCGAGATCGCAGCTTAACTAATATGCAAGATGGTGGCGGGGTCCTTATCGCAGTGTTGCGTGGGCTTCGGTCAAGCTTGCATGATGTTCCCAGTCGAAAACGGGGAGGCCTCGCGTCGTGCATTGAGTACCTTATGGTTGGAGTCCCAAGTAAAAAAAGTTCCAAAGTGCATGTAATTAGCGCTGTGTATATACCGCCATGGGCTTCTTCAGATGTTTACAACTGCCACCTTGATGGGTTGCAGGAGTTGATGAACGAACCTTTTGTGGAGGGCGTATTTATTGTTGGTGATTATAACCTACCGGAAATTACGTGGACAACTGCCCAGCTTGGTGGCGATCCACATCGGGTGACAGGTATGACCTGTTCAGGAACTTCCGCTATATGTTCCCAACTACTTCAGCTTATGTCAACACTGAATGCGTACCAATATAATAGCATATCTAATGGCACTGGTAAAGTTTTAGATTTGTTCATTTCTAACATCATAAGTTCTGTAGACCCTCCATTAGACTCATTATTGCCTGTCGACTCTCACCACCCTCCGTTTGTTGCGACTTCCCCTACAAGTCTATCGATGGAAGTCTTGCAGAGGAAAGTTTTAAAAAAGTATGATTTTCGTAAGGCCAACTACGATGTCATTAATAAACAAATAGGTAAAATTGAGTGGTCGGGGCTGTTGAACCACCTGTCATCAGAGGAAGCTGTAGATACTTTCTATGATAAGCTGGACGGCATTATCAGGCCCAACGTTCCACGTGTTAAGTCCCGGGCACTTGACTTTCCGGTTTGGTTCTCCGCTCAATTGATTAAAACCTTCAAAAAGAAACAACGCCTCTGGATTAAGTGGAAGAAATTTAAGAACATTAAAGACTACAACGAGTTTTCTGAATACCGAACCGCTTTTAAAGAAGCCTGTCAGACTTGTTACTCAGCTTATATCAGATCCGTTGAAGATATTATCACCTCTAATATTAAATACTTCTGGACGTACATAGCAAATCGTAAAAATAAATCTAGTATCCCTTCCACAATGCAGTACCAGAACATTAAGTCAAGTACTCCGGACGTGATCTGCAACATGTTTTCTGATTTTTTCCTTTCTGTATTTGAACCGAAATCGCCCTCACTGTCGGCGTGGACTCCGCCAACACACTGTGATTCCAAAGCTAATTTGATTGATAACCTGCATATTGAGGAATCTAAAATACTCAAGGAGCTAAAACTTCTTGATCCGTCCAAAGGGGCGGGCCGTGATGGTTATCCGGCTCTTTTCTTTAAATTTACCGCTGACAGTGTCTGTAAGCCACTATGTATAATTTATAATAAGTGTTTAAGAGAGGGGGTTTTTCCTAGCGTATGGAAACGAGCTAACATCACGCCCGTACACAAAGACGGCTCAAAACATGACATAGAGCAATATCGACCTATCTCAATTCTGTCGGCCTTGTCAAAACTTTTTGAAAGACTCGTACACAATGAAATCTATCCAACCTTGCACAGCTCTATTATCGCCGAACAACATGGATTCGTTCAACAGCGGTCAACTATCTCCAACCTACTTATATTTTCCAGTGAACTTTTTGAAAACATTAACAGACGTCTGCAAGTAGATGCTGTTTATACGGATTTCAAAAAAAGCGTTTGACAAGGTCGTTCATGAAATTCTGTTAAACAAAATAGCATATAATGGGATACGAGGGAATTTGCTTCGCTGGTTCTCTTCCTATATTACAAACAGGACACAAAAGGTTGTTGTGAATGGCTATCAATCTGGTGATGTGCCCATAACTTCAGGTGTCCCACAAGGCTCAATTCTGGGACCACTGTTATTTATTATATACATAAATGATATAAATAAGTGCTTTATAAACACAAAATTTCTCCTGTATGCTGATGATCTAAAAGCATATAAAACGATACAGACTGTGGATGACTGCCTTAAGTTCCAAGAAGATCTAGATAGACTCGCGGGTTACTGTCTTGACAATAAACTACATCTTAGCCTTTCGAAATGTTATTTTATAAATTTCACAAAAAACCGGTCAATTATTAATTTTAAATATAGATTGCATAACACCACACTTACTAACGTATCTATTGTAAGAGATCTTGGTGTATTGTTTGATAATAAGTTGTCATTAAATCAACACGTTGAAAAAATTGTTAATAACTCATTCAAAATGTATGGATTTGTCATGAGATCATCCGCTGAGTTCAAGCGAGTTTCCACTTACCTGTACTTATACAAGACGCTTGTCCGATAACAGCTAGAATATGCTGTACCAATATGGAACCCGTTCTATAAGAAATATATAGATGAGATCGAGAAAGTCCAGCGTAAGTTTCTACGTACCATGCATTATAGGTGTCATAGGATCTACCTACCGTATTCCGAATTATTAAGAAAATATAAGCTTGTTACCTTAGAATATAGACGTAGGTTTTTGGAGGCATCTGTGTTGCATTGTATTGTTCATAGCCATTTTGACTCAATTGACCTCACGAGTAGGTTATGTTATGCTGTACCTCGAACCGTTAACAAACGTAGTGTCCGTGCTGGTACCCTATTTGCTCTAAGTAGCTGTCGAACTAACTCTGGTTTGCGCTGCCCTATTCGCCGAATGGTAGACTCATATAATACTTTTTTTATTGATATTGACATTTTTGTATGCTCCAAATCAAAATTTAAATGGAATGTTATGAAACTTTTATCTAATAATAATGCTTTAAAATGAATGTATAATAAATTTAATCCTATTTTGTATAATTTTAATTTGTTTAGTGTTTCTTTTTTTGTTTTGTTACTAATTTATTTATTTATTGTGAATGATTTAATAACTTTAATATGTACTGTATGTTTATTAATGCTTTTTGGTGGCACTCATTACCAAATATTTGTTTTTTTAATATGCGGATAATGTAGTGGGCTGCAATATTGTTATACACCTTATGATTTTTGTTATGTTAAAATTTTATATTGTAGCTGTTTATTGTCCCTAAATAAATAAAATAAAATAAAACTGCTTGTCATTGAACCCTACAAAAACCAAATATTTGGTGTTTGGCTCGAGACAACAGCTTGCTAAGCTACCTTCATTATTTGACCTAAAACTAATGGGCGAGCCGATTGAGCGAGTGTATGAGGCGAGGAATTTAGGGCTGGTTTTGGATAAGGACCTGCGTTTTGAGAAACACGTAGCAGACTCAGTTAGAAATTGTCTCTATCGCCTAAAGGTTTTGTACAAGATGCGACCTTACTTGTCCGAAGCATTGCGAGAGCAGCTGGTGGAAACCCTGGTTCTTTCTAGGTTGAACTACGCAGATACAGTCTATGGCCCGCGCCTGTTGGCTCGTACTGATCGGCTCATCCAAAGGGTACAAAATGCTTGCGCTCGGTTTTGTTATAATATTCCACGCAGAACCCATGTAACGCCATACTTAAATAAACACTTTACGCTGAAAATGAAATCCAGACGCAAACTGCATCTAGCTTGTCTCCTGTTCGGTGTAGTTAAATACCAAAAACCTGACTACTTATTCAACAAACTGAGTTGGCTTACGAGCCGGAGGGAATGCGGAAGGAGGCAATGCTCACAGCAACTTACAACCCAGTCCTGCGGTACAGCTGCTTTTAGGGGCAGCTTTCGTTATGCGTCTTCTAAAGTGTGGAATAATATTCCTCCACCTATCAGCACCATAAATACGATTGGTACATTTAGAAGACGTTTACGCCAGTATCTTATTGATGCACAGCGAGAGCTGGACATGGTAGCGCATAATACCTCATTTATATGATGTATCCGTGCACCTGCCTCACGATAAGTTTGCTTGGGTTCCGTCTCCTACATCCCGGAGGCTGTTTACTTTTTTACTTACGTTACACAAATTTAATGTCATCCTAACTCGTCAAGGTTTACCTACCCCCATTTCGAATCCTTTTTTTTCTACCGTTATTTATTTTTATTTATTTCGTTTTTGCTTTTGTTTTGTTTATTTTGTTTGTAAAAATTACAACCCTACAAAGCGGCTTTGCGTCCGTTGCGTCACAACACAGGTCAGTTGAAAACCAGCGTCAGGCACTAGTTGTCTGGCATTCATGCTGAACTGAGCCTGTTTTGATGCAGTCATGAGGCACGCAACTTTATTGCTATCTTTTTTTGTTTGAGCTGTTTTTGAAACTTTTTTGTTATTTTTATTCATTTTTTTTTACGTGTTACCGAGCTTTTTTGTTTGTGCCTTATGCTGTACCAAATAAATTATTTTTCTTTCTTTCATTAATTGCACCAGAGCCAAACTGATTGACACTGAGCACAGTACCTTCAGCGCGAAGTGTCCCGTGTGTCGTAATTGTGGGACTCGCTAGCCCGAGCCTCTATAACGTACTTCTAACGGCCCCGGAGCTTAAAAATACTTTCCCTAAGTTTATATTTAGTGATTGGGCCACTAAAGGTATTAGGATAAGTAGGGAAAGACTTTATGAGTTATATGGCCTTAAGCCTTTCATTAACACTGAAACCTTTAATATGTATGTTAACAAATATTCTAAAGTTTTCAGAAATAATTGCAAAGTAGCTGCTAAAGCCCTGTACATTAGCAATAAGATCAAATTGGCAGATAATAAAATTAAGACAGTTTGGAAAGTTATCAGTAATGAAACAAGTAGGAATAAAGTACGAAACACTGTTTTTTTACTGGAGACTGCACATGGTGCCATAAGCTCTAATTTAGAAGTAGCTCAAGAATTTGTAAATTTTTTCACCGAAATACCATCAAGAACTACTGAATCTTTAAATTCTTCACCCGAGGTCTCATTTCATTTATTAAGAGCAAACATTCCAGGTTGTACGGTTGAATTCCAATTCAAACATATCAAACCTATGACAATTATAAAAGCTTTCCGGCAAATAAAAATCAAATTGACCGAAGACTTATGGGGAATGTCTAACAAAGTGTGCATAATTGAGACCATGGAACCATACTTGGCCTTAATATTCAATGTATGTGTAGACCAAGGAGTCTTTTCGGATATAATGAAATACAGTAAGGTTATACCACTTTTTAAATCCGGTGACAGGAAAGATGCCAATAATTATAGACCTGTATCCGTATTGCCGGTTTTCAGCAAAGTATTTGAAAAAGTGATGCTCAATCAAATGTTCATTAATTTTAACATCAATAAAATCTTACACGATCAACAGTATGGTTTTACTAAAGGTCGTTGTACGACTGACGCTAGTGTCACGTTGTTAAAACACATGTATACAGCGTGGGAAGAGGCGCAAGATGCCATAGGAATCTTTTGTGACCTCTCCAAGGCATTTGATTGCGTAAATCACGAAACCTTGCTTCTAAAACTAAAACATTACTGACTAGGTAATCTTGCAATCAGTTTAGTGAAGTCGTACTTAAATGACAGACAGCAGCAAGTTCAAATAAACGGTGTTAATTCAAGGGGTTTAAAAGTCAAAATGGAGGTACCACAAGGCTCAATATTGGGTCCTTTCCTCTTTTTAGTGTACATTAATGATTTACTCTATCTTTTAAAAAATCAACCAGAAATGGTGTTATTTGCGTTCTACAAGTTTTGACGAAGTAAATAATGCGCTACAGCAGGTCCAAAATTGGTTCACTACGCATAATTTAGTATTAAATGAGAAAAAAACTAAGTGCATCAGATTTGCTTTACCGAATGTCAAAAGTAATACTTGCGACATAGTATTGAACAAAGAGAAACTTGAATTCGTCGAAGACACGGTTTTCCTAGGGATCACGCTTGACTCAAGGCTACAATGGGGTCCTCATTTAACATCTCTTGCAGGACGGCTAAGTTCAGCAGCATATGCTGTCAGAAAAATCCGTCAATTTACTGATATAGATACCGCGAGGCTGGATTATTTTAGTTACTTTCATAGTATAATGTCTTACGGTATCTTATTATGGGGACGAGCTGCAGACATCGAGTCTATATTTATTCTGCAGAAAAGAGCCATCAGAGCCATATACCATCTTGGTCAACGCGATTCCCTAAGGGAACTGTTTAAGGATATTAACATCATGACGGTACCTTGTCAATACATATACGAAAACATTATGTATGTTCGGAAAAACCTTCATCATTTTAGTAAGATTAGTGACAGGCATAATTTTAATACTAGAAATAGGAATAAATTAGATCAACCCCGATTCAGATTGGCTAAAGTACACACTTCTTTAATGGGATATTGTGTTAAGTTTTATAATAAAATACCACGTGAGATTCTCGAACTGAATGAGAAAAAAATTAAAACATGCATAAAACGCACTCTATGTAGACAGGCATATTATAAATTGGAAGATTATATCCTTGATAAAAATGCTTAGCTAAATGCCGGTCCTGCTCCACAGCCTCAGCTGCTTGGTTCCACTAGTTAGGTTTTATATTTGGAAGAGATGCTCACCCTCTTTTATGTCTAATAATAATACTATTCCATATTATGTTTGGAATAAACTTAACTTTTTCTGTCTTTTCAGATTGATATTCATAGTTTTATATAATGTAGAAGCAATTTTTATTTCAAGTTCTGTAAATGTGAGGACCATGGACCATTATGAATGGTGCTGATGCACGCGTCATGTTCGTGAACGGGCGCCGTCAGACTGGTCATCCCTTAGTTGCCACTGCTTCATTTTAATATTTGATACTATACATTGTTTTTTCTTTCTTTACGTTATTCTCATATATAGAAGCAACAAGGTTAATGTAACCAGGATTTTTGTAAACATAAAATGATTTAAAAGAGTGTCCGTGGAGTTTCTTGCACGTTCTTCTCCATAGAGATCTACGTTTTCGAACGTGCAAATAGCTTCATGTTTTTGACGGACTGACTGACAATTCAAAAGTACCTGATAATGGTTTATTTGATGTAAATACTTGGACTTTGACTTTGGATGCCTCCAAGTACCAAATATTCCAGGCCAATCTGCAACGCAGCCAACTCGCTACCAACGAACTCCTCTTGGAAGCACAAACGCGCAAAGTGGCCGTGGCATTGCTCCAGGAGCCCTACGTGGGTCGGGAGAGAAGGATGAAGGGCTACCGGGGCGTAAGGGTCTTCCAGAGCTCTGAGGGAGGAGAAGTGACTGTAAAGGCGGCAATCGTTGTCCTTGACTACGACTTGGACATACTATAGTACCCGCAACTCACCACAAACAACATCGTTGTGGTGGGAGTCCGAACCAGAGCCTGGACGATCACGCTGGTGTCCTTCTACTTCGAACCCGACAAGCCCGTGGAGCCATACCTGGAGCTTTTGCAGCGCATACAACGAGAGATTGGCTCTAGCAGGTTGGTTATTGGAGGAGACGCGAATGCGAAGAGCACTTGGTGGGGTAGCAGTAGCGAAGATGCGAGAGGGGAGCTCATGTGCGGGGCATTGGGTGCGTGGGGGTTGCATATCCTCAACAATGGGGATATCCCGACTTTCGACACCGTGAGGGGCGGTATCAGGTACAGCAGCCACGTGGACGTAACGGCGTGTTCGCAGAATATGCTTAACCTGGTAGATGGCTGGCGAATAGAGGAGGGTCTCACGAGTTCCGACCACAACGGCATAACTTTCGGCATCAATTAAGAAAAAGCAAAAGGTATCCGTATAGAACGCACCACAAGAAAATCCAATACAAAGAAGGCTAATTGGAGACAGTTTCATGTGAAGCTGTTTCAAATTATGCTGGATTATAATATGACAGTAAATCAACTCACAAAAATAAATAATACAGATCAATTAGATCAAACAATTAATACATACACAAAAGCCATAACAGATACATGCACACACACAATACCAATAAAAAAGACGAAAGAATCACTTACCATACCGTGGTGGTCCGAGGAACTCGCTGAGATGAAGAGGATGGTCGCTACCAGGAGACGCCGAATCAGGAACGTAGCGCCGGTCCGGAGAGCGATGGTCGTCAGTCTGTACCTGAAAGAAAAGGAAAATTATGAGCTAGCTGCAAAAAAGATGATCGAGGAAAGCTGGAAGGGGTTCTGCGGTAAGCAGACCAGAGAAGGGGTCTGGGAAGGCATTTATAGAGTTATGGGAAGGGTAGTGAATAGAGAAGAAGATCTGCCGCTGCGGATGGGAGGAGAGACTTTGGATGCTAAGGGCTCGGTGAGGCTGATAGCCGAGACGTTCTACCCCGAGGACCGCGAGGAAGTCGACAACACGGACCATCGCCAAACCAGAGAACTGGCAGCAATGGTAAACGAGTGGAGTCATGATGAACGGCATGACCCACCGTTTACCCAAAGCGAGCTGGATAGGTCCGTGCGGTCGTTTAACCCAAAGAAGGCCCCGGGAGCCGACGGCTTCACAGCGGACATTTGCTCACAGGCCATTAACGGTGACCCTGTGTTCTTCCTGGCACTGCTAAATATGTACATGCCTGGCTCACCACCACTTCTCGAAGGCCTGGAAGGAAGCGACGGTGGTTGTGCTCAGAAAGCCGGGCAAAGACTCGTACACCGTACCAAAGTCGTACAGGCCGATTGGGCATTTACCTGTACTAGGGAAGGTGTACGAGAAGATGCTGGTTGCTCGTCTCAAATTTTACTTTTTCCCCAGGATCAGTACTCGCAAATACGGCTTTATGCCCCAAAAGAGCACGGAGGACTCCCTCTAAACTCTCGTGCAGTACATCCGCGCAAAACTGTCACAGAATAAAATTATCACACTAGAGATAGAGGGAGCCTTCGACAGTGCGTGGTGGCCTGCCATCAAGGTACTGCGGAGGTAAGGCTGAGGAAAAGTGTCCTGTGAATTTGAGCCAACAACGTACTTGTGGAGTAGCGCCACCGATACAAGGGCCCTCAAACTTACCTTGCCGTCTTACTGTACCGTCTATCAGGCTGACCACCACAGTCATTTGATTTCCCATCCTTAAAAAAAAAAAAAGAGTGTGTGTACTTATGTACACGCGTTAGAAGTTATAGGTACTTCTTTGGCGTATGGAAAAAAAAAACATTCACAACTAAAAAAATATAAAAGTTTTAAAATACCTATTTTTATTGTTTTCAGCTTCAATTTGTTGCGTTCGAACGATCGCCAATTAAGTCTATTACGCTAAATAACTGATACGTTTCATAGTTTTAAAACTGTTTGTACATAAAATAGGGCAGATATCATGCAATTTTTTTTTTTTGTTTCGAATGTTTTGTTAGTAGTATTTGAAATTAATACCAATTTTCTATTCTGGATGGTGTGTACCTGAGAAGTTTATGGGTACCTACTTACAATGACATATAAGTAACGAGACTCCTTTTTTCAAAATAGTCAAATTATAAACGGTAAAATTCTTTGTTCCGTTCTACTGTAGATACAAATCCGATTAAAAAAACTCTTTCATGAAGAGGCTGTTTTTTGTCTTCGAAAAATCATCATATTCCAATAAAATCTTCTAGGATAGAATAAAAGGAGCTGAGCCGCGGGAAAAATTAGTGTCTAATCAATTACTTTTATCAAAATATTTGTATCTTATATTTTGGCGCTTTATTTCGAAATTAAAACCACATTCTTCTTCGAAATTCAAACATAAAAGAAACAAAAGACAATCAAAAAATACTAGAATATACATTATCGATTTTCATGCCACCTAGAACTAACTTCACGATGTAGAATTCAGGTGTCGGTGTGCGCGCGCATCGTAAAAATTCACTCTCATCAGTTTTCTCCATCGCGCCAAAAGAAGTATAACTTCAAAAAAGACATTATCACCCAAATACTCACAGGGCACGGTTCTCTGCATACGTGAAACGCTTCAAGTGTAAAGATAATGCATCGTGCGCCTGTGAGCCCGGAATAGACGAAACGGTTGCCCATATTTTGCTCGAGTGTCTAATAACTGCACGCTTCGTCGTAGCGATTGTGTAATGCAGGCAGGCGTACTGTCATAGATATTATATTTCGCAGCATACTTAGTCATTAAGTCAAAGCATCAAAGAAGAAACTGCTACTCAAATTTTAAATCGCTTTTAAAGGGCTCTGATTATGTCAGAGGACAACTAGCGTGGCAGGAGTGGGTTTTAGCCGTAAGAGTCCGGCACTGCCCCGACCGTTTCACACTGTGCGGCGTCCAAGAGGATTTCCTACTCCTGCAAAAACAAAAAAAAACGTGACCTAACCTAACGTGAAAAAATGTTTTTTGACCACTGCATGATCTTCCAAATTTCTGAAAACGCTCTAGTAGTAAAACCAGCCCAGGGCCAGACAGTATCCGTTGTTTAAAATAAAACGCACTATTGTAATCTAACAGTGTACTCGCCAAACACTTATATTTATTGATCAATCTCACAATATCACAAAATACCATAACTATCTAATAATCTCACGATAAAATATTTTTCATTTAGTAATCGACTGAATCAGTTCGATATGAATGAATACAATGTATAAATAGCATATAATATAAATGCAACGGTAGGTAAATGTGATGCTAACGCAAAATTCTATAAACATTTATGGAAGTCTTTATTGTGTTTGCAAGGGTGATCGTGTAAAGATTTTACGCAAATAAAATATTCTGTCCTGGTTCTGCTCATTCTTTTAATAATAATAATAGGCTTTATGAAAATATCATACGTACCATTGATTGTATTAGTCATAGACAAATAATAGTATCGGATTATTTGTCTATGACTAAGTATGAATGATCTGGGACTGGAACTGCAGCGGTACTGTATTCGTCAAGTCACTCTGTTGAACAAGCCAGTTTTAAAGTCAATTCTGCTTTGTCTACTCTGGAATCATGGTTACATTTAAATGGCTTGGATTTATCCAAGTCTAACGTCACGTTTGTTTACAATATAGTCGCACGACAACACTTAAACATGCTTCGATGCCTCTCTGGTGTGTGGTGGGGTGCTCATCCATTTTCTTTAAAACTTATTTGCAACGCAATCATCAGGACACAATCACTCTGGACTATGGATTGTTTGTTGTTCAGGAACCTGGCAATGTTATGGCTTTTATAAAATTGGATCGCATCCAGTCTAAAGCTTTACGTATTATTTCGGGTGCTATGAAGTCGAGCCTCATTAATGCACTCCAAGTCGAATGCGGGGAAGCTCCCTTATATTATATTAGAAGACAATTTCTATCCGACAAATACTTGTTCCGGATTCTTCAGCTCTCAACTCATCCTCTTATTCCCAACTTGGAGACTTTAATGTTGCAGATGGAATCATCAGATTATTGGTCCCATATACGTGCTCCTTGTTTAATTGTCAGCTACAAAAAAATCCTTTCACTTTCTGCTCCTATTCACAGTTCCAATTAACTCCCCTTTTTCAGCAGTAGTTACGAGAGTTTACAATTCAGTCCCAAAAGACCATTTGACTGGTGTGAGTAAATCAGATCCCGGTTACCATTTAAATTTAAACCATTTTCTGACTGAACATTTAGAATACTACCACATCTTAGAATACTACCGACGCTGCCAAACATACTCCGATGGGTTGTGTTGGAATAGGTACTTACCATTCTCAATACAACATCGTACAAAAAATAAAACTACCTCCGGAGACTTCCGTTTTTACAGGGGAATGCTTCGGCATTTTAAAAGCCATAGAAAATATTTGTCTTTTAAAGCTCAAAAAAGCTATAATTTTTAATGACTCTCGATTTGCTCTTCTAGCCATCAATAAATCCCCTTACGAAGATAAATCGCAGCTTTCCATAATTTATTCAATAAGAGAATTTTTTTTTTTTATTCATTCAGAATGATCACTGAGGGTAACATACTGCAATTTGCATGGATTCCGGCCCACGCTGGAATCCATGGCAATGAAGTCGCTGACGTTCTGGCCGGTGATGCGGTGTATTAAATAAAAAAAATAAAATAAAAAAATAAATATTTCAGACCTTGATCCATATGTTGTTAGTAATACACGCTACTTAAAAAACTATGTTAGTAACAGACACAATACAACACTGGTTTTAATTCATATATTTATTGCGCTCACCTGACGCACCGGGCACATGCACATGTGTATGTACCCAGTGCGCCATGATGGCGCAACACGGCTTATCACTAATGACCCTCAGTATGCTGTTGAGGCTCCCACGCACGGGCAGGGTGCCGACCTTTTCCGAAGGATGGTGGTGAAGCCATCAGTGTGCGCTTCAGAAAACATTCCTGATGCACTGCAGTAACGTGGGAGCCCCAACAACACCCTGAAGGCATTGTTGTATTGAACTCTTAGGGCGTTGTATGACTTTTGCGTATATCGAACCCACAGGGTGCACGTGTACAGGGACTGGCAAAAAGCCTTAAAAAGAGTTATTTTCACTTCTATTGTACACCGTGCAAACCTGCGGGCCAACATATTGCATCGGACAGCCAACGCCCTTCGTTCTCTCTCCATATCATCATCATCTTTCAAGTCCTCAGTAACTATATGCCCTAGGTATTTAAAATCCAGCACCCTTTCAAGGGCAACCCCTTTTAACATTACTGGGGGGATGCGTGCTTGTTTTTTACGATTAACAATATTGTGAGTATTGTGGGGACTTAGTCCCATATAAAATTTTCACTTATGACCTCGTAACGTTGCCTAAGAGTTTTCTTCGGGACACCTGGAAGGTAGCTTGGGATATGAGTAGCAGATCGAAGGGACATTATTTTTCTCTTATTCAACCTGAGATTCCGGAAAAACCATGGTTTGGTAGGGCAAAATTTGGCAAAATGGAATCCTCTGTTTTAATACGGATGAGACTGGGTCATGTTTGTTGCCCTGCCCATCTTGCCAAATTTCATATTATTGTTACGCGCCAGAATTAATGTCGGGTACATTAAGTTACTACTAGCGCCATCTAGTATCGAGTAGCAGAACTAGTAGAGTCAAGTACCTTCTAGACATTTCTTTGCCAGAACATTCTACACTTCTCGGTATCTAGTCAGTCGGCAGCGGTAGTTACGAGTACTTTCCAGATGTTTCGAGAATGGAAGTTTCTAGAATAAACTGACCTATAAAAGGAGCGCGTATTCCGCGACCGAGTCAGTATTGAATTTGCGATACAAGCGAATACTTCGAAAGCGATCTTCAAGTGCGAATAAAGTGATCAGTGGTGAACTTGTGTTTAATAATTAGTGAGTTTGAAGTTGTAATTAGTGTTGTTAAATTAAAGTGTCATTTTTGGTTATTTAATCGGCTGTTTTTAATTGTCACGAACCCCAAGCTCGTAACAATTGGTGTCAGAAGAGTGGATATTTAAACCATGCCGATTCTACCAAAGGACGACACGGAGGGTATCCGTACCCGGAGTCAACGTCAGCAGGAGACGGACCAGAGGCGTTTTGGAGGTACAACGCCGCTGACGTCGGAGGGCCAGCTGCCGATTGTGGAGGCCGGTCCGTCCACAGCAGCTCCAGCATCTGCAGCACCAGACTTTGCTGCTCTGATGCTGATGCTGCAGGAACAGGCCCGCCGTCAAGAGGAGCAGGCCCGCCGTCAGGAGGAGCAGGCCCGCCGTCAGGAGGAGCAGGCCCGCCGTCAGGAGGAGCAAGCCCGCCGGTTGGAAGAACAGCTGCAGCGTGACAAAGAGGAACAGGCTCGCCGGCAGGAGGAGCAGGCCCGTCGGTTGGAAGAACAGCTGCAGCGTGACAAGGAGGAACAGGCCCGCCGACAGGAGGAACAGGCCCGTCGGTTGGAAGAACAGCTCCAGCGTGACAAGGAGGAGCAGATGCGCCGCCAGGAAGAACAGACGTTCCTCATGAAGGATCTGCACGCCACTTTCGGAAAAGAAATTAAAGTCGTACAAGATAAGGTAGTTCAGCATGAGAACCGGCTGATAGAAGCTGAAACCCAGATTGCTGAAATGAAAAAAACAATGGACAACCTAAAAATTGGAGATGGGGTGGCAGTGTCAGTAGCTACTACACCTTCGCTACGTGGATTCAAAGTGCCACCGTTCGATGGGACATCTTCCTGGTCAGCCTACAAAAGACAGTTTGAGGCTGTTATGAAGGCGAATGGGTGGAGTAAAAATCAGGCCATGACTGCTCTCACCCTAGGCCTGCGCGACCAGGCCTTAACTGTCCTAGAAGCTCTCGATAAGGAAGTGACTTATGAGCAGCTTCTTGAGGCGTTGGAAGCTAGGTATGGCGACGCTCATCTGGAATATGTGTTTCGTGCGAAGCTCAAGGATCGCGTGCAACGCAGCAGTGAAAACCTGCAGCAGTGGGCCCTCGAAGTGGAAAAGCTGGTACGAAAAGCATACCAGTCCGTACCTGCGCTCATTGAAGGGAACCTGGTGCAGGCATTCATCGATGGCATCCGCGACCTTGAAGTTAGAGCTGCTGTGAGGCTCGGGCACCACGGGACGCTTAAAGACGCCTTGGCACATGCACTGGAGGTGGAAGCTGTGCGACAGGATCATCGTTCCCATCAGGGAGGTTGCAGCGCCTACAGTTCGCGACCGTTTAAAAGGATACAGCCCTAGGTGCTACGGCTGTGGGGAAAGGGGCCACCTTCGATCCAGTTGCCCTAAGCGGACTGCAGAAAGGGAAGGTAGCCAATCTCCAGAGGGTAGGGCGGCTAACAGCACCGCCCAGCAACAGCAGGGAAACGAGTGAAAGCCAGAACTGCGGGGCGGGTGCTGGCTGATGTTCAAAGAGCCCCAAGGATTTCGATCTCACAAACCCATGACGGGAATAGCCTTATCATCAAAGGCGAGGTCAACGGAATGCCTTGTAAGCTGACTATAGACACTGGAGCTTCTCGCACGGTCGTCAGTTCCCAACTTGTAAGTCGGTTCCTTGGGGACTCCGTACACAACCGAGACCGCATAAATTTGGTAACAGCCACTGGTCAGCGTATACCCGTCCGAGGAGAGAGAGAGATGGAGTTGAAACTAGGCAACGGAATTTACCTGCATAATGTTATCGTGGCTGATATAATGGACGATTGCATCCTGGGCTTAGACTTTATGAGGAAGAATTTTTGTGAGATCGACGTTAATCAAGGAGTTATGAAATGTGGACAAGAGGAACTTTTCATGGAAGGGGCGTTACCGGGAAATGTGTACAGCCTAAAGAAGATTGTTCTTCCTCCGAGATCGGAAACGATTGTGCCGGTAAGTCTTCCTCGGAATTCTGGGCAGACTCATCGTTGTGTACTCGTGGAAAAGGTAGACAATGACCTTCCATGGAAAGTGGCACGAACTTTGGTCAGAGCCACCGACATCTCAGGGGTACGTGTGCTGAACCTTAGTGATAAGGAACAGATGATAGAAAAAGGCACTCTGATTGGTACTTGCGAGGAAGTGGATTGGTTGCGTCGATGCCAATATCTATCGACTGGGACCCTCAGCAAGAATGCACAAACGAAAGTGACCACACTTTTAGACGACTGTCGCAGCGCTCTGTCTGGAAATGAACTGGTCAAGGCAAAGAAGATGTTACTGAAGTACGCCAGTGTTTTCTCTTCAAACGATAGTGACATTGGGAAGACTGGCTTAGTTCAACACAAAATAAACACAGGAGAAGAATTGCCTATCCGTCAGCGACCAAGGAGATTGCCGGTAGCACGTGAAAAGGAAGTGGAAACCATGATTGAAGGAATGGTGAAGGATGGTGTTATAGAACCTTCATCCAGTCCATGGTGTTCACCAGTAGTGCTGGTAAGAAAGAAGGATGGCAGCATGCGGTTTTGTGTTGACTATCGTCGTCTAAACGACGTCACGAAGAAGGACAGCTATCCTTTGCCAAGAATTGATGACACGCTGGACATGCTTACTGGAGTGAAATGGTTTAGCACGCTAGACCTAAAAAGTGGTTACTGGCAAGTTGAAATCGACCCTAAGGACAAGGAGAAAACTGCATTCTCGACAGGAAAGGGCCTGTGGCAATTTAATGTTATGCCGTTTGGATTATGCAACGCTCCGGCAACGTTTGAAAGATTGATGGAACTTGTACTAACCGGGTTAATTGGCGATGCCTGTCTGGTCTACTTGGATGACATCATCATCGTAGGCCGTACGTTTGAAGAACATCTTCAAAACCTGGAACGCGTGCTCATGAAGATCCAGAGTGCAAATCTCAAGTTGAGTCCAAAGAAGTGTTCACTTTTCAAACGTCAAGTCAGCTTTTTGGGATACGTAGTGTCGGAAGAAGGCATCCGCACAGATCCAGAGAAAATCGCCGCTGTCAAGGATTGGCCAATTCCAAAAGACAAGACACAGGTCAGAGCATTTTTGGGTTTGTGCTCCTATTATAGGCGATTCGTCAAGAACTTTGCGGACATAGCCAAACCCCTCCACAAACTAACCGAGGAAAAGCGACATTTCTACTGGGATGAAAGTTGCGACGTCGCATTCCAGGAGCTAAAGGAACGTCTGTGCAGAACACCTATTCTGGGGTATCCTGATACGAACAAGGAATTTATAGTTGACACAGACGCAAGTGATATCGGACTTGGCGGTGTGTTATCTCAACGCAATGGCGATCAAGAGGTTGTGATAGCATACTTCAGCAAGTCATTATCGAAACCAGAAAGGAACTATTGTGTCACGAGACGGGAATTGCTTGCTGTGGTAAAGTCTTTGCAGCATTTTAGCAAATATCTGCTGGGACGGAAATTCCATTTACGTACTGACCATGCTGCGCTGAAATGGTTATTGCAGTTCAAAAATCCAGAAGGACAAGTTGCGAGATGGATTGAACTACTGCAGGAATACGACTTTGTGATTGAACATCGCAGCGGAAGATCTCATGGCAACGCCGACGCATTGTCAAGAAGACCTTGCCCTGAAGACTGCAAGCATTGTACTAGGCAAGAGGGTAAAGAAGTCGTACCTATGAGGATGCTCAAGACAGACCTCAGCAGCGAGTGGAAGGAAAGCCTACAATGTGCACAGCAGGAAGATTCGGACATCAAGCCGATTCTGGAGTGGATTAAGGCCAGTGCTCCTAAGCCCACGTGGAGTGACGTCTCAGCGATGAGTTCGATCACAAAAAGGTATTGGGCCCAATGGGACAGCTTAGTGATTCAGGATGGAGTCCTGTGCCGTAAATGGGAAAATGCTCGGGGAGACAGCTGTCATTTACAAATGGTTGTCCCTAAAGCAAAAGTACCGAATGTCCTACAGCTGTACCATAATGGTTCTTCAGGAGGCCATATGGGAGTAAAACGGACTCTACTGAAGATAAGAGAACGGTTTTACTGGGTCCACTGTCGTGACGATGTCGAGGACTGGTGTCGCAAATGTACAAGTTGTGCGGCTGTAAAAGGACCTCAGACTCGCAGTAGAGGTGCATTAAAATTGTACAACGTCGGTGCACCATGGGAAAGGATAGCCCTAGATGTTGCGGGACCTTTTCCGGAAAGTGAAAGTGGTAACAAGTATTTCATGGTTGTAATGGATTACTTCACTAAGTGGCCGGAAGTCTTCGCCATTCCAAATCAAGAAGCCTCAACAGTTGCAGATAAACTAGTTCATGAAGTCTTCTGTCGTTTTGGAGTACCCTTGGAGATTCACAGCGATCAAGGAAGGAATTTTGAATCCCAAATATTCCAGGAAACTTGTCGAGTTATGGGTACTCATAAAACGAGAACAACTTCTTACCACCCACAATCGGATGGAATGGTGGAACGATTTAATCAGACATTGGAGAGATACCTGGCAAAAGTCGTGGAAAACCGGCAACGCGATTGGGACAAGCATATACAACCGTTTTTGCTGTCATACCGAAGTGCTGTTCACGAAAGTACATCGGTGACACCAGCCTTCGCCAACTTCGGAAGAGAATTGCGGCTGCCTGCAGATCTGATCACCGGAATACCACCTGATACCCCACGCAATATAACCGATTATGCGAATGACTTGCGGAACAAAATGAATGACATTTATGAGCACGTCAGACAATCGGGCCAGCAAATGTCTGAAAAGATGAAAACCCGTTATGACCGTAAAATGAACAATAAAGGGTTCGACGAAGGTTCACTAGTGTGGTTGCACAATCCAGTTCGCAGTAAAGGGAAATCTCCTAAGCTTCAAGCTAAATGGGACGGGCCGTACCGGATTGTGACAAAAATTAACGACGTGACCTACCGTATACAGAAAGGTACAAGAAGTGCTCCTAAGATCGTCCATGTGGATCGACTGGCGCGTTATTATGGGACCGATAATGCTCGGGACGAGCATGTCTTAGGAGGGGGCAGTGTTACGCGCCAGAATTAATGTCGGGTACATTAAGTTACTACTAGCGCCATCTAGTATCGAGTAGCAGAACTAGTAGAGTCAAGTACCTTCTAGACATTTCTTTGCCAGAACATTCTACACTTCTCGGTATCTAGTCAGTCGGCAGCGGTAGTTACGAGTACTTTCCAGATGTTTCGAGAATGGAAGTTTCTAGAATAAACTGACCTATAAAAGGAGCGCGTATTCCGCGACCGAGTCAGTATTGAATTTGCGATACAAGCGAATACTTCGAAAGCGATCTTCAAGTGCGAATAAAGTGATCAGTGGTGAACTTGTGTTTAATAATTAGTGAGTTTGAAGTTGTAATTAGTGTTGTTAAATTAAAGTGTCATTTTTGGTTATTTAATCGGCTGTTTTTATTGTCACGAACCCCAAGCTCGTAACATTATTGACTACCTACTTCTTTTCCTACGTCAATACTGTCTTTACTTTGTACAAATAGTTTTCCTGTAAGTATATAAATGTATAGTTTAATTCATCACCTTAAATAATAATTATTATGTTGTAATTATTCGTCATTGTTATTTGCTCATCCATCATAAATCTGATCCTATATGTCCTGTCTTATCCCAAATTCCGTTAAAATAAAATAGTATTATATTTTTATTCAGTTTCCCTACCTTTATAAACCAAACGTGACATTGGCTAAATGCACAAACCGTGCGAAGCCAAAGAAAAAAAAAAAAAAACTGCAGGGGTGCGTAGTACCTGTCTTTTAATTTGGCGGGAATTCTTTAATTCTTTATCTGTTACTTTTCGAGTAAATGTTGTCGTTTTTTGGGAGAGCTCAAAGTTAATTATTCTAGTAAGATATAATTACTGACAATGGACGTAACTGATATTGGGAAAGTCGCCAGCAGAAAAAGGATGAACACAGATGCCGAGAAACTCAGAGAAAAAGTGTCGCGTGAAACCGCTAAAATTATTAAACTAAAGGTTTGTATTGTCGAGTGATTTTAGGTATTTGTATTTAGGTACCTATATATGTGTTTAAGGATTGAGGCCCCCCTGTGAATTGAAGAACTATTGCTATCAGGTTTTAGTGGAAGCTGTAGAAACATTGTTAAACCGATTTAAAAAATGTAGGTACCTACTAATAACAAAAACCTAAGGGTTTCTCTCGGTAAGTCGATCCAAGTTCATGCTAAAACTAATATCAAGATGTAGTAGAAACAATACCTACCTGAGTTTTTGTTTCGTTTATGGGTAGTCAGCTAGGAAACACACAATCACAGTTTAAATGATCAAAACAATGACGTGTAAGTGTATACTTACATATTAAATAATTATCATTTATTAAAAGCACCTCCAAAAGCCAGCTCGTGCGCGAAGTCACGTTTGTGTTGTGTGGTGTGCACGACCCAGAAGGGGGAGAGGTAAAATGGAGTAGGCAGTACTGTAGGAGACGGTACCAATCATGGATATGTTTTTTTATATTTCTATGGTACCAATGATCCGTATGCCGCAAAGCGAGGAAGGACCACGAGAGTCGGGATATGGAAAATCCGTAACAACTGTCAAAGATCTACAATTTTACAAATGACAGCCGGGAGTCTCGGCATGTTAAGCCCATGCAGACCGTCCTCGGCAAGCGTTGCTTAACCTTGAAGATCAACCAGTGCGGTTGTTTTTATTCAGCCACGAGCTTCTTTAGATTTTCTAGAAACAATAAAAAATAAAATACTACTAGGTACTTGAATTACTTAAGTTTATTAGAGGCGTTCAAAAAGTTAGTCGATAGTACCTATACGTTACGAAGTAATCGCATGAGGTCGGGGTGTGCGCGGTGTCAGGTGGCGCAGGACACGGCGTATTGGGACCTGAAGGAGCGGCTGCAGCAGCTGGCGGGCGCGCACGAGCGCCTGCAGCAGAACATGCTGGAGGTGCAGATGCAACACGAGGCGGCGTCGGCGGCGTACGCGGCGGAGCGGCGCCTGCGCCCCGACACGCTCAACAAGCTGGCGGGTGCGCGCGGCGTGAGCGACGTGCTGGAGGAGTACGGCGCGCGGCTGCGGCGCTGCGTGGCGCGCGCGGGCGCCGACCGCGCCGCGCTGCAGGCCGCCTACGGGCGCTGCGGCGCGCAAGTGCGCGGGCTGGCGGCGCAGCTGGCGCGCCGGGCCGACGCCGTCGCCGCGCAGCGCGATGCCGGTATGTTGCACCATAATGATTTCGGACTCGGTAAGGTGTGAATTGTGTTTGTGTTTTTTGTTATTATTCCGTTATTATTAATTAGCTTCCACTGTCCGTCTATCTTTTACAGGACTGTATCATTGGAAGCGTAGTAGATATACCTACATATACCTACTAACACTTGAACTTATTTATTACAGAATAAATATGTTTTATTATGGCCGCTAAAATAACAAATAATAACAAAGTAAAAATTAAGGGGGTTCCCTCCCCATTCAACAAGAGACGTGCTTTCTTCAGCGTTTTTTTACCTCACTCTATCGTATATTCGTTGTGAAGATGAATGTACTTATCCTATCGTAGGTAGGTATATCGACAAATAGATAGTCGGACTCGATCGCGCACCAATATTTCGCAAAGCCTAGATGTAGTTGACACATACTAACTTATCCACTCGCAGAAGTTGTTGAATCATGAAATTTTGCAAGTAGGTATCTAAGGTTTTATACGGAATGGTACCTATTGAATCTTTCTTTTGTGAGTCCGAATCGCATTTCACTGATATTCTATGAGAAGTAGGTGGGTTGCCATAGATCGGTGACCAACTGACGATGACGCACTCCGTCTTCAGCAATGAAGTAGATGTGAAAGTACAAGGCGCGCCACGGCTCTGTGTCTGTGAGCCGCGTGAGGTTAGCTGCGGGGAGTGCGCTCATGCGCTGCAGCTAAGTTCACGCGGAGCGGGCCCGTGGCGACGAGTGAGTGGTGAGCGATGAGCGGTGTGCGCAGCGCGGGAGAGCGGCGCGCGCGCGCAGGCGGCGACGCGGCTGCTGGCAGAGGCGCGCGAGCAGCTCGGCGCCGCGCGCGCACTCGCCGCCGAGCGCGCCGCCGCGCACGACCAGCTCGCCGCGCGCCTGCGACAGGTCAGTGCAGCCGACACTGTGCGTGCGACACGCTCTGTGACCGAGGTGCTGAGCGGCGCGTGTTGCAGGCGGACGAGGCGGCGGCGGCGCTGCGGGACGAGGTGGCGCGCCTGGTGCGCCAGTTCGACGCGCAGGCCGCGCACATGCAGCAGAGCATCGCGCGCCAGGAGGACGAGTCAGTTTCATTGAATCGTTGAATGTGTGGCGACGTTCACTTGGAAGTCGCTGAGCGTGTGCTGTGTATGGTCGGCAGGGCGCGCGCGGCGGGTGCGGAGACGGCGCGGCTGCGGCGCGACACGGCGGCGCTGCAGGACGAGCTGCGGCACGCGCGCGAGCTGCTGGCGGTGCGTACCTACACTACACGAGCGCAGTCATACATAAATCTTAATGCATAAGGCCTTGTACCTACACTACACGAGCGCAGTCATACATAAATCTTAATCAAAAGTCAAAGTCAAAAGAATTTATTGTTTGTCACAGGTTTAAAGCAGTTCTTATCAACGTAATATGTAGATCGCTGTAACATACCCATAGGGCGTACAATATGCATATTTATATGTTTTCATTAATTAATATTGTTACGCGCCAGAATTAATGTCGGGTACATTAAGTTACTACTAGCGCCATCTAGTATCGAGTAGCAGAACTAGTAGAGTCAAGTACCTTCTAGACATTTCTTTGCTAGAACTTTCTACACTTCTCGGTATCTGGTCAGTCGGCAGCGGTAGTTACGAGTACATTCCAGATGTTTCGAGAATAGAAGTTTCTAGAACTAACTGTCCTATATAAGGAGTACGTATTCCGCGACCGAGTCAGTATTGGATTTGCGATACAAGCGAATACTTCGAAAGCGAACTTTAAGTGCGATTAAAGTGATCAGTGGTGAAGTTGTGTGTTATAATTAGTGAGTTAAAAGTGGTAATTAGTGTTGTTAAATTAAAGTGTCATTTTTGGTTATTTAATCGGCTGTTTTTATTGTCACGAACCCCAAGCTCGTAACAATTGGTGTCAGAAGTGGGATATTTAAACCATGCCGATTTTACCAAAGGACGACACGGAGGGTATCCGTACCCGGAGTCAACGTCAGCAGGAGACGGACCAGAGGCGTTTTGGAGGTACAACGCCGCAGACGTCAGAGGGCCAGCTGCCGATCATGGAGGCCGGTTCGTCCACAGCAGCTCCAACATCTGCAGCTCTAGACTTTGCTGCTTTGATGCTGATGCTGCAGGAGCAGGCCCGTCGGCTGGAAGAACAGCTGCAGCGTGACAAGGAGGAGCAGGCCCGCCGACAAGAGGAACAGGCCCGCCGACAGGAGGAACAGGCCCGTCGGCTGGAAGAACAGCTGCAGCGTGACAAGGAGGAGCAGGCCCGCCGACAAGAGGAACAGGCCCGCCGACAGGAGGAACAGGCCCGGCGGCTGGAAGAACAGCTGCAGCGTGACAAGGAGGAGCAGGCGCGCCGCCAGGAAGAACAGATGTTCATTATGAAGGATCTCCACGCCACTTTCGGCAAAGAAATAAAGGTTGTAAAAGATAAGGTGGTCCAGCATGAGAACCGCCTGACGGAAGCCGAAACCCGAATCGACCAAATGAATAATCGGGTTGACAACGTGATTGCTGACGTGAAGAAAACGCTGGACAACCTTAAAGTAGGGGATGGAATTGCATCTTCCGTAGCTACTACACCTTCGCTACGTGGATTCAAAGTGCCGCCGTTTGATGGGACATCTTCCTGGTCAGCCTACAAAAGACAGTTTGAGGCTGTTATGAAGGCGAATGGGTGGAGTAAAAATCATGCCATGACTGCTCTCACCCTAGGCCTGCGCGACCAGGCCTTAACTGTCCTAGAAGCTCTCGATAAGGAAGTGACTTATGAGCAGCTTCTTGAGGCTTTGGAAGCTAGATATGGCGACGCTCATCTGGAACACGTGTTTCGTGCGCAGCTCAAGGATCGCGTGCAACGCAGCGGTGAAAACCTGCAGCAGTGGGCCCTTGAAGTGGAGAAGCTGGTTCGAAAAGCTTACCAGTCCGTACCTGCGCTCATCGAAGGGAACCTGGTGCAGGCATTCACCGATGGAATCCGCGATCTTGAAGTTAGAGCTGCTGTGAGGCTCGGGCACCACGGGACGCTTAAGGACGCTTTGGCTCATGCACTGGAGGTGGAAGCTGTGCGGCAGGATCATCGTTCCCATCGCGTCAGGGAGGTTGCAGCGGCTACAGTTCGCGACCGTTTAAAAGGATACAGCCCAAGGTGCTACGGCTGTGGGGAAAGGGGCCACCTTCGATCCAGTTGCCCTAAGCGGACTGCAGAAAGGGAAGGTAGCCAATCTCCAGAGGGTAGGGCGGCTAACAGCACCGCCCAACAACAGCAGGGAAACGAGTGAAAGCCAGGACTGCGGGGCGCGTGCTGGCTGATGTTCGAAGAGCCCCAAGGATTTCGATCTCACAAACCCATGACGGGAATAGCCTTATCATTAAGGGCGAGGTCAACGGAACGCCATGTAAGCTGACGATAGACACTGGAGCTTCTCGCACGGTTCTCAGTTCCCAACTTGTAAGTCGGTTCCTTGGGGACTCCGTACACAACCGAGACCGCATAAATTTGGTAACAGCCACTGGTCAGCGTATACCCGTCCGAGGAGAGAGAGAGATGGAGTTGAAACTAGGCAACGGAATTTACCTGCATAATGTTGTCGTGGCTGATATAATGGACGATTGCATCCTGGGCTTAGACTTTATGAGGAAGAATTTTTGTGAGATCAACGTTAATCAAGGTGTTATGAAATGTGGACAAGAAGAACTTTTCATGGAAGGGGCGTTACCAGGAAATGTGTACAGCCTAAAGAAGATTGTTCTTCCTCCGAGATCGGAAACGATTGTGCCGGTTAGTCTTCCTCGGAATCCTTTGCAGAATCATCGTTGTGTACTCGTGGAAAAGGTAGACAATGACCTTCCATGGAAAGTGGCACGAACTTTGGTCAGAGCCACCGACATTTCAGGGGTACGTGTGCTGAACCTTAGTGATAAGGAACAGATGATAGAAAAAGGCACTCTGATTGGTACTTGCGAGGAAGTGGATTGGATGCGTCGATGCCAATGTCTTTCGACCGGGACCCTCAGCAAGGACGCACAAACGAAAGTGACCACACTTTTAGACGACTGTCGCAGCGCTCTGTCACAAAATGAACTGGTCAAGGCAAAGAAGATGTTACTGAAGTACGCCAGTGTTTTCTCTTCAAACGATAGTGACATTGGGAAGACTGGCTTAGTTCAACACAAAATAAACACAGGAGAAGAATTGCCTATCCGTCAGCGACCAAGGAGATTGCCGGTAGCACGTGATAAGGAAGTGGAAACCATGATTGAAGGAATGGTGAAGGATGGTGTTATAGAACCTTCATCCAGTCCATGGTGTTCACCAGTAGTGCTGGTAAGAAAGAAGGATGGCAGCATGCGGTTTTGTGTTGACTATCGTCGTCTAAACGACGTCACGAAGAAGGATAGCTATCATTTGCCAAGAATTGATGACACGCTGGACATGCTTACTGGAGTGAAGTGGTTTAGCACGCTAGACCTAAAAAGTGGTTACTGGCAAGTTGAAATCGACCCTAAGGACAAGGAGAAAACTGCATTCTCGACAGGAAAGGGCCTGTGGCAATTTAAAGTTATGCCGTTTGGATTGTGCAATGCTCCGGCAACGTTTGAAAGGTTGATGGAACTTGTACTAACCGGGTTAATTGGCGATGCCTGCCTGGTCTACTTGGATGACATCATCATCGTAGGCCGTACGTTTGAAGAACATCTTCAAAACCTGGAACGCGTGCTCATGAAGATCCAGAGTGCAAATCTCAAGTTGAGTCCAAAGAAGTGTTCACTTTTCAAACGTCAAGTCAGCTTTTTGGGATACGTAGTGTCGGAAGAAGGCATCCGCACAGATCCAGAGAAAATCGCCGCTGTCAAGGATTGGCCAATTCCAAAAGACAAGACGCAGGTCAGAGCATTTTTGGGTTTGTGCTCCTATTATCGGCGATTCGTCAAGAACTTTGCGGACATAGCCAAGCCCCTCCACAAACTAACCGAGGAAAAGCGACATTTCTGCTGGGATGAAAGTTGCGACGTCGCATTCCAGGAGCTAAAGAAACGTCTGTGCAGAACACCTATTTTGGGGTATCCTGACGCAAACAAGGAATTTATAGTTGACACAGACGCTAGTGATATCGGACTTGGCGGTGTGTTATCTCAACGGAATGGCGATCAAGAGGTTGTGATAGCCTACTTCAGCAAGTCAATGTCGAAACCAGAAAGGAACTATTGTGTCACGAGACGGGAATTGCTAGCTGTGGTAAAGTCATTGCAGCATTTTAGCAAATATCTGCTGGGACGGAAATTCCATTTACGTACAGACCATGCTGCACTCAAATGGCTATTGCAGTTCAAAAATCCAGAAGGACAAGTTGCGAGATGGATTGAACTACTTCAGGAATACGACTTTGTGATTGAACATCGCAGCGGAAGATCTCATGGCAACGCCGACGCATTGTCAAGAAGACCTTGCCCTGAAGACTGCAAGCATTGTACTAGGCAAGAGGGTAAAGAAGTCGTACCTGTGAGGATGCTCAAGACAGACCTCAGCAGCGAGTGGAAGGAAAGCCTACAATGTGCACAGCAGGAAGATTCGGACATCAAGCCGATTCTGGAGTGGATGAAGGCCAGTGCTCCTAAGCCCACGTGGAGTGACGTCTCACCGATGAGTTCGATCACAAAAAGTTATTGGGCCCAATGGGACAGCTTAGTGATTCAGGATGGAGTCCTGTGCCGTAAATGGGAAAATGCTCGGGGAGACAGCTGTCATTTGCAAATGGTTGTCCCTAAAGCAAAAGTACCGAATGTCCTACAGCTGTACCATAATGGTTCTTCAGGAGGCCATATGGGAGTAAAACGGACTCTACTGAAGATAAGAGAACGGTTTTACTGGGTCCACTGTCGTGACGATGTCGAGGACTGGTGTCGCAAATGTACAAGTTGTGCGGCTGTAAAAGGACCTCAGACTCGCAGTAGAGGTGCATTAAAATTGTACAACGTCGGTGCACCATGGGAAAGGATAGCCCTAGATGTTGCGGGACCTTTTCCGGAAAGTGAAAGTGGTAACAAGTATTTCATGGTTGTAATGGATTACTTCACTAAGTGGCCGGAAGTCTTCGCCATTCCAAATCAAGAAGCCTCAACAGTTGCAGATAAACTAGTTCATGAAGTCTTCTGTCGTTTTGGAGTACCCTTGGAGATTCACAGCGATCAAGGAAGGAATTTTGAATCCCAAATATTCCAGGAAACTTGTCGAGTTATGGGTACTCATAAAACGAGAACAACTTCTTACCACCCACAATCGGATGGAATGGTGGAACGATTTAATCAGACATTGGAGAGATACCTGGCAAAAGTCGTGGAAAACCGGCAACGCGATTGGGACAAGCATATACAACCGTTTTTGCTGTCATACCGAAGTGCTGTTCACGAAAGTACATCGGTGACACCAGCCTTCGCCAACTTCGGAAGAGAATTGCGGCTGCCTGCAGATCTGATCACCGGAATACCACCTGATGCCCCACGCAATATAACCGATTATGCGAATGACTTGCGGAACAAAATGAATGACATTTATGAGCACGTCAGACAATCGGGCCAGCAAATGTCTGAAAAGATGAAAACCCGTTATGACCGCAAAATGAACAATAAAGGGTTCGACGAAGGTTCACTAGTGTGGTTGCACAATCCAGTTCGCGGTAAAGGGAAATCTCCTAAGCTTCAAGCTAAATGGGACGGGCCGTACCGGATTGTGACAAAAATTAACGACGTGACCTACCGTATACAGAAAGGTACAAGAAGTGCTCCTAAGATCGTCCATGTGGATCGACTGGCGCGTTATTATGGGACCGATAATGCTCGGGACGAGCATGTCTTAGGAGGGGGCAGTGTTACGCGCCAGAATTAATGTCGGGTACATTAAGTTACTACTAGCGCCATCTAGTATCGAGTAGCAGAACTAGTAGAGTCAAGTACCTTCTAGACATTTCTTTGCTAGAACTTTCTACACTTCTCGGTATCTGGTCAGTCGGCAGCGGTAGTTACGAGTACATTCCAGATGTTTCGAGAATAGAAGTTTCTAGAACTAACTGTCCTATATAAGGAGTACGTATTCCGCGACCGAGTCAGTATTGGATTTGCGATACAAGCGAATACTTCGAAAGCGAACTTTAAGTGCGATTAAAGTGATCAGTGGTGAAGTTGTGTGTTATAATTAGTGAGTTAAAAGTGGTAATTAGTGTTGTTAAATTAAAGTGTCATTTTGGTTATTTAATCGGCTGTTTTTATTGTCACGAACCCCAAGCTCGTAACAATATCTACTTAATCCAAACCAAATCTATTTTATCATGCAAAAATACATTATAAATTAATGATCTCTCATGTCAAAATACATTAAAATTCGTCAATATGATACGCATGTCAAAATATTATTATTAAATTATACATAGTCAAAATTAATTCAAATATAATAACAGTCAAACCTAAAATAATTAAAACAATAAAATGAATAAAACTATCACATATTAAATGATCAAAATTTGTCATTTAAAAACTCCGTAATATTATAGTACCCCTTACTAATTAGCAATTTTTTTAGTTCTCTCTTGAATGAATTAATGTTCATTACCTTTAGATAATTAGGTAGTTTGTTGTATATTAATGGGGCCATGCATATTACACTTTTTCTCAAAAATGCTGTTTTTGCAGAGAGAGATTGCACCCAAAGTCTGTACTTCTCACGTCTATTTCTATTATCAATCAAAGGGGGAAACAAATGAGGATTGGTTTTTACAAAAAGCGATATCTCCAATATGTATAGTGACGGAAGTGTTAGAATTTTGTGCTGTATAAACATTGGTTTGCAACTGTCAGTAGCTAGTAACCCAAACATAGCACGTATACAACGCTTTTGTGCTTTGAAAGCAGTGTCCTTCTCAGTTGAATTGCCCCAAAAAATTATTCCGTATCTTAAAACTGATTCAGCAAGCCCGTAATATGCTGTAAGTAAAGTATCTATGTTGACAGTCGGTCCCAATTTATAAAGAGCATATGATGAAGTACTAATTTTTTTGCAAAGTTCAAATATGTGAGTTTTCCAATTTAATTGCTTGTCAATGATTAATCCCAAAAATCAGGTTGTTTCAACTTCTTGTATTACATCATCTTTATATACTAAATTAAATTTTGATGTGTTGCGAAAGTTTTCTCGTTGTCTAAAATGCATTATGTTAGTTTTGCTAAGGTTAATTTTTAAATTATTATCATTTAGCCAGGTAATTATAGAATTCAATGAATCACTAGAGTCAGTATGGTAGTTGAGTATATTTTTAGGTGCTATGGTTACAGTACTGTCGTCAGCGAAAAGTGACATGGGTTCTTTAGTTGCTTTTGGCAAATCATTAATGTATAGGAGGAATAAAGGAGGACCTAATACACTTCCCTGGGGAACACCATATGAGATGCAACGCTTGTCAGAGGAGAAAACCTGTTCCCTTTTAGTTTTAACATTAAATTTTGTTATTTGGGTTATTTGTTGGCGGTCTGACAAATATGATTTTATCAATTCTAGGACATTACCTCTTATACCATAAGCCTCAAGCCTCAATGCATAAGGCCTTGTACCTACACTACACGAGCGCAGTCATACATAAATCTTAATGCATAAGGCCTTGTACCTACACTACACGAGCGCAGTCATACATAAATCTTAATGCATAAGGCTTTGTACCTACACTACACGAGCGCAGTCATACATAAATCTTAATGCATAAGGCCTTGTACCTACACTACACGAGCGCAGTCATACATAAATCTTAATGCATAAGGCCTTGTACCTACACTACACGAGCGCAGTCATACATAAATCATAATGCATAAGGCCTTGTACCTACACTACACGAGCGCAGTCATACATAAATCTTAATGCATAAGGCCTTGTACCTACACTACACGAGCGCAGTCATACATAAATCTTAATGCATAAGGCCTTGTACCTACACTACACGAGCGCAGTCATACATAAATCATAATGCATAAGGCCTTGTACCTACACTACACGAGCGCAGTCATACATAAATCTTAATGCATAAGGCCTTGTACCTACACTACACGAGCGCAGTCATACATAAATCTTAATGCATAAGGCCTTGTACCTACACTACACGAGCGCAGTCATACATAAATCTTAATGCATAAGGCCTTGTACCTACACTACACGAGCGCAGTCATACATAAATCTTAATGCATAAGGCCTTGTACCTACACTACACGAGCGCAGTCATACATAAATCTTAATGCATAAGGCCTTGTACCTACACTACACGAGCGCAGTCATACATAAATCTTAATGCATAAGGCCTTGTACCTACACTACACGAGCGCAGTCATACATAAATCATAATGCATAAGGCCTTGTACCTACACTACACGAGCGCAGTCATACATAAATCTTAATGCATAAGGCCTTGTACCTACACTACACGAGCGCAGTCATACATAAATCTTAATGCATAAGGCCTTGTACCTACACTACACGAGCGCAGTCATACATAAATCTTAATGCATAAGGCCTTGTACCTACACTACACGAGCGCAGTCATACATAAATCTTAATGCATAAGGCCTTGTACCTACACTACACGAGCGCAGTCATACATAAATCTTAATGCATAAGGCCTTGTACCTACACTACACGAGCGCAGTCATACATAAATCTTAATGCATAAGGCCTTGTACCTACACTACACGAGCGCAGTCATACATAAATCTTAATGCATAAGGCCTTGTACCTACACTACACGAGCGCAGTCATACATAAATCTTAATGCATAAGGCCTTGTACCTACACTACACGAGCGCAGTCATACATAAGCTTTCTATTCGTGGAAGAACTTTCGTAATCGGACTAGCGCTTCCGGATATTACCTTTCCACCCTAACTGAACAGGAAGGTATATACTTATATTTCATACATTTTTAAGGATGCTAACAATACGATCGACCGCATGAAACTGCAAGATGCGGCGCATATTGACGAGATTCAAAACCTGGAGAAAGCTATTAATGATAACAATCAAGTAAGTTCCGCAGTCAGTAGGTAAGGATTGAAGTGATTTCGTCAGTCTTTCGTTTTCTCTTTAGGGTTCTGAACGGCCAAATGACAAGACTCCCAAGACCCTTATAGGATCACTCGTATGTTTGTCTGTCCGTTAATCTAATGAATCGGTTTGAAGTTTTCTGTACTCTGTTGGAATGTACGTAGGTAACAAGAACATGTTTAATATGGTGCAGTTGGCGTATATCATATTGCATGTAAAATTAGGATAAGCAATTAAGCAGTGTAACAAATATTGTAGATATATCAGTTAATGCATATACTTCCTTGTTCTTGGTAAATATCCTATTCATCGCACGGAACCCGCTCTCGAGTTCCGCTCTTGTCCGATTTTTACATGGGATATTAAGGGATTTTATGACACCGCCCGTCTCAATTCAGTTTTGTTCATAGCACGCGCAAGAAATGGAGACGGAAATAAATTCTTTAAAAGAATGTGTGCGTAAATTGGAAACGGAGAAGCTCGAAGCTCAGAAACAACTGGACGCGAGCGCGCAGGAGTGCGGCGAGCTGCGCACCGCACGCGACGAGCTCATCCGCGCCGCCGACACTCTGCGCGCCAGCCTCGCCGACGAGCAGCAGCAGCACCGCCAGCACCGCCACGACCACGCCGCGCGACTGGACGAGCTGCGCGCCGCCGCCGCCGCCAGGGACCGCGAGCTGGACGCCAACACCGGCACCATCGCGCGCCTCATGACCGACCTGCGCGCCGAGAGCGACGCGCGCGCCCGCGCCGACGCCGCGCTGGCCGCCGCGCGTCGCTCGCACGACACCGAGCTGGCCGCCGCGCGCGACCGCACCCAGGCCAAGGACGACGAGCTGGCCAAGCAGATGACCATCATCCTCGACATGCGGGGCGAGAAGGTGAGCGCGCGACGCCCACGACCGAGCGCTGCGGCGAATGCGGCGCTCAGTGTCCACTCGGTTCCCAGGAGCGGCTGCAGGAGCGGATCCAGGGGATGCAGAACACGATTGACAATATTCAGAAAGAGCTGACGGGCCGCCTCGCAGCGCCCAAGGGGGCCGCGTGCGCGGACGAGCCGCCCGAGCTGGACGCCGGGCCGCGCCCCGGCGAGCTGTACAGCTTCCTGAGCGACGGCAGCGTGGACGGCGACGCGCTGGACGTGAGTAGTGCGGGAGGCGCCGCACCGCCCCACGCGGCGGGTGCTGACTGCTGACGGTCGTGTTGCAGCCGCGCGAGGTGGGGCGGCGCTTCGCGGCGCTGGCGCGCGGCGGCCTGCGCGACGCGCGCGGCACACGCGACACACGCGACACGCGCGACACACGCGACACGCGCGACACACGCGACACACGCGACGTGCGGCTCCACGCGGCGCAGGTGCGTGCTCGTGCTCGTGCGCGCTGGACCGCGCTATTATCCTTTTTCTTTTGAGTGGAAATCTACATGGACGTCTTGTCAGATTTTTTGCGACTTGTAGGTACCACAATATGTTCTTGAACTAAAAGGCAGGTAGTTAAAGAACTTGTGTGGCTGTAACTACATATCTTTGGCTGGAGTACTGGAAGACTTGCACATAAGTATATAATATCCAATATGCTTTTCTGCTAACAAGTTCCAACTTCATGTTGCAGGGGTCTATTTCGCTGTCCCAAGTGAAAGACGATTTCAAGATGAAGAATCGAACATTTTTTAAAAACAAACGTTTCGACAGCAAACCAAGGAAGATAAAGTAGAGGAACAATATTATTGTATTATTTTAATACTTAAGTACTTACGTTTTCATATTAATAAGTTCTTGGTCTTACAAGTTGAAGAATGTTTGGTTTTTTCAATTCCTTGCTCGTATGTTATACTAAATTTATAACATATCATAGATACCTTATGCATTAAATTTTTCTAACTATGCTAAAATGTGTTTGATTGGACAAACATTGCATAGCCCGCGGCTTCGCCCGCGTGAAAAGTATTTTTGTGGGTTTTTTTTTTGCTCGGAACCCTAATCCTTAAGTTACTCTTATAACGTAAGTTTTCTGCCAGGGAAAGTCCCGTCAAAATCGATCCAGCTTTTCGTAGATCCGCGTGAAAAGTAGGTATCTTCGTGGGTTTCAACGGAACCTAAGCCTTTTTCTTGAATACAATTTGCATTCGTTACTCCTTATGTCATCACTACCAGAGAAAGGCATAGGTAATGTCCCGTCATAATCGGTCCAGCCGTTTCAGAGATTAGCCTAAACAAACAGGCAGACAACATTTTTATTTTGTATAGTCTATTATACTTGTACATCAAAACCCGCTTAATACGATCACCATTAATACGATTTCCCGCAAAATACTTCCGCCATTTTACGTCAGTGCAACTTGAGGCATGTTTTCATACATTTGGATCTGTCATTCCGTTTATGAGCGATTTCATAAAGACTTTCATGCCCTTATATTTCGAAATGAATGAACCGATTTTAATTAAACTTCCTACGCATAAGCATAACATAAGCTACGCGCACGAGCCGCGACATGGTGCTGCTCAGTCCATCGAGGGGCGGGCTGAAAAGTTACTATCGACCTGCGAGATTGCGGAGATGAACGGCCTTAAATACAAGTAACAAAGAGAGATGTTAGTGTTTAAAGCACCTAAACCCTAAACAACAACCCCGTCGTGTACCTCCTGTATATCTCAACGGCGTTCCTGGATCACATTGTCACCAGTGACCTAGGGGACGACAGCGACATAGAACGCGAGCCAGCAATAGCAATAATATAAGCTGGCCCGTAGGTTCGCTCGCTGTACGGCAGACGTCAAAGTGAGTTTATTGAAAGCGTTCTGCCAGTCCTTCTACTCGAGCGTCCTGTGGGTATCATATACGAGCCGAACCTGCAGCGTCCTGCGATTACAATACAACAACGCCTTCAGGGTGCTGTTGTGTGTGTGTGTGTGTGTGTATGTTTGTTACTTCTTCACGCGCAAACAGCTGGATCAATTTTGATAACATTTGGTATGCAAGAAGGTGACTCTGGATTAACACATAGGCTACTTTTAAACCGCGGGTAACACCGCGGGGCGCAGCTCGTTGAATATAAAAGGGAAAGGTCACTCATACATTCGTTCATGTAGGTATTGATTAAACACGAAATCTGAAAAACTGAGCAGGAGACGTCAGCTAAGAAAGAATTTAAGAAAACTCCCCCCGTAAAGGGGTGAAATAGGGGGTTGTAGTTTATATGAAAATCTTATTCCTTAGGTTTATTAACTTGAAACTTGGTACAAATACTGACCTAAGTGAATTATAAAATTTGTCATCCTTACTTTCTCAGAACAACCCCCAAAAGTCGATTTAGGGGGTGTTCAAGTTTGTATGGAACAATCTTATTCCTTGGGTTTATAAACTTGAAAACTTGGCACGAATACTGCCCTTAATGAATAATAAATAATGCCATAGTGCGTTTTTCAAAATTACCTCAATTGACTTGGAAATAAGCAATTTAAAAGTGGTATACTTATTTGAAACGGATCTAATTTTTTTTTGAGGCTAGCTGTGCTCAATCTTTGAGCATGGTCTGGAGTTCTACAGCTGTGGGGGCGAAAAGGTCAATGTCTTCGACAAATCGGAGGTTTGCCAGCCTCCTTTTGCCGACGTCAACGCCCTTGGTCTTCCATGAGGCTGCCAGTGTCTGAAATATCTCTTCAAGTGTGCTCGTAAATAATTTGAGAGAGCGGATCGCCCTGTTGAATACCCTTTTGAATGAAGGCCCAGGAGTATTCAGTTTTAGGTTAGCGGTGCTATTTGGTAAATGTTTATTAACCTAACCTATTTACATAGTTGAGCAGTCTGGTATACGTATTCACATGTTTTGCCTTGCCGCGATGGACCGGTTGGCCATCCCTGCTATGAGGGTTTCATTTTTTACGGATATTCGGGACCGTAAACCCAAGGCCTCGTGCTCCGCAGTCATAGCGCTTGCGATACACTGTCAACAGAGTAGCATTCGTTCTCTTCCAGCAACTATCGCAGGGTGTGCTCTGTGCAGTGTGGAATAATTAAAAGCAGTGTTTAAGTTAATTCGCCAAGTTTGTAATCGCTACAAGACCGTAAAGAAGGTAGGCGGCGAGCGCGGGCGGAGGCGCAGCGCGCGAGTGCGCCCTCTCGGGCTGCAGCTGCGCCGCCAGGTCGGCCACGCGCCGCGCCGCCGGGGCCGCGCTGGGCGGCGCGGGCGGGTAGGCCGGGCTGCTCGCGTTGGCGGCGCCGGTGGAGGCGGCCGCACTGCTCTCCGGCGGCTTGGGGCTGCTGCCCACCACCACTTCCTCGCCGCCGTAGTCCGCAGCGTTGTCGCCGTACTCGCCCGCCTTCAATGACACGCGTGAAGTTCGCTCGGGTCCACCCTAGAAACACCCGGTCGCGGCACTGCGACGCCCGAGACGGGGCGTCTCGCGGCGGACGCGCAGCTCGTCTTACCTTAAAGTCAGGGCGGTTGGGCTCGAACTCGAAGGCGCTGCGCGTCGAGCCCGGCGGCGACGTCTGCGGCTGCGGCGCGGGCACCGCACTGCGGGTCGGCGGCGCCGCGCTGCGGGTCGGCGGCGCCGCGCTGGACAGCCGCACCGGCCGCGGCACTACACCGAAACAAACACTTTGTTTCAAAACTTTCCAAGGACAAAATTCAAGTCAAACAAGCCTACCCCTACCAAGCAAATTTATAGTCCCTTGAAATTACTTATAATACATACACACAATTAAGATCCTCAGTCCCCTACTTACCTACCTGCTATGCCTAACAATCTCGAATTATACACAGCGCGAAATACTTCATGCAGCAAAGAACCTTCTTTGCTTTGCTTATTTTAAACGACTTCAAAAAAAGAAGGAGGTTCTAAATTCGGTTGTATTTTTTTTTTGTTTATGTTTGTTACCTCATAACTCCGTCATTTATGAACCGATTTGAAAAAATTTCATCAAAATCGGTTCAGTAGTTTGATTTTTAAATCAAAATAGCCGGGGGAAATAGAAAATATATCATCCAAGTAAACGAAATAAAAAAAAACAACCGACTTCCAAATAAGAAAATTAAAAGTACAAGTTACAACGTATAAAATAACTTTAATTTCGGAAGTCGGTGTTTTTGGTTTTTTCTTCGCATTTTAAAACCGACTTCTGAAATAAAAGTTATTTTAAGATATAAGCGATTACTGGATTGGGCATGAGTAGTAGGCAGCATGGACGTGGGCGCGGCGAGCCGGTCCGGCGCCTCCGTGTCGGCGCTGTCGGCCGGCTCGGGCGAGTCGCTCGGGTCGCTCGGGTCGCGCGTGTCGGACGTGTCGGACGTGTCGGACGTGAGGGAGACGGCGGGCTCCGACGCGCTCGGCGTGCTGTCCGCGCCCAGCAGGCGCCGCTCGCTGCACAGCTGCCCGCAGTCGCCTCCGCTGCGACATAACCATTACGCTCATGCTCGGTCAATATTTACGTGCTTACAAGATTGGTAGTACTGAAATACCATCGCTGCTAGAATTGCTTTATTGGAGATCAAAATAAAAGCAAACTTCACCGTCCGCAAGCGCGTAACGTGTGCGCGCAATGTAGGAACCTGCGCCAGCGCGGGATGCTCTGCGCCACGTGCGTGTCGCCGCACGAGTCGTCCGCGCCCGCTACGCCCGCCGGGCGCGCCGAGCGGCTCAGCACGCCGCACAGCTTGCCCTCGCACACCACGCCGGCGCCCCAGTCGCTCTGCGGACACACACTAGTCACTCTACGCCCGGAATAAGCCCCACCCGATCGAGTGTCACAAATGATACGGAGTCCGTTTATTGTATGTCGGACCGAACTCTTCTTAAGCGATACTTCGTACAAGTTTCGGAATGAAGAAGCATTCGTTGAAGTGCCGGCCGACCCGCACCCACCGAGCACAGCGTCGGTCCCACGAGGCACAGCGCTGTATCGCGCAAGCCCGGCCAACCCGGTGAGCGCGCGGAGCACTGATCGCCCGCCACCAGCGCCGCGTCCACGATGCGCAGGCGTGGCGTGCGGCCGCCGCCCAGCGCACGCACCACGTGGCACGTGGCACCCGCCGCGCACTCGGCCGGCTGCGTGGCCATGAGGATGGGCCGCGAGCGCGCGCCGCCGCCGAACGGAGCCTCCAGCTCCAGCACGGCTAGGTCCACGGCAGCGCCGCCCCAGGCCTGCGGCGTGCGCGCGGCATCGGTCCCGGCCGCCAGCGCCACGCGCGCCACACGCCGCGCCGCGCCCGCCCCCGGCGCCAGCGCCCACAGCTCGCGCGGTGCGTCGCCGCCGTCGCTGCCGGCGCACCACGCCGACGTGAGCGCGGTGCGCAGCGACACCAGCGAGCCGCCGCAGCGCCGCCCGCTCATGTGTTCCACCACGATCTGCGCACCGGTAAATTTAGTGTTAGCTTCGAAATTAATGCTTAAAAACCGGAACTGCAAAAATAAACAGCTTGCCTAATTGCGGCAAACGTACGTTGATGTTCGATGAGCAAGAATCATCAAGCATATATTTAATCTTGCTATTCAAACATTTTGATTCGATTTCGAGCAATAACTTTTGTAGCTGCAATACATCAAAACATCCGTTCGCCACTACGCTCGGAATACTAGGGTTCCCACGCCGACTCGCAATATTTGTTTGCGTTGCAAATTCCCGCGCTCGTCCGCCGCGCCGCCCGCGCAGCCGTCGACGCGGCCTGCATTATCGTCCAATAAGATGACGGCGACCTGCGCGCTCCACACGATTTCTTTAGGAACTTATTTATATTGTAACTAGAATCCTCTAAGTTAAATAGAGCACTCCTTGTACTGTGGAGGTCAGTCATAGCGTACGTGTTTTGTAGGAACATTCCATTTTGCATATTCCTCGTGGACGGTTAAATATACCTTTGTCGTTACATCTGAAGTATTATTACTACACACCACCTCAGCGCTACACTTTTAACGAAACACATACACCGCGCGTGGCCGCGCGCCTTCAGGAAGAACGCTTACCATGAAGGGCGCCGTGTCACTATCGTCTTCTTGTTCGGACTCGTGCCCTTCCCCCGCCGCCGCCGCCGCCGGCATTGTCTCTGCGCTCTCCGTACTGCTCTCTGACATGCCAAAAAAAGTACTTTGAAACTCTCTTACTAAAAAATAAAATAATCTCCAAATTAACGTGGCGAATGTTAGTAAGCTTGATCTTAACCCTGCTAAGTGTTCGGTTCTAACATATTCTCGAAAGCGCTCAAATTATACCTTCATCGTACCTATATCTTAGGTGATCATTGTGATCAAGTACTACCTAAAACGAATTGCATCCGTGATCTGGGGGTGAGACGTACGGTACGGCACTGTCACACACACGTCGCCAGTTATATTATACTGTAGTCCCATGCAGATAATAGGGGCCAGCCTTTTGCCGTCAACCGGGCACATCTCCGGACTTAGAGTTTTTGACTACTGACTGAACCGGATTGATGGAAAAACCCAATAAAAGAATACTAATACATTAACAGCGGAACTTCGCAACGACTGCGCAGAGTTCCGCAACACAGAAAGCGGAACTGCGTCGTGCGAACGAGCTGCAACACTCACCGCACGCGGCCAGCGCTGCGGCCGCCAGCAGCAGAGCCGCAAACGACGCGCTCCTCATGACATCGTCTGCCTGCACCGCTTCCAATCTAAATTATTTCCTATTACAAACACGGTCAAACATATTATACCAAATAACCTGAACAGCCGTATTGTGGCAAAAACTCTAAAATTCTTATGTCAACAGCAATCAGTCATTTGACATTTTCCATCGCCAAAAGAAGTTGTATTCTTTATTTGTGATTTTTTTATTCAAAGAAGTTTATCCACAATTATTTCTTTAAGATTGCTATTCATGAAGGTTCCATGTCTCTGCCTGTACCCTTCTCCTGACTGCCCGAGTGTGTATATGTGTAGAAATCTTCTGATTCGATTAAACACGTACCCAGTACAAGCACAGAGCATCGAGTTTTGCCAGAACCGTGACCTGACCATCGGAGGAACACTGTTTATTCCAATTCATTTATGAAAATATTATGTATGTGCGGAAAAATCGACATCTTTTTAGTAAAATTAGTGATAGACATAATTTTAATACTAGAAATAGAGACAAATTAGATCAACCATTTTTTAGATTAGCTAAAGTCCACACTTCTTTCATGGGGTATTGTGTTAAATGTTACAACAAAATACCTACTGACATATTAGAACTAAATGAAAGAAAATTTAAAACTTATGTTAAAAGTACACTTTGTAAACAAGCATATTACAAATTAGAAGATTACATTCAGGATAAGAATGCTTGGAAACATGCTGGTCCTGCTCCATAGGACAATCAAGGGTGTAGACAAAATCAAACTGGTTGATTTATGAATTAACTTTATAGATGGGTATACTGTTTCTTTTTTGTGTTTTATTGTCTGTTTAATTGGTGGTTATTAAGATTATCTGTAAATATGTGAGTACCATTTACCTAATTTTTTTTTTTTTTTAGAAAACGAATAAGTACCTCTGCTGGTTATACTTTGTTCTTATAAGTAGCATACTCTGGGTGTATCGTCCTCACATAATATTAAATTGATTTTTGTGTAGGTACCAAATTTTGTAAAGTCGTTATTTGAAAAGAGTAACTATGGAGTTTCTTGTCCGTTCTTCTCCATAAGAATCTACCTTTCCGAATGGACAGTAGAGTCACTTTATTAATATATTTTACTGAACTGTAAATGCTGACGTTCAAAAGTGCCGTTTAATGGCCTAATTGAAATAAACGTTTTTGACTTTGACTTTGACTTTGACTTCATGGTGACCACCACAAATACACTTGGGACTCACCCGATGGAGTCACCAAGAACCAGTTTGACCATCTTGCCATTAGCTTCAAATGGCTTTCTTCATTGATCGATGTCCGCAACCGTAGGGGCTCCGATATTGATAGCAATCACCATCTGGTGGTTACGCTAAAGTTCGGCTTATGGTAGCAGTAGCCACGGGACCAACGAGAGGACCCGGCAATGTGGGAAGAAGGTTTGACGTGAGCAAACTTCTTGAATTGTAAACCCGTAAGACGTTTCAGTTTGAGCTACGCAATCGGTTCTCTGTACTCGAAGATGCCACGGACTCAATAAAGCGGAATGGAACAGACTCGACTTGATAACTGTGGAAATGCTACAAACCATCTACTGATGCCTTGTATTGAAAATATCGGGACCGCTGATGATCTACCGGATGAATGAATAGCACAATCCTTTTTACATATTAGCAAGTCATAGTAGGTCGGCTGATCAACACTCTCCGTATCATACTGAAGCAGGCATCAAAATGGCAAAGGGAGATTTATCTTACCTTTTTCGACATCGAAAAGGCCTTTGATATGTACCTACGTTGAAGTGGTCCACCTTTCCTTAATATTGGGGTGCCGCCAAAAATGGTCCGCCTGTTGAAGAATATTTACAAGAAGTATTCTTGCAAGGTGACTCACGACGCCCTTATCTCGGACGACATCGCAGTGCAATATCGTGCGACATCGAAGTGCAATATCGTACGACATAGTTCTGTGAAATAACTAAAGTAGACCAAACGTGCGGTTTCTACGTCTGTTAACTGTCTTATCTTTCTAACAGCATAAGCGGCTGAGCTTAGACGACCCAGCAAGAGATGTTATATGAGGCCCCCATTGTAATTTCTCGTCCAATGTGATACCTAGGAAAACCGTCTGATTAATGAACTCCAGTTTTTCTCCATTCAATATTAAATTTGGTAAAGAAAATCTAATACATTTACTTTTTTTTTATTTAAAACCGAGTTGTTTGCCGTAAACCAAATTTGGACCTGATGAATAAAGCTATTGACGTCGTCAAGATTTTGTGAACGTCGGTCTATTTTAAACATTAATGATGTGTCATCCGCAAATAAATGGCGTAGAATGGTTTTCTAAGACGTTGGATAATCCCCTAATTTTATCGAAATGCGAAGCATAATTTCGTCGAGAACGACTATTAAGAGAAGAGGCGAAAGGAGGCAACGAAAACCGGTGTTAAATTTGTAGCGCTGAGGTGGTGTGTAGTAATAATATTTCAGATGTAACGACAAAGGTATATTTAACCGTCAACGAGGAATATGCAAAATGGAATGTTCCTACAAAACACGTACGCTATGACTGACCTCCAGAGTACAAGGAGTGCTCTATTTAACTTCGATGAATCTAGTTACAATATAAATAAGTTCCTAAGGAAACCATGTGGGGGCGCAGGTCGCCGTCATGTTATTGGACGATCGTGCAGGCCGCGTCGACGGCTGCGCGGGCGGCGCGGCGAATTTGCAACGCAAACAAATATTGCGAGTCGGCGTGGGAACGTTTTGATGTATTATATTGCAGCATTTGCAGCTACAAATTCAAAAATAATTTATTTCAATCCATTAAGATCATATTTTGTAAATTTGAAATAAAATTTAAAAATATGTTCAAATTAAATTAATAAAATTAAAATCTTAAAATAAAACAAACGTTATTAATAATACCCCTGCCTCTGAGTAATTTGTTGTTTGTCATTAAGATTTTTCTTCAAAAAGATCACCGAAACCCACCCAAGCTACGGACACTTATTGATCATACATCAGGCCCATGTAGGACCCGGTAAAAACGTCCATGAAGCTCCTAGCTCTGCCATACCTCCCTGCGGTCATTAGTATCTAATCACAAAGGTTTGCGCGAGTTCTCGTTAGCCAAAGAGGCCTTTGTCCACTGCAACCGTTGAAGGCGTGCACCTTGTTTCCGCCTGATAAAAGACTTGAATACTTTATTGAGGCGGCCAAAGAAGCACTCCTTCAACGATTGTTTCATGGTGTTTCAGGTCAACCACGGCCTTGATGCGAAAAAGTATTTTTTGTTTAGCACCAATGATTTATAATAAAATCCCAAAACCTATTAGACAAATGCCTACTGCTCTATTTAAAATACATTTAAAAAAATATCTTGTTAATAAATGCCGTAATATTATACCATATCGGATTTCTTAAATGAACGAAATTAATTAATTGTATTTTTTCTGCAGTTACATTTAAAAAAAAATCGAATTGTAAATCTATAAAACCTAATCTGTACATGTTCTTCTTTTTAAGTAGTATTACGATGGAAAAAAAAATTGTTTTTGTTGTTTAGACTCAATCTTTTGTGGTTATTTTAAACCAAATATTATGTTGTTTTTGTACGCCATAAATGGCAAAACATGCAGATCTAACCATTATTATAAGACCTTGCACATGTTATGATGTATACTCATGTTTTACAATAAAATATATTCTATTCTATTCTATTCTATGTCAGCAGCATTGATGCCCAACGCTTCCGCCGTACCCAAATACGTGTAACTATCTTTATTAACGATGTGAAGCATTCTTTTAAAACTTGTTATATTTTACTTTATGCTGACGACATTAAGGTTTACGAAACATATCTGATACACTCCTGTTACAAGCTGATTTGAATAGATTTGAAGAATACTGTCGACGTAATAGGCTTGATTTGAACGTTGCAAAATGTTTTCACACGATTTTTACACGCCAGAAGTCTATTATTGATTCCACTTACAAACAACAATGTAAATATAGGCAAAGTCTAGGGATCTTGGTGTTATACAAGACAGCAAGCTGCTCGTCGATCAGCATAGTCAATTTTTAATTTTAATAAATTAATCCTGGCGAATCTAATTAGGATAATCGGATATTTTAATTGAATTCTTGCATTGTCATCGATCCTTGACAGGTGTGCAAAGAACTAAATCTGATCGTTCAAAGTAGGGCAAAATCGAGCTCAATGAAGCTAATAAAAGCGTGTTAAAAATTAGGACTAATAACAAGCACGATAAAAAATAATAAATATATCACTTAAGTACAATACACTATGCACTTTTTAAAAAGTCAGCGTTCAGCCGAGTGCGTGCAAAGTAGGTTTTAGATGTGAAATGGGTCAAATGAGAACTCTTAACATAGAATATTTAAATCCTTACTCGCTCGCACCATGTATGAGTTTCGCCTGTAGTTAGAAGAGGGAAAAGGAATGGAGATAGGCTGATTAAATCTAACCGATATCTGAGGGACCTTGAAGCGCAGTTTCTGCAGGAGATCAGGACAGTCAATCTCATTGGATAAGATTTTTAAAAGAAAAGTGCAATCTGCTAATCGGCGACGATTTATAAGTGGTTGCAAATGAAATTTCTTGCAAAGATTTAGGTAATTATCAGAATGGTATGGTATCCGTAGCCGAAAACATAGGAAACGAATAAATCTTTTTTGTAAATTCTCAATACGATCAATGTATTTGCCATAACAAGAGTTCCAAATTTGTGACGCATATTCGAGGTGACTTCTCACAAAAGAGCAATAATAAAGAATCTTAAGGGTCTTGGCCCTCTTGAAACACCTTGCGAGTCTCATAACAAAACCCAGTGACCTCGAAGCTTTGGCAACCATTTTAAATAAAAGTTTGGAATCATGAAATACGCTTAGGTCGCGAACACCGTCGCATCTCCGTAATAGCTACCCTTTGAGATCATAAGTTGTTGGGAGAGGAACCCGTTTTCTGCTAAAGGAGATTAATGAACATTTAACAGGGTTCAAGTCAAGTTTGTTAATCAAGCAATAATCATCCAATCGCGCCAGGTCAGATTGAAGAACATTACTGTCATCATGTGATGTTATTGCTGAAAATATCTTCATGTCGTCAGCAAAACAAAGTAAATTTGAGTTGTGGAAACACGAGTGGATGTCGCTCACATAAACGATAAAAAGTAACGGACCCATCAAGGAACCTTGTGGAACACCACTAGGAGCTGAAACCCAGCTCGACATGTACCTAGTTACTGATAACGACAGCTTGAGATCTGTTTTCAAGGTATGAAGTAAACCAACGAAGAAGATCTTCTCTAATGCCATTGTTAACAAGCTTTGATTTAAGAATATTGTGGTCAATTCTATCAAAAGCCTTACTGTTATCTGTGTAAACGACGTCGACCTGTGCACCATTGTCCATTATGTCAGTAAGAAAGGCATTGAGTTTAAGAGTAGTAGTCTTCCAGATTTTGGGAACAGAGCGACTTTATAAAAACAATAGAGATACTGGCAAGGCAATGGTTTGAGCACACCCAATCAGAAATTTAGGTGATAAGTGGTCCGGACCAGCAGATTTAAATGGATCAATTTCACTTATAAGCTTAACGATAACATGAAGGTCAATCTCAATAGAGTGAGTATCTGAGGGTATATTGGAGTTTATAGCAGTTTGGGGAGGACAATAATTAGTAGGTACAGCATTGTTAGGATCAAGAAAAGTAGAATAAAAGTGGGAAGAAAATGCGTTACAAATACACTCGGGAGAAGAAATCATCACATCACCATGCTTGAGGAAACTGGGCATTGCATTGGATTTAGATCGCTGCTTCACAAAGCTCCAAAAGCGTTTAGGATTCTTTTCAATGGAGGCCTCAGTATCAGCTAATTAGTTGGTGTAACAGTCCGCTTCAAGTTTAAGAACTCTCTCACGTAAATGTTTAAGGGTCGCCTCGTCAGAAATTCTGCCATACGTTTTAAATTTACGGAGATATTTAACCTTATCTTTAATCAAGCGTTTGAGTGCTAGAGAGTACCAAATAGGCTGATGATGAGCTGTGAAGAACTTTCTAAGTAGGAACAAACTTATTTAGAATATTAAGTAGCTATAGTAGCATAAAAGTAGTTTACGGTGTCATTAAGGGACTTGTCGGCAAATACGTTCGTCTTAGTCTTAGTCTATAGCTGCTATTTCGAAATTGGAGAACTCATACGCCGGCGTCTCACAGAGTACTACTTACTATCCGTGTTTTTTTTTTAATAGCAACGGTACTACCGCATGCAGTCAGTCTAGATTGTTTTTATGATTTAAATCATTTTCTTGCGCCCAAATTAATTTAATGCGTTAAAAAATGGCGGTGTCACCATCAGCACTGAGAGCAAGGACGGCATAGAAAAGGTAAAGAAATCGATGCAGTCTTCAAATTCAGGCCTTACAGTCGACGAAACTCAGAAAAGAAAAACCTAGCCGAAAAACTTCAGGATTGCAGCCTCGACACTTTTTTGTCCTACATTAAGCTGAGCCACAAGTCAGGTAAGAAGGATGCTGACACATGTAATTTTGTAATAGAAGTGTCGGCACAGATACGTAAAGCCCTGATATGTAAAGACAGAGTATTTGTTAATTGGTCTTCCTGCCCTGTGAGAGACTTCACCCTAGTCACACGTTGTTATAAGTGCCAGCAATACGGACATGCGGCTAAATCATGTCGGGAGACCACCTACACGTGTGGCCATTGTGGTGAAGTAGGTCATTCCATCAAAGAATGCACTAAAAAAACAGAGGAACCAAAATGCGCTACTTGCTTGCACTTCAAAAAGCCAAGCAATCATAAGACAGGTGCACCGGACTGTCCGGCAAAAATTATGGCAGAAAATAGGTACATAAACTCTATTGATTATGGAGGCGCCTAGGATCGCCGTAAATTACGATTCTTTTTGGCCTTTACTGTTATTTTTAATAATCATTTGATATGATTAATAATCTAATTAGTGACATAGATAATTTCTCTGTATCTAAATCGGAACTTTGTGACGTTGAACAGTGCAAACACTTTCTCTCCTCTTATACTAATGCATTAACCATATTAACCCAAAACATTCGCAGTGTTTTTAAGAATTTCGACAGTTTTAGCATTTTTCTAAAACGTCTAGACGTAAATTGTGACATTATTGTCCTAACTGAATGTTGGCTTGCTAAACAATATAACATACCACAAATCCCGGGGTATTGTATGTATAAGAGTAACTCAATTTACAATCAGAACGATGGGGTGATAGTGTATGCAAGAGATCATCTAAATGTGTCAGTCGTGGAACCAAACATGCACGACTGTAGCAGATTGTTAGTTAAAATCGGAGCAGAATTTGCGATATTAGCTGTATATCGATCTCCCTCTTTTACGAATATAAACAATTTTACTAACTCTCTAAACGAAACCTTGCAGAACCTATCATCCTTCAAAAATATTATTTTAACTGGAGATATTAATAGCAATATCCTTTCTGGAAGGGCAGACGCTTCAGCTGAAGAGTATCTGAACCTATGCGCGTTCCATGGTTTGCTTCCCGCTCATAAGCTCCCTACACATCAAAGTGGCTCCTGCTTGGATCATATGATGCTCAAGACCAATTTCCCTGCTCTTACCCTTGTAACTAATTCAACAATAACCGACCACAGTGCTAACCTACTTATTCTTAATTGTAAATTACCTAATGTGGCCTCTCGCACAGTCTCTAAATTAAATGTAGGTAGGTACACAAACTTGAAGAAGATTTACGCAATATTAATTTTGACCCAGTCTACAATTCCGCTGATCCGCAGTTTTGTATGTTGTACCTAATTAAAAAAGTGCAACATGCTATTCAGAAAAACACGGTCACATCTCGATTAAATAACAAATGTTGCAATATAAAGCCATGGATCACGGCTGGTCTTATACGTTGTATGAAAAATAGAGATAAATTGCATATGAAATCTAAAGAATATAATTTGATAATTTAATATTGCAAATTTCATATAAGCGATATCGTAACTTTTGTAACGACCTCTTAAAAAAAGTAAAACGCAATTACGATACCACTGCACTAAAAGAGGCCGGTACAGATAACAAAAAGATCTGGAAAATTATTAAAAATGTGACGTATAATTCAAAACAGAATAAGTCTCCTTCGGGTTTATTACAAGCACATTTATCACAGTTAACATCTGCGAATATTGCAAATAATTTCTTTGTTAATGTGGGCAAGTGTCTAGCTGAACAAACTCAGGGACAATCACAGCACCTAACAAGCACATTGTTTGCATCTAGCACTAGTTTATCATCCTTTGTGTTATTAGATACTGACGAGGCGGAAGTGGAAAGGATTATTATGGGTCTAAAAGTAGACTGTGCAGTTGGCTGGGATAACATATCTAATAAAATTATCAAGCAATTCAAAGACCTTTTAGTACCACCATTAACTTGCATTTTCAATAAATGTTTAACTACAGGGGTGTTCCCCAAGTGCTTAAAAAAAGCTGTTATTGTCCCAGTGTACAAATCAGGGAGTAAAGACCAAGTGACTAATTATAGGCCTATTTCCTTACTGCCTTCCATGTCTAAAATATTAGAAAAGCTTATAAACAATAGGCTTTATAAATATTTGGAGGACAAATCTATTCTCTCTAGACGGCAGTTTGGATTTAGACCTAAAATATCTACAGATAATGCCGTACACCATCTGACTGACTATCTAGCACAAGAACTCGATAAAGGTAACCACACAAAGGTCGGGAAATAAAAGACGCGGTTATATTGGGGAGATATTTATTGAAGAGATCAATCGGGATGCGGCGCCGGCGCCAGCTCGTCCAGCAGCGTGTGCGCGCGCAGCTGGCGCTCCAGCAGCACGTCCGCCAGCGCCGCCGCCTGCGCCGGGCACCACGCCGCGCCGCGCACCGCCAGCCACTGTCACACAACACGTCAGTACACGCGCGCCGCCTGCCCGCCCCCCGCCCCCCGCCCCCCGCCCCGGCGCCCACTCACCTTGTGCTGCGGGTAGCGGTCCAGCGCGGCGAACAGCGCGGCGGCCGGGCGCGCCCGCGCCGCGCGCGCCTCGCACTCCAGGCGCAGCGTGTGCAGCAGCGCGCCGCCGGCGCCCGCGCGGCCGGCGCGCACGCAGGCGGCGGCCACGCGCGCGCAGGCGCTGGGCGCCCAGGAGGCGGCGGAGGCGCGCAGCAGCGGCGGCAGCACGTGCGCCAGCGCGGCGCGGTGCGAGCGCGCGCCGCACGTGATGGCGCGCAGACGCTCCTCCTGCGTGCCGTCCCTCTCCCAGGCCCACAGCGGCGCGCCGCTGCAAGCTGCGGGCGGTACGACATAATTATGTTTCGTTCCTTGTTCGTGCGGGCACGTCGCTCGACGCTCGTGAACATGCAGATCAATTTTTCAAGTAGACGTGGATGCTAAACTCCGAAACTATGAGGAATAGCGAAAAACGCTCAAAGGAGTCACGGACCCAGTTTCGATGAAAACTAAAACTGCATCAATGGATTTTACACACTATATTACTTTATTACACGACCGAAAATGTCGTTTGTCTGATAATATAACACATGGCAAAATAAAGCAAAGAGTTAATTTTAAACATAATACTTTTTTTTTATTTTCTGATGTTACTTACCTTTTTTCTTTGTAACGGGATGTCGTTCGCCCTGGGGCGGATGGGGGGGTCGGTCAGACTCCTACCACCTTAACCTTTTCTAATATTTTTTCAAATATCTAATGATGCCGTTTTAGTTTCCATCAAACTGGGGTTCGGAAATTATTTGGAGTGTTTTTAAAAAAAAAATATAGTTTCGGATTTGGCCATCCACCACTTGGTACACATAGGATTTAATTACCTAAGGCGAGCAGGCCGTTGTGCGGGAAGAGCGGCGCCAGCGCCCGCGCGTATTGCGCCAGGCGGTGCTCGCGCGCGCCGGCCAGCACCAGCGCGCACGCGCTCTGCTCCCAGTAGCGCGCCAGGCCCGTGCCCTGCACACACACACGTCAGATGGCACGTCAGCAGTGCGTTCCTGCGCCAGCGGCTCTACTGACCTGCGAGGTGGGCGCCTGGCGCAGCTGGCGCACGAGCTCGGCGCGGCGCTGCGGAGCCGCCAGGCGCGCGCGCGCCGCCGCCCACTCTGCGGGCGCGGGCAGCAGCGCGTCCAGCACGTGCGCCTCGCGCGCCTCGTCCGCTGCCGCCTCCAGCTGTTCGCAGCGCGCCTCGCACGTGTGCAGCGCGCGCTGCAGCAGCTCGGGCGGCGGCGGCGCACCCAGCTGCTCGTCGCCGGGCAGCGGCTGCTCCAGCGCGGCGCACGCCGTGCCCCACGCGCCTACCGCCTCGTCGCACACTTCGCCCGCGACCCTGCAACCGAATCAGAATTGAATGGATGAGTGGTCGCACAGTGCGCGGCGGCGTGCTCGATGTGTGTGCTGTGTGTGTGTGTGGGGGTGTACCTGGCGACATAGAGACGCTGGTGCAGCGGCGCGGCGGGGTCGCGCAGTGCGGCGCGCAGCGCGTGCAGGGCGGCGCGGCGCGCGGCGGGCAGGTCGGCGGCGGCGTGCTCGATGTGTGTGCTGTGTGTGTGTGTGGGGGTGTACCTGGCGACATAGAGACGCTGGTGCAGCGGCGCGGCGGGGTCGCGCAGTGCGGCGCGCAGCGCGTGCAGGGCGGCGCGGCGCGCGGCGGGCAGGTCGGCGGCGGCGTGCTCGATGTGTGTGCTGTGTGTGTGTGTGGGGGTGTACCGGGCGACATAGAGACGCTGGTGCAGCGGCGCGGCGGGGTCGCGCAGTGCGGCGCGCAGCGCGTGCGGGGCGGCGCGGCGCGCGGCGGGCAGGTCGGCGGCGGCGTGCTCGATGTGTGTGCTGTGTGTGTGTGTGGGGGTGTACCTGGCGACATAGAGACGCTGGTGCAGCGGCGCGGCGGGGTCGCGCAGTGCGGCGCGCAGCGCGTGCAGGGCGGCGCGGCGCGCGGCGGGCAGGTCGGCGGCGGCGTGCTCGATGTGTGTGCTGTGTGTGTGTGTGGGGGTGTACCTGGCGACATAGAGACGCTGGTGCAGCGGCGCGGCGGGGTCGCGCAGTGCGGCGCGCAGCGCGTGCAGGGCGGCGCGGCGCGCGGCGGGCAGGTCGGCGGCGGCGTGCTCGATGTGTGTGCTGTGTGTGTGTGTGGGGGTGTACCTGGCGACATAGAGACGCTGGTGCAGCGGCGCGGCGGGGTCGCGCAGTGCGGCGCGCAGCGCGTGCAGGGCGGCGCGGCGCGCGGCGGGCAGGTCGGCGGCGGCGTGCTCGATGTGTGTGCTGTGTGTGTGTGTGGGGGTGTACCTGGCGACATAGAGACGCTGGTGCAGCGGCGCGGCGGGGTCGCGCAGTGCGGCGCGCAGCGCGTGCAGGGCGGCGCGGCGCGCGGCGGGCAGGTCGGCGGCGGCGTGCTCGATGTGTGTGCTGTGTGTGTGTGTGGGGGTGTACCTGGCGACATAGAGACGCTGGTGCAGCGGCGCGGCGGGGTCGCGCAGTGCGGCGCGCAGCGCGTGCAGGGCGGCGCGGCGCGCGGCGGGCAGGTCGGCGGCGGCGTGCTCGATGTGTGTGCTGTGTGTGTGTGTGGGGGTGTACCTGGCGACATAGAGACGCTGGTGCAGCGGCGCGGCGGGGTCGCGCAGTGCGGCGCGCAGCGCGTGCAGGGCGGCGCGGCGCGCGGCGGGCAGGTCGGCGGCGGCGTGCTCGATGTGTGTGCTGTGTGTGTGTGTGGGGGTGTACCTGGCGACATAGAGACGCTGGTGCAGCGGCGCGGCGGGGTCGCGCAGTGCGGCGCGCAGCGCGTGCAGGGCGGCGCGGCGCGCGGCGGGCAGGTCGGCGGCGGCGTGCTCGATGTGTGTGCTGTGTGTGTGTGTGGGGGTGTACCTGGCGACATAGAGACGCTGGTGCAGCGGCGCGGCGGGGTCGCGCAGTGCGGCGCGCAGCGCGTGCAGGGCGGCGCGGCGCGCGGCGGGCAGGTCGGCGGCGGCGTGCTCGATGTGTGTGCTGTGTGTGTGTGTGGGGGTGTACCTGGCGACATAGAGACGCTGGTGCAGCGGCGCGGCGGGGTCGCGCAGTGCGGCGCGCAGCGCGTGCAGGGCGGCGCGGCGCGCGGCGGGCAGGTCGGCGGCGGCGTGCTCGATGTGTGTGCTGTGTGTGTGTGTGGGGGTGTACCTGGCGACATAGAGACGCTGGTGCAGCGGCGCGGCGGGGTCGCGCAGTGCGGCGCGCAGCGCGTGCAGGGCGGCGCGGCGCGCGGCGGGCAGGTCGGCGGCGGCGTGCTCGATGTGTGTGCTGTGTGTGTGTGTGGGGGTGTACCTGGCGACATAGAGACGCTGGTGCAGCGGCGCGGCGGGGTCGCGCAGTGCGGCGCGCAGCGCGTGCAGGGCGGCGCGGCGCGCGGCGGGCAGGTCGGCGGCGGCGTGCTCGATGTGTGTGCTGTGTGTGTGTGTGGGGGTGTACCTGGCGACATAGAGACGCTGGTGCAGCGGCGCGGCGGGGTCGCGCAGTGCGGCGCGCAGCGCGTGCAGGGCGGCGCGGCGCGCGGCGGGCAGGTCGGCGGCGGCGTGCTCGATGTGTGTGCTGTGTGTGTGTGTGGGGGTGTACCTGGCGACATAGAGACGCTGGTGCAGCGGCGCGGCGGGGTCGCGCAGTGCGGCGCGCAGCGCGTGCAGGGCGGCGCGGCGCGCGGCGGGCAGGTCGGCGGCGGCGTGCTCGATGTGTGTGCTGTGTGTGTGTGTGGGGGTGTACCTGGCGACATAGAGACGCTGGTGCAGCGGCGCGGCGGGGTCGCGCAGTGCGGCGCGCAGCGCGTGCAGGGCGGCGCGGCGCGCGGCGGGCAGGTCGGCGGCGGCGTGCTCGATGTGTGTGCTGTGTGTGTGTGTGGGGGTGTACCTGGCGACATAGAGACGCTGGTGCAGCGGCGCGGCGGGGTCGCGCAGTGCGGCGCGCAGCGCGTGCAGGGCGGCGCGGCGCGCGGCGGGCAGGTCGGCGGCGGCGTGCTCGATGTGTGTGCTGTGTGTGTGTGTGGGGGTGTACCTGGCGACATAGAGACGCTGGTGCAGCGGCGCGGCGGGGTCGCGCAGTGCGGCGCGCAGCGCGTGCAGGGCGGCGCGGCGCGCGGCGGGCAGGTCGGCGGCGGCGTGCTCGATGTGTGTGCTGTGTGTGTGTGTGGGGGTGTACCTGGCGACATAGAGACGCTGGTGCAGCGGCGCGGCGGGGTCGCGCAGTGCGGCGCGCAGCGCGTGCAGGGCGGCGCGGCGCGCGGCGGGCAGGTCGGCGGCGGCGTGCTCGATGTGTGTGCTGTGTGTGTGTGTGGGGGTGTACCTGGCGACATAGAGACGCTGGTGCAGCGGCGCGGCGGGGTCGCGCAGTGCGGCGCGCAGCGCGTGCAGGGCGGCGCGGCGCGCGGCGGGCAGGTCGGCGGCGGCGTGCTCGATGTGTGTGCTGTGTGTGTGTGTGGGGGTGTACCTGGCGACATAGAGACGCTGGTGCAGCGGCGCGGCGGGGTCGCGCAGTGCGGCGCGCAGCGCGTGCAGGGCGGCGCGGCGCGCGGCGGGCAGGTCGGCGGCGGCGTGCTCGATGTGTGTGCTGTGTGTGTGTGTGGGGGTGTACCTGGCGACATAGAGACGCTGGTGCAGCGGCGCGGCGGGGTCGCGCAGTGCGGCGCGCAGCGCGTGCAGGGCGGCGCGGCGCGCGGCGGGCAGGTCGGCGGCGGCGTGCTCGATGTGTGTGCTGTGTGTGTGTGTGGGGGTGTACCTGGCGACATAGAGACGCTGGTGCAGCGGCGCGGCGGGGTCGCGCAGTGCGGCGCGCAGCGCGTGCAGGGCGGCGCGGCGCGCGGCGGGCAGGTCGGCGGCGGCGTGCTCGATGCGCGCGAAGTGCGCGTAGGGCAGCGCGGAGGTGCCCGCGAAGCGCTTGAGTGCGGCACGTGCCTCACCGCGCATGCGCCGAGACTCACGCCTGCCCAAATCTTCCTGAACGGTTCAATCAAACTAACTTACGAAACAATTGCTTTTTCCTTTATCCTCCTACAGTGGTATGGAAAATATTGAACGCTAATGTTTTTAAAACAAAAATTTTTTGTTGATGTTTTTATTTCTTTGAATTTGTACACTGATGCTAGCAGACATTCAAAAGGAAGTATTCACCTATTCTATTGGCTTCCACGCAGTGGCGTGCGGTGGGTCTCAAGAAAGGGTAGGCAAACGGACAGATAACAAAAAAAAAACTCACCAGATTCTTCAAAGTTCAAATCACGATATTCTGACGATGCAAATTATGAAAGATTCGGCCACCCCAAATATCTTATCCAAGTTGGTGATAGTTAGAACACGTCACTTGCAAGATATCCGATGTGGCCTTTAAGGGCCCTCATTCATGTGATTCGCTGATATATAAATATATATAATAAGTTAACTACGGGTTTTACAGCAGTGAAAAAGTTAAATTAAACTACTACGGCTACTACGGCGCGTGGATTTAATTTATAAATGAGTTATCATTTATAAATTAAATCCACGCGCCTATCTTTTTTCAAATATGATTTTAAGACCTAATCATAAAAAGTAGGCTTGCGTCGTAGTTCGACCATTTATTCTTTTTCTATAGAAATTAAAGATAGATGTTGTGTTTCTTAAATAGGTGTGGATACGTTTTAAGGATGAAAATGAACGTTCTGCCGATGCGCCAACCGTAAAACTTCAGAAAAAACTTTATCTAAATTATTTTTTTTCAAATTTTGAATGATACTATATATGCTACAATTCGCAAATTCAGGCGATTTTATAAAAACAGCGCAATTCATTTTTTAATCTATGAAAATTAAAATAAGCCTGATAAGTATTAGTGAACTCTCTGATTTCCTTTTCAGGGAATTGATCACTATATTTAATAAAATTCTCACAAGAAAGTAACTCAAAGAATTTCAAATTTTTAATATTCATGTAACGATCTCTTAATTCGCTGAGTACATTATCAATTATTTCCATAAAAAATCGCCGATAATGTAATTTTACATCATCGACATTGCGCTTTCTTTTGGGAATGCGAACAGTTGCATCATAATTGATCTCGAACCTCTCTCTGTAACAAGCTAAAAATGACTCGAATTCTTTTATCTTTTTTACACAATATGCGATGTCACAAGTTTTTTTCTGTATAATATCGTATAAAATATCGGTTTCAGCAAAAATTTCCGCGAATGTTTTTAAAAATAAATTAAACTTCATGTTAAATAAAAATGAAGTGACTTGTGACAATGTATCACCACGTTCTGTATTTTCATTCATTTCCTCAAACAACTGAAGGAGGTGAGAAGATTCGTTATTAATTATATTTAACGTGCGCGAGTGATATTGTCCACCTAGTTTCGGCGACACGAGGCAGCTTTTTCATAACGGCAAATTCGTTATAATACGCCATTCGTTTCGTACTAGTGTGAAAAAAAAACCGCAATTGATTTTATTATATTAAAAAAGCGTTTTGTTTCAGGAACCCGTTCAAAAGATTTCGATAAAACTAAATTTAATACATGTGCTGAACACCATACGTACATAGCTTGCGGACATTTTTGCCTCACCAAAGCCTGCACCGTTAATTTGAGAGGATAAAACTGCTGCCCCGTCATAAGTTTGAGCAATTAATTTAGAATGACAATATAAATCTGCTAAAGTTTCCAAAATTATAGAACTTAAGGTTACAGCGGTCCGATCCGCGCTGACATCTACGTATTTAATAAATCGATCCACTACTTTGGAATCACGAAAATATCTTAAAATCGGACTGTTTAATTTCGTCTTTAATGTGGTCAGTCATCACAGATGCAACGCTCGAGATCAAATCATTTTGCGTTCTGTTCGACTGTGAATGAGGTACTTGCATTTTGTAAGTGGGTTTCTAAAACTCAGTCATATTTTGCTAATAAATCTACTGTTTCTAAATAATTACCTCTATTCAGTGATGATAATGATTCATCGTGGCCGCGAAAAGCTAATTCTTGTTTTCCCAGAAAGCATACAACATCGATCAGTCTCTGAAAAATATTTCTATTTCTATCTACTTTGGAATTATGCCTTTCTTTATGAATCTTAACTGGCTATTAATACTAGTTTCAATACGTGATTTACCAAATGTATTTAACTTTAAGCAAGCCTCTAGATGTTTTTCTGATAGGTCATGCTTTTTTGCAGAGGAATGGAAGTTATGCAAATCTATATATCCCTCACTCCACTTACTAGAAGTATTAAACAAAATGCACGGAAAACAAAATAATTTATTTGTGTGGATACATCCACACAGCCATTTATATGTTGCATAATTTTGAGGATTAAAATGATGAGTTCGAGATGATGAATTACCATGTTTTTGGATTAATTCTCGTAATTCGGGTAAACATCGACCTCTAGACACAATTAGATTTATCATTATACGCTATTGCGAAAACTTATTGCTTTTTATTTCTAATAAACACACATCGTCAGCACAGATTTCACATTCGAACACCATTTTTAACTAAATAAACTTTTATATTAGCACTACAGTAAGTTTCAAAATGAATTATAGATATTCTATTTCACGAAGTCCGTTTGACTATGAATGTTGTAAGGTCTGTACGTGCACACTATTTTAGTGTGCGTAACCTCGGGAGCGCTCACCGGTTAAGCAGTCACCAGCCCTAGCGTGCTGAACTGCGAGTGGTCCCCATAAAAAAAAAGGGAGCGCTCAGTCACGATCGCGACGCGGTCAGAGTCACTAGTGTTTTGTTTCCGCGCTAAAAAATTCAAAGAGTAACGTCAGCATGGCAAGTAAACGCAGAAAAGTTGTCCACAGTGAGGTAACATTTTTTTTTAACTATTGTTACTACTTTTTGTGTGCTATTAAGAGTTTATCTATCTAATATTATGAAACTTGTTGCTTAAATAGGTATTTCGATTTGGTTTTGTTCTAGGGTCGAAGCATGATAGCTAGCGTTTATCATTTCCTGCGAGAAGAGTATGAATTCACAAAATCAGTTGCGGAACCTAACTGTGATTTGTCTCATTTACGAGATATTACAAGGCGTACAGCTGAGGCTACAGGTGTTTCTATGAAAACTGTTCAACGGATATTAAAAGAAGAGAAGGAATTGCCATCCTGCTCATCAAATTTCACTTCTCCTATGAAGAAAAGAAGAAAGCGGGATAGTAAGATAGAAATAGATAATTTTACAGCCGATGTTGTTCGCAGTACTATACAAAATTTCCATGTCATCCTTAAAGAAATTCCAACGTTGGCTAAGTTAAAAACTGTATTAAATGAAAAAATTGGTTTTGATGGTTGTATCGAAACTGTTCGTCAATTGTTACTGAAGTTAGGTTACAAGTGGCGTAAAACAGAGAATAACCGTAAACTGTTTTGACGGAGCGTCATGATATACAAATGTGGCGTTTAAAATTTTTGAAGAAGATGTCAGAATATCGCAGTCAAGGTCGCCCAATTGTGTACACCGATGAAAGTTATGTCCTTTCAACACACGTGCGAAACAACACCTGGGCACAAAAGAAAGAGAGTACACCATTCTTAAAAAAAATTAGCACAGGCACTCGCTTTATATTAGTGCATGCGGGTACAAAGGATGGATTTATTGAACATGCTTCATTGATTTATAAAGCCAACTCAACAGCTGGCGATTACCATTCTAATATGAGCTACGATAATTATGTTAAATGGCTAAACGAAAAACTTTTACCCAATTTATCCCCACGCTCTGTCATTGTCTTAGACAATGCTTCATATCACAACACACGGACTGAAAAACTACCGACGTCGGCTACAAAGAAAGCAGACATGCAGCAATCGCTCAGGGATAAGGGTATAGCATTTGAGCAATCTCTCCTTAAATTGGAATTGTACGATATTATAAAAAAACACAAAGATGAACACATAACGTATAAAATTGATGATTTTATTAAGAGCAAGGGTTTTGATGTCATACGTCTTCCCCCCTATCACCCAGAATTAAATGCTATTGAAAATATTTGGGGTATTGTAAAAAATTATATCGCATCAAAGAATATCGAACAAAACATGACGAACATGGAAAGACTGATCTTTGAATGCTTGGATAGAGTAACCAGTGAAACATGGCAAAAAACCTGTGCTCATGTTGAAAAAATTGAAAAAGAATACTTAAAATACGTCGACCTGGATTTTGAGTTCATAATTAACTTAGGGACCGATTCTGACGAAAGCGAATCAGAAATTGAATTTGATAGTGATTAAGTGCTGATTTTTTTGTTTCTTCTCTGTAATAAATAAAAATATTATTTACTTTCAACTGTTGTTTCTTTTCTCTGCAACTTATCATTCTAATAGCTAAATATTACTTACTTAAATTGTCTATATAATTTATTAAATAAATATATAATGCGTGTCAGATTTCTTTCCTAACGCTACCTACGTTTACACACACTAGCGCGCCTATCACTACACGTCACTACTACAACCAGAGCCAAACGGACTTCGTGAAATAGAATATCTGTACTTATAAGTCAATAACATATTATAAAAGGTAAACAGTTGAGATCGCGATCACATGAAACAATATGGTTTCTTAAACACTACCAAATAAAATAGCACTATTTTAGTTAAACGAAAGCTCTAAAATGGCAGATTTCTAATTTTGCCGCATTATATATTGCCGCAACCAATCACTGCCTAGCAGTGTGGCCGTAACATAGAAATCTTAACCCAAAAATCTAAGCGAAAATTCCCACATTCGGGGAAAAAATGTAATTCATGCCGTTTTTAATTATTTTTATAGGGCTTTTGCTATTCCTTACAGTTTAAATTTTTTGGAAAGTATAAATTTAACAATACCACCATGTTTTTTTAATTGTGTTTAGTAGTCTTATAGGAAACTATTGTGTATGTGTGTAGTCTGTTTCTCGAATTACCAGCAATTCCTCAAATCACCACAACTTGGCAACCCCACATAATTCATTCAATTTTAACTAGCCAATCAGATCAACTACTGTGGTCGGAGTTGAAGTTCAGTCATAATCTAAACATGTGTGCCGTTCATACACAGGAAATTATGCAGCTGTGTGCTACACAAACGTAAAGGACCATGGGCAAAAATGTATGAAGCCTGGGCTCACCCACCAACAGCGATGAGATCACTTTGAATATACTTGTACGACACTAAATATAAAGATATAAACTCATTTTTGCGAAGAATCCATGGGGTTATTTTGCTATAAATATTTTTCTCTTACCATAAATAAGCTTTAATCCTTCAAAGTAATGCTGTTAAGAAGTTGTAGTGTTTGTTATTTGGCATCTTAGACTAGTTTTAATTCCAGGTGTAAAAATACATATAATATTATAAAGCTGAAGAGTTTGTTTGTTTGTTTGGTTGAACATGCTAATCTCAGGAACTACTGGTTCGAATTGAAAAATTCGTTTGTGTTGGATAGTCCATTTATCGAGGAAGGCCTATAGCCTTCCTCGATATATCTGTATTAACATCACGCTAAGACTCTTAGGGGCTGAGCAGCGGGTGACACTGCGGGGAACAGCTTGTAAAAAAATAAAACAGCTGTTATCAGTTAAAAATATTTTTATTAATATTTCAATCAATATCAATAATAATATCGTTTAGATGACCTGCCGGTGGATTAAATTGTATGTGCCTGCCTAACCCTAGATACCATATTATTGAAATGGTATGTGCACAACTTCCTACTGTGCGTCTACCTGTTAGGCACGAGCAGTAATAATGAGCGATGGCATTTGGACCTATTTCATTTCTGTTGACCAGAATATATACGTAATATGTACGTGCTCGAACATGTCTGGATTGTATTCTTCCTCTTACTCTTAATAGCCACACATTTTGGTGATGGATATTGCATGCTGCTAAATCATTTAATTCATTTTCACGATATATTTCTATCGTATATAAACCATTGCATAAATGTTCGCTGCAATATGATTTAGCAAGTTCGATTTGATATGACCCAAGGGATATCATAAAAATCTCATTTATTGTTAGCCGAGGAAAGTCTTCCAACTGATTTGCTTCCATTGTAATAAATGCGGCTCTTTGTCTGTTAAGGTTCCTTAGTTGTACATAGTCGTACAAAAGATTAGGTGTATGAAGCCTTTCATTGGCTATTCTTAAAATGTCATTTGCATGTTCATTATCAACAGCTACCTGGTAAAATGCGTTAATAAGAGCGGCCACAATTTTAAAATCGCAGATTTGGCGTTTGTATAGTCACTCTTACCTGGCTTTGGAATGAAAATGACTTTCACTTCCCTCCATCCTTTAGGCACGTATCTAAAAGCTAGGCACGCTCTCATTAAAGGCACCAGTCTTGTTGCAACAGAAGTCCCGCCCCACTGCAGTAAGGCAGGAAACACTCCATCAGGACCTGGTGCCTTGAAAGGTTGGAAGCTTCTGATGGCCCACTGGAGTTTTTCCAGCGTGATCATCCTCTCTGCATAATACCAATCAACTTCTGCTGGTGCTTGTATAACGTCTAGCCATTCGGTTACATGCGCGAATACGCTTCCTGGGAAGTGAGTTTCTATTAGGACACGTTTCGCTTCTTCAGGTGACGTGGTCAGCGGGTTTCCGGAGCGTGGCGACCTCGGGTGTGTTCTGTTGCGCCAGTATTTTCCTTACCCTGTTTGCTTGTTGGCACGATTCAATGTTACCACAGAATTTTCGCCATCCAGTAGTACTTCTGGATCTGATGCATTTCTTATAGCTGGATTTGGCCGCGTAGTAAGCGTCCCAGTCCTCATCTCTATATGTATTCATGGCTCTGTTTAGAGCCTTTCTTACCTTACCGCGTTTGCGCTCAAGTTCCGCGCCCCACCAGGGTCAGTATGTTATTCATTATTGATGCATCAGAGTCCGTAGCTGCATATGGTCCATAAACGTCTATAATGTAGCCGTCACTACATACCATCAGAAAAGGTTTCAAAAGGTTTTGAAACTTATGCAAGCTGTAAGTTTTTCTCTGAAATAAAAAGTTAGAGCTTTTTTCTATGTACATATAGGTGCCGTCAGCTATAACAATGGCTTTTGTATTTTCTTCGTTGCCAAACAAGCCTTTTGGTAATAGCAGATTTCTTTGCAGTATATTTTCTCGCGAAATATGGCCAATACCGAGGTGCCTGTTAACGAAGTCATTCATTAAACATTCCCTAGCTATTACTAGTTTTCGTTCCAGTGTTCGGCGAGATATATTGAACAATGTTGACAATCTCTCGTTTGACTCTCCTGTTCTTAGTTTGGTCATATAGATACCGAGGACAGTCCGTGGACGATTACTCCTTTGTGTTAGAGAAGGAGTCTCTACCAAAATTCTATTAAACTGTTGCAAGTTTAGTCCAGTCCAAAAATATAAGTCATTATCCGTTAATGCAGCCTCTAACTCAAAATCAAATCTCTGGCTTTGGGTAATGGTTGCATGCTAGCATGTTAGTCATATCTGTGATCTGACGTACATCAAAGTTATGCGTACCCATCAGATGTTCTTGGCAAACTCTTGCACTTTCAGGTATGTATAAGCGGTACTCACAAAGAATATTTACCTTAATTGTAACTGGGATTCTAAGACGTTCTGCGTTAGGGCAGCCATTAAAAATACAACGGTAAGCAACATTGGGCGCTCTCACATAATCAGGAAGAACGACTAGGTGTACATCGTCTGCTTCTGGTGGCATTTCCGGTTCTTGTGGGCGTTCCGGTTGGACATCCTGTTGCAGTGGCATTTCTAGTTCTTGTTGTCGAACTGCATTTTGAACTACTTGCCAACACCGATGGCATGTGGCTTGTATGTTATTAAACACAACCTAAAAAAGAAAAAAGCGTATTTAAATAACATTAATTCAATTAAATACCTTTTGCGGCTTTGACTAGCTTTGGCCCATGGGATTCTTATAGGCTATAGCTGTGCCCGCGGCTCCGCCCGCGTTAATGTCGTTCTTAAAAGCAAATCAGATTTCTACTTCTACGGCCGTTTTTCCCTGATCCCTCTCATATTTAACTTCTCTGCTCACCCCTTCGATAAATTAACGTGACGGAAAGTAGCCAATAATTGATAAAAACAAACTGTATTAAGATTGTTTTAGTGATTCTCGAGTTATGAGCGAGCAGACAGACAGCATGACAGACAGACGTTGAATTTTATAGGTTGATATTGATATACATGTACCGTATACAGAAAATGTGTAGTATACATACCTCGGTGAGCGCATTTTGTTGTATATATTCTGCATGGCGGGGTTGTCTTTCTGGCAGGTGTTCATCTAAAATATGCCGCCGTTGTCGCAAAACAGAACGTGGGCATAACACACAACGTCGTGCTTCAGCAGCCATTGCAGGAACAGGTAAATAAATCAGTGTCCATAAACAGTCCAGGTCAAGGGTTTAAGATAACAAACAAACCAAGTGCACCAATACGTAAGAATAAAACAGAGTCCAAAATAACAAGCTAGGGTCGGTAAATCACAGAGCAAGAGAGGATACACGGAGTACACAGTTAACAACGTGAGACGCACGAGTCGACTACCTGAGAGAGGAGAGCGGACGGGCGTTCGAGAGGTGTGAGAGAGTGTTGTAAATCACACGGGCGCAGGCGCATCTATTGTTTACCATCATTTATCTCTGTTGGACATTGAGCCCAATTTGACTCATGGTCCTTTATGAATGGAAATAAGGCCGATAGCGCGTTTGCCTAACCACGTAGTATAGTGAGTTACGCGAGCGCCTAGCGCTCCGCGCTGCTACATGTTTTGCTCTAAACATTTTAGCAGGAGTTTTAACTTTTTTAGGCCACATTGGATATCTTGCAAGTGACGTGTTTTGTGACTAAAATTCACTTGGAAAGATATTTGAGGTGGCCGAATCTTTCTTCTATTTGCATCGTCAGAATATCGTGATTTGAATCTTTCTTGAAATCTTAAGTAATCTGGTGAGTTTTTCAAATCATAAGTTTTTAAGTGGACGAAAATTCGCATCGTCAGCATCGTGTTTTCAACCCTGAATAATGTGGTGTTTTTTTTGTGGGTTTTATGTATGGGCTGGCCTACCCTTACTCTAGCCTACTGGGCGCCCATGGGCCTCCCAGATCGCCTGACTGCCATTGGACTTGTATTTGTGCAAGTCAGCACTTCAAGTCACACAGTCAAGCAAGCACAAGTCTACAATTTATCTGTTTTCACGTGATAGTAAACCTGGAAACAAGGTTCTCATTGGTCTGTTCAGATATGAGCTCACACCAACAAAGACCAATGAAGGGCCAAGTTTCCAATTCAACTATCACACCAAAACAGATAAATTGTAGACCTGTGCTCTGAGTGGTCACCATTTTAGTCAGTTTACAATTTCTCGGAATGACTTCGAGATATTATAGACTATCAAATTTTGATGCGTAAAAAAGTATTACAAATGTTCAGGAGTTTGCCATTTTCCGGTGACATGTACAACGTGAAACAGAATAAACGCAATACCTCTTAAGGGGTCATTGTACTCATCATTTTGAACAACTTTTACTACGGTACAAGCGCCGAAACCGCAAAAAAAAAAAACAGGTATTGCGTTTATTATGTTACAGGTTGTAAGTATAGATAGACTAGCTGAACAAATCGGACTTATTGACTATTCAATTAAAAAACCTTTAAAATCAATAACTTGGCTTAATAAAATAAGTACCTGGATGACCGTTTTTGTTTGGTAAACGTTTTCTAAAATGAAACCTAGCTAGATCGATTTATCGCCTCCGAAACAACCCCCTGCATACAAAATTTCATGAAAATCGTTGGAGCCGTTTCCGAGATTCAGATTATATAATTATATCTATTCTGATTATGATTCCAAACTTCAACACTCCCCAAAGAGTAAGTCAAAGGGTGGTTTTGGAAGATTAATTAAAACGATTTTCATTAGTTATGCATGTTCCGTAAGCACGGTAGGCGTAGCTGACCTGCGGGTCCAGCAGCAGCACGAGCGCGTGCAGCCAGCGCAGGCGCCAGCACAGCAGCGCCACGCGCCGCTCGGCCGACAGCCACTCGCAGCCAGCGTCCCACAGCGCCGACAGCCACGTCAGGTACCCCGCGTCGTCCGTGAAGTAGTGCGGCGGGTCCAGGAACTGCGCCACCAGCCGCGCCGACACCGCCGCGCGCGGGCGGGCCGGGTGCGCGCGCGGCAGGCGCCGGCCCGCGCGCAGCAGCGCCAGCAGCCCCTCCGCGCCCTCCGCCTCGCGCGCGTCGCCCAGCGCCTCGTTGGCGGCGTCGGCGGGCGCCAGCGCGTAGCCGCAGCACGGCAGCAGCGGCACCTTGGCCAGGCGCAGCACGTGCGCCAGCAGCAGCGCGGCGGCGGCGGGCGCGGCGCACGGGCGCAGCAGCTCGGCCACGTCGGCGGGCACGGGCGCGCGCTGCGGGTCTGCGTCCGCCGCACCCGCCGCACCCGCCGCCGCCGGCCGCCAGTGCGTCGCCGAGCGCGCGCGCTCCACGCGCACCCACATCGTACTCAGTGGCAGCCCGCTGCTGGCCACCTGCCCCGAGTTACACGATATTGTTCGGTTCGTTCATTTCGCTAGCCTTTAGGATTTTCAGTAAAAAATAGCACATTATCTCTTTCGATCAGATACTTGTGAACGAATACCTTATCCTCGAAGTGCTGCAGCTGGCGCTCCTGGTTCTTGAGGCGCTCGGGCAGCACGCGCGGCGGGAAGGCGGCGGGCGGGAAATTCATGCTGCACACCAGCTCCAGCAGCAGCACCAGGCGCTCCCACAGCCCCGCGGCGCGCAGCTGGGCGCCTGCAACAGCGCGCGCGGGTTGGTGTCGGGCCGCAGTCGCAGGCGCAGGCCGGGCGCACACTCACCGTACACGTAGAGCACGTGCGGGTAGGCGAGCGGCTGCGCGCGCGTGGCGGCCAGCGCGGCGGCGGCGGCGGCGTCGAGCTCGGCGAGGCCGGTGTTGGCTGCGGCGGCCAGTACGCGCAGCCACAGCTCGGTGAGCTCTTCGCCCGCGTCGCCTCCGACGCCCGCGCCTGAAACTACCACATTTTGTCCGAGAGTCAGTTTGGATTTAGACCTAAAGTTTCAACTGCCGATGCCGTACATCATCTGACTAGATAAGGCAGGAATTTTCCTGGACCTCGCCAAGGCTTTTCACACAGTTTCCATTCCTATTCTGTTGCGCAAGCTTGAGATAGTAGATATTATATTAGTAAGACACAGCTGAAACTCTCCAAAAGAAGACTGTACCCAGTGCGTCCTGCTAGGGTTGCGGAATTTGTTCGAAAGAGTCACCGCGGCCCTGGAACGCAAAGGGCTTTAGAAGGAACACGGATGGGTTTTAGTCAGTAAGTCTGACACGACCTTCTGCTCCACCCAGAGCGGTCAGTCATTTGATGATTTCCCATCCTTGAAAAAAAAATGTTCTCAGCGCAGACCAAAAACTGAGTCAAACTCGCGTGCAAAGGGTTCCAACAAAAATATTTTTTTCAATGATGTTTTGATACACTTCTTATAGGTTTTCCTGTTATCTATAGGTGAAGACCCTGTAATATAATATGTATTTTGTCAACATTTTGGGCCCAGTAAATTCAGAGATATTAAATCAGTAAATTTTTATCATTTCTAATATTTTCTGTAAGTAATAACAACTTACAATGAGCCCTTTGATTTGATATGTCACATGGTACAGTTGGAAAAGTTTATTTTACTCATTTGACTCCCAAAAAGTAACTCATTTTTTTATTTATTTGTCTATAAATCGGTCCAGTAGATTCGGAGAAAATCGGCTGACAGACAGACAACCGAGTGATCCTACAAGGGTTTTGTTTTTCCATACAGAGGTTCGGAACCCTTGAAATACTTTGGTGTGCCCCAAGGAAGTATTTTAGGGCCTACTTTGTTATGGATATACGTAAATGACTTTAGTAATTAAGATTTCAAAGGTACTTAGCTCTAGCTTAAGAAGTAGAGCAAGGTATCATAATATGTTAAGCTGATGATACTCCTTTCTCAGCTGAATCGGAACATGAAGTCTACAAGCTTGCACAACACGGTTTCAATATAACTCACTAACTCTACCGCAGATAAAACAGATTTTATTAAGTTTTCGTTACATAAATATCCGGTCGTCCCGAAAGTATACAATATAGGTAGTTAATGGGATTTCGTCAGCGGAGGGTGATGTGACGTCAGCACGTCCCGTACTGACCGGCGGCAGCGGGTAGTGCGGCGAGGTCCTGGCGCAGCAGGTCCAGGCGCGCCGCCGGCGGCAGTGCCAGCTCGCGCACGCGATGCAGCGCCGCACGCACGCGCCGCGAGCCGCGCAGGCGCGCCGCCGCCGAGCTGGCCGCCGCCAGCGCCGCGTCGGCGTCTCGTGACCGCTCCTGTAAACCGTTCAACGCTACAGCGCCGACAGCTAATCCACTACAGTCAAACTACTCGAACACAAAACTAACATACTTGAAACTCGATAAACCGTAACCAGAGAGCTTCGTCTGTGGGATTTTGAGCGAGCATGTCGCGGAAGGCGCTGGTGCGCTGCGCCAGCTCGGCTTCGGCGAGCGCGTCGGGCGCGGGCGGCGGCGCGGCGAAGTAGCGGCGAGCGCGCGCCCCCGCGCCCCGCGCCGCGCCGCCCAGCGGCCCCAGCGGCGCCACTGAATTGTACCTGCACGCAGTTGCACTCATTATTATTTTTTGATAATTTATAAATACAGTAACATCCGCTTATAATGACATTGAAGGGAAGTGAAAAACACGTCATACAAAGCGTAGTCTTAGGCTAACTACACAACTTCCTATTTTTGTTACAAATTAAGTGTAATAGAGAGAAACTATTCAAATAGCACAAAACTTCTTCGCAGGGAAAGGGTTGGGAATGAGCACGAAAACCAATGTAGGTGTTAGGAATCATGTCACTCACTATAACCGCTCACATGTACGCCGTAGAGGCATATATGTAGTTACGAATGTAATGGACCTCCCGTGGTCCGATGTTGGTTGGGTCTTTTTATGTCATAAGAGTCTTTCAAATTTTTCTTCATAGATGTCGTTAAAATATTTTCAAAATAATTTGATGTTCTTTGTAGGCAATATAACATGTTTAGCTAAAATTCCAAGCTTGGACATATGCATCAAAGGAAAAAGAGGGTAAGTAATCGAGGTATAAGTAATCTTTAAAAGACTTGGTTAAGTTCAAATTTTTGTAATGTGCATTTCCCGTATTTTCCCACTCCTGAATAAAAATCATTTTCCAAATTAGACTGGTAGTTCAAGAGATCAGCGCATTCAAACAAACAAACAAACAAACCTTTCAGTCACATGCCAACTGTAATTCTGGCTCTGTAAAATTTAAGCAAACTTGAATGTGCCTACTGGAACTTTCTATGCTATTATGCTCTATTGTCAACTACATCATTGCTAAGCATCAGTTGAGATATTGGTCAAACTCAAGGTTTTCAATATTGTTGTGTTTGAACTTTGTTGATTGTTTTCATTATTTGTCAAGTGTAACATTTTTGTAATGAGGGTAAATATAAATAAAACAGTTTGCTTTTTGATCTTGACTTGGTTGTATCTTTTATTAGCGAGTGCGGAAAATAAGTTGGATTTCAGTGAAAATGACGGCAATTGTAACGAATATAGTGTTTCCTGGACAATTTAACCCAAAGACTGATAAGTGGTGTGATTATAAAGAACAATTACTGTGTGCGCTTGATGCGTCGGGTTAAGACAAACTTAACCTCGACAAGGGACGATCGCTGTTTTTTTCCCAGTGCGGCAAAGACACTTTCGAGTTAATTGCATCACTTTTAGTTCCAAAACGCCCTATGGAAGTACCCTTCGTGGACATTTTTATGAAGCCGAGGTTAAGGATACATGGTGGTGGTCGACAGAAATACAGAAAGTGTTGAAGGAAAAAAAGAAGAAATTCAAGGAATGGCAGAGTGTGGAGCTGGAAAGCGTTAGTAGGAAAGCTGAAAAAAAGAGAGAGTATGATGTTTTAAAGAAAAAAGCTAAGAAAGCCGTGGCAATAGCGAGAGCAAAAGCTCAGGACAAATTATTTGACACACTGGACATTCCAGCTGGCCAAAAAGACCTGTACCGGCTTGCTAGAGCCAGAGAGAGGAAGGCGAAGGATGTTAGTCGGATAAGATGTGTAAGGGATGAAGCTGGAATGCTTTTATCGGAGGATGAAAAGATTAAGGATAGATGGAAGGGATATTTTGAAAGACTGATGAATGAGGAAAATATCTGGAGTGGTGTTTTAGAGAGTAAACCAGTGAATGAAGGGTTAGTGAGGATGGTCAGTGTGGATGAAGTGAGAGTAGCAGTGAATGGAATGAAGAATGGTAAGGCAATTGGTCCAGACGGAATACCAATTGAAGTGTGGAAGTCATTACGGTTAGATGGGTGGATTTGGTTAGCTTTATTCTTCAATAAGTTGTTGCTGGAAGAAGCCATACCTGATGAATGGTGCAACAGTTCGTTGGTGCCCATCTTTAAAAACAAAGGCGATGTGCTGGAGTGCAACAACTATAGAGGAATAAAGCTTATGTCACATAGTATGAAAGCATGGGAAAAAGTTATTGAAAGGCGGCTGAGAGAAGAGAGTGAAATCTCACAGAACCAGTTCGGTTTTATGCCTGGTCGGGGAAGAACGGATGCCATTTTCGCTATCCGTCAGCTGTGTGAAAAATACAGAGCTGTGTATAAAAACTTGCACATGGTATTCGTTGACCTCGAAAAGGCATATGACCGGGTGCCTCGTGAGGTTTTGTTGTGGGCCCTTAAGGAGAAAGGTGTGCCTGGGAAGTATGTGCAGTTGATCCGAGCGATGTAAAGTCGATGCAGTACCCAAGTTCGGTCTGTAGTGGGCACCACTGACAGCTTCAGTGTGGCAGTCGGTTTGCACCAAGGGTCGGCCCTTAGCCCTTACCTCTTCCTGATGATAATGGACGCTCTGACGTCGGACATTCAGGAAGAGGCTCCCTGGTGCATGCTGTTTGCTGACGACATTGTGCTAGTTGCCGAAAGCGGCCTAGAGGTCCAGAGCAGATTGGAGACGTGGTGGCAAAGACTGGAGAGTGTTGGCCTGAAATTGAGCAGAAAAAAAAACAGAATACCTGTTCTGCGATTTCGGCGGTCTCTCCAGTCCTATACCTGTAGCTCTCATCGGAACGCCTATACCGATCTGCTCCAACTTTCGGTACCTCGGGTCGCTTGTCCAGGGGGACGGCGATATAGATCGAGACGTAACGCACCGGATCAACGCAGGATGGATGGAATGGCGACAGGTCACTGGAACAACTTGCGACCCACGGATGCCCCTCAAGTTAAAGGGGAAAATCTATAAGTCCGTGATAAGACCTGTCCTTCTGTATGGATCAGAATGTTGGGCTGTGAAAAAGACGGATGAGAAAAGATTGCATGTAGCGGAGATGACAATGTTGAGATGGATGTGTGGAGTATCGAGAATGGATAAAGTGAGGAATGAGTTCATTAGAGGTAGCTTAAAAGTGGCACCAATAACGGAAAGATTGAAAGGGAACCGCTTATCTTGGTATGGTCATGTGAAGAGGAGGGATGAAATGCACGTAACTAAAAGAGTTATGAGTATAAATGTGGATGGATGGACAGGGAGAGGGAGGCCAAAGAAAAGATGGATGGATTGTATTAGGAGTGATATGAAAGAAAAGGGAGTTAGTGATAGCGTGACGGTTGACAGGACAGAATGAAAGAAAAAAACGTGTTGCGCCGACCCCAAGTAACATGGGATAAGGGCAGGAAGATGATGATGACGAAGTTAACGAAATTTTGCAAGCGGGAAAATTTTACAAACGTCAACAAGTGCAAGGTGAAAGCGAGCAAGATTTTCTGGCGGCTATAAGTCTGCTTGGTGCAAAATGCAATTTCATGGACTTGAAACGCCAGTTGAGAGACCGACTAATGCTGCATATACGTCTGCGTGGATAATTACTCACCACTTATTACCACAGTCCACAGACGTTATGATAGACGACGTTCATTTATCCATGGAAGTGGACTCGGGTGCATCGCGTCCCATTATGTCGGAAGAGACATATAAGAGGCTGTGGTCGACGCCCCACCCCTACGAGCTACCAATCTAAAGCTCATGACATGGAATCAAGACCCTTTGAAAGTATTAGGACTAGCAGACGTGCGTGTTGTGCTAGGTAATAAGGAAGCACAATGTGAACTGGTCGTGGTGTCGGGGAATGGACCAAATCTGCTGGGCAGGAACTGGTTCCACGCACTAGGCCTTCAAGTATCAGGATTGTGCTGGACTGAAGGGGAGATAGAACAATATAAAAAATAATTTCCTGAACTATTTAAAGAAGGACTCGGCGAGTACAAGGGTTCTGAGGTGTCACTTCACGAGCGGCCGGATGCTACGCCCCGCTTCTTAAAGGCGCGCGTGGTACCCTACGCTACCCTCTTAAGGAAAAAGTCATTAGACAGTTGAACGAGATGGTAGAGGCGGGTGTACTGACACCTGTTCATTATTCTGAGTGGGGGACACCGGTGCTGCCGGTGATGAAAGAAGACGGAACAGTACGAATGTGTGGTGATTATCGTGTCGCGGTGAACGCCGCTATAGATACAGACATCTATCCGCTGCCGACGTCTGTGGAAGAATTATTAATACTTTACTCACACAAATGTACAGAGGCGGACTTAATGCCATATGCCAGAATATTTAGTAAGCTGGACTTGAAAAACGCGTTCACAACAACTGAAGGTAGACGACGAGACAGCTATGCTGAACACTCCTATCGGCCTAATGAAAGTAAATCGCCTGCCATTCGGAGTCAGCGCGGCGATTTTTCAAGCAATTTTTCAGCGTCTTATGTCGACAGCGTTAACGGATATGGACGGAGCCACGATTGATGAACACAACCGGAGACTTAGACAAATACTGAGCACGCTGCAACAGATAGACTACGCCTCAACGTAAAGAAATGCGTGTTCGCTGCGAACAGCATCACATTCCTTAGGCACATGATTAGTGCGTGTGATTAGTGCAGAGGAACTTCACCCAGCACCAGCGAAAGTCAAAGAGATTCAGGAAAAGTCCCTTCCTGGGCTTATCTATATAATTTCTATGAAAAATTCTTGCCTCACAAGAGCACTGTGTTGGTACCACTGCATCGACTTTTAGAATAAAAAAAAACTCGTTTACAAAAAAAACCGGCTTCCAAATAAAAACACTACAAAATATAAAATAAATGCAATTTCGAAGTTTTTCATTTTCCACTTTTTAGTGGTGATACCAACTAAGTGACATTATTCCCATAATGAGTGGTTGTACTATTTGCCGTTAAGAAGTTTCTTTGTGTGCCTTCGCAGTTCAAGTCCACACCAGCTCATAGTTAAATATCTACTTTGCTTTGGTACTAGTTTTTACTGATTTTAAGGTGAGGAGGTCAGTAGTTTATCTTTGAAGTTCACAGCACAGTGCAAAAGCTATAACTAAACCCATTGCAAAAATAATCATCAAGATCGGTTAATGAACAATAAAGTTACGCCCGAATAGATAACCCCAAAAACATGTTAATTCAGGTTGACCTGTTTGCATCTGCGTACCCCTTCACAGCGTACCAGCGTGATGTTATGTTATGAACTGGTGTAATCAATAAACAGACATGCAATTTCAGCAATCCCGGGAGATTTGCTATCATTTATTGAAGAGTTCCGTTGCCTACCTCCGAAATCCTTCATCAGATCTTCACCAAATTCAAATGGAGCCAGTTTGGAAAAATACTCTTCCAAACAAAAAAAGAATCATCCAAATCGGTTGACAATTGGAGAAAATATCGCTGATCAAACATATTTTCTGGGATCCCAGCATCAGATCCTAACTTATACCTTCCATCATCAGCTCAGCAAGATGAGATGTTGATTACCAGGCACAATTATTATATACTAAATTAATTGCGTTAGAAAGTATATGAAAACATTGTATGTGCCTTTAAAATTTGAGGGTTGCCCTCGATTTCCCTAGGATCCCATTATCAGGTTCTGATTTGGTGCCAATGGGACCACCTCAGGAGTATAGGCTTTCGAATAAAAAAATTATCATCAAAATCCATTCATAATTGACGGAATGATCGCATAACAAACATACAAAAAAAAAACATAGTCGAATTGATAACCTCCTTCTTTTGGAAATCGGTTGAAAAGACCTTGGAGGTGTGGTAAGAAGGAACAGGAAGCATTTGTGGAGGCGAAGCGATTACTGACATCAGATCGAACGTTGGTGGGCTATGACTTGCAGAAAGAGCTACTTCTCATTTGTGATTCATCGGAATCGGTCAGAGCGGCCGGTGATGATGGCCTCACGGACACTACAGCCGCACGAGAGACGAAATGGGCAGATTGTTAAGGAGGCCCTGGCTATTATATTTGGATTGATAAAGTTTCAAGAATTCTTGGCGGGTCGTAGATTTTGTATTGTGACAGATCATAAGCCGTTGGTCGGTTTATTCAATCCTGCAAAACCAATACCAGACCAGATATCACCGGGGATGTTGCGAGTATACAGTACAGGCCTGGTAAATTAATCGGTAACAGGTAGCCGCGTGTCAGCAATGTCAGCTAGTGAAAAATAACCCACCAACGGACCCGCAGACTTGGATTGTTCTAGGGAAGCCATGGAGCCGTGTGCATGTGGATTTTGCGGGGCCATTTCAGGGAAAAACGTTTCTAGTCCTAGTTGACAGCTACAGCAAATAGTTTGAGGCTGAAATCATACCAGCGATGAACAGTGGTAAGGTGATAGCTGTTATGAGAAACATTTTTACATCACAAGGGCTGCCCGACGTGTTGGTGTCCGATAATGGACGTGCGTTCACCTCGGATGAATTTAATAATTTTCTGAAAAAGAATGGAAAACATTTGTATTCACCGCCCTATCACCCAGAGACTAACGCACAGTATGTTTTTTATTATCACTTGCTAAAAACGGTGAAAGGAAACATAGTAAGGAAACCAGTACACCTGAGAGATTTTTCAATGGTGTGTTAAGTCATGTCAGAGGTTTAAAATCTGATACTAGGTTTTTCATCAACCAGAATATATGATGATAATGATAACTGGAACGATTGAAACGACGTCGTTTTTCTCCTTGTGGCCACGGATTAGGGAATTCGTTTTTTATTGTTATTGGCGCATATAAGTAACCAACTGATCTGTGCTGATTGCAACTACCCTAATCAATAAACGGAGCCAGTAAAAATATAAAAACAAAAATCACTTTATCGCAATTTATTCGTCACTGGTAGGTTGTGTCGTAGGACATCCAGAAAACGCTTGTAATTTAGCTTATCATTAGGCCTTTCAAACTGATGAAGAAATTTTTGTTTCGTTTGTAAGTATTTAAAGTTATATTTTTTTTTTGTATTTTTGCGAATTTGCTGTGGAATACTCTATGCCCTGGCTTTAAAAAATAACATGTCCGATTTTCAGGCAAAAAAACACACTGTGTAACGGTAGATTGAACGCACGATTCAAACATTTAAGAATACTAGAGAACCTGGGCATGCAATGGCAGGAGAAACTTTGCAAAGTTTTATACTATTTACGAACAGTGCCCAATAGCTCTACTAACAAGACACCTGCTGAGGTACTGAATGGGCAAAGATACAGGACGACCGTGTCGAGCTTACACCCCGACTCGACGCCGAGCCGCGCCGAGCAGCAACTGGAAGCGACGGCGCAGCGCCCGCCCGCGCAGACTTTTACGCTGCTGCAGCCCGTGCTGTTACGCATGTACGACATGCAGACCAAATGTTGGCCAGACCGCCGGACACATCTGCTAGACTGCTAATGGGTCAGCTATCATTGACAGTCAACCAGCCTCTGAATTATCACAGACAGGATCTGCCGATTGTGATTCCCCCGCCTGAATTATGGCCCAATATTATAGGAATTCCTAATGAATGACTTAAGTGATTACTATGTTAGAAGTAGACATTTTTGTAAAATTGATTTTGTTAAGTACGGTTGAATTTGTTGTCTTTACCAATCATTATGAGAGAAAGGTATGTTATGTTTGAACTTTGTTGATTGTTTTCATTATTGTCAAGTGTAACATTTTTGTAATGAGGGTAAATAGAAATAAAACAGTTTTGCTTTCTGATCTTGAATTGGTTGTATCTTTTAAATATGAAAAAAAAACTGGACAAGTGCGAGTCAGACTCGTGCACCCAGGGTTCTGGTTGAGTCTTGATTTTTTCCGAGTATTACCTATGGAAGCTTATAAACTATGAAAGCAAAAAATAGCAGGTAAAATCGAAGGACAAACTTAACTTTGTTGGTGAAAACATGTTCTCCCATACATCAATGGTAACCACAAAAAATGTTTATTTATATGATAAAACTATAAATTCCCAATTTGGAATTTCGGAAGATAGTGTATAATTACAGGAAAATGTCTGAACATTTTCCTGTAATTATACACTATCTTCTTGCCAAATTTCATGAATCTAGGTCAACGGGAAGTACCCTATAAATATTGTTTCCCTTGTGAGTGTCCAAATATATATTTTTTTGTAGCATAAAGGGCCATTCTTCTATTTTATTATTTAATATCTATATTAGTTAATTTCTTTTTTTTAACATTAACTTAGAAGTTTTATTTTTTTCACAGATTCAAGGGACAGTAGACTTGTGTATATGGTTTTAATTTCAACTCAATACCTCCACATGTTTCAGAGATAAATGGTCTTGACAGACAGATGGACGGACAGACAATGAAGTGATCCTATAAGGGTTCCGTTTTTTCCTTTTGAGGTACGGAATCCTTAAAACAAAAGTTATTGTCACATCTGGTAAAACAATTTCAGTATTTAAAAAATATACACAATACTAATGATTAGCTTACTGTGGTCTTCCAGGGTAGTAGAGCGTGGACACCCGCAAGTTACCAACATCAAATTTGCGATCTAGGTAATAGTCCTGCTGTTCGCTCAGGCCGGCGTCGTCCGCCTGGGCCGTCTGGGCCGGCCCGCCCGGTTCGCGCTCCTCATCGTTGTCGCTGGCAAGAAGCTGCGCTTCCAACACTTCCGAATCACTGCGTTGTTCTTCCGCTGCAATAAATACTCCAACTGAATAGTCGAACTGTACTAAACTACAGTAACAAATAAACAACTTGTTTTAAACAATCACCTTCATTTCCGGTTTTATTTTCGATTGAATCTTGTGCGTACGCCGGAAACAAAGACATCTCTCAATTTATTCTTAATAAAAGTAATTAGTTATATTTAATTGATTTCAACACTAAGTTAATCAAAAATTATAATCGCAGTATTATAATTTTCTACTTATAACTTTAAGTGTCTCTCCAACTAATGAAGGACACCCAACATCATAGTTATTTTAGCACAACTGAGTAAAAAATAACGCATTGCGAAATTAAATATGTATAGAAGAAAGAAAATGAATATTGATTTATGAAATTGAAAATTCACTTCACATCATACACTCAAATCGTCGGCCGTCACCGTCGTCGTCCTCATCATTTTCCCAGGCAGTGTTGCTAACCCTACTTCTTTAACAGTAGATTTACTGTTTTCATGTTAACATCCCTGTTGCCAATTTCTACTGTTTTTATACTGGAGATTTCGTCTAAAACGATAAAATCTCCTGTAATCCTTTTAAATTTCTAGCGTCATGAAATGTATAAATTATTTATATGTCTAACAAAACAAGTCATAAGTCATACATAACCAAAATAATGTGAAAACTTAAATAAAAGCAAGAAAAAAATTTCAACTTGTGTCGCGCGTTTCTAGAGGAAGTGTTTAACACTTGATAAAAGAGGATAGCTCAGTCATTTCTCATTATGGCGGGCGAACAGTGTCATTTTATTTATTTTACGAAAAAAAAATATAAATAATGAGAAGTAGTGATTTTGATTATGATAAAACAAAAGTTACCATTTTAGATTAACGGGTTTAAAGAATCTTTATTTCTCATAAGAACATGATACAATTTACTTTTATGAGATTTAAATGTTATCATAAATTTATCGTCGTCTAATGACGAAGCATGCAGATGTAGGTAGAATAAGTTAAAATTACAATATTAAGGTATGAGATCAATAGTAAACAAAGCTAAAGTGTTCGGTAGCTACACATAAACCAAGTTTATACGGCTGGCCAATTTGAAACCAAGGTACTCTCATAAGTACTGATTATTCAATTTGTGAGGAACACAAACACCGATTAAGAGGTGACCCATTGTGTGAATGTTTTTGTGTGCTAGCATAGTGCGTGCACGTGTACGTTTGTTTATGTTTACCTATTATAGTCTCGGAGACCGCTGATCATTTATGTTTTCTTATTTTTGTAACCTATTTGTTCTGCTTTTATGTGTTCTTAATTTTAAATGTAACGTACTCAATTGATTTTAATTATAGTTATTGCGTATTATGTACAATTTTATTGTTTTTTTCTTTTATGTACCTATTACATTTTGCTGTTTTCTACTGTTTTTTCAAGCCCTGCTGTTTTTTCTTGGATAAGGTTGGCAACACTGTTCTCAGGGTTTCCAGTATTCAACCAATGTTGCCGTCGCCAAAAATGTTGAACTACAGGGAACGTGCAATGGCGAAGGCTCTGCCACATGTCCCATCGAACGGTGGCACTTTGAATCCGCGTAGAGAAGGTGTAGTAGCTACGGAAGTTGTAATTCCATCCCCTACTTTAAGGTTGTCCAGCGTTTTCTTCACGTCAGCAATCACGTTGTCAACCCGATTATTCATTTGGTCGATTCGGGTTTCGGCTTCCGTCAGGCGGTTCTCATACTGGACCACCTTATCTTTTACAACCTTAATTTCTTTGCCGAAAGTGGCGTATAGATCCTTGATAACGAACATCTAGCGGCGCGCCTGCCCCTCCTAATTTTAATGGTCTAGTTGAAATAAATGAATTGACTTTGATTGGTAACTGGCCCTCCGACGTCTGCGGCGTTGTACCTCCAAACGCCTCTGCTTTCCATGGTTATGTATTAAACGACAAAAGTGGATAAATGCAGTAAAAAAAACATATGTAATATGTGTTTGAGTTTCAAAAACATTTACAAGTTACTAATTTAATACACTATTGTAATATAAGGCGGGAGGGAAGCAAATTGAGGCTGCATTTGTGGTGCAATGAATAATTTGTTTGTATGTCTCCCCGTGTGTTTTAAGAATCTGGATATTTGCGGACGAGTTTACATAATTCCAAAATATAAATACCAACAAGGTGAAGTTCTTGTGTTTCTGGAAAAAAGGCTTACAATTATCTGTTTGTTCTATGTTGACAATTATCCTTATTAGCTTTTTTTGCATGGTAAATAGCGAGGGAGCGTCTGTGCTATTCGCCATAAGATAATGCCGTAGTTTAACCAGCGTGGACGCGTAGTATGTGACTAGTGCGGTTAGTAGGTTTTAGTCTTTTTAATTTCACGGAGGTCACATGAAAACTTTGAAATTTTTGTTTTTACTGTCTATATTTGTGGTTTCCAGTTTATATGTGAGTCAATTGTTAAACCAATTTCACTCTCCTAGAGTGAAATTGTACTGTTTATAATTTTTGATATATTTATTTGGTTTTTCGGACGGGTATGAAAAGCTATTACGACTCTCAGAAAGGGTCTATATTTGATTCGACATTAAACAATCAAATATTCTTTGTTTCGATCTGATTAAAATATATGTTGTAGTTAAACATTCTTTATCATCATCATTATTCTACGGTTCAAAACACGATATTTACAACTTCACTCTATCATTAAAAATCGCGAAAACGGAAATTATTGATCGGTTTTGAAGTCGTACTTGAAGCAGATTCAACTTTTACTCCTAAAAAACATGCCAAAAAATTGGCAATGACGTTTAGAAGAATATTCTAAACGTCATAATAAATTATTAATATTATATGGTTATTTTTCTCAAAACAGTATATTGTTCTAACAAGATATTATTATAAAACAAAAACGGCCTGCGCGCTTCGCTTAAGCCCTGGTTGGAGGCTTTATATTATTTAAGGCCACCACAGGCAAGCCCGGTTAAGCAATCGACAACCTTATAGGTTAAACTGCGAGACGCAACTCACAAAAAAAAAAAAATAAGCGCTTCGCTTCATTCAGTTGTCCGCCGGGCGTCACCGAGGTAGGACTTGTGTCGCTTTTGCTGGCTCGTTGCGATCCCGTAAGGAAGTTGCATTAGTAGGTAAAATGAGGTACCTACTTGCTTTCGTCACAGTACTAGCAGTAGCAGGTACCATAAATTTATAATTATAGTAATAACGTAAATACAAACTAGATGATATTTTCGTTTTTGATATTACAATATGCAAACAACAACAGTAGCGCAACTACAACACAAAAAAATCTTATGAAAAAAGGAATGTCCAAAGCAATAGACGAAAAAAAAACCAAATATTAAAATTCTCCTTCATTTTCTTTGAACCAAATAGCCAATGTCTCAAGATTGGCTAAATGCAGGACCTGTGCGAAGAAAAAGAAAAAAAAAACCTACTGTCAACATGGACTGTCAACGACTGTCAAAAACCACTCAAAAACAAAAACTTTTTCTCAACTTGACATTTGCTATACAATTGACGGCTAGCAGTCTCTTGTTGACATCTACTTGTGGCACTCACTCAGGCTGTCTCAGACACACCGCTGGTTGTTCAAGACAAACCAAGTTATGATGAGATATAATTTAAGAAAAATTATTTCGCTAACACGACTTGACAATCAAGAAGTTTCATTTCTAGGACCAAAAAGACTTGTGGACGATTTAATTAGATCTTACACTAATGTAAGTACAAACTTGGAGACAATAAATAAAGTAAGTATTAGCTACTTGCACAGTAACAGTGTATTTATTAATATGTGCAATAAAACAAACAGGAGGTCAGCATCACGAAGGACGCAGCGGCGCCGGGGCAGGACGCGACGGCGCCTCTTGTGGACTCGTTTGGACGACGTCACAACTACCTGCGTATTTCGCTGACCGAACGATGCAATTTACGTTGTAAGTTTTTAATTAGGTAATTGTTTCTTTTATAGTATCTACGTCCTAAGTCCATGTGAGCGACATCAGTGGGTATGGGTACGGTTTCCCATAATGCTTTGTATTCAGGGAGCCTAAACTAGCGACCCGCCCCGACTTTGCACGGAATTGAAGGATACTGATATTTACGCTATCTATTTCCTTTAAATTGAGTTTGGAAAAGTAAAGTCAAAACAAAAATTAAAAATTTATAATTAAATATTTGCTCCATATAAAATATTGATTGTCAGTCTGTAAAACTGAGCTGACCAATGTACCTTATAACAAATTGTCGGTTCACAATAGGCTATAAATAGTTGGTTATCTCAAGCTAATAATTATGGAAGTTGAACTAAATATAGTTCATCCCATTATGGTGCTTAAGTAGGAACCGGAACTTCTAAACTAATATTAAAAATATAGTAGCAGAGGTAAAGTTGTTAGTGTGTTTGTAAGGGGTAATTGATAAAAATGTGACCAAGTGTAGTCCATGGAATGGAAGAAGTGTGTCATCCAGCGGGAAGACGGGCAGGCAAAATTTTTATAAAAATTGGGACTGTTCCCAACTTCACTTCCATTTTTCTGTAACGCTTTGTTAAAATGAAAAAACCGGCCAAGTGCGTATCGGACCACGTACAGTGTAGGGTTCCGTAGTTACCCGTCTCCTAAACCAAGCCAGAAAAATAGTAAAATGTACTTAACTATTATTTTTAGAGTTTTAGGGTTCCGTAGTCACCAAAGAACCCTTATAGTTTCACCATGTCCGTCCACGGTTTAGCTCAGAGACGCTTAGCACTAAAAAGTAGGAATTTGGAAAGTTGGGTGTACATATTATTATTATTAATCACGCTGAATAAGTGGTAAAATAAAATCTTGAAAAAAAAATTATTTTCAGGGTGCCCGAATGAAGTGTTGATGATTTATTTTTTATTGTCTATCCCATGGTGTGGGGTGTCGTTGGATAGGTCGAGTCATACTCCGACGTAGAATCTTAACACCGCCATTCAGAAAAACGCGTCATCATCACAACGCCATCTATCGACCATGTACTAAACTAACAAAATAATTGGCAAGGGAAGACGTTAGATAAACGCCCATGATGTAACGATAAATAACGATAAGGTATTAAAATGGTCACTTTTATTTTGCTACGTATTAAAAGTGGCACAAATAACCTACCTAACAATTTGTTTTGGTGTTATTTTCATGCATATGTCGCCAGAAGTCAGTCAGCGCGACGCTAAGCACTCTATGATGTTTCTTACTAAACTTAAAAATTCAATATCTTTTGATGTGGGTCGAGTTTGATGAAATAAACGCTAAAGTTTACTCGGATAACACATGTCATTATGTAGGTACCCAATTGCACATTGTGTTCTAATCCAATCAGTGGTTTTTGCGTGATGCAGCCACAAAAATATAGACAAACAGACAAAAGTTTTATATTCTTCTGTTATCTTTGTCTTTTCCCTAATGTTTCTCTATTATTTTTATGCAATATATTCAATGTACAGACACGGCAAGTTTAGGTACGATTTTATTATAGTAAATGTATAGAAATAGATTCTATCCCAAAACATTAGTTTAATACGTAACATTCGTTAGGTACTGTTCTAAAAAATTGCTCAAACATTTCTATGCCAGTAAATGGCGAAACACGTCAGATCATAATTCTAAAATAAGACCTTAAATGAACCGTGTTTTTATGCAAATAAAATATTTTTATTCATAGGAAAAGACAAAAGACTCAAAATATTCTCGGGTCCTCTCAGAAGCCGCATCAACTCAACTACCAAGTTTTCGCCCTGAATGTGGTTGTTCAAAAACCGTGCCAGCTCCTCTTGTATTAGCTTAAAGAGTCAATAATTTCCTATACACCTGTAAATTACTTTGTCGTAGGTACATTATCAAGGACTTACTGTTTGATCACATGTGAACAAACACATATTAAAAAATAACTTATTTGGTGAATTAATGTGACTTCACAAATGTGGAACGAATTGGAAAGTGCTGATTCACTGAAGCGGAACATTTGTCTGACCTTGGAGTGTTTATAAAGTAAACTTGTGAAACATGATACATTGGGTGTAATATAATACGCGAGCAGCGCATCTGTGGTGAGTGCGAGTGCGCACAGGCGCAGCCGCTGCTGCCGCCACTGCAGGCACACTCACACAGCACTCATTTACTTTATATCTACATAATACAGGGTGACTTTGTTATTCATTTGCATATTCATGATTACATTTATCCCCTGAAAGTTTTCTTTTCATCATAGTAGGTACAACTTTCAGTAGGTATGGGATCACCACAGAACAGGGGATCACATTTCAATAATAATTTTGCTATGCAGTACATATAACATACATGTCATCTATTACTTGCTCGGATTACATCGAGAGGAAAAATGCTGACAAAAAATGAAAGCGTAACATTTACAAACGCATGAATTGTCAAGGAGTCGTCACTGACAGTCACTGTCGTCAGTTAGCTGTATGTATGTTCCGAATCGTACATCTCTACAGTGAAGATAGATAGAAAGAAAGATGTGCATGAAACTATGGACACTCTTTTAAATCAAGTTATTACAGGAATTCAACATTATTACTTTTGCTTTTTCATGTGAGAACAATATTAAACTAAACGAATATACGTAGGTGGATAAGCCCTGGGAGTAAAGAGATCAGTCTCAACATCGCCCGTTCAGAACACGGCGCGTGGATTAGCACCATTCAGCTCAACCATTATGAAGGAAACTTAATGATTCGACACACGCACCACCATCACCGAGACATTTTTGAGACCATGATATGGGGTGGTACTCTCAACCACCGTGCTATAATATTTAATGAATAATCATCAAATGTTATATAAAAAGAGAGTGCTAGGTATTTTTTTCAGTTGACACAACTGCTTCGAACTGCTAACCGACTGAAAAGTGACGACGAACTTAGTGTAAATAACTGTACGGCTTGACGGTTTGGACCATTGCATGCATTGGACTCAAGGCAACAGATAAAGTTAGCTGGAAACATACGAGGGATTCAACGCTTTTTGGGTCGATAAACATGTCTAGTAAACGTGGACTCCACGAATTCATAACGCATTTACCTACTCGATAATTGTATAAAGATATCTCTCGATCGCCTTCATGCAGCCGTAAGTGTTATGACTTATGTATGCCAGCTCTTTAAAAACAAGTGAATTGTTTATTTGTCGTCAAACTAGCTTTTATAGCACTATCTTTCGACATTTAATGATTACAGTATTATTGTAGAGTAACAGCTGTTAATTCAACAAAATAGCAACTCTACCTAAATGACATATGATAGCTTTCCGCAAGGCTTTCATTCGACATAACTATTGTAGTGGAGAAAACGCTTTAAAATCATAATTCATTCAATTCGCCAGAGATATGGTACAATGGGTGTTACAAGAAAGTAGGTAGTGCTTTACACATCTCACCTATAGGGGGCATGCGAAAATTTACTACTAGGTGCAGTAAAATAGAATAAAATAGTTCACAAATACAATAATAGATCGACACATAATTTACAGAGATTAAGTCTTACAGTTAAAAAAATCATCTAAGGTATAAAAGCAGTTCTCCATTAACCATAATTAAACTCATTTGCTTTTGAAACTTATATAAGGGAACTTCTCTCAACAGACGTGGAATATGATTGTAAATTTTAATGGATATCTAAACATTATTTGAAAGCCATCATTCAGCGTAATAGTGGTATGAAAGCTCAATAAAATCGTTTTAATGTGTAAACACCATTTTGTTGTATCCGTTTTTTCTTTTTTTTGCGAAATTAGACTATATTCGGTGGAAAAAAAAATTAAAAGAACTGGAGGTTTCCGACGGAAAGTAAATAAGATGTATACACGATTGAAACAATCAACATCCACATTGACTGTAACAACCACGGTTAACAATAACAATATTTCAGAGTCCGGAGACAATGACAATTTAAATGACGAGTTTCGGTCGGATTTTATAGGGTGGGCACTGGGCACGCCAATCAACATTACTCATAATGCCTCAAGAAAGTTATTTTACGGCAGATATTTTTTTAGACAGTTTTTATTAATTTGATTATCTGCTTGTTTCATCGACTCATCTAGGTTCTAGCTTGACTACTAAAGTGTAAGTAGGTATAGTAGGCGCCAGATAATCGTGGAATAACGGTCATTGACCCACCTACAATTATTGACATTTTTAATTTGAAAAACGGAATTAATGACACAAAGCTGTCCCGAATCATCATCTCTCGTGATCCTTAACATTGTCTAATAATGAAAAACGATTCATATTTAATTGTTCAGGTACCTATGAACAGTTATTAGGGAAAGGTCAATGTACTTTATTCCACATTTATCTGGCGCCTACTATAGTAACACCATTTGTGTAAAATAATAAAAGTCAATCAATAATATATCTTAAAATCCTCTGGAGTATTAATGACAGTATTTTGTTCTATGATTTAATATTTTGCGCAAAGGAACCTTAAACTAACTACGAGTACAGTGGCGCTCCTAGAAGTCATAAAAAGGAAACCTCATTTCTTTTTCTCGGCTAAAAGTTGACTGAATGCTTTGTATTGGTTGGATGAGAGGCGAATTCATTTTAACTATTAAATTAATATTATGTAATTCATTATTTACTAAGAAATTATGCGGCCCATGAAAATATTAACTAAAATGGTATGTAGACGAAAGACTTATTCCGCATATAAAAGTAAGACCTATGAGCCAACTTTAATACGTCACGAATCGATTGTCATTATGGCTGTAAAATTGTATGGCATAATATATTTTTCATTTCTTTTTTAACACATACACAACAACGCGCTGTGCGAGTGGTGCTTGGATGTTGCATTCACACGATCAAAGAGTCGAGTGATAGCAATCGCATTGCTATGTACAAATCGAATGAAAGAGATTCTACCGACTTGGGAAAAGCTGATGTGTGGAATTATGGAATGACAGCTCACTTCGTGATTACGTGACATTGATTATATGGATTGACAGCTCACCTCGTGATCATTTCACCCAAGCCTTCACTTCGACATGTTTACAGAATCGACCGGCGGATATCTAATCTAATACCTTTAAACGAGCAATTCTTGTATATATGTATATATATAATCTGAATCTTGGAATCGATCTAGCTAGGTTTCAATTAAGAAAACGTTTACCAAAAAAAACCCGGTCATCCAGGTACTCTATTATAATACTAGTAACATTCAAATTGCGATTACTCTATATTCTTTCAACTATTTGGCTATTCGGATGATAATTTTACGATATTTACAGCATTTAAAGCAGAAAAAATGCGCCCAAATCGCGTTGAGAGATCATGCACAGATCGTTAACTCGACATTTTCAAGATCCGTGTCTCCACCAATAACTGATACAGAAACGTACTGCTGACTTTTTTAACGATATAGTTTGCTAGTTGGGATGTGGAAGAAATTTTTACAGAATTGGTCTAGTAGATTCGAGAAAATTGGTTATAACAGACGGACAGACATACAGACAGACACCCAATTGATCCTATAAGGGTTCCGTTTCTTACGGATGTTCGGAACCCTAAAAAACTGTTCGGCAACTGCATGGTGACTGCGCATTCGATAGGCAGATCTATATTTTGATGTTATGTTTTTGTGTCAACTGCAATGCAATCAAACTGCATCTCTGCAGTTCACATGCAGAACGACTATTTAGTTTAACTATAATATACTGTTACGCGCCAGAATTAATGTCGGGTACATTAAGTTACTACTAGCGCCATCTAGTATCGAGTAGCAGAACTAGTAGAGTCAAGTACCTTCTAGACATTTCTTTGCTAGAACATTCTACACTTCTCGGTATCTGGTCAGTCGGCAGCGGTAGTTACGAGTACTTTCCAGATGTTTCGAGAATGGAAGTTTCTAGAATAAACTGACCTATAAAAGGAGCGCGTATTCCGCGACCGAGGCAGTATTGAATTTGCGATACAAGCGAATACTTCGGAAGCGATCTTCAAGTGCGAATAAAGTGATCAGTGGTGAACTTGTGTTTAATAATTAGTGAGTTTAAAGTTGTAATTAGTGTTTTTAAATTAAAGTGTCATTTTGGTTATTTAATCGGCTGTTTTTATTGTCACGAACCCCAAGCTCGTAACAATTGGTGTCAGAAGAGTGGATATTTAAATCATGCCGATTCTACCAAAGGACGACACGGAGGGTATCCGTACCCGGAGTCAACGCCAGCAGGAGACGGACCATAGGCGTTTTGGAGGTACAACGCCGCAGACGTCGGAAGGCCAGTTGCCGATCATGGAGGCCGGTCCGTCCACAGGAGCTCCAGCATCTGCAGCACCAGACTTTGCTGCACTGATGATGATGCTGCAGGAGCAGGCCCGCCGACAAGAGGAACAGGCCCGCCGACAAGAGGAACAGGCCCGCCGGCAAGAGGAACAGGCCCGTCGGCTGGAAGAACAGCTGCAGCGAGACAAGGAGGAACAGGCTCGCCGACAGGAGGAACAGGCTCGCCGACAGGAGGAACAGGCTCGCCGACAGGAGGAACAGGCTCGCCGACAGGAGGAACAGGCCCGTCGGTTGGAAGAACAGCTCCAGCGTGATAAGGAGGAGCAGGCGCGCCGCCAGGAAGAACAGATGTTCGTTATGAAGGATCTACACGCTACTTTCGGCAAAGAAATAAGTGTTGTAAAAGATAAGGTGGTCCAGCATGAGAACCGCCTGGCGGAAGCCGAAACACGAATTAACCAAATGAATGATCGAGTTGACAACGTGATTGCTGACGTGAAGAAAACGCTGGACAACCTTAAAGTAGGGGATGGAATTGCCACTTACGTAGCTTCTACACCTTCGCTACGTGGATTCAAAGTGCCACCGTTCGATGGGACATCTTCCTGGTCGGCCTACAAAATACAGTTTGAGGCTGTTATGAAGGCGAATGGGTGGACTAAAGATCAGGCCATGACTGCTCTCACCCTCGGCCTGCGCGACCAGGCCTTAACTGTCCTGGAAGCTCTCGATAAAGAAGTGACGTACGAGCAACTCCTTGAGGCGTTGGAAGCTAGGTATGGCGACGCTCATCTGGAACACGTGTTTCGTGCGCAGCTCAAGGATCGCGTGCAACGTAGCAGTGAAAACCTGCAGCAGTGGGCCCTTGAAGTGGAGAAGCTGGTACGAAAAGCATACCAGTCCGTACCTGCGCTCATTGAAGGGAACCTGGTGCAGGCATTCATCGATGGCATCCGCGACCTTGAAGTTAGAGCTGCTGTGAGGCTCGGGCACCACGGGACGCTTAAGGACGCCTTGGCTCATGCACTGGAGGTGGAAGCTGTGCGGCAGGAGCATCGTTCCCATCGCGTCAGGGAGGTTGCTGCGGTTACAGCTCGCGACCGTTTTGAAGGATACAGCCCTAGGTGCTACGGCTGTGGTGAAAGGGGCCACCTTCGATCTAGTTGCCGTAAGAGAACAATGGAAAGGGAAGCTGTGTGTCAGGATAGTCGTTCCCACCGCGGCAGGGAGGTTGCAGCAGCTACAGTTCGCGACCGATTTAAAGGGTACCGTCCTAGATGCTACGGTTGTGGTGAAAGGGGCCACGTTCGATCTAGTTGCCCTAAGCGAACTGCGGAAAGGGAAGATAGCCGATCTCCAGAAGGTAGAGTGGTTAACAACAGCGCCAAGCGGCCGCAGGAATACGAATTGGTGACGGAACATCGCAGCCGAAGATCTCATGGCAACTCAGACGCATTGTCAAGAAGACCTTGCCCTGAAGCCTGCAAGCATTGTACTAGGCAAGAGGGTAAAGAAGACGTACCTGTGAGGATGCTCAAGACAGACCTCAGCAACGAGTGGAAGGAAAGCCTACAATGTGCACAGCAGGAAGATTCGGACATCAAGCCGATTCTGGAGTGGATGAAGGCCAGTGCTCCTAAGCCCACGTGGAGTGACGTCTCAGCGATGAGTTCGATCACAAAAAGTTATTGGGCCCAATGGGACAGCTTAGTGATTCAGGATGGAGTCCTGTGCCGTAAATGGGAAAATGCTCGGGGAGACAGCTGTCATTTGCAAATGGTTGTCCCTAAAGCAAAAGTACCGAATGTCCTACAGCTGTACCATAATGGTTCTTCAGGAGGCCATATGGGAGTAAAACGGACTCTACTGAAGATAAGAGAACGGTTTTACTGGGTCCACTGTCGTGACGATGTCGAGGACTGGTGTCGCAAATGTACAAGTTGTGCGGCTGTAAAAGGACCTCAGACTCGCAGTAGAGGTGCATTAAAATTGTACAACGTCGGTGCACCATGGGAAAGGATAGCCCTAGATGTTGCGGGACCTTTTCCGGAAAGTGAAAGTGGTAACAAGTATTTCATGGTTGTAATGGATTACTTCACTAAGTGGCCGGAAGTCTTCGCCATTCCAAATCAAGAAGCCTCAACAGTTGCAGATAAACTAGTTCATGAAGTCTTCTGTCGTTTTGGAGTACCCTTGGAGATTCACAGCGATCAAGGAAGGAATTTTGAGTCCCAAATATTCCAGGAAACTTGTCGAGTTATGGGTACTCATAAAACGAGAACAACTTCTTACCACCCACAATCGGATGGAATGGTGGAACGATTTAATCAGACATTGGAGAGATACCTGGCAAAAGTCGTGGAAAACCGGCAACGCGATTGGGACAAGCATATACAACCGTTTTTGCTGTCATACCGAAGTGCTGTTCACGAAAGTACATCGGTGACACCAGCCTTCGCCAACTTCGGAAGAGAATTGCGGCTGCCTGCAGATCTGATCACCGGAATACCACCTGATGCCCCACGCAATATAACCGATTATGCGAATGACTTGCGGAACAAAATGAATGACATTTATGAGCACGTCAGACAATCGGGCCAGCAAATGTCTGAAAAGATGAAAACCCGTTATGACCGCAAAATGAACAATAAAGGGTTCGACGAAGGTTCACTAGTGTGGTTGCACAATCCAGTTCGCAGTAAAGGGAAATCTCCTAAGCTTCAAGCTAAATGGGACGGGCCGTACCGGATTGTGACAAAAATTAACGACGTGACCTACCGTATACAGAAAGGTACAAGAAGTGCTCCCAAGATCGTCCATGTGGATCGACTGGCGCGTTATTATGGGACCGATAATGCTCGGGACGAGCATGTCTTAGGAGGGGGCAGTGTTACGCGCCAGAATTAATGTCGGGTACATTAAGTTACTACTAGCGCCATCTAGTATCGAGTAGCAGAACTAGTAGAGTCAAGTACCTTCTAGACATTTCTTTGCTAGAACATTCTACACTTCTCGGTATCTGGTCAGTCGGCAGCGGTAGTTACGAGTACTTTCCAGATGTTTCGAGAATGGAAGTTTCTAGAATAAACTGACCTATAAAAGGAGCGCGTATTCCGCGACCGAGGCAGTATTGAATTTGCGATACAAGCGAATACTTCGGAAGCGATCTTCAAGTGCGAATAAAGTGATCAGTGGTGAACTTGTGTTTAATAATTAGTGAGTTTAAAGTTGTAATTAGTGTTTTTAAATTAAAGTGTCATTTTGGTTATTTAATCGGCTGTTTTTATTGTCACGAACCCCAAGCTCGTAACAATACCAAATACTACTATGTGTATGAACACGGATATTGTTCTTTGAGAATGTTATCTTTGTGGTGTAAGTAAGGAAGAAAATTCATCATAAACATGTGATGGAGAAGATCTTGTGATAAAATAAATATGGTGATGTAATAACAAAACAGTGAAAGCTTCAGTGTGTCATCGACTCATCGTAGACGCAATGCTGATTGCTGGGACTGTGCCAGCCGTGCCCGTGACCCTGCCTGACCCGACCTGATAATTTGTTATTTATTTCATGCAATCGTGATGTGATGTTTTTGGTGACAAGTGAAGCCTACGTGAGCTGTTTGCATGGCAACGGACGGTATCAATGATTAAAGTTGTTGCGTGATATGACGGCATTGGCGATCGGCCCAGCATTCTTCATTTCAAAATCATAAATAAGGTCCGTTATCGTCCTGGTCCGGGATCTATATAGTTATCGTACTTAATCGTAATCGTTTAGCAATCTTTTAAAAAGAGAAGAGATGTTGGGAAAAGGGCTACAAGTCGGGTGGGGTCGGGTCGGCGCAGCAGATGAGCGTGCGTGTGTTGGTCGCAGGTCAGTACTGCATGCCGGCGGAGGGGGTGCCACTGTCGGCGCGCAGCGCGCTGCTGTCGCGCGCGGAGCTGCTGCGGCTGGCGCGCGTGTTCGTGGCGGCCGGTGTGGACAAAGTGCGCCTCACGGGCGGCGAGCCCACGCTGCGCAAGGACCTTGCCGACATCATCCGTAAGCATGAATACGCAATCGTCGTTCGATATCAATACGTACCTACTATAACATTCTAAAAACGCCCTAATCCTCGATTTCAAACTGAATGACCCATGGCCCGTTGCTCATTCTACTGCCCTGAAACCCACACAGACGAGTAAAAATTACTCGTCTGTGTGGGTTTCTGGGTTTCTTTGTGGGTCAAAAAAACTCGAAAAGTCGAAGCGTTTCATCGTTTTTTCGAACCCTTACAAATGAAAGTTGATATAAGCCTCTGCAGGCTACGAATTGCCCACAAACAATGAACAAATCTGCAACTTCAACCTTCCAACTTTTCCTAAGGGAGTAGTGGATCTGTTTACAGGGCTATTTTTTGTCCAAGGTACCTACTTCCTGAACTCTTAGGAAGCTGACTGGCGCACCCATCTCGAGCAGCTTGCTTAGAATAGATTCATGCGCGTGAGAAAGTTTGTGTGTGTTGTGTGTGCAGAGGGACTACGCGAGGAAGCCGGCGTGCGCTCGGTGTCCATCACCACCAACGGACTGGTGCTGACGCGCCGCCTGCCCGCACTGCATCGCGCCGGCCTGGCCGCGCTCAACGTGTCGCTCGACTCGCTGCGCCCCGAGCGCTACGAGCGTATGGCGCGCCGCCCGGTACGTCTGCCACTAATATTATATTGTACAAAGTATCGCTCGACTCGCTGCGCCCTGAGCGCTAGAGCGCATGGGGCGCCGCCCGGTACGTCTGCCACTAATATTAAATAGTACAACATGTCGCTCGACTCGCTGCGCCCCTGAGCGTCACGAGCGATTGTCGCGCCGCCCTGAGCGCTACGAGCGCATGGCGCGCTGCCCTGAGCGCTACGAGCGCATGGCGCGCCGCCCGGTACGTCTGTCATTAATACTATAATTATAGTACAACGGGCTAATGCTTGGGGCCCTGGTCTTTGCCGAAGACTTACTTATGACCTACATCCTACATAGGTATATAAAGTAGACAGTTTATCCAGGGAGCAATAATTTTAACCCGACTGCCAAGGATGGGTTATGTTTTTCACGCGTATCTTGTATGTATGCATGTAATATTCTTTATTACCTCATATTTTCCAAACCGCTGCACGAATTTATTTAAATAACATATATATCGTTAGATTCGTCTTGGTAACCCAAGTGTTCTGAGGTAGGCTTGTAAAAATTAAGAAAAATTAAAATTTTGGGAAATTAACCTAAGTTAACATGTCTTCAATTAAATGGCAAAGTGGTGACCGATAAGAAAACATTTTTTTTTCTTTTATTGAATAAATGAAAAGTTCGGTCGGAGTGGGGAGTGTTAGGTTTATTTTCGTTGCGGAATTTCTTGATTCGGTCGCCGCGCTCAAAGCCCGCGATAAAAGCTATGTAATAGCTTAAAAATCTGTATTTCAACCATTGACACGAATCACTCAATCACAGTGATTAAGCATGCTTAAAATCAGTTCATCAAAATCACTTTGAGGAATGGCCGCCCACGTTCTTTCCTAGTCAAAAAGTTGTTGTGGGGCATGCACGGCATCCAAACTCGGCAGATCCCTATGGGGCTATTTTCATTGCGCATTTGGGTGCATGTACATATGCATGTAGCACATGTACATGCACCCCGATGCGTCAGGTGAGTGCAACAGTATGACTTAAAAAAAAAACTTTTAATATTTTTGTACTAACATAGCTTATAAGTTTGTATTATATTTCGTCGCTTCATTCTTCAGATATAAATAACCATGTATAGGCACCTTATAGGTATAATAAAGGCACCTTTATTCTACAAGGCTCTATTCGCACGTTTAAAGAATCGACTTTTAGTCGATTGTCACTTTTTTTTGTCGACCTCACTAGTTTGGCGGGATGTGCGTGCTGTGAACTCAAAGAGTACTGTAAGTATAACAGGTATATGTGTGAACTTCATTCCTTTTTCTTGCGAGGCATCGTTCGCACGTGCCTTACAACTAGTGAATATTTCGTGCTCAACAAACAATCGTCATTATTTATAATGCCGAAAAGAAATGAGGATAGAATTTAACGTTATCAACGTAAAACAAAAAAACTGGAAGATCAGCAAAGAAAATATAAAAGAATTATTTATTCGTCATCGGAAGACTCCGATGAAAATTCAGGTTAGTAAATCATTATTTATTAAGTGACATGTGCGATGGTTGCAAAATATTTCATGAAAGGTGAATTTATAGAGGTATGCGGTACAGAGAGTAAAGTCCCGCACACCTTCACTGGAAAATGGGAGGATCCTCCGAACCAAACGATTGTTGTGTCTGGTGGGCAACTGCCCGATAGTTGATATTCGACTGTGGTATATGTTCAAATCGCATGGAGAACTTTGCTTGCGCGATGCACGATTTCGATGTTAGTTCGTCGTATAGATGGCGCTGCGGTTCTTTTTGTTGCCGTACAAATTTCGCTTCTTAGTTTTTCATCTCAAATCTTTCATTACAAATTAGTCGTAGTGTTCTTAGGTATGTTTGATGAATATCAAGATGGCCGCCGCCACAAAATGGCGGATTACATATTTTTTCACAACTCCCTTAATATGGGTATCAAATGAAAGGGTTTGATCAGTAGAATAGTTTAGACTATGATACATTTCAAAACCAAGATGGCCGCCACCACAAAATGGCGAATAACCTAATTTTTTTTCAATATGGGTGTCAAATGAAAGGGCTTGACTAGTAGAATAATGTACACTATATTGAAAGGAATTGAGGATTATTAACCAACGAAATGAAAATAAAAAGATTTGTATGTTATGGATGACTATACTAATATTATTTGTCTTATCAATGCCCTAGATTGATGAGGAAAGTGGAGTGATGACTGGTACTTAGGACCTAACGAATTATTTTTATTTAACTTTTAGTACATAAGGCATAGGTCAATTAAGTTTAAAAACATAAAATAAAATTAAAAAAACCCCGACCAAAAATAGTTAAAAAGTAAAAAAAATTATGTTTTGATCCTTTTAGTTTAAAGGTACGATTCTTTGGGCCAAGCGTCATCGTGTCGGGGGACCGCTACTGCACTAAGTATGTAATTACAAAAAATTTCGGTTTCCCGAGGCGAAGACGCTTGGCCCAAAGAATCGTACCTGAATGAAACTAAAAGGATCAATACATTTTATTTTTACTTTTTAGTTTTTTTTTTGAAGGAATAACTCCGAGCCTGCGTCAGATTCTTGATCGCAGACTGACAACAATCACTTGCCACTTAGCTCAAAGCGAAGTAATTGTTTGGGAAATGCAATGAATAAATAGTTGAAGCTGATGTGTCGTGTGTGTTGCAGGGGCTGGCGCGCGTGCTGGCGGGCGTGGACCTGGCGCTGCAGCTGGGCTACTCGCCCGTCAAGCTCAACGTCGTGCTCATGAAGGGTACGCGCGCACTGCGCCGCTTGGACACGTCGTGTGTACCACACACGTTTCATTGCTGCCATAGAAATCAATTAAGTATGCCTTCTTTTATTTCAGGTTTCAATGATGACGAGATTTGTGACTTCGTGGAATATACACGAGACCGCGACGTAGAAGTGAGGTATACGATCAAATAAAGAGAATGCAATTACAATGAGTTAGAAAGCGTGGATGTGCTGTGGGTAACATGGTGCGGCGTGTGTCGGCAGGTTCATCGAGTTCATGCCGTTCTCGGGCAACAAGTGGGATGACTCCAAGCTGGTGCCGTACCGCGCTGCACTGCGCGCCGCCGCCGCCGAGCACGCGCTGGAGCCCGCGCCGCCGCGCCCCAACGACACCGCCACCGTACGTACACACGTGTGCCGCAGGTTCAAGCGGCACGACTCCAAGCTGGTGCCGTACCGCGCGGCCCTGCGCGCCGCCGCGCCCCAACGACACCGCCACCGTAGCCGCAGTCGTATTGTCGGTCACTGCGGATCCAGATGTGAAGATTCCGCAAACATAGAAGCAAGCAAGTTTGCTTTCTATTCAGCGGAGTGAGCCGTCGGGTCTCGGCAGTGGTGGTAGTGAGGAGCTGCAGAAGTTCGATTCAATCGACTTAGCCAGGGACCAAAACGTCTTACTACCTGCTGAGTATGAAGCAAGTTTATTCCCAATTCGGCTAATGTGGTCAAACGAGCCCTCCGCAACACCTTACTGGACTTGGCAGCGCTGTTGAAGGATCTTTTCTTCTGACTCACGTCATTTGCTTTACGCGTAAGAGCGTCGAGCTATGTACGCCGGGTGCCTCCAGGGCTAGGATCGGGCGGGGAGTAGACGGACACAGACTGCACCAGACTGGATCTGTTGTCAACAGAAGGTTCAAACGATTGTCTGTGTGCAAATCAATATCTCCTTTGTTGGCCCCTGGACCAGCTGCTTTCGCGTCTATCCTCCAGCATAGGCACTGGTATGGGAAGAGCCACGCCTGGGGGGACTGGTACCTACTGACTTACGATTAGTTCCGAACCCGAACTAAGAATGAATGACAACACGATTCGACAGTAACTGTCATTAATTCGCCGTATTGTCATTCATTCTTAGTGGTTAGGTGATACGGACTAGAATACGCCCGCAATTAAGCCCGAAACTACGGACTTCGGGCTTAGAGAGATGCCCTCATGCCCAGATCTCGTTTACCGACGGTCTTAAGTTCTTACATCCATAGTGAGAGCTAAAAATCCTCAATGGATGCAGAAGCGGGTCCCGCAGTTCTATGAAACATTGATTTTGCTGTTAGCCAACAGAACAGGTTCGTCATTCCCGGGATCTGTCGACATGTTGGATAGATGATAAAAAAGCTCAGGACTCAGTGCCACATACATGGCTCATGAGGGTGCTAAGCTGTATAAAGTTGATGCAGCTCTGAAAACCCTTCTGATGAAGACATCCGGGTCCCACCGGGTCCTTCCTTATCCAGGATGTGATCGAGGAGATAAACGAACCGATAAGGATCAAGCGTGGCATATTTCAGGGCGACAGTCTGAGTGCACTGTGGTTCGGCCCAGCCCTTAACCGTCTCAGTGAACTGCTAAAGGGATCGGGCCAAATCTACCTGTTGAGAAGAGGTAGTCAGGTTATATCACACCTCCTTTACATGGATGACTTAGTCGATAGTCGTGGCGGCCCATTACATAATATCCAAAAGCCTCGAGCAATATCTGAGGAGGCTCTCGTTGGGCAGCCGTATCGAGCGCTTGATCCAGATAGCAGTACTGAACACGGCGCGTATTGTTCGAAGGAGGTACAACCGGGTAACAAGGTCAAGGCTTCGGGGAACGAGTCGCAAGAGTCTCTGCCGGCGGTCAGGACTCTGTTCCCGAGAGTGGGGACCCACATTTTTATATTTTATAATCGTTTTATTACATACTAGCACTTCGCCCGCGACTTCGTTCTCGCAGATTTAGTAGGTACTCCACAAAAATCAAGTTTTGGAAAATTAACCACTACGATATCCATTCAACGGTCTCAAGATCAGCCAACTATTCACCCCGACAGGGGTTGATTATGTCAAAATTGTTAGATCTGATTTAAATATCCCACGTTTGTTCATTCCAATTTCCACATAAATTGAAGTAAGCAATAATGTCCTCCCCTAAAAACTTCATCACTCCTTTTCGCCCCTTAAGGGGTTTATTTTCGAAAAATCCAAATATTTGTTATTCTTATTTTTTTTGGCCAAATCATTAATGTTTCAACTTCATCAGACCTGGGTCTGATGAAGTTGAAACATTAATGATTCTCCCCAGTTCGCTCAAACCGCAACATTTTTAGAGCATTTTTATACCCGTCATAACTTTGAAACGAAAGGTCCGATTTGAATAATTTAAAGTGTAATTTTCATGTAGGTACATAATCTTCGATTAATATCTTCATATCAAAATCATCACTTTTTCTTTCCTACTGGGCTTTGATTGAATAATTTTAACAAAAAGCGGTCATTGTGACTTAACTATAATAGTTAGGCATACAGCCTCGCGGACTTTTTTCTAGTTAATAATGAGTATTTTAATTATGTAGTACATTATTTTTATGTATCATCAATAGTTTTCGCAGCGCATACGATGAAAGACATTTTATGTTTTACACCTGGGGTTACATTATTCAAGTTTTAGTAGGGATCCCTAATTATTTCTGGAATTAAATATAGCCTATGTTACTTCGTGAAGATGTAGCTTTCCAGCGGTGAAAGAATTTTTAAAATCGGTTTAGTAGTTTTTGAGCCAAATCGTAACAAACAAACAAACAATCAAACAAATCTTTCCTCTTTATAATATTAGTTTAGATTTATTATACCATAGTCACAGTCACAAATATCACGATGTCATTAACAAACGACACAAAATCACAATCTCCGAATATCCGTAAGAAAAAACCCATGGAACCCTATAGGATCACTCCTGTCCTGACACAGCCATTTTGCTGTGTTTATTCGCTGTAAGTTGGCTGTGTCAGACAGACACGAGTGCTCATGTAAGGGTTCCATGTTCTTATTCCGACGCGACGTACGGACACAGTAATGTCGCAGGTGTGGCGCGTGCCGGGCTACCGCGGCAGCGTGGGCTTCATCTCGTCCATGACGCAACACTTCTGCGCCTCCTGCAACCGCCTACGCCTTACCGCCGACGGCAACCTCAAGGTGAGTGTCTGACAAGTCCGGCCTAGTGCCGACGCCGTCAAAACTCAAAACATTTATTTTAATTAGACCATTTACAGGCACTTTTGAATTGTCAAAGTCGGTCGGTCAAAAAGATGAAGCTATTTGCACGTTCCAAAGCGTAGATCTCTATGGAGAAGAACGTGCAAGAAACTCCACGGACACTCTTTTAAAAATAATATTTTTTACAAAGTTATGGTCACATCAATCATGTTGAAATTATGTAGTAGTAGCTGCTCACTCACTCACTCACTCACTCACTCGCTCGCTCGCGCGCAGGTGTGCCTGTTCGGCGCCGCCGAAGTGTCGCTGCGGGACCGGCTGCGCGCCGGCGACTCGGACGCGCTGCTGCTGCAGATGGTGCGCGCTGCGCTCGCCAACAAGAAGGCGCGCCATGCAGGTACCCCCCTAACTCGACCAGCTCGACTTCATCAAGTTCAACTTTTAATTCGATTCAGTATTACTTGACACTTAAACGAGAAATCCTGGCTTGTTATTCGGAGATCATTAATTTAAAAAAAAACTTACCAAATAACCGCTTCAAAGGACAAATTTTCGAATTCGGTGTGGTTTCTTCGTTTTTTGACACCGACTTTCAAAATTCGACTATCAGAAACATGTCCGAAACTAAACAATAAATCTTAACTTTCATTATTAAGAAAAAGTTATAATGAATTATATTAATTATTGACCCGTAACATTTCTTATCACTAATTTTCGTCAGCCGTGTTTATACAAGTTAGACAGCCTTAAAGGATTTATTAAAAATATTTGGCCTCTGGTTACAATCTAAATTAGTACGACTAATTTCTTTAAAATAATGCTTAAAGAAAGTGGCTTCACTTAGCCAATTTCCTCTACTCAAAACCTCACCCAGTGGCAGTTAGCTAAAATTTTTGAAGCCACTGCTGAGCGTACGCTCCCTGGAGATGCATTAATGCCCACGCTCTCAAACGCCGTTCGTATCCACCCAGCAATAACGCTACGAGATGCAGCATTTACCACGCCTCTAGTTGTAATAAATAAGTTTGTCAAATCTTTACACGCTGCCCTTCGACCTTCGGAGAAGAAAATAAGCTTCTATGTCCAAAAGGCAATATCTAAGAACTTTATCTGACCCGATTTAAGTTCTCAAGCTGACTGTCTGAAGCGAATAAAATCTGTTTTGGACCACGAAATCTAGGCCAGAATATCAAAAGAGTATTTAGTCTTGTAATAAAAACATATTACAAGACTAAATACTCTTCTACAATAGCTTCTTTAAGAGCCTGCGACTTAATTTCGTTAGTTTAATTGAAGAGTTCTTTAGTTCCTTCCTTTGCAACAGAAGTCCATGCGCCCTAGGTCTGGTCGAACTTCAAAACCTGTTCGTAAGGAACTCAGTTAGGGGTTTTTTTCCGGCTTACTGTGAGTTTACCAATGAGCAAGTAAACGCCGAAGTTGCCTGAAGTTTTATTTACTTCCATGTATCGAAGGTTTGCCCAATTCTCTTGACTAAATTTTTGCAATCTAAAGGTCTGCAGAAGTGGGCATAATTTTAGGTTCGGATTCCTTAACGTGTGGAGAGAATTCAAAAAAATCTGCCGAGCACCCATACTAAAAGCTCTACTATTACTCTCGCTCTACTATTCTACTCGCTCTATTATTAGATCCATACTAAGAGCTCGGAATACAGAGGACGTACGACCATCGTTTTCGTCGATCGTGCAACGTTGCACAAAGGAGAAAAGGAAAACGATGATCGTACGTCCTCTGTTCTCATCCATTGAAACCGAATCTTCATCTTCATCCCCGTAGTCCCAAAACATTGCTATTTCGAGTATTATTATTTATTAGCTGAGCAACCATGGTTTGCAGGGATTTTGTCTGTTCTTTCAGTATAATTATTTCTATTATATGTTCAGTCATAATTGAAAAGTGGCGGTAAAAGAGTAATCATACAATTATTTAAAAAAAAACCGGACAAATTCGAGTCTGACTTGCGCACCGAAGGCTCCGTACAAATTCGTATGTAGATAGTTCGCCTAATAGGGAATCGAGTATTGATTCTTTTCGAGTAAGTATACTACTCTGTCAAGAAAGTACCGGGAAAAGGTGAAAAATACACAAAATGTAAGTTATTCTTCCAAATTTATTTTATCGCCTTCAAAGTATACTCCTTCAGAAATGATACACTTACGCCAACGAATAATCCAATCATCTAAACATTTTTTAAACGCTTTTTCCGGAATTGAGTTCAGTTCTCGCCGCGAATTCTCTTTTATATCTTCTACCGAATGAAAACGGGTGTCACGAAGTGGTAATTTTAGTTTAGGAAAAAGAAACAAGTCGGTTGGAGCCATATCTAACTATAACACACAAATTGCAGTTGCTCAAATATAAATAAAGTGCCATATTTGAAATACTTGGGTATTGACCAGAGATTGTCTGGTACCCTCACCTTGATCAGATTGCGAATAGAGTCAGAAAGTTTGGCTGGGTGTTCAGAACTCTCAGATACGTGCTTCCCAAAAATGTCTGTAGTAATTTAGGCCGCCATAAAAACCTCTTAAATGAAATATATGTATGTAGCTCTGGTGCAGTCAGTGCTATTATGTTGTATACCTAAATGGGGTGGTGCAGCGAAAACTAAGCTTTTAGAGTTGGAGCGAGCACAACGCGCTCTAATCAAGTGCATGTACTCAATAAAAACTAGATATCCAACTGAAAATTTATATAAAATTAGCAACTTGCTCTTTACATCATACAAATTGTTTTAAAAAAAACATAAGCCTGTTGTCTTCGATGCCAGCATACAAACGAAAAGAAGGTAAGACATTATAGTAAAAGTCATTCAAACAAGGAGCTTGTCTGCCAGTACACAATTTAGCAAACGATCTGCTCAGTTATATAACATAATCAATAGATAAACCCGTCTTATTTACTCAAATAACTATTATGGCTCCAAAAAAATTGTAAACGAATGAATAAAAACGCTTACTTATATTATTTTATTTACATTGAGGCACTTCTTCAACACGTACATTGACACACTCCCACACGCACACACACCACACAACCCTTCCACTGTTGTTGTGGAAGAGTTATTGAATTGTTCTTTAAATTAAATAATAATAAAAAACGTTTATTTCGACCAACATGAATCATAGCACACACATTACACATAATAAAATATATAACACACACACATAAAAATACGTAAAAATACAAACATACATATTACTGGTTTCGATTTCTCAGTAAGTGAACCATACAGCAATGGTTCAGGTACTGACAACCGAACCTCTGCGCGAATGCCCTCAGGATGCCGTTGAAACTAGCCCGAACCCTGCGCACCAGGGATGTGCACCGTTTTCGCATAGTAGAGTAGGAACAGTCTACTTGTGACTCGGCGAACATCCCTGATGCGCTACAGAATTGGGGCAGCCCCATCAGCACTCTGAATGCATTACTATATTGCACACGCAAATAATTAGCACGTAGTTATATTGGTCGGAAAGAGCATCACACCGGGAAGAGTGAAAGGCTTATGGGAGAGACCTTTTGCCCAGCAGAGGGACATAAAAGGTTGACAAAAAAAAAACTGTTGTTGGGGTTTCACGCCGGTTCCGTACCCAAAGTGTAAAACGGGACCCTTTTACTAAGACTCCGCTGCCCGTCTGCCACCAGACTGTAACTAAATTCCTTTAGATAAGCAATAAGCATAGTTGGAAAATGTGGGTTAGTGGAGGGGCAAGTAGGTATTTAAATATTTTAAGTATATTATTATTAGGTATGTCATCCCACCCAGTGGCACAATACATCCTTTAACCCGCTTATTATTCTAACTACTTCGCTAACATCGGTATCCAATAAAACAAAAGAATTTAGTGAAGAGAATGTCGTGGTCGGGTTTTGTTGGGAAATTATACTTGAGTTAAGTGATTTTTCAGCCAAGTTTTTACCAACTTTAACAAAAAAGTTGTTTGCTTTATTGATTGCTTCGGATGGGTTCATATCTGTTGATAATATATCAAGCGAAGGTTCGGGATTTTTCGATCTAAAGGTATAAGTTTTTACAAACTTCCACAGAAGTTTACTATTATTCCCCGCCTTCTGAAATTCATTTTATCATACTGATTTTTTTGTTTTTTCAAAAGATTATTACAGAAGTTCCGATACCTTTTATAAGTTACAGAAAGTACTTCGTTATCAGGAGCGAGTCTCAATTTTAGGTGGAGTTTGTCTCTATGCTTATGCAACGAACGAGACCGGGTGTGATCCAAGGCGAAGCGAATTTATGAAATACTTTAAAGAACTATTTTCATCGTCTGAATTATAAACAGGGTCAAAATCAATAACGCGTATGTCATTTTCAAGATTTGTCATATTGACTTTAGTGTAGACTCGGTGGCACGCAGAGCTAGAAGGCTCATTGGCGACGTAAGACTGGTGGATGCCAAGCCTCACAGCTTGGCTCATCGCCGCAAGGTTGCCTGCTTGTCGGTCTTCTACAGATTGTACTTCGGGGAGAGTGTCCAGGAACTCCACGACCTCATCCTACCGGCCCCCTTCTACTATCGGACATCTAGACGCACTGCAAGTTACCATCCCTACCTTTTTGCTATTCCACCAATTCGCACTAAACGTTTCCAAACGTCTTTTATAATGCGCACAGCAAAGGAGTGGAACTCTCTGCCTGCGTCTGTTTCCGAAGGCATACAACCCTAATCTCTTCAAAATTAGAGTGAACAGGCTTTTTCTGGGTAAGCTCGCTCCATCGTCGACTTTTTCTCTGTGACACTACACTGACCTAGACTATAGTCAAGAGCAAACCCATATTAAATAAAAAAAAATACTCAAATGGACTCGGACGGAAATTGACGCCCTGCATAGGAGAGTACGCTCACTGCTTACCGCAAATCGGATGCACTACTCACGATCATCGGTGATAAACTGTATATCCCGCGGAAGTGCGGGGATCGTAGCTTCTTAAATGCTAAGACCCTGCACAACCGCGAGATATGCAGCCGTAGGGAGTATTTCTTAGAGGTCGACGTGGGTATGCATCGAGATGTAATAGCAGTGGACAAAGGGCTTACCGCGCTCTCCTTGGCTAACGAGAACTGGCGCAGACCTGTAGTATTAGATACTAATGATCGCAGGGAGGTATGGCAGAGAAAGGAGCTTCACGGGCGCTTTTATCGGATCCTACATGGGCCCGATGTAGACTTTTTAGCGTCCGTAGCCTGGCTGCGTTTTGGTGACCTCTTCGGGGAAACCGAACGTTTTGTCTGTGCGATTATGGACGAAGTTATGATGACGAACAACTACCGGAAATACATTGTGAAGGACGGTACAGTTGACATATGTCGGGCATATCACCGGCCCGGGGAATCCATCCGCCATATTATTACCGGTTGTTCTAGTCTGTCTAACGGAGACTATTTGCACAGGCACAACCTTGTAGCCAGGATTATCCATCAGCAACTTGCTCTTAAATACAATCTTGTAGAATCGGTAGTACCGTACTACAGGTATGTGTGTGAGAAAATAGCAACTGCACATTTTATTGTGATCGGTCTATCATCACTGACAGGACTATTGTTGCCAATAAGCCTAACATAGTGGTGAATTGGTGATAGACCGACTAGAGCGTCGTGCAATGATTGTTGATATAGCAGTCCCGCATGACGAGAACCTCGTGAAGGCTAAGAAAGATACACAAGCTAAGTATCTTGACTTAGCTCGCGAGGTCGTCGACATGTGGGATGTGAACACAGCAGTAACTGTGCCGATAATCGTGACGGCCAATGGCATAATTGCAAAGAGCCTCGACCAACATCTGAGGAAGCTCTCGTTGGGCAGCTGGATCAAGGGTTTGATCCAGAAAGCAGTACTCCTGGTCACGGCGCGCATAGTTAAGAGGTTCCTCTCTCAGGGGCCCTGACCACCGGTACTGCTTGCTTGCGGCTTGGACCACTATTTTATATTTTAAAATTTTTTTATTTTATTTTTGTTATAGAAAGATTTAAAAATGTAATTAATATGTAATATAAAATAAATAAATGGAATAATAATAATAATTCTTTATTATCAGGCAACTAAGGCACATAGATAAAATACATAAATTAAACATACAAAAAATAAACTAATACATATTAATCTTACCACAAAAACAGAATAAAATAAATATTTAAGCCCCCTTATTTTTTATTTATTTATCATTATAACCAACTAGAATTAACACTATAAAAAACCACACAAACAAGTTATTGGTCTGTCCAAAATAAAATTGAAATATTATTAAAAAGAAACAAAATATATAACACTATTAACAAAACCTGACAAATCTAGGCAAAAATAAAAATAGAAAAAGCAGAACTTATAAATGTTATTAAATCTTAATAAATATTTATTTTATTCTGTTTTTTTGTTTTCCGCTGTCCGTCCGTATGTCTGTCTGTCCGTCTGTCACCAGGTTGTATCTCATGAACCGTGATAGTTACAGTTGAAATTTTCACAGATGATTTAAGTATTTCTGTTGCCGCTATAACAGCAAATACTAAAAACAGAATAAAATAATATATTTAAAGGGGCTCACATACAACAAACGTGATTTTTTGCCGTATTTATAGATAGGTAATGGTACGGAGCCTTTTACAAAAAAATACAGTCGACTTCCAAATAACAAAAACACTACAAAGTATAAAATGACGAAACGGTTGGCACAGTGGTTGAGTGACTGGCTGCTGCGCTGCGTGTCGCGAAAAATAAATACTAAATTTCATTTCGTTGGTGTTAAATACGAAGAAACAACCAAAAACACCGACTTCCGAAATTAAAGTTATTTTAAACTTTGTAGTGTTTTTTTATTTGGAAGTCTGTTGTATTTTGTGATAAAAATACAAATTTGTAGTTAATTGTTTAACTCATCATCATCATCTTCCTGCCCTTATCCCATGTTACTTGGGGTCGGCGTAACACGTTTGTTTCTTTCATTCTGTCCTGTCAACCGTCACGCTATCACTAACTCCCTTTTCTTTCATATCACTCCTAATACAATCCATCCATCTTTTCTTTGGCCTCCCTCTCCCTGTCCATCCATCCACATTTATATTCATAACTCTTTTAGTTACGTGCATTTCATCCCTCCTCTTCACATGACCATACCAAGATAAGCGGTTCCCTTTTAACTTTTCCGTTATTGGCGCCACTTTTAAGCTACCTCTAATGAACTCATTCCTCACTTTATCCATTTTCGATACTCCACACATCCATCTCATCATTCTCATCTCCGCTACATGCAATCTTTTCTCATCCGTCTTTTTCACAGCCCATCATTCCGATCCATACAGTACGACAGGTCTTATCACGGACTTATAGATTAACCCCTTTAACTTGAGGGGCATCCGTGGGTCGCAAGTTGTTCCAGTGACCTGTCGTCATTTCATCCATCCTGCGTTGATCCGGTGCGTTTCGTCTCGGTCTATATCGCCGAGGTAGGTACCGAAAGTCGGAGCAGATCGGTATAGGCGTTCCGATGAGAGCTACAGTTATAGGACTGAAGCTGTCAGTGGTGCCCACTACAGACCGAACTTACTGCTGGGTACTGCATCGACTGTACATCGCTTGGATCAACTGCACATACTTCCCAGGCACACGTTTCTCCTTAAGGGCCCAGCACAAAACCTCACGAGGCACCCGGTCATATGCCTTTTTGAGGTCAACGAATACCGTGTGCAAGTTTTTATGCACAGCTCTGTATTTTTCGCACAGCTGACGGATAGCGAAAATAGCATCCGTTGTACCCCGACCAGGCATAACACCGAACTGGTTCTGTGAGATTTCACTCTCTTCTCTTCTTTTTTAACTACAAATGGTAAATTTGAAGGTTCATTTTTTTTTTCGGAGCTCCGAGGCGCCATAAACCTACGTATTTCGAATTATTTTTTTACAATTCAACTTGATACCTCCGCGCGTTCCTGAGAAAGAAAGGAAAAGAGTCGTGACAGACCGACAGACAGACACCGAAGTGCTCTTTGTGGTACGGAACCCTAAAACAACGAAATGTTGTTTTGAAAAAGTAAAACAATAAAAAGTACATTAACCATTTCTAGTATCAGACTTGCATTTCTTCTGATCTTGAGATCAAGTTACCGAAACGAATTAAAACTCGAACTATTCAGACATAATCACAATCCTAATGTATATGTATTTAGGTAATACTTATTGCTTGTCATTTCGATTCTGATCTGGCTTGATACCATACGTCATTAAAATATCACTAGACGAACAGAAGCGACAGCCCCTAGCCGGTAGCCCATCTGTGCCAGCGTCGATCATTACTGGCAGGAAGATGCGGAACACTGCGAGGGCTTTAAGAGACGCCTGTATACTAGGTATGTACCGCTCTGGCGCCTCGTAGCACAGAAGCGGCGGCGTACGTACCGGGTCGATACGCGCTAGGCGCCGGTATCCAGCTAGGCGAGCTCCCCGTTCGACATGTATTTTTAGGCATGGAGAATCTGGCGCACATGGAGAACCGACCGATGATCCTCATCGGCGGATAGCGCCCCCGCGCCCCCCGCCGCCGCCTAGTGATGTGGACACGTTCACAGCGCGGAGCTCGGCGACGCCGCGCCTGCCCCCGCGCGCCCCGCTGTGGACGCCGCCGTGGGTGTCGCCGGCCGGCCGGCTCGCCGCGCGCGCCTACAGCTCGCGCGCGCCCGACGACGACGACGACGGCCACGCCTCGCCCTTCTCGCACCTGGACGCGTCGGGGCGCGCGCGCATGGTGGACGTGGGCGCCAAGCCGGTGACGGCGCGCGCCGCCACGGCCGAGTGCTCGCTGCTGGTGGGCGCGCGGCTGCTGCGCCTGCTGCGCGACGCGTCGCTGCCCAAGGGCGACGCGCTCACCGTGGCGCAGGTGGCGGGCGCGCTGGGCGCCAAGCGCACGGCCGAGCTCATCCCGCTGTGCCACCCGCTGGCGCTGGACGTGGTGCGCGTGCGCGTGGCGCTGCCGCCGGGCGCGGGGGAGCGCGGCGGCGCGCTGCGCGTCACGTGCGAGGCGCGCGCCACGGGCCGCACGGGCGTGGAGATGGAGGCGCTGACGGGCTGCGCGGTGGCGGCGCTGGCGCTGTACGACATGTGCAAGTCCGTGGACCGCGGCATGCGCATCACCGAGCTGCGCGTGCTGCGCAAGTCGGGCGGCCGCAGCGACGTGGCGCCGCCGCCGCCGCTGCGCGCGCCGGACCAGTCGCCGCTGGGGGAGGGCGAGACGTACGCGCCCACCAACGTCAGTCACTTCTAGCCGGCGGCCGCTGACCGAACCTAATCTAGATCTTCAGGTGTACCGCGGTGATTGTAGGCGACCAGCTGTTCCGACTGTGGTCGTGTAAGTTTCGCATAATTATCTTATATTTTGTATTTTTATTAACATTCCTGTTAATTAGTGACTACGTGATCGTGACGCGAGTGAATGGGGACCACGATGAATACTTTACCGTCGTCGTCAACCTATCAATACAGGGAATAGTTTTCACTAGAACGCACAACTTAGTAGCGACACGGTGTTATTCAGTTTAAGAGCGTGTTCTATGTGATGTGATGAGCTCCAAACAACACACTAGGTCCGTGAGTCTCGTAAACGAGTAGGTTATGGGTACATACGTAGTTAGATTGTATAAGTTCTGAGAGCCCGTAGTCATAACTTTTTGGACGACAGTTATTACCGGAAGAGGTTCTCAAGTCATATCGTAAACCAGGCCATTTCATGATGTGACCTAGGGTAGGTTAGTTTTGAACGATCTGGTTATAACATATACATAAGTATAATATACTTAATATGTCACTGGATAATTACAAACTTCGTAAGATTATAATATAGTATCTTGAGACTATAAAATGTGAACTGACATAACCTGGCGACCAATCAGTGCACAGGTCTACAATTTATCCATTTTGGAGTGATATTATAACTGTTCTGCAAACCTGTTCGGTGTTGGCGGCAGCAGCACAAAGACAGCGCATGTGTTCCTACGACAGATAGCGTTGCAAATAAAATAGACCTCCCGCTAACCGATGTTTATTGTTTTTGACATGGATGTAAATGAAAATCCAAGATGGCGAAGAAGAAAAAAATAGCGCTGACGAAATATTGCATTTTTTTTTGCCATGGGTGCCATTTTCATTTTTAGGGTTCCGTACCCAAACGGTAAAACGGGACCCTATTACTAAGACTCCGCTTTCTGTCCGTCTGTCATCAGGTTGTATCTCATGAACCGTGATAGTTAGACAGTTGAAATTTTCACAGATGATGTATTTCTGTTGCCGCTATAACAACAAATACTAAAAAACAGAATAAATAAATATTTAAGGGTGCTCCCATAAATCAAACGTCAGTTTTTGCTCGAAATTGATAACGGCAACAGGTAGTCGCTTGAAATATTCACTGAATATTAGTTGTATATTCACTTTAAAAATAAATTTTATATTAAAATAAAACAAGTATTTAACGGGGGCTCCCATACAACAAACGTGTTTTTTTTTGCCGTTTTTGTAGATCCGTGCGAGTCCGACTCGCACTTGGCCGGTTTTTTTTCCATACCTATGCATTATGGTCAGAATCGATCAGTGATCAGAATTCAAATCAACTGATTATTCTTTTTCTATAGAATAGGGTTGTACTTTGAAATTGATCCAATTTATACAAGGTGTAACAGAATTATAAACGCAATACCTCTTACTTATCATTATGAATAACTTTTACTTTGGGACCAACCCCGTAATAACGAAAAAAACTTCGGCTGTTCAGTACATTTTGTCGAGGTATGCGCACATAAATGTGTATTACGTTTCTATTACACGTTATCAAAAAATAGGGGATGATTGATTGTTCACCACTGTATTTCCTACCTAACTGGGTACGAGAATCTGATGATGGACCCAGCAGACTTGCTAGTATTAAGTAAATAATGGCCTCAAATGGTTAGGTATAACTTTTAACAATAAAGAAAGGAACTGAAAAGCGAAAATAAAGTAGGAAGCTTTTAAAACAATGTCAAGTCGGCGCCAAACGCTTGGCGCGCAGTCATTGGGTGACCGACGACCGTGTCGTAGCACGACCTTCTTTACGTTCGACGTTAACTGTGAAGCTTTGAGGTTTTGACACACACAAGGCCTAATGTTTCATGTTCAGTGATTGAGGCTGTTCATTGTCCAGCAGTTACGGATCACGGAGCTGCTGTATTAATAAGTGTAGTATAGTAAATCTACATAATAAGTTATTGTCGCAGCTGGTAGTCGTGCTGTCGGTGCTGTACTTAACAACGGGCCCGATATATGCTACGAAGCAATAACAGTAATCCCCTGATCAAAGTATAACTTTATTTCTATACAAAATAATAAAATAGAGATACCTAAAAAGCTATTAATTATTGTTAGTGTAGAAGAACTGCAACCATTGCTAAACAGTGTCTGATTTATCATTCATGAGAACATTGTTGTTTGTCACTGTCTCCACTTATTATAACAACGAGTACTAACAGGCTAATGAAGCGACAGAGTAGGCACTGGAACATAAATGGCAGTTGACGGCGCATCAGAGACGTAATGTCTCACCTGCCGCACGGTGCCGCGGATCATACAATATTGAGGGTGGACCGACTAAAATGACAGGTTCCTTACCAAACTGTACACTACCTTTAGGGTCTTTGCACATCCGACGGAAGATGCGTCGCGTATTATCGGTCGCGTAACGTCAGAATAGACAAAAAATATACTTTGCACGCTCAACCGATGATGCGTTAGTCGGTCATCTTCCGTCAGATGTTCGCGATCAGAGGCTCGCGAAATACTTGTATGACTAGTGATCACGTCACTAGTCAAACAAGTATTTCACGTCCGACTAAACCAATCAAAAGCTTCGAGAAGTACAAGTCATTTGTATGTACTTATTAATGTGTATAGCAATTGTAGAAGTTTGTAATTTGAAAAGGTTTTTGGTGGAAGCCAATTTATAAAAAAACCTACTAGTTTTATATAAAAAAATAAAGTAGTACACAGTTTAACTGTTCATAAGAATACTTTTGTGATGAAGGTGCAAATTGTATTATTGTAGTTATTCATTTTGTTTATATTGACATGTTACATATTATAAAATTGTTTATATTTTTTAATATATTGTATACAATTCAGTGTAGTTTTTTTTTTAAGGCACATGAAATCTCGGCATTTTTTATTTATACATATTATTTATTTATTGTAGATCCTACGACCTCACTCGAGGTGGCGACCTGCTCTTAGCCGATGACTGATTAGCCGTTAAAATATTATTTAATTACGAATTAAGTATTATATAACACTATTTTGTAAAACATAAATGAAAACCAACACCCAGACAAAAGTGAGTTAATGGATTTAGCACCTGATACCAGTAAATTGACCCTTAGCAGGTAAGCATTTGGCCTGAAATGCAGGTTTAAAGTAACCTAGATCGGGCGGATCGCTATCTAACATTGCAATTCCGAACGAGATATTTTTCACCTTTAATAAAAATATCTTAGTTTTAGTTTATTTTAGGCACCATATTTGTATGGTTTTATTATCCCACACATTTTGTTACTCAAAAATAAGTCGGGTCGGGGAGTAGTTCAATATGTAAATAAAATTGTTCCATTACTGAGTGACTGTCAGGCAACGCTCAGCCGAAACTACCGGTTTACGAAGTCTCAGGCAAAAGCTAGTATTTTATGTTTCTAGTTTTTGACCACGACTTCGCGCATCCCGTTTTTCCCAGTTCACGTAGGAATTTCGAGAAATCCTTTCTTGGTGCTCCCCTACACTCCCCAAGGAACCTACATACCAAATTTCAGCTTTCTAGAAGCAGAAGTTTCGGCTGAGCATTGTCTGTCAGTCACACATCATAACGGAAGAATTATCTATATGTGTATGCAAATCGGGCTGGTTGCCGCAACTCCACGACTAAGCGCGTATTTTGCGTGCAAGTGGGACAAATGTGTCATTCGATCCACCCCGGCTCCCCAAGGAAGGCCAGCAACGCCTTGGTGTTACTAACATAGCTGGGCATTAACTGGTTAATCCGTTAATTAACGAAGTTAACATTTTGACTAACGGATTAACTTTTCAGGTAACTTTACAAAATGTTAACGGACTCGTTAACTTCCGTTTAAATTTCCCCAAATCCGTTAATCTAGTACCTACTTACTATTTATGAAAGAGATACCGCACGCCCTGAGCCGCGCCGCGAAGAGGCTTTACGACAAGAAGCTGCCGAAAGTTCGAAGGACAGAGATGGTCTGAGTGGCGGAGGCAGCAACGCGAGTAACAACGACGATGATGAGGAAGACTTTTTCAATTCTGTCACTTAGTCTAAAGTCAAACCTTGAAAGAATAACGCTCAAAATCTCGTCAAAATGTGGCAAGACATGAAATCAAAAGACTCGTTCAACGATTTCAGATATTCATAAATCTGTTTATTAAATATAATACTGCTATACCTTCAAACGTTGCAGTTGAACGGTTTTATCCACGGGCAAAGATATTTTAACGACGAAACGAGCTTCGCTTTCAGAGGAGAACTTGGAACATTTTAATGTTCATGAAGGGGAATATCTACACTATGCCAGATGATGACACATTCCAATTATTAAACACGAATTCCAAATTTCCAGAACCCAAACAAACAGTTTTATAAGTAGATCACTAACGCAGCGATATAAAAGGATTTTTCTTCACGTGCTAACGGATTAACGATTTAACGATTAACTTGCTTTGAATCTTCCAAAATGTAACGATTTAACGAAGTTAACATTTTATGTAACGGATTAGCTATTAACGAAGTTAACTATTTGATTAACGGTGCCCAGCTATGGTTACTAACTATCTCACAGAGGGTACCTGGGCTTCCGAAGTAAGCCCTGTAATCCGCGACTACCGGGCAGCTTAGAAGCAGATGAGCTGCTGTCTCGTGCTCCTCCATGCAGGCTCTGCAGAGTGGGCTGTCAGTGACTCCTATGACATAGAAGTGTTTATTAAAAGACCCATGGCCAGTTGTGACGGCTGTGACTGTACGCAACTGTTGTTTAGCCAGTCTTAGGGCTTTTTTCGTAAAACGGCCATCAATAAAGGGAAGTGCCTTTTTGGCCTGCCTACACTCACTGTGGACAACCCACAGCTTGTGATGATTGTCTCTGGTGCGTTTCCTTAACAGGTTGCGTAGATACCCGAAGGGGAGAGGCAGGACGGGTTCAGGTCCTATCGTTGCTATACTCGAACCCCTACTGGCGAGTTCGTCCGCTGCATTGTTGCCTCGGGATTCGCTGTGTCCCTTGATCCATTGAATGGTTACTTTATTGTATCTACCAACCTGGTTCAGATATTAGTGTCACTCGAGGATAAGCCCAGAGTCAACTGTGTGGCTGTCCTGTGAGGATGGCTATTGCCGCCAGGGAAATGCTCATGTACTCAGCTTGAAACACTGTGTTATGGACCAATGGTGTGGGGATGTAAATGTTGAGATCCTCTGAGAAGATTCCCGCACCCTTGCCAGTACCTGTCTTTGATCCATCAGTGAAGATCCGCAACTCAGAATGGCACAGCCCCTCGCAGCAGTGGTCCTCACGCAGTTGGATTTTGTATTTTTTATCAAAGATAAATTGTTAGGTTACCCGGTCATTTATTGCCCTTGTTATGAGGAATTCAATATTGAGCTACTCGAGCAGAGCGGTGTGTTGTGTTTCTATCTTACCCCAGAGATCCAGTGTTTTAAGGAGGACTGCTGCCAACGTCACTTCCTGTTGAATAAACAAGTGGAGTGGGGGGAGTCCCAGTATGGCTTCCTGTGCCGCAGTCGGAGTAGTCCTCATGCTGTCCGTTGTCGCCATGCAGGCCAACCTTTGCATGTGTTGTAGTTTGTTATGGCTGTAGCTAGCTTTGTGAGGGACCACCACACCACAGCACCTTATATGATCATGGGCGGAATTATTGCGCTGTACAACCATAGTATTATTTAGGGAGATAGGCTCCAATTTTTTATATTGTGTTATTTTCTCAAATAGAAAAACCATAAATGTTTTATGTTAATTTATAATTGTAAAGAAAATAATAACCTTGGATGTAGAACTACATTATATTTTGGTCAAGCAGGTCATACAGTACAAGCAAAGATGTGAAGGCTTTGTTACTAATTAAATATTAAAGGAAATGTATTGCATAAATCAATAGAGATACAATGTTGCTAGGATAGTTGCAATAGGAGACAAAAATTCCTTGTATTATTTGATGCTTGAGCTTTGAATATAACATGACATCATAAAGTTGAAATATTTACAACTGCTTTTACAATGAAAAGCTTGAAAGCAATCAGTATGGGTAAAATAAATGCTGAATAGTTCAGTTTCTATCCTAAATTAACCACTAGCAACCAGGACATTAGACTTAGCGGGCTGCTCTGGCGCTGCTTCAGCCGGGGGGCGGTCCACGCGCTGCAGGCGGATGTCGTGGCACTCGATATAATCATTAATCTCTCGCCCTTTTTTAGATAGTTGTTCTTCCAATACTTTGAGAGCTTTAGGCAATTGTTCGCAATTTTGCTCTAACTCAGGCAATACTTCTGCTACTGTGCGTTCAACTAACACACCACCCACATTACGAAAACATTTACGAGTTTTATCCACTCCTCGGAGGGTATCAATTACTATTCTGAAACATAGACAACCAATTAGATATCAGCAGCGCACCTCGACCACGGGTGGTAGCAATAACAATCGATGTAGCATGAAGGGGACACATACTTGTGCTCGTTGAGATCCATTTCTAACTCAGATATCTTATTTGCGAGTTGTCGCTGTTCAGCACGAAGAGTTTGAAAGCCTGAAAATATCTCCTCGCTAGACTTCGCTTTGGGGTTCTTGGCAGCTGGTTTTTGAGCCATTGTTGCGAGTAAAATATTATTTTTATTGAACTATTACTCTCCGTAAAAGAAACTGCTGTTAAATTAGCAAATTAAATGAATTTACTGTAAAAATTATAACATTTGCAACAGTGTATTATGATCTCTGATTTTGTGCCTTCCCGTTGACAGTAGAATTTTAGGTTACATGCCACACTCCACAGACAAAAACTACTTTTTTTTTTATTTACCCCTAAAGTGAAGTCTTTTGACTATATTGCCTAGTCTTACGTCCTTCTTGTTTTGCATTAGAATACGGAAATAACACATTCTAATGGTTTTTGGAGTATCTGGTAAAAAATATATCGAGTTTAAGGAATCCTTAAGGAAAATACTTATCCGCGCATCATTAATTTGAAGATGCAAAGTTTACAGATTTTTGTTTCAAGTCGCAATTATTCTCGCAGGGTAGATCGTATTTAAAACCTTCTGTCCAAAGTTTTCGTCTGGTCTTCAATTTAAAATTACTAAACAACTGTGTCAAAACAGACAAATTTCGGTTGAAAGAAAGAAAAACAGTTTATTGATTGGTGACCATGAACAGACGCCAGCACATCAAGCTACAACAATCTGTGAAATTTCTTAAATAGATTTTCAACTTTATCGCCAACACTTTAGGTTCAAAGTTGATTGGGAAAATTTTACTGATTCGGGTAGCTTGATGTGCTGGCGTCTGTACAAAGTCCCCGACTTCCTCCAACCACAGGATTGGTTAGTGAAAATAGACCTGGAAAATGCATATTTTCACCTGCCAATCGCGCTAGGACACAGACGTTTCCTCAGATTAATAGTATCGGATCAACTTTGGCAAATGACCTGCCTGCCCTTTGGTTTGGCTCCGAAGGTTTTTGCCAGCCTTATGAATTGGATCGCGCAGATCCTAAGAGACCAAGGCGTGCAATTGCTGGTATATCTCGACGATTTCTCCTGGCGAATCAGAGTCGAGAAACTCTGCAAACAGTCCCTTGGCTTTATAATAAACTTTCTGAAGTCTGTTTTGACTCCTCAGCGGTCAATCGAGTATCTGGGAATATTATGGGACCCTTGGCAAAATTTCAAATTACTTCGCTTACTGCTATCGCGAACATCGAAAATGGGCAAAGCCACCAAGGTTAGTCAAGAAGTCCGAGGACTTTGGAATTTTGCAGGTTAGTGCAAATTATAATGGATGACAGCAAGTGTACTTGACAGTTCTGGCCATAGATAATACACTATAATATACCTAGTTCTGGCAGAAACTTGACAGTGACAGTGACTAGAGAAATTTGGTTTGTTGATTATTGTTTTGGTATTGAGAACTAAAATAAAATAACAGTTACATATTATTTTGCTTTGTATGTTAGGATCACCCTGTGCCTTAGTGTATTTAAGAAGTTCAGTTAATTTAAATACAATATTACGTTCAAATTCTCAAGCGGCATCTAAAGCTAAAACACATTTTTCTTCCTAGTATCACTTATTGGAACTGCGAAAAGCATACATTCGTGTGAAAAAAGGAATCTTCGGCTTGTAAAAATATGAAGTACGAAGAGCCGGCATTGCAACGTGAATGGGAGAGCTGTAAGGAACAGGCCTGTGCCGACGTGGTGAGCTAGTCGCAGGCGCTGCCCCCTTGTCAGGTTCACTGCAGGGTTTATATGAGTGCTTTTTTTCTCCTACTCGACTAAGAGGGTATATAGTGCGAATGGATAGAATGAAAATGAGTAGGTATGTAAGAGGAAGTAGAGAGGACTGGAAGGTGTTGGGGGAGGCCTTTGCCAAAGGGCATACAGAATAAAAACAAAAACAAAACAGGAAAAGCAAAAAGTAATTTAAATGTAACCTGATTGTATTCTGAAAGAAAGCTATAAAAAAAATAAATAAGAGAAAGTCTTAGATAGGCACCAGTGATTGACAAATCATGTGGAAATTAGTTGCCCTGGTATGGGGAGGAGATGCAGAGGAGTGAGGTAAATTTGAAGAAAGTTTTGAGTATGAATGTAGAGGTAAGCTTAGCATGAGAATAAAGAAACTGTATGCAGGTGCACCTTTCACTGAGTGCATAGGGATGACAACTGATAGAGAAGTATGGAAGAAGCAGAAGTGTGGCACCACCCAGGGCAAGAGAAGGATGAGGGTTTTCTGTGTAATTTATATTTAGTATCCCCACAACATTTTAGTGGCTTGAAGTGCTGTTTGTTTCATCTCATAATATTATCTTCCATTTCATTTGCTTTCACCAGACATGATTGTCCTTTGGACAAAATTACTGGTCATTACTGGTCATGTTGTTAAGTATGTATGCTAGCCTGCTGGGCCATCACAAACAATGAAAATATGTTTGGTTGGGGTTGGGTTGGGTTATGTTTATATAACTTAATGGCTTTCAAACATGACGGTTCAGCTGCTGTTGGTAGCTAATTTGACATAGTCTATTAGATTCTTACAGACTATGTATAATTTTAAAATGGCCAGGTTTGCTCATATTGAAGTTGTTGCTAGCCTTTTACTTTTCAAAGACAAAATCAAAACGTTTATTTTAGGCCATTAAAAGGCACTTTTGAACGTCATCATTTACAGTTCAGTAAAATAATAATATTACATTAATAAATTGACTCTACTGTCCATTCGGAAAAGGTAGATAGATTTGTATGGAGAAGAACAGACAAGAAACTCCATAGTTACTCTTTTCAAATAAGGATTTTACAAAATTTGATGATGCACCTAGAGTATGCTATTTATAGGAACAAAGTATTACCAGCGTTGCTTTACACGCAGAAGGCCGCCAGTTCGTTCCTGGCCGGAATCACCATATGGGTGAAAACACCGATCCTATGGAGCAGGACCAGCATGTTTCCAAGCATTCTTATCTTGAATGTAATCTTCTAATTTCTAAAGTGTACTTTTAACATAAGTTTTAAATTTTCCTTCATTTAGTTCTAATATGTCAATGTCAAAATCTTCTAGGATAGAATAAAAGGAGCTGAGCCGCAGGAAAAATTAGTGTCTAATCAATTACTTTTATCAAAATATTTGTTTGTCTTATATTTTGGCGCTTTATTTCGAAATTAAAACCACATTCTTCTTCGAAATTCAAACATAAAAGAAACAAAAGACAATAAAAAATACTAGAATATACAACTTGTACATAGTTATCGATTTTCATGCCACCTAGAACTAACTTCACGATGTAGAATTCAGGTGTCGGTGTGCGCGCACATCGTAAAAATTCACTCTCATCAGTTTTCTCCATCGCGCCAAAAGAAGTATAACTTCAAAAAAAAACTTTACTTCTAGTATCAAAAATATCACTAATTTTACTAAAAAGATGTCGATTTTACTAGATTAGATTAGATCTGTTTTCTCCATATGATTATGATAACAGTTTAATTACAAAAAATTGCATTAATGGTGATAAACAAATCCAATAAAAAAGGGCGGCGATGATGTGACACCGTCGGACGCGGCGCTCGGCGCGCTGCTGGAGGACGCCGAGCCTGCCGACGCAGACGCCGAGAGGCGCGTGCGCCGCCTCGGCAGCCGCCTGGCGCGCCTCGACGCGCTCAACGTCGCCGGCATGCTGGCCGCTGCCACCGAGAGCGGCGGCGCCGGCGCCGCGCTGGCCGAGCGCCTCGAGGCCGGCCTTGGCGCCGGCGCCGCGCTGCAGCAGCGGCTGCGGCGCTACGACGAGCTGGCCCGCGCCGCGCCCGCCGCGCCCCATGCGCGCTCCGATGCCGCGCGCGCCGACGCTAACGCGCGCCTGCTGCTGGCCGAGCTCGGCGACGTGTACGCGTGGCTGGACGCGCCGCCGCTGCGCGACCTGGACTCGCTGGCCGAGGTGTCGCTGACGTCGGCGGAGGGCCGCGCGCGCGCGCTGGCGGCGGGAGAGGCGCTGCGCGGAGCCCTGCGCGCCGAGGCCGCAGCGCCCGCGCCGCGCCGCCGCCTGGCCGCCGTGCGCGAGCGCCTGCGCCGCCTCACCCGTGCGCGCGACCAGGTGACTTGATCCAGTAACGAACGTGCGCAGCAGACTCTCCACATGTTACAGGTCATGCGGGCCGCTGTCTCACTGTCCGACCTCTGCCCGCAGCTGGCGGCGGCGCTGGCGCGGCACCTCAACAACGCGCTCATCCACCTCGGCAACGAGGCGGCGCACGAGTCCCGCGCGCACCGCCACCACGCTGAGCTGCTGCCCTACGCGCCCTTCATGCGCTGGCTCAAGGACATGGACGAGAAGGCGTTCGACGCGCTAGCCAAGGTATGCGCCACGCGACCCGTGCGCGTTACTTGTCTCGCGGGCGGCGCCTGATGCGTGTGTGTGTGCAGGTGTACGTGGGCACGTGGGCGCGCGTGTACGAGCGCGAGCTGCGCGCCGCGTGCGAGCAGGCACGCACGTCGCTGGCCGGCGCGCCGCCCGACCGCGCCGACGAGCCGCTCGACGCCGTGAGTAGTGCCGCCACCACGACGCGACACCACACTGTACCCTTGAATCTGCCCCTGCTGAATGCGTCATCTGTCGGCAGGTGCTGAGTGTCGTCGAAACCTTGTGCAATGCCGAGCAAGACTTCTGCGCGCAATTCTTCTTTCTGGACATCGATGTTAAGGTATAATATCGGGAGCCGCGATATTCTTTTGCGGAAGATATTCCGCGAGGTGTTAGTGAGCCGGACTTTATGTTCAGAGCGACGGCGGCGACGGCGAGCGGAGCGAGAGCGGAGAGGCGCGGCGCGCGGGGGGCGAGTCGCGGCGCTTCATGTGCGAGCTGTTCCCCTCGCTGGAGAGCGACCTGGTGGCGCTGGTGGCGCACGTGGAGCGCCACGACCCCTAGTGAGTGCACATGCGCGTGCTGGCGGAGACTGTGACTGACCGACTGTGTGTGTGCAGCGGCGCCATGCGCGCGCTGGCGTGCGTGGGGCGGCGCGTGCTGGCGGAGGGTGGGGCGGGCGAGGCGCGCTGACTGTGACTGACTGACTGTGTGTGTGCAGCGGCGCCATGCGCGCGCTGGCGTGCGTGGGGCGGCGCGTGCTGGCGGAGGGTGGGGCGGGCGAGGCGCGCTGACTGTGACTGACTGACTGTGTGTGTGCAGCGGCGCCATGCGCGCGCTGGCGTGCGTGGGGCGGCGCGTGCTGGCGGAGGGTGGGGCGGGCGAGGCGCGCTGACTGTGACTGACTGACTGTGTGTGTGCAGCGGCGCCATGCGCGCGCTGGCGTGCGTGGGGCGGCGCGTGCTGGCGGAGGGTGGGGCGGGCGAGGCGCGCTGACTGTGACTGACTGACTGTGTGTGTGCAGCGGCGCCATGCGCGCGCTGGCGTGCGTGGGGCGGCGCGTGCTGGCGGAGGGTGGGGCGGGCGAGGCGCGCTGACTGTGACTGACTGACTGTGTGTGTGCAGCGGCGCCATGCGCGCGCTGGCGTGCGTGGGGCGGCGCGTGCTGGCGGAGGGTGGGGCGGGCGAGGCGCGCTGACTGTGACTGACTGACTGTGTGTGTGCAGCGGCGCCATGCGCGCGCTGGCGTGCGTGGGGCGGCGCGTGCTGGCGGAGGGTGGGGCGGGCGAGGCGCGCTGACTGTGACTGACTGACTGTGTGTGTGCAGCGGCGCCATGCGCGCGCTGGCGTGCGTGGGGCGGCGCGTGCTGGCGGAGGGTGGGGCGGGCGAGGCGCGCTGACTGTGACTGACTGACTGTGTGTGTGCAGCGGCGCCATGCGCGCGCTGGCGTGCGTGGGGCGGCGCGTGCTGGCGGAGGGTGGGGCGGGCGAGGCGCGCTGACTGTGACTGACTGACTGTGTGTGTGCAGCGGCGCCATGCGCGCGCTGGCGTGCGTGGGGCGGCGCGTGCTGGCGGAGGGTGGGGCGGGCGAGGCGCGCTGACTGTGACTGACTGACTGTGTGTGTGCAGCGGCGCCATGCGCGCGCTGGCGTGCGTGGGGCGGCGCGTGCTGGCGGAGGGTGGGGCGGGCGAGGCGCGCTGACTGTGACTGACTGACTGTGTGTGTGCAGCGGCGCCATGCGCGCGCTGGCGTGCGTGGGGCGGCGCGTGCTGGCGGAGGGTGGGGCGGGCGAGGCGCGCTGACTGTGACTGACTGACTGTGTGTGTGCAGCGGCGCCATGCGCGCGCTGGCGTGCGTGGGGCGGCGCGTGCTGGCGGAGGGTGGGGCGGGCGAGGCGCGCTGACTGTGACTGACTGACTGTGTGTGTGCAGCGGCGCCATGCGCGCGCTGGCGTGCGTGGGGCGGCGCGTGCTGGCGGAGGGTGGGGCGGGCGAGGCGCGCTGACTGTGACTGACTGACTGTGTGTGTGCAGCGGCGCCATGCGCGCGCTGGCGTGCGTGGGGCGGCGCGTGCTGGCGGAGGGTGGGGCGGGCGAGGCGCGCTGACTGTGACTGACTGACTGTGTGTGTGCAGCGGCGCCATGCGCGCGCTGGCGTGCGTGGGGCGGCGCGTGCTGGCGGAGGGTGGGGCGGGCGAGGCGCGCTGACTGTGACTGACTGACTGTGTGTGTGCAGCGGCGCCATGCGCGCGCTGGCGTGCGTGGGGCGGCGCGTGCTGGCGGAGGGTGGGGCGGGCGAGGCGCGCTGACTGTGACTGACTGACTGTGTGTGTGCAGCGGCGCCATGCGCGCGCTGGCGTGCGTGGGGCGGCGCGTGCTGGCGGAGGGTGGGGCGGGCGAGGCGCGCTGACTGTGACTGACTGACTGTGTGTGTGCAGCGGCGCCATGCGCGCGCTGGCGTGCGTGGGGCGGCGCGTGCTGGCGGAGGGTGGGGCGGGCGAGGCGCGCTGACTGTGACTGACTGACTGTGTGTGTGCAGCGGCGCCATGCGCGCGCTGGCGTGCGTGGGGCGGCGCGTGCTGGCGGAGGGTGGGGCGGGCGAGGCGCGCTGACTGTGACTGACTGACTGTGTGTGTGCAGCGGCGCCATGCGCGCGCTGGCGTGCGTGGGGCGGCGCGTGCTGGCGGAGGGTGGGGCGGGCGAGGCGCGCTGACTGTGACTGACTGACTGTGTGTGTGCAGCGGCGCCATGCGCGCGCTGGCGTGCGTGGGGCGGCGCGTGCTGGCGGAGGGTGGGGCGGGCGAGGCGCGCTGACTGTGACTGACTGACTGTGTGTGTGCAGCGGCGCCATGCGCGCGCTGGCGTGCGTGGGGCGGCGCGTGCTGGCGGAGGGTGGGGCGGGCGAGGCGCGCTGGGCTCGCGCGGCGCTGGCGGGGGTGGCTGTGGCAGCCAAGCGCGGCGCCGACCGCAGCGTGGCGGAGCGGCTGGCGGCGCTACCCGACGCTGTCAAGCAGGTACGAGCGGGCTGCCCGCTGCTTTTTGCTGTATTTGAGACCCACCAAATACTTGAAGTTATTTTGTTGGAATTCACTCGATGAAAATCTGAGCATTAATTTCCCACACACACACACACAGGCGGCTAAGAAACCCAAGTGCGGTCTGCTGAGCTTCCTGCAGGAGCTGGAAGCGCTGAGCGCGGCGTGCGAGCGCATCTTCGTGTCCAGCGGGCGCCGCGCCGACCTGGACCGCTGGTACGTGGCGCTGGCCGGCGCCATGATGCACGCCGTGCAGCACGCCGAGCACCCGCGCACCCCGCGCGCCGTGCTGCACATGGGTGAGTCACATGCACGAGCTGGAGGCGTCGAACGAGCGCATCTTATAAGTAAAGTTTATGGTTTCATTAGCTTTTGATTTCGCTTCCGGCAAGTGCCTACTTGGTTCGACCATTAAAACGATTTGAACGTCCGGATGCCCGCAGAGAACTACCACCGGCTGCACGGCGTGCTGTCGGCGCTGCGCGTGCCGGCGCTGGAGGCGCTGCGGCGCGAGTGCCGCACGCGCTACTCGGACGCGCTGCGCGCCTACGTCACGCAGTACTTCGGCCGCCCGCTCGAGAAGCTCACGCAGTTCTTCGAGGTGAGGCTCGCGCTGCACTCTCGTGTGGGCTCTGACGTGCGTGTGTGTGCAGCGGTGTGGGCTCTGACGTGCGTGTGTGTGCAGCGTGTGGGCTCTGACGTGCGTGTGTGTGCAGCGGTGTGGGCTCTGACGTGCGTGTGTGTGCAGCGGTGTGGGCTCTGACGTGCGTGTGTGTGCAGCGGTGTGGGCTCTGACGTGCGTGTGTGTGCAGCGTGCGGGCTCTGACGTGCGTGTGTGTGCAGCGGTGTGGGCTCTGACGTGCGTGTGTGTGCAGCGGTGTGGGCTCTGACGTGCGTGTGTGTGCAGCGGTGTGGGCTCTGACGTGCGTGTGTGTGCAGCGTGCGGGCTCTGACGTGCGTGTGTGTGCAGCGGTGTGGGCTCTGACGTGCGTGTGTGTGCAGCGGTGTGGGCTCTGACGTGCGTGTGTGTGCAGCGGTGTGGGCTCTGACGTGCGTGTGTGTGCAGCGTGTGGGCTCTGACGTGCGTGTGTGTGCAGCGGTGTGGGCTCTGACGTGCGTGTGTGTGCAGCGGTGTGGGCTCTGACGTGCGTGTGTGTGCAGCGGTGTGGGCTCTGACGTGCGTGTGTGTGCAGCGTGCGGGCTCTGACGTGCGTGTGTGTGCAGCGGTGTGGGCTCTGACGTGCGTGTGTGTGCAGCGGTGTGGGCTCTGACGTGCGTGTGTGTGCAGCGGTGTGGGCTCTGACGTGCGTGTGTGTGCAGCGGTGTGGGCTCTGACGTGCGTGTGTGTGCAGCGGTGTGGGCTCTGACGTGCGTGTGTGTGCAGCGGTGTGGGCTCTGACGTGCGTGTGTGTGCAGCGGTGTGGGCTCTGACGTGCGTGTGTGTGCAGCGGTGTGGGCTCTGACGTGCGTGTGTGTGCAGCGGTGTGGGCTCTGACGTGCGTGTGTGTGCAGCGGTGTGGGCTCTGACGTGCGTGTGTGTGCAGCGGTGTGGGCTCTGACGTGCGTGTGTGTGCAGCGGTGTGGGCTCTGACGTGCGTGTGTGTGCAGCGGTGTGGGCTCTGACGTGCGTGTGTGTGCAGCGGTGTGGGCTCTGACGTGCGTGTGTGTGCAGCGGTGTGGGCTCTGACGTGCGTGTGTGTGCAGCGGTGTGGGCTCTGACGTGCGTGTGTGTGCAGCGGTGTGGGCTCTGACGTGCGTGTGTGTGCAGCGGTGTGAGCTCTGACGTGCGTGTGTGTGCAGCGGTGTGGGCTCTGACGTGCGTGTGTGTGCAGCGGTGTGGGCTCTGACGTGCGTGTGTGTGCAGGGCGTGTCGGAGGCGGTGGCGCAGGGCGTGCGCGAGGACGAGGTGTGCTACCGCGCCGCCTTCAGCAAGCACGAGCTGCGCCGCGTGCTGGCCATGTACCCCGCGCACGAAGGTACGTCATGCCACCCCTCGACCTTCAGCATGCCTGCTGGTTAATGTTACCCGGTATGCCAGATCCATATTTAACATGACTATTTCTCGTACTAGTTATAGTAATTAGTGTATCTAAACATACTAATACTTATAGTAGGGGTATAGTGTAGAGGAAAAAATTAAAAAATATTGAATACAGCACATTAACGTTTTTTTTTAATGATTGGAAGTTTTTAGCAAAAAAGGCCAAGACCAAGTGCGAGTCGGACTCTCACACGAAGGGTTCCATGCCATAAATCGAAAAAAAACACGTTTCTTGAATGAATAAAGGGCCCCCCTTTAATTTTCAATAAATTTAATTTTTATTAATTGTTGTTATACTGTTGCTGTCTATCTAATACGGTTCTTGAGATACAGCCCGCTGTCAGACAGACGAACGGACGGACAGCGGAGGCTTAGTAAAAGGGTCCCTTTGGTTATCTTTCGGGTACGGAACCTTAAAAAGTAGGCCTTTTTTTACACTTATGTGAAAACAAAATAACGAATCTTCAGGAAATAGAAGACTCAAGGCAAACACTACAAATAATAATAAAATAAAAAAAATAGTCTGTCACTCCTCCAACCTCGAAATGTGGCGCTCGGCTACTGAGAGTGGAGGCGAAGAAACAACATATTTGAATGAAGTAGAACGGATTACGTAACAGGGTTTACAGACCCTACCTGGCATGCCGAGGGTTAACCAACTGTAGAATTCCCAACGGAAGGCTATTCTTCTGTTAGACAAAAACTCAACTTATTAATAACGACTAATTTATTGACCGTAATTATATGGCTCGGATTTCAGGGTGAAAACCAAAACGAAAATACAGAGAAAATTGTCTGATATAACGTCATCCCAATATTTTATTAATTTGTACCTTCCGCCACAGATTACTTAATAGTTGCTTCCGTGGCCAAGCTGAGTCTTTGATCCCTCTCTACCCCACCTCGTGTCTTGCCCTCTGCCGCTAAACATGTAGCACAGGTGACCTGCGCGGGGCCAGCGACGACGCTTTAGCGGTTCAAGTTATGGCCAACATTTGATGTACTGCCGTGCCAGTAGCATTGAGATAAACATGTTCTTAAATCGGTTCAATCACTCGAGGTGTATCTGTATCTAAATATTTTCCCACAGATAAGCCATAGTACTCAAATAATATCAATCCGGCTAACAACCTCGATAGATAAGACACCTACGTACGCTTGGTGCTTCGACTATCACTTAAATATCGAAATCCGTTTGTTTGATCAGTCAAGATAGTATTACTTATGCAGTCTGCTAGCCAAACCTATGTTTAGTAAGCTTTGTTTCCATATCCCGCAATAGTTCTGTAAAGCCGTACCAACTGGAGATTGCCCACGGGTGTACTTTCATAGTGCATACAGGGATAAGAACATTAGATGTGTCTAACGGGTCCTCTGCGAGTTGGCTTCGGCCCCTCGTACGCCTACCAAAGGTCGGGGACTATTATATGGGGCCCTAGATTGTCAAAGAAATAATATTAATAATACTACCAACAGCCGATTAAATAACTAAAATGACACTTTAATTTAAAAACACTAATTACTACGGTACACTCTTAAATAAACTTGAAGCATATGGAATCAGAGGAAATGTCAACAATCTAATAAAATCTTACTTACTTAACAGAACTCAAATAACACATGTAAACCAAATCAATATGAAAAGTAAACATGAAGTTGTATATCAGTTTGGTGTGCCACAGGGGAGTGTTTTGGGGCCTCCTTTATTTATATTATACATAAACGATCTACCGAAAGGCATTCCTCAACCTCTGACACTATTTGCCGATAATAGCACCATAACGATACCTTGTAAAAGTGTTGATACTTATGAAAGTGACATAAATTACTCTATAAATTTAATGGTAAATTGGCTTGAATAACTTAAAAATTAACCTAACTAAAACTAAATTAATACATTTTAATCAATGGATCAATTGTAAGAGTAATTTAAATATACGCTACGATGACCAGCCTATAGAAGAGGTCGATACAACTAAATTTTTAGGGCTCCACATTGATAAAAAACTGAATTGGAAAACCCATATCGAAATCTTATGCAAGAAAATCAGTAAGTCTGCCTATGCTCTGCACACATTGTCGTCTATAATGGGTGTGGAGGCGTTACTTACAGCTTACTATGGCTTAACAGAATCCCATCTACGCTATGGTGTCATTTTTTGGGGCAACTCAACAGATAAAGACAGGGTGTTCAAGGCTCAAAAGAGATGCGTTCGTTCAATATTTAAAATAAAACCTACTGATAGTTGCATGCCTGTACATTTTAGAGGTAGCTGTATTTGTCAAAACAAATCCAGACCGATTTAAACGATTAAATGAAATAGTCCCACGTAACAGGCGCGACAACAGTAGGATATGCTCTCATACTGCGAGAACATCCCTCATGCGCAAAAGTGTTTTCTGCATGGCTCCAACGATATTTAATAAATTGCCTAAAAGTTGGAGAGAATTTTTTAAGTTAATAAAGTGTACTACAATGTTTTAGATTTTTTGAATGAAAAGGACTTTTCTATTCCGACTTCTAATATATATGGTTGAATAACAATTTAATAATGTGAATTTTAAATCAATTGACTTTTAAGTGATACTATTTGACAGCATAAAAATGAATATACTGGACATAATTTAATTTATTTTTTACTTATACGTTATAGCTTGACATCAATTACTATCTATTTCTTGTGTTTTGTAATTAAGTAAATGTAATTTTTATACCTCCAAAATTTGTACGCCGTTATTGGCAAAACATGGACGCTCACAACGTAGTAATTAATAGATTGCATGTCTGATTAGTCAGTTTATGTAAACGCATGTTTGACAAATAAATTATCTTCTTTTATCTTTTTAAATCTTTGACAACTTTAAACTCACTAATTATAAAACACAACTTCACTACTGATCACTTTAATCGCACTTGAAGATCGCTTCCGAAGTATTCGCACGTATCGCAAATCCAATACGGACTCGGTCGCGAACTACGTGCTCCTTATATAGGTTAATAGCATGGTTTCAAGCACGACAGCAATTTTCAAATTACTTATATGACAACATCGAAAAACGTGCAGTCATGAAGTATACACGGACTTGCGAAAAGCTTTCGACAAGGTGGACCACGAATTATTGCTGAACGGGTATAACCTGTGATGGTAGCCGTTCCGATGGTTCCTCTCTTACATCACTAACCGTTTTCAACAAGTTTTAATTAACGGGTACTACTCTCATGCTACACGGGTTACCTCAGGTGTCACAAGGATCTATTCTAGGTCCTCTCTTATTCATTATTTTCATAAATAATATTGGTAACTGTTTTCATCATTCCAGTTTTTTGTTATATGCAGATGGTCTAACTAAAGGTATACATACCTATTCGTAATATTATTCAAGATTGCTATCTTCTCCCAAGATCTTTAATTTGATATCTATTAAGCATTTCTCCGTAGCAAAGCCCATTTGGTTTTATCGTCTTCCCGGGCCCCAGTGGCGCAATAAGCCTTTCAAAGTCTGCCACTGAAATTTCTACTACTTATCCAGACTATTTTTGTCCCGTTCTAAGCAAATGCCAAATACGCCCATGCACACCAAAACGGGAAGATTTTAGAACCTCTATCCGTTCTGGCTGGTGTAACTGGTGTTCCATGTTCATTGGTCGGTGTTGGCGGCAGCACTTTCAAAAGTTACAGTTTCAAATTAAATCTTATAATATGTTGGTTGAGGTCAGGAAGGCTGTCACGCATATTTTTCGGAGTCGCTGAAAACGAAAATGGGCTCGAAATGTAAATTAAAGATGGCGCTAACAAAAATTGTATAATTGAAGTCACGCTAATGTGTGTATGGCAGTACGCAAGTCACTGCACCGCCTGTACCGCACCGTGGAGAAGCACCTGAGCGAGGAGGGCGGACTGCTGCAGGTGGTGTGGCGCGCCATGCAGGAGGAGTTCATCGCGCAGCACGTGGCGCTGCAGGTGAGTTTGTTTGTGTGTACCTGAGTGACGAGGGCAGGCTGCTGCAGGGGGTGGTGTCCTCGTGGCCGTTTGAGTGTATATCTAGTGTACTGTAATCTACTGACTGTGTAGGCACGCATCGCGGCGTGCTACCCTGCGGCGGGTCTGGCGCTGCCGCTCACGACGCAGCACATCCTCGACGCCTTCTCCGACATCGCGCGTGAGCACTGACCACAACACTCGACGACACTGCGATTAATGTATATATCTTATATCAGTAACAGTTAAGTACTCTAAGAAATAGTATTTATTGTAAAGTCTAAGGTTATTTAGCTATGTAACTAAATATCATGCTGTTAAAATTTTTATATTTTGATTGTTGTATTAAAGTCGATTATACTTAGCAATGCAGTTTATTTGATCACCTCATCACCTTAAGGCTAGGTACCTTAGAAAAATGTTGGGGCACGCCAACATCCCGCTGTTCATGTGGTGTCAGTCGTCTTGACGTGTCCACTGACTCGTGTGTGCTCCCTATGTAGTCTCCACTGACTCATGTGTGCTCCCTGTGTAGTTTCCACTGACTAGTGTGTGCTTCTTATGTAGTGTCCACTGACTCGTGTGTGCTCCCTATGTAGTGTCCACTGACTTGTGCGTGCTAAAGCTCTAAAACTAAATAATTCGCTACATAATCAGACAAACTCAAGTATAACAACAATATTAAGTCAAACTAAATAAGCCTCCACACATAAAGGGCTCGCCGTTTACACGTGCAGAGGGAAGAATTTAATAATAGATCTGTGACTCGACGCCACAAGTGATAAACCAGGGCCGTCAAAATTAAACAAGCAGATAATCGTTATAACAATAATAAACACCATGGCTAACAAGACGACCATTCACCACAAGCAGCACCCGTTCACGAGCTTAACGCGAATATATTTGAGGGAAAGAGGTAACCCGACCCCCGACGCTACCGCAAGCAGTGAAATCTAAGGGTGCATGACGAACTTGCTACCGGTTGCTCAGGATAGAATAAAATCAAACAACTTTCGAAGTCACTAGTTAATCACATGTTGCAATACACTCATTATAAAAACATTTTTATGAGACATTTCATTATGAGTCAATACATACATACATAATATGATAAATTGTACTAAGCTAACTATGAAAGAACATTAAAACGAAGTTTGTCTTGCGTTTAACACTGCGACCAACTATTATCATTGTCTAAATAATCATTGATTGAATAGTATGCTTTCGAACAAAGGTTAGATTTAACTGTAGCTAAGTACGAGTAAGACATCTCAAGATAAGAAAGAGGTAGCTTATTGTAAAAACGTATATCGAGCCCCAAAAATTAGCCTTTGACCTTTTGAAGACGGTGGGATAGTGCATGTAATTTGTGCTTGTTTCTAGTGTTAAAGTTAGGCACTGGTTTTAGTGTATAAATGTATATTTTGCCTAATATATACCTATGTTTGCAAGAATAAATTGAGATGTTACCGTGAGAATCCCAATATCTTTTAAAAGTTCTCTTAAGGAAACTCTTGACCCCAGCTGATATATTGCTCGTACGGCACGTTTTTGTAACACAAATATATTTTGTATGTCTGCAGCTTTTCCCCACTATAGGATACCGTAAGACATAACGCTATTGAAATAACTAAAACAGACTAACCGAGCTGTGTCAACTTCAGTGTATTGTCTTACTTTCCTGACGGCGTAGGCGGCCGAGCTGAGCCTTCCCGACAGGCTTGATATATGCGGGCCCCATTGAAGTTTGGAATCAACAGTTATTCCTAAGAATACTCTGAGTCCACAGTTTCAAGCATCTCTTTGTTTAAGATAATATTCGGTCCTAGATTATTTTTATTAATGTGCATGATGTTGATGACCTTTCTGTAATTCATGTTTATTTATAATTCTGATGACTCACATACTCAGCATTGAGTCATCGTTCGTTTGTTTGCGGTGCCCTAACAGGGTTTCCAGGGTTTCCTAAAACTAGAACATTACGGACTAGGTAAACTTGCACTCAGTTTAGTGAAGTCTTACTTAAATGACAGACAGCAGCAAGTTAAAATAAACGGAGTTAATTCATAGGGTTTAAAAGTCAAAACACATACATAGTATTGAACAAAGAGAAACTTGAATTCGTCGAAGACGCGGTTTTCCTAGGGATCACGCTTGACTCAAGGCTACAATGTGGTCCTCATTTAACATCTGTTGCAGGACGGCTAAGTTCAGCAGCATATGCTGTCAGACAAATCCGTCAATACATCTTATTATGGTTACCTAAATTTCTTTAGGAAATTAATAAGTTTACCTCTGCTGGTGATACTTTGTTCTGTAGTGGTAGTGTAACCAAGTAACTTTAAGACTATTGTAATCTCATATATAACGGTGTGTTATCCCAATAAATGGTCAGTCTTATATCAGCATTCAGTTGCTTCATTTCTATCCTTACGCCAATCCTTACATGGCGACCGTGACACCCGAAGTCTGCACGAGTGCGTTCGCGCGTCCCAATAAGGACTAAGTTATGTAAACATCTATCGGGACCAGTGACTTTTGAATGTAATTATTCATTATTCAATTTACCAAGATGTGTTATTACTCAGAAGCTAGACACTGTGTGCAACTGTCGCGACAATTTAATCAAAAACTCGGTCTTGAAAGTATTATCTATCTTCAAAAATGGGAGGCACCAACTCAAAGGAGGAAGTTGTAATTGCTCAGAGCGGGGGCCAAAATACAGCCAGTACACAACAAGTTCAGCAACACGAAACGACAAATATTTTACTTATCATCATATGTACTACGTTGGTGTTTGGAATTATCATAGTCGTGTATAAATTGGCAAAAAGGTGCCATGACAAGCAAATACTAAGGAGATTGGATGAGATAAGGCTGACGCGCTATGCGAGTATCCTGCGCAGACACGAGATCAAACCAGACAGTGTAGTATGAGGTGAAGAAGAAGTGTTAGTGTTGGTGCCGTGATTTGTGCGGAGTGCAAAGATTACCCATATCCCAGTGCGTAAAGTGATGCGAGTATGCAGTGCATAAATTGTAAGGGGCTCAATGTGACCGTATTTAAAGGAAATGTTTAGTAATGAGTACTATACTGTCTATTTAGTTGTGCTTAACGTTGCTATGCTATAGATATATGAATATTATGCATTACACTTTTCTTTTAGATACGGTATAACAACATATTTTGTATTAGTATATTTATGTGCATGGTTATGAATATTAATGCACATTATAATGTTTAACGCTAGTTTATTTAGAAGATAATTATGTGTTATGGCAGAGGAATTGGCGATAATTTTAAATGAATTAAAAGTTATAAGAACGTACCTTATTAAAATCGGTCCCGGTCGTAGAGTAGGTAAAGTAATAGAGATAAAAAGAAGCGAAGCAGATATAGTGCTTTTAAAATATAATAAGTTTTTAGAGACATATAAATCGCAATTAGGTAAATACTCGAAAGAAGAAGTTTCCTTAATTACCAAAATTTGTGAAGAATTTGACAATTTATTTACGGAAGTCCTTTCTTTGTGTATCGATCAGTCTGGGACTAAGAAATCTTTGCTTGAAACACAAACAATGGCGGGAGATAATTTTGATTTAAAAACAGCTTTAAGCCTATTCCCTGTCATGACGGATGAAGATAAGAATACAAAGCAATTAATTGAGACTATAGAATATTATGACTCAGTGCTAACAAAACCCGAATGTAAAAATAAATTAATAATGTTCATACTGAAAAGCCGATTATCGCAGCAGGCAAAGCTAAAATTACTACCGAAATATGATACTGTCGATGAGCTTGTAAAGGACATGCGACGATTATTATTACCCCGCAAAAGTTATGTGGCTTTACAAACAAAGCTACAGCATGCTCAACAGGAAAATAAAACGGTTCTTGACTTTGGAAAGGAAATTTCAGACTTGTTTATAGACCTGACTATCTCGCAGGCAGATGGAAACCCTAACAACTATAATGTTTTGCGACCTCTTAATGAGAAATTGGCAATAAAAAGGTTTGCCGACGGGCTGCGAGATCGTCGGTTAAGTACTATAATCGCTGCGCGAAACTTCGATTCCTTGACAGAAGCAGTCCAGGCGGCGCAAGATGAAGAAATTCAATCCGCTACGGGGGAGATGATAGGTATGTATAACTCCAGTTATCGTTTCAACACAGGGAGGAGACCTCAACGTGGCCAGTACAGAGGAGGTCGAGGCTATCAACCCAACTCCAGAGGACGCACGCATAATACGTACCGGCGCACGCCTGCTCAGCGATCCCAGGTACCGTACTCAAGAGGTAATCATCGTGGAAGTAATTATTACGCTAACGGAAATTATTCGGAAAATCGTGCAGAAAATCATTCCACTCAGGGTAACATGAATCTCGTGACAACAGAGGGCAATGATCCAGATACCACGGAACAAGCAAGTCCCAATAAGGAAACGCTGAATCATTTTTTTCGGGACTGAGTTTATGTTATCATGTAGCAGTTTAAACAAAGTTTCATTCTTGATCGACAAATGTGGACATGACTTACTTATAGACACTGGAGCATCGATTTCAGCTATCAAATCCGATTCAGTGAAACGTTTACAAATACCTTCCCATAAAGAGAACATTACGGTCAAAGGTATCGGAGGAGATATTTTTTCGGAAGGGTATTGCTATTTAGAGTTAAAGTATAAGGGGAACATTTTTACGCATAAATTTTTTATATTTAAAAGCCTGCCTTGCAAAACGCAGGGAATTTTAGGACAGGATTTTCTTAAAAAATATCGTGCACTTATAAATTATGAGTTAAACAGTTTAGAATTAGTAACAGAACGGAACGAACGGGTTACATTACGGGTTGATTACTTGACACCCTCAAGTGATTCATACATTATTGTACCTAAGCGTTGCGAATCAATACATTATATTCAGTCTAATATAAGGGAAGATTGTGTAGTAACTTCTCAGGAACTATGCGAAGGAGTTTTCCTAGCCAGTACATTGTCCAGGCCAATTAAAGGAAAAATTCCGATACGAATTTTAAACACTAGGGATACAGAAGTTAAATTAAATTCAGTTCAAATTAAAACAAATAATTTAAATGAATACCTTATCTGTAAATTTGATAGGCCCAGTATAAACGCGGATCGGGTGAAATTATTATTCACATTACTCAATTTGACACATTTAAATGACGAGGAACAAAAGTCAATTGAAAAAATTTGTGCAAAGTTTCCAGACGTCTTTCATTTACCTGGCGACAAGTTAACAGTCACTTCAGTATATGAGCAAACTATTGAGCTAAAGCCAAATAGTACCCCCATTTACACAAAGCAATACCGTTTACCCCACGCCCAAAAGGCAGAATTAGATAAGCAAATTGATAGCATGTTAAAAAGTGGGATAATAGAAGAAGCCAGGAGTGCATGGTCTAGTCCGTTATTATTGGTTCCGAAAAAAGTTGACGCTACTAAGAAAAAAAAATGGCGCGTAGTAATCGATTACCGTAAACTAAATGATAAAATACAGGACGATAAATTCCCACTTCCCAACATATCAGACATATTGGATTCTTTATCGGGAGCGGTGTATTTCTCGCATCTTGACTTATTTCAGGGATTTTTTCAGACGAATTTGCAAAAAGACAGTAGGCCATGCACAGCGTTTACAACTGGGAAAAATCAGTACCAAATGACAAGAATGCCAATGGGCTTGAAATCTAGTCCCAATAGCTTCAGTAGGATGATGACAATAGCGATGTCAGGTCTAAATTACGACAAATGCCTGGTCTATCAAGATGACCTTGTGGTGTTCGGTCGAAATTTGAAATCCCATAATCAGAACTTAATGGACGTCTTCAGCAGATTACGTAATGTAAATTTGAAATTAAACCCACCAAAGTGTAATTTCCTACAAAAAGAAGTTTTGTACCTCGGTCATGTTATTTCAAAAAACGGTATTAAACCTGATAAGGAAAAAATAAAGGCTTTAGAAAATTATCCAAGGCCACAAAGTGTTGATGAAGTCAAGCGCTTCGTGGCCTTTGCTAATTATTACAGAAAGTTTATTTCGAATTTTGCAGAGGTCGCGCAACCCTTAAATAGGTTATGTTCAAAAGGTGTAACATATTTATGGTCAAAAGACTGTGAAAACGCGTTCCAACATTTGAAATTGGCGTTAATAAATCCGCCAGTATTACAATATCCTGACTTTACTGAAGGCAGTGAATTTATTTTGCAAACAGATGCTTCAGGGATTGCTATTGGTTCAGTGCTATGTAATAAGGATGGGCGGCCTGTAGCTTATGCCAGTCGCAGTTTAAATAAGGCCGAAATTAACTATCCTACCATTGAAAAGGAACTCTTAGCAATAGTATGGAGTGTCAAGTACTTTCGACCATATTTATACGGCAGAAAGTTCAAGATACAGACCGACCATAGACCTCTTGTTTATTTGTTTGGAATGCGTGACCCCTCAAGTAGATTGCTTAAGTTCCGGTTACAATTAGAGGAGTATAATTTTGATATAGAATATCTAAAAGAAAAACAAAATACAGCTGCGGATGCTTTATCACGCATTATTATGTCGTCTGACGATTTAAAACATATGAACGAAAGAACAAGGATAAATGTGTTAACAAGAGCTCAACGTCGTAAACTACAAGCAGCGGATGACGAAAATATTAGTAACAATGAGTTAATTGATAACACCAACATAAATTTGAATAACAGTCAACCGAGAGTGGTCGAGATAGTTAAAAAACCAAATCACTCTACTGAAATTTTGCTAATTAGTAGTGGAGAATTGCGTAAATTAATAAAACGTGGAATATGGTTACAAAAATTTAATAAATTATTATATGCACCGAGTAAATGTACTATATACTTAGACCGAACATCCCGATCATCAATATCGCGAGACGAATTGGTGAGGGATTTGGTAAGTTTATGTAAGACAATTAATATCGATAATATATGTATACTGAGAAATGAAAATAATAAAGAATTCATTGCAGGTCTTATAAATGAAATAAAAAAATATCAAAGTTGGCCGGGACCTCGTATATGTATTGTAAATAAGGTGCAAAGAGTAAATAACGTTGATAACATAAAAGTAATATTGAACGACTTTCACTTGTTACCCACAAGTGGTCATGCGGGCATCAGGAGAATGGAGAGTAATATCAAAAAATACTATTATTGGCCAAACATGCATAAAGATATAGTAGAGTATGTTTCTAAATGCGAGCAGTGTCACAAACAGAAATATTCAATAAATACTAAACAACCGATGGTAGTAACGAGTACGGCTAAGTCAGCATTTGATAAAGTATTTCTAGACATAATGGGGCCACTGCCCAGAGATGTCAATAACTACAGCTACATACTCACATTGCAATGTGAGCTTACCAAGTTCACCGAGGCGTATCCATTACAAAACAAAGATACGGTAAGTGTAGCGCGTGCCTTAGTAGATAATTTTATTTTAAGGTTTGGCATACCTCGTGAAGTCGCCACTGATCGGGGGACAGAGTTCCTATCCAGTACAATGAAAGCAGTATGCCAACTCTTAAAAATCAATCAACTCTCCTCAACAGCTTACCATCACGAGAGTATAGGAGCATTGGAGAATTCACATAAAACTATGGGTGCGTACCTTAGAATTAACTGTGAAAATAAAACAGGATATTGGAGCAGCTGGTTACCATATTGGTGTTTTGCGTACAACAATACGGTACACACTGAAACTAAGTATACACCTCATGAACTTGTTTTTGGTAGGAAATGTATCTTACCGAATAACTTATCGGGTAATGTCGTAGATCCTTTATACGCCCACGATAACTATGCGTTAGAGCTAAAATATCGACTTCAGTTAGCACAAAAAGACGCTCGCGATAATTTGCTTACTAGCAAACTCAAGCGAAAAGCTAAGCACGATGTCAATTTGAAACCTGTATATTATAAGAAAGGCGACTATGTACTATTAAGGAATCCATCTGAAAATAAAATGGATCCAGTATATCTTGGACCATATTTAGTGTTAGAGGACTTGGATCCTAATGTGAAAATTGTCAATAAAGGAAAAGAGGACATAGTTCATAAAAACCGTACGAAGCCTTTCAATGTTTTAAATTGTAATCACTGACATGACATGGAATGGCTTGTCATTTATAATGCAATAAAAGGTTAGTTTTAGGAACATTGTATACTTAGATTCATAATTCATGATTCATGTAAACTACTATATATTGTTTACTTTCAGTAATAATTTTATAATCTGTAATGTATTCAAAATGCAAAAAAAAAAAAAAAAAAAAGTGTAATTTTTACCTTATATAACACTTTTTTTTTTTTCCCAAAGGGGGAAGGTGTAGTGGTAGTGTAACCAAGTAACTTTAAGACTATTGTAATCTCATATATAACGGTGTGTTATCCCAATAAATGGTCAGTCTTATATCAGCATTCAGTTGCTTCATTTCTATCCTTACGCCAATCCTTACAGTTCTTATAAGTAGCATACTTACTCTGGGTGCATCGTCCTCACATAATATTAAATTAATTTTTGTATACCAAATTTTGTAAAATCATTATTTGAAAAGAGTAACTATGGAGTTTCTTGTCCGTTCTTCTCCATAAGAATCTACCTTTCCGAATGGACAGTAGAGCCACTTTATTAATGTAACATTATTATTTTACTGAACTGTAAACGATGACGTTCAAAAGTGCCGTTTAATGGCCTAATTGAAATAAACGTTTTGACTTCGACTAAGTTCAAGAGACTACTACAAGTGTAATATTATTATTTGAGAATAAATAAACAATTTTTTTTAATTCCTTTTTTAATGGCGAGTTTTCGACTATTCGCCATGGGGAAAGGCGATTAATCGGTATTCGACTATTCGCTATAACAACTATTCGCGGCATCTCTTGTCCTTGAATTAGGACCCTAAAGGATGTTTTAAACAATGAAAAATACAAGAAGAGGTTACTATTTATACTGATTATATTAAACTATCACATTGATATATCTTAGCTTTTGTAACATGTCCATGAAATAGGAAGCTGTAACGTAAATGCTGTGCAGCCATGTGTTCACGTGTCCCTCGCTGCTATGTTACAAAAGCTGAACATTTGATGTATGCATTTCCAGCGACATTTAATCCAGGGACTTAGGGGGAGAGTAGTTCAGGTACACAAGTCCAGAAGCCTTTGCCTGAAACAAACAATTCATATTTAAAATACTATTCTGCTTTTCTCATTAAAATTGTCAATGATCGATTTGGTAATTTAGTGCCCGTTAGTGTTTGTCTGGATTAATTTAAAGTAGTATTCAAATATTTAATGTTATCATTGTAGCCAGCTGAAATATATCTGCTGATGAATAATTTTTAACAATTATCTAGATTCTAAAGTAGCCAAACCTCTAGGATAGGCCCAAAATACCTATCAGGCAAACTTCATAACAATTGGTTCACTGATAAGTTAATCCGCATCTAAAGAGAGGTTGGCTGGATGGAACGACGACTGCCATGGCTCACGTACAATTGTCCAAAAGTAGAACTAAGTACAGAAACCAAAACCCAATAGATAGATTGAAGATGACCGAAAAGATAGTAGAAGTCCGAAGGAGCTCAGAGCAGTGCTGTGGAAGTAACGTACCAGGACCAAAGTGCCGGCGGTGAAGGCGACGCCGAACAGCAGCGCCAGGTTGTAGCGGCGCTGCTGCGCGTCGTAGTGCGCCTGCCAGGAGCCGCGCGGCACCGGCAGCTCGTCCATGCTGGGCGCCTTGAAGTGCTCGTTGTGGTAGCGCCGCGCTGCCAAAACCAAAACCACACACACTCAGTACTCAGCTTCATCACATAAATAAAAGGTATTCTTAAAACAAAAGTAAAATCACTACATATTATAAATCTGAGTGTCTTTCTGTCTGTACACAATAAACTACCAAACAGGTTTATGTAAAAATAAAATACTTTGAATTTTTGTAAATTGGCTGAAATAGAATTCAGCTAACTCAAACATTGTTGAATATTTTGGAAAAGATCATGCCCGCTGCTCAGATATCCATGAGACAGAGCGGGTTGCTAGTGATTGCCGTGAAGCCGAACACACAAGGTATGTACACGATCATATGAACCAAGAATGTACATGGTTATTGCCCCACACACAAACAGATGGGTTTTAGTCAGTATGAGTCTGACACGCCCTTCTGCTCCACCCAGAGCGATAGAAGTCATTTTATGATTACCCATCCTTAAAAAAAAGGGAGTAGTTAACTACTATTTTATAATCTGGTTCCTAATTACGATTAAAAGTAGTTAATTACATGTAGTTATGATTACATGTAACTTAACTACAGTAATCAAACTACATGAAGTAGTTGTTAATTTGATTGATGCAATCTAGTTGTCATAATTACTGATTATTTGAGTTCTTATATTTTGCAATTAAATAAACATGTAATGTGTTGTAATAGGTTTTAGAATCAAGCAGCATGAAAAAACTTCAATTTATTTCATGTATGTTTATTTTCATTAATAATTAATACAAGGATTGAAGTTTTAGATGTGTGTATTGACATGTAATAAAAAAATCAAAATTACTTATCAAATATAAACTCTAATTTAAATTAGGTAATTGCGAAAGAAATAAAATATGTGAATAATTTTTCTTATGAAATCACAATCTATTAGCTCTAGCTCACATATTGTTACCTAGAAAGGTAGGTATTTGAGATAATAACTATTGATTCATGTACGAAATAAGAATTCTAAGCTAAGTAACAAGTTTAATTATATGTTGAGATTATTTTATACTACAGGTACAAATATATTGCAATGAATATATTGCTTTATGACCGTGGTTCCAAAACTGTAACCAGTACCTAAGTAGGTACTGGTTACAGAGGTAAGCAAATAATATCAAAAGTAGGTAGATAGGATCGGTACCTCTACATGAGGATAATGATAACTTAGTTCAAGTAGTCTAAACTGACAGAGTTAGGTTATCTCTGCAGATGTTATGTAACATTCTACTTTTCTTTACATTTACCCGCACACCTATCTTAATGATATCTAAGGCTTCCAGAAATCCAAGAAATCATGAATTAAATAAAACAAGTGCATATCTGTAGCAATGTTTACTACGAATATGTTCTTGCTTAAGTATCGATCCTCACTCAAATAAAGAAGTCGAATAGCACATTTTACTTACCAGATTGCTGGAACAGCCTGGATACAATGGTTCGTGAGACATTCATTGTTAGTTATTAACCAGTTTGCTTTTCCCGAAAACTTAAGAACGGAATCGTTTCAGTGATTTCAGACTTCAGTCACTGCAGAAAATTTCTCGTAAGGAGTAGAGAGGGGACTAGTTTCTCGAAATATCGAAATTTTTCCTTTCGATATTTTTTTCAAAACAATAATCAACGCATTGATAACAATATACAAGTCATTTCGAGTTGGTATCTAAATTGTATCAAAATCTATATTTTAACATTTGCCTATTTTAAAGCAAAACGACATTTTGCCGATTATCGATACTTTTTGTAGCTTCCGACATCCCTAAGGACTACAGGATCGAGAGGGGCAGGGGCTGGCTGATAGTGCGGACCATAGATTATACACTATAATACTAGTAGTGAGGACCGTATAGTTTATTACTATCCTCGATATCTAGTGTTACCAATATGACAATAGTCGATTTTAAGAATCGTTGTATTGAAAAAAAAAACTTTGTTAGAGATAATATGGACTCATTCTCGCTGTTTGTATGCAAAGAGGTGAGCAGAATCTACAATTGCTTCTTTCTCGGTCTTTTCAATTTTAATTACCAATGTTGTTTCAGTGACCTTTTGGGCGACACTCGGTGCTGATATTGTGGTGTCACCCCGCAGAAAGATCTTTTTTAATTACTACTATTATTGTATTCGGTTAATCGGCCTCTCCTTGACAGTGGCGCAGCTAGAGGGGGACCTCTAGCTGCGCCACTGCCAAGTTATGAATTGAAAATAGCTGTTGCTGAGACGCACGTTTTTTTTTGTTTTGTGTATTTTTGATTTCACCATGTGAAATGAACATTAATGATGAGTCGACTTGTCAAAGGTGCCTCTTTCTGTAAATAGTATACTTACAACGTCTCAATCTTTTACTTTTTAGCTATGGCAGTGTGGCATAACTAGGTAGGTAAGTATATAAATATTCCTAAGGAAAAAATCTATCATAATCGGTTCATAACTCATACATGCATGGTACCTAGTTATTATTATGATTCTTATTCCACGCCAAATATCTGAAAATAAACTAGAAAAACTTTTCTTACAAAAAAAACACTACTAAGTTTCGGAAGTCGGTGTTTTTGGTTGTTGCTTCGCATTTTAACAACGACTTCTGAAATTAAAGTTATTTTATACTTTGTAAGTACTTACCTAGTGTTTTTTAATGGAAGTCTGTTGTATTTTTTGTGATAAGTTTTTTTTATTTTTACAAGTTTTTATTTAACTTGCAATGTATGTAACTATGTTCGGATGGAATCTTGCAACTCAATTTTGAAGCAGATATCTTCAACCAATTGAGCTGAAATTTTGTGTACACGTTCGGTTTGGAAGACAATGCATTGTTAACTATGTGACGTCATTCTTAATCCAACATGACGGTTCATTCAAGATGGTGGACTAATTATTTTTAATGCACTCATACAATATGGGTATCAAATGAAAGGGCTTGCTAAGAATAACTCGAAAAATAAAATGACGTCACGCTAAACCCAATATGGCGAACTTCTAAAGCTCGAAATTATAATTTGAAGTAGATATCTTCAACCGATAGAGCTGAAATTTTCTAGGTAAGTATACACATGCAGTTTGGATGACGATACATGGTTAGCTGTGTGATGTTATTCTAAATCCAACACGGTGGAACACCCAAGATGGCGGATTATTTATTTTTAATGCATTCCTACAATATGGGTATCAAAAGAAAGGGCTTGCTGAGAATAAGTCGAAAAATAGAGTGGCGTCACTCAAAATCCCATAAGGCGGACTAAGTTTTTAATGCTTGCCAACAATATGGGTATCAAATGAAAAGACTTAGGCACTGAGAATACGAATGCGAGTTTATAAAAAATAAAATGTTGAACATAGTTACATTTATATGTAGGTACCATATACGTATATAGCCATATGTTGAACATAGGTAGGTACTCTGTTGTTCCAATCCATATGGAATTTGTGAGAAACATGTCTAGCGATAGCTGAACAGTAAAAAAATAAATAAAAAAAAACCCTTTTTAAAAAACGAGCTTTTATTTAAATGCACTAAAAAGAAAAAATGAAAATTTTACCTTCAAACTTTTACTATCAACATAATTAGGTATATAATGTCATCATTACACAATGTATATGATATAAAAGCTTGTCTCGAGATTTACTTACTTGTGTAGATAAACAAGTAGGTACCTAAATTGAATAACTTGATGTGATTGATTTTAACCATTAAAATTTTCAAACTAAGTAAATACGAGTACCTACCTACTTACTTACTTAAATCTCAGTATCTCACAACACCACTGGAAAGTCACAGGAAAGCATAATACCTACGCAATTTCGTTTACTTGGACGACATATTTTTTCCAGCTATTTTTATTTAAAAACCAAACTACCTACTGAACCGATTTTGATGAAATTTCTATGGGACCAACCGGAAAGCATTATCCTTTCACATATTTTTTAAAAATAATTTAGCAAATCGATTCATAAATTATGAGGTAACAAACATACAACCGAATTGAGAACCTCCTCCTTTTTTTGAAGTTGGTTAAAAAGGGTCAACTTGGAGACATTCCGTAACCTACAATAAAAAATCGGCCAAGTGCGTGTCGTACCACACACAGTGACACCTTTCACTGTGTGTGGCACGACACGCAGTGTAGGGTTTCCGTAGTTACCCTTTTCGTTAACCATGACAAAAAATAAATAGCTAATTTTACTACCTATAAGGAATTTTACTTACTAGGAATTATACGAAATTTCTAGTTATTCAGTTACATTTTGTAGGTTGGTCGGCTATCAATACATTCCCCACCTACAAATACGTGCCCATTTACAAAAAAACTCGCTGCCTGTTGCCACATTAACAACATAATAAACGCTATCAGCGATGACAACGACTGCGAGCCTCGAGATTACGCGAAGGGAAACGATGCCAACGAACGACATCACACGAGAGTGGGGTCAGCGTCAGCCGCGCGTCGTTAGTCGCTCAGTCGCGAGAGGCGCGGGCGGCGGAGCGCTAGCGCAACACAGCGGACACAGCTGCGAGTGCGAGCAGCGCTGCGCTTCTTTGTTTACTTTGTGCTTGTGTTCCGAGCGCGGCGCACTAGTCGCGAGCTCGCGAGATGCATCCTCCCAGCTCCGTGCGCGGGCAGTACGTAGCACTGCACCGTTTGAGGTTCTGAAGACAAGTGGTGGTGCGTTTGCGATATGGAGTGGTTCAAGGGGCTGGCGGGTCGCGCTCGGCGGGAGCCCGCGACCGACGAGGACGAGGCGGCGCCGGCGGGCGCGCCGCTGCTGGAGACGGCGCAGGAGCGGCGCGAGCGCTGGCGCAGCGTCTACGTCATTTACTTCACCATGTTCCAAATGTCGCTGGGCTTCAGTATCGTGCTGACCGGCGTGTGGCCCTACCTCGACAAGGTGAGCTGCACGCATACTCGCACTACACATACTACCCGTCAAGGTGTTCAACTAGTCGAAGTCGTTCACTCGGGGAAAGTGCGTGAGGTCACTACGTAGGTACCTATTTACTAAAAACAGAAGTGTCCAGTTAAGTAGCTATAAGTCCATAGTGCCCATCTGCATCATATCTGCATTGATCAACAATTATTGTCTCTAAACATACCTACCAAAAATGCTTTACTTGACCAAAAAAAATAGAAATGTTGAAAGAAAAAGCTGATTTGAATATATTACAGTCATTGTTGACTTCAAATTCAGATTACCTATTTTGGTCGACTTGGGTAACAATAGCGTTGATAGTAACAGGTAAAGTAGTACAAGATAGCCTGCCTATTAAGTAAATTAAAACATTATTTATAATTATTAATAAATTATGTGAATTTATTGGTAGGTTTGGTTAGGTCGAAGTTTTGGGGAGTTGTGTAAACTTGTGTATAAAGTAGAAAAAAGCATGCACCTGCCTAAATCTTATTTAATATAATGATATAAGTAAGATATGAATGATAATTATCTACTAGCACGCATTGTACTCACAACATAGTGACGTAGGGCCAAACGGTGTTGTACACGCATTCAGCATTGGTATCATCATCGTCTTGGCCATACGAGTAGGTACGCGATTGATACCGAGTGTTGCTCAAAAGTTTTGAAGTCAACACATGAAGAGAGTTATTTTTATTAGATAGGCATTACATACTCAAGGTAACCTTTGCCCTCTCGACTTTTAATTCACTGGTCAGGCGGTACAATAGGTCCTCTCTATTTTTAGAAGATAATGAGGTGGGATGGGCCTTCAGGAAAGTTGATAAGCAAGCGGCAAGTCATTACTTCAAGGAAAATTGAGCGATGTTTTCATTCATTGACGAAGGATAGTTGTATTGAACCCAATTTTACGCCTTTTCATATTTCGAGGCAGCGTCACCCGATGCTTGTATCCTCCGCCCTCCGTCCTCCGTCCTCCTTGTATCTGTCACCGGAAAATGGCAAACTCTGTAAGATTAAGTATAAAATAACGTGAGAGATTGTAAACTCTTGATAAATTGTCAACTGAACATTTGGAATACTTTTTTACGCATCCATCGCATTTTTCGGTGACATATCCAGCATTAGTGCAGGACATGGGACATACAGGGGCTGCATCTTCAGCACTTCACCTCATACAGAAATATAACTAACTTGATAAGTAAAGAAAAAGGATACAAGATCAAGCATGGCAAGCTCCGCTTCGGAGATGCTACGAATGATATTCGTAGCATATCGATTAGGCTTAATCGATACTTATATTTTTAATTGAGGGTTTTTTATGTTATATTTAAATCAAAGTGTAAGTTCGCCCCCTCCCAGCGCCCATGATAGTGGAGCAACCAATCTACAGGTAACCACTTTAACCTGGAACAATGGCCCATGCCTACTCTACAGCTAATGTTATGTCCCATATTGTAAGACCGGAGTCGCGGGAGTACTTCGTTCGCACGGATTTAGTAGGTACTCCACTCCACAAACTTGAACACCCCCTCTACCCCTTTTAAAAGTTAGTTTTGGAAAATTAAGCGACGATTTTCATCAACTCCATTTTCACCAACCAGCCATTTCTACTGATTCTGTGGTCTCAGGATCAGCGCAACTATTTACCCCGTACACCCCGATAGGGGTTGATTATGCAAAATTGTTAGATCTGTTTCAATTATCTTTTAGTTTGTTCATACCAATTTTCACGTAAATTGAAGCAAATAATAATGTCCTCCCCTAAAAACTTTAACACCCTTTTTCGCCCCTTTAGGGGTTTGTTTTCGAAAAATCCAAACATTTAATATTTTTATTGAAATCATTATTGCCGTGTTTCAACTTCATCGGACCAACCTTTAACATTCTCCCCAGTTCACTCTAACCGCATCATTTTTCTAACTTAGAGCCTCTTTATTCCTGTCGTGAATTTTAAACGAAAGGTCCGATTTGAATAATTTAATTGTAATTTACATGTACGTAATCAACTTTGATTATCAATTCATATTATGATACCAAGATCACCACTTTTCCATTCCACGCGGATTTGGATTGAATAGTTTGAACAAAAGCGGTTATTGTGACTTAACCAAAATAGTTAGACATAAAGTCAAAGTCAAAACGTTTATTTCAATTAGGCCATTAAACGGCACTTTTGAACGTCATCGTTTACAGTTCAGTAAAATAATAATGTTACATTAATAAAGTGACTCTACTGTCCATTCGGAAAGGTAGATTCTTATGGAGAAGAACGGACAAGAAACTCCATAGTTACTCTTTTCAAATAATGATTTTACAAAATTTGGTATACAAAAATTAATTTAATATTATGTGAGGACGATGCACCCAGAGTATGCTACTTAAAGAACAAAGTATCACCAGCAGAGCTAAACTTATTAATTTCCTAAAGAAATTTAGGTAAATGGTACTCACATATTTAGAAACATTGGAACCATTAATTAAACAACAGTGTGTGAGTCAACTGAAAAATAAAAACACAAAAAAAGAAACAGTATATCTATAAAGTCAATACATTAATCAACCAGTTTGACCTTCACCCTTGATTGTCCTATGGAGCAGGACCAGCATGTTTCCAAGCATTCTTATCCTGAATGTAATCTTCTAATTTATAATATGCTTGTTCACAAAGTGTACTTTTAACATGAGTTTTAAATTTTCTTTCATTTAGTTCTAATAATTATGTCAGAAGGTATTTTGTTGTAACATTTAACACAATACCCCATGAAAGAAGTGTGGACTTTAGCTAATCTAAAACATGGTTGATCTAATTTGTCTTTATTTCTAGTATTAAAATTATGTCTATCACTACTTTTACTAAAAAGATGTCGGTTTTTCCGCACATACATAATATTTTCATAAATGAATTGGCAAGGGACTGTCATAATATTAATCTTTTTAAAAAGTTCCCTAAGAGAATCACGGCGACGCAGATTATAAACGGCTCTGACAGCTCTCTTTTGTAAAATAAATATGGATTCAATGTCAGCAGCCCGACCCCACAGCAAAATACCGTACGACATAATGCTGTGAAAGTAAATAAAGTAGACCAAACGTGCGGTTTCTACGTCTGTTAACCGTCTTATCTTTCTAACAGCTTACGCGGCTGAGCTTAGACGACCCGCAAGAGATGTTATATGAGGCCCCCATTGTAATTTCTCATCCAATGTGATACCTAGGAAAACCGTCTGATTAATGAACTCCAGTTTTTCTCCATTCAATATGATGTCACATTCGCTACTTTTAACATTTGGTAAAGAAAATCTAATACATTTAGTTTTTTTTTTATTTAAAACCAAGTTGTTTGCCGTAAACCAATTTTGGACCTGATGAATAGAGCTATTGACGTCGTCAATCAAGATTTTGTGAACGTCGGTCTATTTTAAATATAAGTGATGTGTCATCCGCAAATAATACCATCTTTGGTTGATTTTTAAGTAATTGGGGCAAATCATTTATGTAAACTAAAAAAAGGAATGGACCCAATATTGAACCTTGAGGAACGCCCATTGTCGTTTCCGATCCTATTGAGTTTACACCGTTTATCTGAACTTTAACCTGTCTGCCCATCAAGTATGAACTAAGTAAACCAAGGGCTCTATTCCTAATCCCATAGTGCTCAAGTTTCAACAAAAGCGTCTCATGGTTAACGCAGTCGAACGCTTTCGAGAGGTCGCAGAATATTCCAATGGCATCTTGCGACTCTTCCCAGGCGTTAAAAATGTTCTTTATTAGGGTGACACCGGCGTCAGTTCATGAAAGATGGAATTTTTATTAAAGTGACGTAACATCTGACTAAGCATTAACTTTTCAAACACTTTACTGAGAACTGGCAGAATTGACACCGGCCGATAATTGTTGGGTTCTTGAGAATCACCCGATTTGAACAATGGAACGACTTTACTGTGTTTCATGAGATCCGGAAATACTCCCTTGTCTACACTAGTGTTAAATATGACAGCTAAGTAGGGGGCAATAGTTTCAATGATAGATCTACAAACTTTTACAGATATTCCCCAAAGATCTTCTGTTGATTTAATTTTAAAATCTTTAAAAGCTTTTATAATGGCCTGGGGGTTTGTATGTTGAAACTTAAACTCCGATGGGCATACCTTTACATTCTTTCTAAGTAAGTCAGCAGCGAGCGTGGATGACGAGTTGAGAGCTTCTGTAGTTTTAAGAGGAATATTGGCAAAGAAGTTATCAAATTCCTGAGCTACCTCTGCATCCGAGTTTATTTGGCCATGTACAGTATTTAAATTAAATTTAGTTTCACGCTGTTTCTTCATACATACACATACCCTCGTGGACTGTTTATAGGTAATCATAAGTACTGTAATAATGTACATATTTTTTATGAATCGTCATAGCAATCGCTTCAGATATCATTCTTTTCTTGTGTGATTTCTCTGAATAACCTCATAATCCGGTGACATCTTGTACCGAAGAGGCATCACTCTAGTGGGGTCATCGTGTGTTTGATTTTCTCAAAGTATCTTCGAACAAGTTTTCTCGATAGTTTCTTCTTTGTTCTACCCTCTTTCCATTTTATTTGGGCCTGGGTTTTCTTGTACGTCTGCGCCAGAGAGCTCTGTCCTGGATTGTCTGTTTGCTCAGGTTTTCTTTCTGGATCTCTTTCTGCATAGAACACCAGCTGGCGGGCGGTCGTCCTTTCTTCGGTCGGCCGGAGATATTGAGGGCCTTTTTGATGAGGTAGTCTTCATCACGTCACGCCAACGTTAATACATAACAAGCTAGCTATTACTATTATTTTGATTGATGGAGTGTTGGATGAGTGGAGGATGTAAGATTTAGATTTAGGTGGTACTTATTTGTAGATACCTAAGCATCTAAGCATTAGCGCGTACCCCGCGCCATATCTATGCTGTATAGCAATCATTACATCTAGATAGTAATAATATTGATGTTATTTTGAGACCGACAGAGCGACGTTGGTTTCTTATGTTACAAATCAGCTGCCATTGGTTATAAGGACGAAACACTTAAAAAGCGACTTTTTTCTCTTTTGACCAACTACCTAACATAACATTTAGATGTGTTGCGTACATATCTTCTGCATAATCAAGGATCCAAGGGCCTAGCATGAATGTTTTTGACGTATACGTAACGTAACGTAAAATTTTACAGTTCTATTTATAATACTCGTTTCGCACATAATATTTGTTTGAATTAGATACTTACTATGTTCATATATTTTGTATGATACAAATTGTGTAAGTCACATAAAATGAAACCAAAAAACTATGGGGCTGTAGTTTTTTAAAATTCACTTAGGTGCGTTAATGACCGACACTGTAACGTTACTATACGTCAAAACATTCGTGCTAGGCCCCAAGGGCATACCCAGGATTTGAGCCAGGGGGGGGGGGGCAGCTCATGCCTGTTTCGCTTTATGCACTGCGCCGTCGATGAATGTGGGTGCGGGCGGGGCGTTTGTTCGCGCCCATCCCAAATATTCCCAGTTGCCACGTATTGCCACCAGGCAATCGGGCATAAAATTCCCGAAATTGCCACCGGTTTCAGCATTATAATATTAGTATGATATTATGAGGGCTTTACAAACAAATTTTTTTTCATCGAAATTGCTTTAATCACTTATTATTTTCAAAACTTATAATAAAGAGGAAATATTTGTTTGTTTGATACGATTTAGCTTAAAAACTACTGAAACGATTTTAAAACTTCTTTCACCATTAGGTAGCGACATAGTTAACTTAAAGCAGAGGCTATATTTTATTTTCGAAAAAAGTAATGATCCCCACGAAAATTGCAATAATGTAACTCAAAGTAGTAGTAAATAAATTCATTCTTTGGCGTGCGCTGAAAAATCTATAATACTATAAGTACTTAAATCTCATTATAACCTGTAAAAAGTACGCAAGGGTATATGTCTTAACTATTATGGTTAAAAACTTTTTTACAAAGAAATACAACCGACTATAATAACTTTAAATTTCGGAAGTCGGTGTTTTTTCGTTTTTTATCACCGACTTCCGAAATTTAAAAAAGTGACATTATTCTCATGAGTGGTTGTACTATTTTGCCGTTAAGGAGTTACTTTGAAAAAAACACAGTCGAGTGAAGTCGGTTAAAAAGTCAGAATGATCGCTTTTTGTTTAAATTATTCAATCAAACCTCGGCTGGAATGGAGAAGTGGTGATTTTGGTATCATTATACTAATCCTTATCCTTTTAAATAGTGCGATCATTAACGTTGGGTATGTATATGTAATGTACTTTTAATTATTCAAATCGGACCTTTCGTTTTACGACGGGTATAAAAATATTAAAATGTTCTAAGTAAGAAAAATGTTTCGGTTAGAGCGAACTGGTAATCTTAATGCTTCGATGAAGATGGAACACGACAATCATGATTTCTATAAAAAAAGAATTAAAAATATTTGGATTTTTTAAAAATAAACCCCAAAAGGGGCAAAAAGGGGTGATGGAGTTATTAGGACATTATTGCTTGCTTCCATTTACGTGGAAATTGGTATGAACCAACAAACATCATGGTATGAACAACAAAAATCGTTGAGCTTAATGCACAAAACTAACCTTTGAAGTTTGTGGACTACCTACTTAATCGCGGACGAAGTCTCAGGCAAAGTACATGTACTACATGTACAGCATACGGACATACTTGACCAGCATCAACACCTCCGTCAGCTTGTGTCTAATTTCCAACATTGTAGTGACACCCATGAACTGGCATTGAGGCGCATTTCTGAGTTGGAACTGGAATTAAGCAGGGCTCACAACACCTTGACCCACTTGGAATCTGTTAAAGCCAGTGAACAGTCTACAAGGACCTGTAGCCTATATGATGAGTTAGTTGTTAGCGGGTCGGGACCCATATGTGTCGAGCCAATGGTAACAATAGATTTAACTAAATTGAAACTAAAACTAAATTGTCCACTAGTCACAATAAGTTAAAAAAATATATTAAAATTAATCGATTTATTAGAAAACTTCAAAAGTCATTAAAACATCAAAAAATAAACAAGTTAAATACAAAACTTAGACTAAACAAACTTAGTTACAAGATTGTTATAGTGAATTAGAATTATGGAAAATAATGCATGACAATGACACTGAGCGTCTTCAGGAGGAACTGTTTATAAGGGAAAATGCACTAAAGGATATCTTTAGTAAATATGAGGCTTCTCAACAAGACCTGAGTAAGCGCATGCAGGAGGCCAATGAGTTGGTGGACCTGGTAACGTACAATGCAGAGAGGTATGAGTCCCTGACTAATAACCTTTCTTGCAGCTGTGCTTGCTCCCAGTCACCACAGCCTCAGCCCATAACATCCACACCCCCGCTGGCTCATCCAGTTGGTAGCTGTCATGATAATGTCAACATTAATACTACTTATGTTTTTTCAGACCAATTTGGTCAGGGTTTTGGTAGTGTATTTAACCAGTGTTCAACACATTATGTAATAAATAATTGTTCACCCGGCGCCAGTTTTAGACAATTAATTAGGAATCTTAAATTAACTAAGCTAAATCCCAATTCAACTATCATATTATTATTTGGGGATAGTTTAGCTGTAAGTAAAAAAGACATAAGTAATTAATTGTGTCAATTTAATGTTACATCTCAATGAATCCAATACTTGTAAATTTATTATGTGCTTTGCCATATTCTGAATACTTATCTGAGGAGCAAAATAGGTACATTTTTGATTTGAATTTACTTATTTATAATAGGACCTGTCATCATAGTGATGCTATTTTGTATTTTGATTGTAATCAATTTATTACTGGTTACAAACTGACTAATTATCATATGTACCACCTAGTTGTAGGAGACAAATTGCTAATCTTTTAGCATACAATATACAGTCTGACACTGGTACATGTAGTGTACCAAAGGCTACTGTTAGTGATGATACTAACATTTTTATTGATACCCCTAGTATTAGTTTAAACTATTAGGTTCGACAACGGAAAAGCCTCATATGTTGAATGTTGTACATCAAAATATGCAAGGTCTGTCCGGCAAAGAACTAGAGTTAAGTTTATTTATAGAAAATTATGATGTTCAGGTTTTATGTCTAACTGAACATTGGTTGAAAGAGCATGAAGTAGCTTTTTTAAATAATGATTACTTTACCGTACAAAGTGCGTTTGTAAGAAAAAGTGCCATTCGCGGTGGTTCATTAGTCCTTGTTTCAAACAAGTTGAAATGTAAACAACGTTTAGATTTAGTTAATCATTCTATCGAGCGCACTGTTGAGTTGTCATGTGTTGAACTCGAGCGATACATTATAATTTGTGTTTATCGACCGCCCTCTGGTGATTTTGGTCTTCTCGAATCTGTAATGGAGGATTTACTTAATAAGTTAAAGTCAAGTAGTAAAAGTATAATTTAATTTAATATTTTAGATGTTACTCCACTAAGTATTCGGCTTCTCAATCTGTTTAGGTCTTATAATTTAGTTAACTTGTTTTTTGAACCAACTAGAATCACGGCATCTTCATCTACTTGTCTTGATAATATTTTTAGCAAATGCGATTCTGAAAATAAATTTGTGTTAAGTGACCTAACGTCTGACCACTGTGGACTACTAGTTAGCTTCCCTATGCCACTAAATAAAAAGCCAAATAAAATAGTATACCGGCCTTATACATCTAGTCGTTGCAATAAGTTTAAGCATAATGTATCTAAAAAACTTACACCATCTATAGCAGAACATGAACATCCTAATGATATCTATGGAGCCCTTTTTGATGTTGTTCGGAATGAGTACCAAGCTTCATTTAAGTCAAAAACTTTAAACACTATGGGTACCTCCATTGGCTTCAACCAATGGGCTACACCAGGTATTTAAAAAAGCAAAGCGAGACTATATGAGTTATATGGTTTAAAAAAATATAAGTTTGATAATCCTTTTCTAGAGTATGTTAGAAATTATTCTAAATTATTTAAAAAGATTTGTGCTACTGCTAAATCTAAATTTTTAAGTGACACAATTAAAAATTCTAAAAATAAAGTAAAAGCGTCTTGGAAAATTATTAACAATGAAACGGGCAAGTCGGTTAAACAAGAAAATCAAGTAGAGATTATTGTTGACAATAAATTAATAAGTAAAGCAACTGACGTAGCTCAGGCATTTAATGTTTTTTTTTGCTAATATACCTATAACTACGACTCGCTCCTTAAGTTCGTCCTCGTCTAATGCTGAAAACCTTTTACATAGTAGTGTGCCTAAATGTAGTCAATTATTTAGTTTCGAGCACGTAACACCAAGTGATGTAGTTAATGTTTTCAACACACTTAAGACAAAAAACACAGGTGATTATTGGGGCATTTCCATTAAACTTTTGAGTAACAAAGTCGTAGCCCCTTACCTTGCTGTTACTTTTAATAAATGCGTGGATTTAGGAACTTTTCCTGATCTCATGAAAAGTAGTAAAGTCATACCTTTATTTAAATCTGGTAATAAAAATGATATAGGAAACTTCCGGCCTATTTCTATCTTACCTGCATTTAGCAAAATATTTGAAAAGTTAATACTCAAGCAATTGCTAAGACATTTTAATCTAAATAGCCTCCTCCATAATGAACAGTATGGATTTACAAAAGGTCGTTCAACCACAGATGCAGGTGTTGCTCTCCTGAAACACATATTTAACGCATGGGAGAACAATGCAATTGGAGTTTTCTGTGATCTCTCCAAGGCCTTTAATTGCGTACACCATGATACGCTTTTGCGTAAACTGCGTCATTATGGTCTCCAAAAGGAAACTCTTAACGTAGTTGATTCATATTTGCATAATAGGTTTCAATGTGTAGATATCAATGGTGTGAAGTCCTCCGGGCTACCAGTTCATTTAGGTGTGCCTCAAGGTTCTATACTGGGTCCATTCTTGTTTCTGGTGTATATAAATGATTTACCATTTTTCTTAAGGGGTATCTGTGATGTAGTTCTCTTTGCAGATGATACCTCTCTTGTCTTTAAAGTAGGTAGAAATAGACAAGATTTTGATGAAGTAAACAGTAGGTACTCTCTCCATGGTTACGGATTGGTTTACGACAAATAACCTAGTTCTCAATGCTAAGAAAACAAAATGTATCAAGTTTGCCTTACCTAATGTTAATAATCTAGGACCGAGTATCATCTTAAACAAAGAGATGCTTGAAACAGTGGACTCAGCAGTATTCTTGGGAATAACTGTTGATTCTAAACTACAATGGGGCCCGCATATATCAAGCCTGTCAGGAAGGCTCAGCTCGGCTGCCTACGCCGTCAGGAAAGTAAGACAATACACTGACGTTTACACAGCTCGGTTAGTCTATTTTAGTTGTTTCCATAGCGTTATGTCTAACGGTATCCTATTATGGGGAAGAGCTGCAGACATACAAAATATATTTGTGTTACAAAAACGGGCTGTACGAGCAATATATCAGCTGGGGTCAAAAGTTTCCTTAAGAGAACTTTTCAAAGATATTGGAATTCTCACGGTAGCATCTCAATTTATTTTTGCAAACATATTATATATTAGGCAAAATATACATTTATACACTAAAACCAGTGATATCCACAACACACACATATCCATAACACTAGAAACAAGCACAAATAACATGCACCATCCCATCGTCTTCGAAAGGTCCAAAGATCATTTGTGGGGCTCGGTATCCGTTTTTACAATCAGCTACCTCTATCTTATTTTACCTCGTTTAAAGCTAAAGTTAAATCTAACCTTTGTTCGAAGGCACACTATTCAATCAATGATTATTTAGACGATGATAATAGTTGGTCGCAGTGTTGAACGCAAGACATACTTCGTTTTTAATACTTCGTTTTTAATGTTCTTTCATAGTTAGCTTATGACATATGAGTTCATATATTTGTTAATTTATATGTCCGTAGAGGTCAAATTATTTGTTTTTTTTTTGTATTGACTTAATACTCTCATAAAAATGTTTTATAATGAGTGTATTACAACATGTGATTAACTAGTGACTTCGACAGTTGTATGATTTTATTCTATCCTGAGCAACCGGCAGCAAGTTCGTCATGCTCCCTTAGATTTTACTGCTTGCGGTAGCGTCGGGGGTCGGGTTACCTCTTTCCCTCAAATATGGCGAGGGGGGTAATGACTGATCTTTGCGTTATGCTCGTGAACGGGTGCTGCTTGTGGTGAAAGATCGTCTTGTTAGCCATGGTTTTTACTATTGTTATAACGATTATATGCTTAATGTTTAATTTTGATGGCCCTGGTTTATCACTTGTGGCGTCGAGTCACAGATCTTTTTATTAAATTCTACCCTCTGCACGTGTAAGCGGGCACACCCTTCATATCTGGAGGATAATTTAGTTTGATTTGATATTGCTTTTATGCTTGGTTTTGTCTGTTTATGCTGGCATAATGGAGTGTGCTAGCTTACAAGTAGCGAATTATTAAGTTTTATGTTTTTACGTGTTACCTTTGTTGTATTGTTTTCTTTGCAAGAATACTGACTACTTACATACCTTAGTATAAGTGATAGTTCTTATAACTCAACAGACAGATGTGTTGCTGGGGAGTTTGTTGCGCCACTTCTTCTTCCCGCTACAACACTAGGAAGTGGTGACGGGCGGGCGTTTTGGGGGACTGTCTTTATGTAGAACGTTGACGTTCAAAAAGTGCTGGCACTCAGCCTAATTTGAATAAATGACTTTTGAATTTGAATTTGAATTTGAGTGCTAGTTGATCATAAAACGTAGTGTAAATTCGTATCATAGATAATCAAAGTATTTGCAATAATTAAAATGCTGTGGAATATTCTGAATAAAATAATGTAATAAATATGAAATAAAAAATAATTGACGAGTGGAAAGATGTTAATTTTCTAACACTTCATTTTGCATAAAGATACACGTTTTTAATTCTCAGGTTCTAGTTTCCAGTAATAGAAATTGCCAAGAAAATTGAAGTTTATTTTTTCTAGCTGGGTACGCCCTTGCTAGGCCCTCAGTAACATAGATTCTTACCTTACTGTTGAGATAACAAACAACAAAGAGTACGTTAATGTGAAGACAAGTGTTTTAAATTCAATTCATAACGAGTGAGTGAGTCATTAGTAGCTGTGAATCTGTGATTACTCGTTATCGCGACACGCGGGCGACCTGAATGTATTACATTAACGAAAACATTAGAGATCGAGAAAGTGACAGTGCACGTCTAGAGCGGCTCGAGCAGCGCGCGCCGAGCGGACACGGTCACGGACAGGCACGGGCGCAAGGCTAGTCACAACATCGCGGACCTAGCCTACATGCATAGCGGAGACAGTGGGAAGGTCACCTGCACGCACATCGCTCACACGTTATACACATTCAGATTGTGCCTACCGATATCTTATATTTGCGCTATCACTACACTCATTGTCTTCCTTTTGTAATATTGCTACACTTATCTATTGTATGTACAAGACTGTGATAACGTCCAGCTGAGCGTGCTGTGGTGACGCGGTGTGCGACAGTCACCGGGAGCCGGCATGCCGCGGCCGCGCGAAGGACGTATGCTTCAACTCTGTGATGCATGCTTGGCGTCGTGTGAAGGCTAAAAATAGTTGTTATTGAGAGGCAAGAGGTCGGCGCGCCGCCGCCGTCCGTCGTCCGCCGGCGAAGGGCGCCGCATCACAGCACTGTGCACCTCTCGGTGACGCTCTTTGTGCGCCTGCCAGCCGGCCATGCGTACGAAATCCCACAACTATTTCATTCATCATTCATCCCAATAATATACACGATGTAGACTATAACACACTTACACCTGGTATACCTGAAACTTGAACAATGGCCAGTGACCACTGGATGCGTAGTATGTAGCGAGAGACGCGGTATAAAATGTTGATCTCACTGATTATGACCAACTGGAATGAAACGATAAAAATGTTTTATCCGACTGTATCATACCTACTTAGCAAATTAACAAAAATTTCAACCATACATCAGTATAATTCAAAACTATTAATTGATTATGTCATTAATATAGTATTGAATCGCTCTTTGTTTAAAACAGGTAAACAAATAAGTCATGTCAGATGATTCACAAAGGAATAATGACTTTGCTCTATAAACTGAAAGAATTTGTACCCTGAGCCAATCTAAGTGCTATCGCGAAGTAAACAAGATTCGTGTTGATAGGTGACACAGACACATGCAAGGAGATTGTTGGTAGGTGAGCTAATCTAATTAAGAAAACAAAATCAACGCTTGTACTTGAGCCACTCGAGGTCTAAACTAAACAATAACGAGCTAATAGTTCACTTAGCGCTGTATACCAGTTGCGCAACATTCAGCTTGTGGCAATGATATATTACCAACTACGTCATTGGCTCGTGGTCGCTAGTTCGTTACCTACAAGTTAGTTATTACTCATCATCATACTCCAGCTCTTATCCTCATTTGTTTAGCATTTCTCAGTGTTTACTTTCGAGACGGTCAATAGCCGCGTGTCATCTTTTGCAATCCATTGGTCTGCTTCTGCTGCCGAAACAGGAATTATGTATAAGTAGCCAATTAATGCTGCAGCAGATCCTAATCAATCAATATATATGTATGTTATAGTTAGGGCTGCATCATCTAATTCGCCGACGCCGCCGCGCCGGAATAAGACGCAACCAAAAAAAAAAGGATCAAGGAGGATGAAAAATTTTTGTATGAGCGGGGGAGAATTTCATTATCAAGTGTTAGATGCTTTCACACTTGTTCAACGGTGTTTTCACACAAAATACCTGAACGATTGACATTAACAGCGAGCGAAGCGAGCTCGCACATCTTAGGAGCATTTGTACACAAACAGAACTAAGTTAATCGGCTCGTACGGAAAGACTTTAACAATCAAGCGAAAAGAGTAACTATGGAGTTTCTTCTCCGTTCTTCTCCATAAGATTCTACCTTTTGCGAATGGACAACTAGAGTCACTTATATTTTAATTTTAAACTGTAAATTTGACGTTCAAAAGTTCCTTTTAATGGTCTAGTTGAAATAAATGAATTGACTTTGACTTTGACTTTAACAATCAAGCGAATTCGAAATCGTGGGCGAGCGAAGCGAGGTCGCAAATTCAAGCATCCTGGCTCGGATCGGATTAGAAATTTCTCTTCCACTCATAAGTCAAATCTAGTTTGATAAAAGTTTCTTTGTCTACTTATATCTAAAAAACTGAGAAACAATAAAATTATGTAAGAGCAAGCGGAGCGAGCTCGAAAATGTTGCCTTGGCTTAACCGGATTTTCCCGGGCTCATTTTAAAAACCCCACCCGGACACCCCCGGATGCCCCCCAAACTAAGACAAATCAGTATAAGGATGGCTGCCCAATTTGTCAAACACCGATGTAATGACGGGAGCTAAGTTCGCTCGTTCACTTCATGCCATTCGAATCCAACCTATCCGTGTCGGGGTGCCCTAAGCTCCCTTTTTTTTAAGGATGGGAAATCATCAAATGACTTCTTCTGGGTCGTCGTCTTCGTTTATTATATTGTTTCATCGATAAAAAAAAAAGTTTTTTTGTTTGGGTCCGAATTCCTTAACTTATCCTGGATCGTATTTTACGAGGTTTCGGTGGCAACTTGAAGTGGTAAGAGTATCATTTGAACTCAAGTTCAAAGTAACCATTCTAGAACATACCGTTTATATAAATTATGTCGTCAGGCCGTCAGCCGTGATCAGAAAATGGTTTGTTCCGTTGTTATGTAAGCTGAGTGTGTCGTGTTCCAGCTGGAGCCGGGCGCGCAGAAAGAGGTGTTGGGACTGGCGGTGGGCGCTAACCCGCTGGGGCAGCTGGTGTTCTCGCCGCTGCTAGGGCTGTGGGCCAACCGCGCGGGCTCAGCGCGCGCGCCGCTGCTGGCCACGTTGGCGCTGTTCGTGCTGGCCAGCGTGCTGTACGCCGAGCTGCACCTCACGCGCCCGCACGCCAAGTACTGGATGGTGTTCGCCAGGTTCCTCGTCGGAGTCAGCTCTGGTGAGCCAACTTCATTCCTTTTGAAGTTAATATACGCATTTAATTTACAAAACTTACCTGTGTGTGTTTCTTAGGTACCAGTCATTTCTATTTTGTTCGTCAAAAAGTATAACTACCCACGATCTGCATCAGATGTCTGAACTCGAAATTGTGCATACTTCCAGCGAACATAGCGGTGGCGCGTTCGTACCTGTCGGCAGCGACGCTGCTGAGCGAGCGCACGCGCGCCGTGGCCGTAGTGTCGCTGGCGCAGGTGCTAGGCTTCGTGGTGGGGCCTGCACTGCAGGCGGCCGCGGCGCCGCTGGGCCCCGGGGGCCCGTACGCGCCGCCCGGCGACCTGTCCTCCCCGCTGCGCCTGGACATGTACACGGCCGCCGGCTGGATCAACGCCGTACTCGGCTTCATCAACTTCCTGCTGTTTCTGCCGTGCTGCTTCAAGGAAAGAAAGATCGCTGCCAGAGAAGCCATGATTGCGCAGGGCACGGATAACGGTGAGTGCTGTTTTGTGTTTGTAGCGTCGAGGTAGCGGATGATGACGAGGCTTTTCCATCACTCGTAACACAGCTTCGGGTAAAGCCGCTTAAACATTGAATGGTTGATTGCAGAAAAAGAAGCGCTGAAAGCCCTGAAGCCGGACCTGGTGAGCAGCTGGACACTGGTGGCGGCGTTCTTCGTGCTGGTGTTTAACTTCGTGCTGCTGGAGACGCTGGCCACCATGCTGACCATGGACCAGTTCGCGTGGAGCAAGCGCCAGGCGCTGGAGTACATGGGCGTACTCATGAGCGGCGGTGCCGTGCTGGCGTGCCTTACCTTTGCCGCCATCGGCCCCCTCACCAGGATCTTCGAAGAGCGGTATGTCCAACTCTATGCTACATTATTATTTTTTCTTTGCGCTTATTTATATCATCATCGAGGGCAATCTCTAACCGTAATCAGCTCAGAAGCTAATTTTGCATTATCAATAGATTAACCAAATTTTACGTAGAATCTGGGAGCTCCTGGTTAAGTACTATCAGCCGCATGGAACGGTTCGTGGATATAAACTTATGCTTCGGAACGCATCTCAGGCTGTTGTTTCCGGCTGTCGTTGGTAGAGCTTTGAAAGTCGTTACAGTAGTCAGAAGCTAGAATATCTGACACCAATCCAGTCATGCCAACAGCAAATATCGTGTTAGCCAGTTTCTGGTTGTGTGGGAAGTTGTTTTATGTAAAATACTGATATTCTCAGTAGCATCCGGCTAGACTGGAAGCCGACCCCGACGTCGTCGGGACAGGGGGCAGATTGATGGACTTGTAACGTGCGGGCAGTCCGTTATCTTTTACTGTTGGAGTACTGCACCTAGTGACAGTCCTCGGGCGGGGATTCTAGGGGAATTAAAATAATCGCCGCGGATACGTACCTGTCATAGCTCTGGTAATTGAGTACCTATGTACATACATACCCTGTTAAAATATTCATAAACAAAAACAAGTATGCATGTACGCGGAACCTTGTAATGATTAAGTGGTTACTAACCACTTACGAAGCGCGAAATGTCTGTCGCAGTTCGCCACATTCCCAACATTGAGTACAGCACTAGTCGTTGTGGTAACTCTTGGCTCGCTCGTGTCCGGCAGGGCGCTGCTGCTGTGGGGCGGCTTCCTGCTGACGGGGCTGGCGTCGCTGCTGTGCATCCCGTGGGGGCCCGGCCCGCCGCCGCTGGCGCCCGCCAACGCCACGGAGGCGGGCGGCGGCTGCCCGGCGGCCTCGCAGGCGTGGTGCGCCACCTCGCGCGGCCTCACGCTGCCGCAGTTCCTGGCGGGCTACGCCTGCGTGTCCGTGGGCTACTCGCTCGGCGTCACGCTTATACAGACCATCTTCTCCAAGGTGCTGGGGCCAAGGCCGCAGGTGAGCGCTCGCACACTAAATATTTTAACTTTTTGGAAAATAGGTTTAACAGGATTAATGTCAGTGGTGGTCAATGATGGTTACTCACAGTCGTAGGAGCAAGCCTGTTGAAATACTGGGCACGAAGGCCGACTGGTTGCGTTTGCACGTGTTGTTTTGTAAGGTCACGTGGCGCTCGTGTCCGCAGGGCGTGTGGATGGGCGTGCTGACGGGCGCGGGCTGCCTGTCGCGTGCGCTGGGCCCGGTGTTCGTGTCGGCGGTGTACGCGCGCCGCGGCCCCGTGGCCACGTTCGGCAGCACGGCGGCGCTGACGCTGGCGGCGCTGGCGGCGCTGCGCCTGGTGTACGCGCGCCTGCAGCCGCCCCCCCTGGCGGCGCCGGCACCCGCGCACGCGCCGCACGAGATGCGCCCACTCAAGCCGCCGGACACCTCGTGACGTCACGCTGCGCCCAGCGCGCGCTAGTGCAGTGTGTCCAACTCGTACTAGAGAGTGCTCGACCGAGAAGTGTTCCACTTGTAGCTGTAACTGTAAGGCGGGTCGCGTCCACCAGAATGAAGTACCTTCGTATTACGTGTTTAAGTAAGCTATTTGATTAGTCTAGACATAATAATAAATCTGTAGAAATCGTAAATAAGAATGAGTTAGATACCGACTATTTTCTTTCTTGTTGCGAGTTAAGTCATATAGATATTGGACTGGCAAAAGGTTCAAATTGATCAATCAAATATGTTTATTTGTAGGTTACTGTAGGAGCTCGTGGCCAAAGAATAACAGCCGCACGGGTCGATCAAGGTTAAGCAACGCTTGCCAAGGTTGGTCTGTGGATGGGTGACCATCTTAACATACCAAGTTTCCTCCGTGCCTCGGTGGGTACGATAAGCCGTTGGTCCCGGCTGTCATTTGTAGATCTTTGGTAGTCGTTACGGATTGTCAGAAGCCAGTAAATCTGACTCCAGTCTTGCCAAGAACTACTGGGTTGTGGAGGTCTGGTAGGCAGCCGCTCCACGTAAAATACTGGTATTCAGCTGAATCCGGTTTGACTGGAAGCCGACCCCAATATAGTTGGGATAAAGGTTAGGTAGATGTATCTAGTAATTTGGATTTCCGGACATTTGAATTCGATATTTGTGGGTATGATCCATAAAGTTATTCTCAATCAAACTACGAGACAACTGGCCTCCTCCTGGTGAGTGTTCAGTGATTCTCTGCAAGTGCAGACAAATTGTAAACGACTATACGTGTATACTGACACGTGTATCTACACATCGTATATGTACCTACAGTTAGGTCTAGAATAGCTAAGTTGTTATCATTTTGTTGGTATGAAGTGTTTTATTGTCGTTGTGATAAGCTAGCGTTGGTTGTAGGTAATCTTAAGACTGAGGTGAGGTATCGTCTGCTATACGTACGTTGGCAACGATTCACGCCTTATACAGGGTGTTTTATAGTTGTATGTGTAATACAGGGTGTAACTAAAGTTTGGACGACTATGTTTATTATGAGTAGGTAGGTACCTACTCATAAATGATAATTATTTTGTAATTTCGTAAGCTGGGAACACTTTCTGACGTATTTTTTTTCTAATCAAATAGAACTGGATGATGTCGGTGTTTCCCAGCTGACTACTTACTCTGTGAAGAAACACCGCAACAAACTCAGATGTCTAAGTAATGGTTGCTTTATATCATGTTCCTCGTAGTTCCACATACATTATAGAGGTATGCGGAATAGGGTCAAAAGTCCCGCAAACCTCCATTAAAAAGGGAGTGTCCTCCGACCCACGGTTGTTGTGTCCGATGGGCAACTGTCCGATAGTTGATATTCGGACTGTTATTATGTTTTAATCGCACAGAGAACTTTGCTTGCGCGATGCAGGATTTCGTTGGTAGTTCATCGCTGACAGGATAGGTGGCGTTGCGGTTGTTTTTGTTGCCGTACTAATTTTGCTTCGTTAGGTTTTCTTGTGGCGGCATTGATGCCACTACAACACCACATACTGTATCATGTTCTCGTGCCGTGATGCTAAGATATCGGAACCACCTTCAGTTAGAACACCCTGTATTATTATCAAAAGTATTACATGTGTGGATTAGGAACTGTTATCAAAAGACTTGTATTAGACAAGTATTAGAACCAGATAAAGAAGAACACATTGTTATCAAGTAACGATACTAATTCATTGAACGAATTACTCTGCCTTGCCCCTTTAGCCGCCCCACTAGTGGGACAAAGTAAAGATAAAAAATATCTTTATTCATTTCAATAAACATACAAAATAATTACTATAATACTCTTAAATAAGTAATTGCAAAATTTTCATGTCGGTTTTTAGATTTACGGCTGGTCTCAATAACAGTAGCTGAAACGTCATGTTTGCCTTTCAAACATGACGTTTCAGCTACTGTTGTTAGCTAATTTGACAGTTGGTTAAAAGTAGATACGTTATTGAAACCGGCCGTAAGAAGTGGCCTACTAAAACATTGCTAGTAGTAGTGGAGCAACTTGTAGTAGTGGACTTCTATAAGTTGCTAGTTGGTGGTTTGAGGGGTTAAGTAGAATAACTCGATTGTACGTTTTGTACGCCATGCCACGCTGTTCGCGCCGTCCTGTGCTTCACTCGTCGCCGCTCAACGTCACCTACTCGTAGTTAAGTCAATGCTCAATCCGCTCAGTACTTCTAATGCATAATGAATAGTGATTGATGTAAATAAATATCAAAACTTGGTATAAGATGTATATATAATATTTTTGTATATTTTGCTAAGTATCTGTATTTTTTTTGACTTCGAATAAATTTAATAAAATAATAAATAGAAAGATGTCAAAGACTTTTTGTTACCTACCGCACAAAACTTGATGACTGACGAAATTTTAAACGTAGGATTGAAACTTTCTCCATAGTAATAGGTGTTAAAGAGGCAAAGTACTGTCCCTTTCTGTTTTTCAACCGACTTCCAAAAAAGGAGGTTATCAATTCGACTGAATGTTTTTTTTTTGTATGTTTGTTATGCGATCATTCCGTCAATTATGAATCGATTTTGATGATTCTTTTTTTATTTGAAAGCCAATACTCCTGAGGTGGTCCCTTTGTCGCCAAGTCAGAATCTAATGATGGGATCCTAGAGAAATCGAGGGCAACCCTCATATTTTAAAGGCACATACAATGTTTTTCATATACTTTCTAACGCAATTCAGATAATTGTGCCTGGTAATCAACATCTCATCTTGCTGAGCTGATGATGGAAGGTATAAGTTAGGATCTGATGCTGGGATCCCTGGACATATGTTAGATCTATACGCAAATCAGATATACTTGCTATGTCCCCATCAAGAACAAACCTTGGTCGCAGTGCCCCTATGAACCGACTTATGGCTAATTATAATAAAATCAACTACAACAGCACCATTGACATCTTTGCCGATACTTTTTACCAATTCCGTAAAAAACTTATGCTTCCTACCCACTCATAACATTTTGATATCGTTTATTGCAGTCGTTTCAAATCTAATCACCCATTGTTATTGGTTGAGAAAGTCGAATATTTTTCTAAATTTATTTAAAAATATTGTCCTACTATAATATTGTGAAGTTGATCATACCTATCTTTTAATTCTAATTTGAAACAGATCTCATAGTTGTGTATGTATAATTTTATGTTTAAGCTGTGTACTTCTATAATTCATGTGTAAGTTGTTTATGTAATATGTTATAGTGAATAAGTCGTTGGAGTACCTTATATAATAAAAATAAATCAGCGATATTTTCTCCAATTGTCAACCGATTTGGATGATTCTTTTTTTGAATTGAAGAGTGTTTTTCCAAACTGGCTCCATTTCAATTTGGTGAAGATCTGATGAAGGATTTCGGAGGTAGACAACGGAACTCTTCAATAAATGACAGCAAATCACCCGGGATTGCTGAAATCGCATGTCTGTTTATTGATTACACCTGTTCATAACATAACATCACGCTGGTACGCTGTGAAGGGGTACGCAGATGCAAACAGGTCAACCTGAATTAACATGTTTTTAGGGTTATCTATTCGGGCATAACTTTATTGTTTATTAACCGATCTTGATGATTCTTTTGGCATTGGGTTTAGTTATAGCTATATTGCATTTGCACTGTACTGTGAACTTCAAAGATAAACCAGTGACCTCCTCACCTTAAAATCAGTAAAAAGTGGTACCAAAGCAAAGTAGATATTTAACGATGAGCTGGTGTGGACTTGGACTGCGAAGGCACACAAAGAAACTCGTTAACGGCAAATAGTACTACCACTCATTATGGGAATAATGTCACTTACTTGTGGGGATCACCAAGGGGAAGTTGTTTTTTTTTTGTGAAAAAGTTTTTAAAAGCCGTAATTGCTGCATTATTAACATGGCAACTACATAAATTATTATTATGTTATAATAGGCCAAGTAAGACCCAAAAAGTCTCTTAGTATTTAAAGTTTCTTCTTCAAACCAATAACGTTTATTTGTAGACAGTAATGTAAAATGTATATGTAAGTCAAGAGACCCCACTAAATTGAAAATTCGTACTTCTTGTAGAAGCGCATTGCATAAAAGGAATAGTTATAGGATGTCCATTAAAATTTACAATCATATTCCACGTCTGTTGAGAGAACTTTCAAAAGCAAATGAAGTTATGGTTAATGGAGAACTGCTTTTATACCTTAGATGATTTTTTAACTGTTAGACTTAATCTCTGTAAATTATGTGTCGATCTATTATTGTATTTGTGAACTATTGTATTCTATTTTACTGCACCAAGTACTAAATTTTCGCATGCCTCCTATAGGTGAGATGTGTAAAGCACTACCTACTTTCTTGTGACACCCATTGTCATATCTCTGGCGAAATAAAGAATTAATGATTTGGATTTTTCAAAAATAAACCCCAAAAGGGGCGAAAACGGGTGATGAAGTTTTTAGGGGAGGAAAAAGAAAGAAAAATGTTTTAAATTATTGCTTACTTCAATTAACGTGGAAATTGGAATGAACAAATAAAAGTGGGATAATTTAAATAGTCTAACAAATGCAAAAAATGTGCTATCTAGGTATATATCTTACCTATATATCTACCTATCTATATATATATTAATCTACCCTTGACGAGGTGAACGGGGTGAATAGTTGCGTTGATCCAGAAACCACAGAATCACAGCAGAAATGACATGGGTAATTAATGAAAATCGTTGTACTTAATTTTCCAAAACTAAGCTTTAAAAGGGGGTAGAGGCCAGAGGGGGCGTTGAAGTTTGTGGAGTACCTACCAAATCCGCGCAGATGAAATCACGGGCGAAGTGCTAGTAAACAATAAAGTTATGCCCGAATAGATAACCCCAAAAAAAATAGTTGACTTGTACAAATCTGCGTACCCCTTCCGGCGTAACGGCGTGATGTATTGTTATGAACTGGTGCAAACAATAAACAAACATGCGATTTCAGCAATCCCGAAAGATTTGCTATCATTTATTGAAGAGTTCCGTTGCCTAGCTCCGAAGTTCTTCATCAAATATCGCTGGACGCTGAATCCGGCCAACTACGAGTCAGACTCTCACAAGCAGGGTTCCGTACCATAAACCAAAAAAAAACATTTCTTGTATCGGAGCCCGTGACAGGCAGACAGACGGACAGTGGAGTCTTAGTAATAGGGTCCCATTTTTACCCTTTGGGTACGGAACCGTTAAAAAGACATTCAGTCAAATTGAGAACCTCCTCCTTCTTTTTCAGTCGGTTAAAACTCAACTTTTTGCTTGCTTGCTTGTCAACGACAAAGCACCGCAGGCCTTCTTGTATGTGAATATTCTTCCAACCCCAGGATCTAAAGCAAACACTAAAAATACTGTGTTTACAACACGTTTATTGATTGCCAGTAAGTACCCAACTATCACAGTTGACTACAAAATATTAATAAGTAAGTATGTACTAGAATAGTCATTTATGATACTATTGCGGTAAGCTGGTTTTTACAAACGAGTAGTTCGTCGAGGGCTTACTAATGTTTTTACCAATGTAGGCACGTGTGCCATACAACGTTTTTCAACACATTTGCGAGAAAATCGTACATTATAGGTAATGAAACAAACTTTTAGTTTTTAAATAACACTCGGAAAGTCGCAACAACCTTTGACGTTCCTTTTAAAATAGTGCGAATTTGCAAATGGCATCACGTGCACGTGGTGAAAATAAGAACTACATCTTTCGCCTCATTTTCTCTTTAGTATCTATTAAAATGAGACAAACGTATTGAGCACAAGCGCTTCCAAGGAGGTTCGATCATTCAGCTTATTTCTAGTAATAATAGTAGTCTCTCTGTGTCTCCTTGGTGGAATTCTTGTATTTTCTAATGGTTATTTAAAAAAAAAAACCGTAAAGAATACACACGGCGCTATACAACGAGGAGTGCGGTAAATAGGTACTTAGATGAGAGTACCTATTTTACCACTCATTCCAATGCATGGTGCGTAATTTTTAACTTTCCAACAATACATGCTTCATAAATGCAGTTTTTGAGCAAATGTGTTGAAAAATAATTAACATTAGAACCCGTTCCTTGCAAGTTTCAATATCATCGTGTCCCGAGGAAGGGTGGACAACAGATATTGTTGCTGGTGAGGTTGCAAAAACCAATAGGTTTCATACAAAGTATCAAAATTTTGCTACGCCTAGATAGCGGCTTTGTAGGGTTCCGATCGTCACCAACCAAACAATTTGCTCCATATACGTACTGCACCGATTCAGTTGAATGGTTCACGTATGGACTTCTGTGGTCCAAACACGGACGCGTAACTTAAATAATTAAAAATTAAGTATGGGGTCACTTTTAGGGGTAAATTAGAAACTTTAGCAACCCGCCATTCATATCCAGTGGTCGGAGTAGGTAGAGTTATTTAGGGTCACTGGCCTCAAATGTATATATTAATATGAATATGACACAGATCCTGGGATTTTAAATTTATTCGCTGACTGAAAGTTAAGATTAAATATTAAGTAATATTGATTTCGATTATAGTTTACCTAATCTGAGCAATGTAAAAAACAACCTAACCTACGTTCGTACCACCGCGTTATGTGTCATGTAAGTTTAGGATTAATCTAATTTTAATGCGGTTTTATCTAAGTTCAGATATAACGAGGCATATATACACACGAGTACCTCTAAAAATCATCACCAACCTTAACAAGTATATTTTATTAAACCCCAGTGTTAGTGAATCCCGGTATCTCAGTCATGTCCATACTATGAAACCTTAAAGTACCAAAAATAGCTCTACCTACTCCGACCACTGGTCATTTCAAATGAAAAAGATTTTTTACTCATGTCTGGTCGTTATCGGTTGCTGCAGATTATGTTATTGCCTTCTTTATACACTTGTACTGCGATTGAATCCTTAACCTAACGTAGACGTCGAGATCACAAATATTTAAAATAAATAACTATGTTAACAAGCATGATGATAAGCGAGACATTGTTGGACGTGTCACGTGACGCTCCCTGCTGCCTCCAGGCTGTGTGTGCTGTGAGGCCGGGCTGGTAGGGCTTTATTTCCTACATTATACCTGATCTGGGGCTGTATCATGACGCTATAACTTCATCATGATTAGTGAAGTTGGAAGCAGTTGTCGAGCTAATGTCGGTCAAACAGCTTCCATGGAGACGTGAGTGGTCAGCAGGAGCGGGGAGGAGAGGTCAGGTGTCGGCTGAGTAAGCGTGGCGCGCGGGGGGACGCGGACCGGGGGGAGGGAGCGCGGGCTCGGCGCTGCGCAGGCGCTCGGCGTCGGCCACTTGCTGCGGCAGGCGCGCGGCGCGCGTCTCGGGCACGCACAGCACTGCCAGCGCCGCCGAACCGCTGCACACGCCGTACAGCAGCGCTTGCACGTACATGTTCTGACGGACAACATATCATTACGATCACTGCTTGTTTGTTTGACGACACATACTGTTACAGATTCCACTTAATGTTCACAATAATTCGATGCAATATCGCGGTGTTGAGTCCTTAAGCGGATTCTGAGGCTCGCATACTGACCAGCAGGGGCGTCTGCGGCGCAAGCACAGAGCCGACGCGGCCGATGAGCGAGCAGGCGGCCAGCGCGGACGAGCGCGTGGCCGTGGGGTATAGCTCCGCCGTGAACACGTACAGCGAGTTGAACGCGAACGTGATGGCCAGCTTGCCCACGAAGAACAGCCCCAGAGACGTGCCGTCGTGATCTGCAAGTAACAACAGTAACCACACAATGTCCAAGTTCAATTTTCAATTTAGAAGCGACAACAGATCGCCTCACCGACTACGGAACATATAATAATAAATCTCAACAAGAAAAAAAGAGAATTTGCATTTTAAGTATAAGGCAAATAAAATATTGTCAGTGGCGGAACAAACATTTCCAAATTATCAACTGTCACTACCTTACAATACTTACATCATGTAGAGGAATAATGAACTCCTTGAACGAATGAACGATGCATGACTACTGTTTAATTCTAACAGGCGAGGAAGACTTTCGTGGAGCCGATAATTATTTCCATTTGATTATTATTAGTGCGAGACTCTAATACCTCTGGAATATACAAATATTACCTATCTATACTTTGAATACCTACTTTTAAATTCAGTTACTATTCTTCTAGTTTAATGTACCTACAACGGCAACGTAAGCGTAGAAATGTTTAATAATCTACTACACCTTGACATAGGAACTCACAATACTAACTATGCATTATTATTTGATTCCAATTTTGACTTGCAATACGATTATACAAACTTTTCAAAAAATACTGGTGCGATAAACAATCATAGAATTGTTTAAAAACATTCAAAATATTGTTCATACAAATTAATTGAATGTTCCTTCATATGCTGAAATGGTCTCAAACCCCGATATCATTCATTTGACAGATATTAATAATATTTTTCGTAATGTTAATAAAATTGTTACCTCTAATATTGAAAATAAAATCTAGCTTTTTTTTTCTTGTATAGGTAATAATCACATAAATGTGTTACACCAAAACACTAATGGCTTAATAAGCAAATCGGATCTTTTGAGTTTACATCTACTTACATGAACTTGTTTGTTAGAGACAATCGAAGATGGGGTTCCAGTTCATGTAGATATTAGGTATGGTAAACGATAAACACATATACAAAATACTTAAACTAAAAGAATACTGCTGTCCCAGTGTGTCGGAATGATGTGCTATCGAAGTAATTGATCATCTTATAATTATTACATGTAATTTAATTACAGATAACCACAATTCTAAATTTATACCTTTAGCTCATTTCTTTTACAAATTTGAAGGTGTGTTCACTTCAATACTTATTAATATTCTAAAAAATACTAAGTTGTACTTATTGAAAATCTTATTTATTACTATCGCATGAAATTAGGTGTTCGTCAACTAACCCGCTTAAACAGTGGTACCTGTATCGACGATTTAATTCACAATATTAGCGGTAGCAATAGCCAGGTGTTGGAATTAGCCATTTCCGACCACACCGCTCAAATCATGCCCTGCTAAATAATGAAAAATTAATAATTTCACATTGGTATACTTTCAGACAAGACTTTTGTCAAGAAAATATGCTCAAATTATGAATGCGCTTCAAAACCTTAGTTTCAGTACCTAATGTCTACAATTGCTAAGACTCAGAAAATGCATTCCAAGAATTTCACAACATTCAAATTGTTTATGATCTTTGCTTCCCTATTGTAAGAATAAAAATGTATGCTACGAAACTCCGAAATGGATAACTAAAGGCATACAACTATGTTGTACGCGGAAACGTGAGATGCTGAGATGAATTAAGACGCCAAACAAAACTAATAAAAATCATTTAAGACATAGGTACACTAAACGTCTACAATTATTCATCAACTTACTCAAAAAACACAAATCAACTTTACTAATACTACTTTATCAATAATGCCGACCACAAGGTTAAATCAACTTGGAGAGTTATAAACTCAATCAAAACCAATTACTCAAAAGAAAGCCCTAGCCCTTTGAAAATACTCACAGATAATAATAAATGTACCACCAAACCAAATGAGATTGCCGAATTCATTGATCATGATTAATATTATTATCAAGATTATTTTTTGGTTCACCAACAAATAATCATAACCACACCACGGATTACGAAGCCACATTAATAAATTCTAACACTAATTAATATTTTTAGCACCCATTACTCCACATGACATACATACATTTATTAGTGCTCCAAAAATACTAATAGTTCCGGTTATGATGATTGTACACAAATGTGATTAAAAACGTAACTTTTGAAATCACACAAGTTTTTAGTTATATTGTTAACCTGCGTAGAGGTAGATAGCGGCAAGTTTCCTGACGATTTAAAACTTTCTATTATAACACCTCTGTATAAAAAGGACGGTACTTAAACAAAATATGAAAAATTACATATAATATAGGCCTACAGCGCTTGTCCAAGTTTTCTCTACAAAATTCGTGCAGTACAGTGAGGTTGGTGAGTGGTTGACCAGGTTTTTACTAACGCTCATTTGGAGGCTCTGTTCTCCCAAAAAAATAATGTGCAAAGGCTTACCTATGAAGAAGGGTGAGACACATGCGATCCCGCAGAGCAGGAACGCGATGAAGATGCAGAGCTTGCGGCCGATGCGCTCGAGCGCCATCATGATGAGTACGGAGGCGGCAATCTCCATGGACATGTTGAGCGCAAAGTTCACGTGCTTGTTGCCCGACAGCGCCACGGAGTTGATGGTGAGGCCGTAGTACACGAAGGTGGTGGCGGCCCAGCACCAGCCGCACACCAGCAGACGGAACAGCAGCACGCGTGAGCGCACCACGCCCAGCCACGGGCTGCGCTGCGGCACATGCGCCTTCGAGTCGTCCTTCAGCTTGCTCATCAGCTGCTCGTTCACGATTATCTGCGAGTATTTGCGTTATTATGTACAATGTTGGATTCAGAGCACTCCCTAGAAGGGATTGCTCTAAATGATACGGTTCACCAACAAGCCAGCAGTTAGGTTATGGCTGAGTTGTGTATTTCGAGATCGATCACCTTGTTCCATCTCGCAGCTTTCCGAATGACGACAGCGGTCCTATCGGCGTCACCCTTCGCGTGCAGCCAGCGCGGGCTCTCATCCAGCAGCAGCCAGTAGAGCGGCAGCAGCAGCGCCATGCCGTGTATGGTCAGCAGCAGATGACGCCAGTAGGGCACGCCCCATGCCAGCCACGCGAACAGCACGCCGCCCGCGCCGTACGCGATGCCTGTGGCGCACGCGAACGTAGCGCGAAGCGACGGGTGCGCGATCTCCACCACTGTGCGGACACGAAAGCTGTGTAGCAACTTGTGGATAACTTTACTTGCCATAAATTTACTCATCAACAAATTTTAAAGCAAAGTGAATTTACGATTTAGCTCCAGGTCCTAGGATAGTCCGCTATGAATGTAATGTTCTGATTGACGGGAATCAGTAGTGTCTCTCTGGCTAGCCCTTTCCAACTATGTATGTTGGGGTCGGCTTCCAGTCGAGTACAAAACACTATCTGGGTAATACGATACCCCTTGACAAGACTGGTATCAGATTTACCTTGCTTCTGACTATCCGCTAACCGCTAATTGTCAAAGATGTTCAAATGACTGCCAGGACCAACAGCTCAACCTGCTTTCCTAGGCACGAAGGAATCTAGAACTCTATCTCTATTGCACTCATATACAAAAGCGGCGTGTGCTCATACTCAAGACGTATCCGGCGCTGTTGAAGCCGTAGCCCAGCGCCGCCTCCAGGAACTCCATGGCGAGGTACATCTGGTAGTTGACGGAGAACGCCTTCGCGATGCCCATCACGCCCGCGAACGCCGAGAACACGCAGAACGCTGTCCGCCGACCGTACCTGATATCATGAATAATGGAGCTTCTTAGACGCCTATTAAATTTATCTCATTGCTTGTTACGTTTTTCGTCTAATTTAGACGTAAAAACTTATCAAAAATGTTCAGATGTTTAGACGGTATAAACAGCTGAACAAATTTTGATAAATTTCGAAAAAGAAATAGAAGGTGGCCCATTATACGTCATAAGGGATATCTTACGTGTCGGAGACGTATCCGGTGAGGATGAGCGCGAAGGGCAGCGCGATGTTGCGCACCGTGCCCACCATGGTGCGCATCCACTCGCGACACCCCAGGTTGAACTGAAACCACAATACAAACATAGGTATATTTATAGACAATATGTCAAAAACTCACCCTGACCATCTCATTGGTAAAACATATTAGATATGTTAAGAATTCATTACAAAAGTAAAACTACATGATTGAGATTGAAATGCACTTGCACTGCAAATGTTTTTAGAAGTTTCCGTCGACAGAGCAGACAGTCGCAATCAGAAACTTGGAGATGGCTTACAAAAGCAGGTCATACGAAAAGTAACGCCTTAACGCAATTACAGATATCTGAGGCAATGTCTTGATGTTAGATGAGTAGATATTATCTGATCAAGTTCTAAGACTAGCGACAGAAGTTAGGAGAACTAATTTGTTGAAGGTAAAAAAGGAAAAAAGGCGGCGTGACTTGGCGTGGTTAGAACACACGCCATTATCCCAGGGATTAGACAAAAGCCATAGAACGGCGACTGCTACGATTTTTATGCTGAAAAATGGTTCATGAGTGAGTGAGAGTGACAGCTTACCTCAGCGAAGATAGTGTCCATGTTTTCATATACGAAGGTGTCGCAGGCGATGGTGCTGTTCTGGTGGAAGGCGTCGCGGTCGCAGGCGCTCGCGCTGGTCTCAGCGAGCGGCGCGTAGCGCTGGCAGGCCGCACCGGGCAGCAGCGCCATCGCTGCCTCGTTGCCGAACTGCGGCGCGCCGCCCTCGCACTCCGGCACCACGCACCTGTTACAGCACTCGTCATCATTCAATCTTCCCAACCTTATATGCCCTCAATATGTCGGGCTCGGCTTTCAGTCTCACCGCATGCAGTTGAATACCAGTATTTTACATGGAGCGCCTACCTATGTGTCCACCACAACCCAATAGATGGATAACGCGATATCCCTTGATAAGACTGCTGTCAGACTATCTGGCCTCTGACTACCCTTAACGTCGGACAAAGATCTACAATCTGCAAATGACAGCTTTGTAACAAATAAAATCTAATTCAGCCGGGTCGAACCGTGTTTCTAACGTGATTTCTGAGGCACGAAGGAGTCTGGGTATGTCACCCATCCACGGACAGACCTCGGCAAGCGTTGCTTTACCTTGAAGATGGACACGTGTTACTGTTATTATTCAGCAGTATTCGTCATCAGTTTATAATGCGCGGTAACCAACGCTTCCAGCTGGATGTATGGCTCACTACAGCACTGCTAACTAGCAATTGATTGCAAGAAGGTGGGTTATCGTTCTGTTGTCGATAACATTGACACAGTCACGGAGCTTTCTTCGATAAATGCGTAATTTTCATTGTTTTGTATTTCCTATTAAGGGTTATTAATTTATGCTTATGGATTATATTGATTATTCGTATTGTTTTTATCAGGCAGGTGTGTATTGTGGTGTAGGTTGGAATTCTATATAGAAATAGGTTTTGTCTTAGATCTAGAAAATTATTGCGAATGAATGGATTCTTAGAAAGACAGAAAGAAAAATGTTTATTTGGGACTCGCACAAGACAAACAAACCAGTAAAATAAAATTAATAACTAAACAGAGAGAGATTAGATGTTTTTTAATAAGCCTTGTCAGTACTCCGTTCTACACGTACCTAATGACGAAAGACAGAACAACTGTTTAATCTAAAGTATCTCCCAGTGAAGTGGTCTGCAAGAGTATCGTGGCAGTCGCGTGGACGTCATGACGGAGTTTCAGGAGCTACATCATCTACATCTGATCATGAGACTGAACATCGGCAAGCCGTAACAACGCGTCATCCGGCCAGCACAGTACTGTCTCCCTTTTATAATCATAATTGAGGAAAATGGATCAATGGCATTGCTTAGGCACTTGTGGTGGTGGCAGACCTTGATATTATTGAATATTATGAACGCTGATCAAACTGTGTTCACAATGTAAACGACATTCATGGTTCCGCGTATTTGCATTTTATGACACGACGCTGCCTGAAGGCCTGAAGTGACGCTGTCTGTCGATAACAACGCACCTCCTCAGCGTTTTACGTTTTATCGTTTATTTACTTGAGAGCATAAACTATAAATGAAAAAACTTAACCTAAACTTACAACAAACTAAAATATAGCATAAAAAAATTCGTCCTCAACGCTGTCAGCTGGTAATGTCAAAAGACTGGCGGCATTGCCACGTTGAATGGAAATACTTAGCCTCTGGCCAAAGTAAAAGCCAGCTCTTGGGTCACGGAAAGTGTCAACCAGCCGTTTCGAAATTTCTTTGAAAAGGCGGTGAGCACCAGGGCCCCACGGCCCGAGAGTTTCAATCCCAAACGGCTCGAAAATATAGTTACCAATAAGGTCACTATATTTACGCCGCTTGAGGTTTTCCCCAGCCGCAGCAGCAGCACCAGCATAACACGATGAACTAGGAAGATGGGATGGCGCAAGAGTATCGACACAGGTTGCGTCCCACACTAAAGGCCAACCCATCTTCCATGGAAACAAAGACATGCCGTCCGGTCTTTTGCCATCGGAATTAAAAACAGAAAACTTGTTAAAATAAATGACAAACCCATGAAGAAGGCACTCAGACTCAGATAGTAAGCTCATGTGAAGAGCCGTGTAATAGTTTGTGTTTTACTGTAACCGAGGCTAAAGAGATTGCACAGTGATTGTTATCAAACAATCTGTCGATAAGATAGATAGATGTGGTGCGCGCCTGAGCGATGAGCGATGAGACGACCGCTACGGAGACACATCCCCGCAGCCTCACTTATTCACAACGATACGCGCTCGGCAACAATACCACAATAATATTACCAACAGTAGCACGATAAGGTAATTATTTATAGTTAAATTGATCACTCATTACGTGAACATTTGAAGTTTCTGTTGTTCCTCAGGTGGTCACGAACTATCTTGGAGTCTGCTACGTTTCGTCTGAAACTAGTCCACCTACACTTGGTCTGAAACCATTGTTGCTTCAATATTTCTGTGTTAAGCATAAGTATATTGTTGGCAATGCTAGGGGTTTGTGTATCTTCTTCATCTCAGATCTCGTATAAATCAGATAAGCTGTCGGGTTTTCTACCAGATTCTAATTTACCTATATGATTCTGCGTTATTGTGCTGCTACATCCTAACGGATCCATCAATTACGGTTGTTACTTGATTCTGGCTCTGTGATAGTTTTGGGTGTTTAAGTTGTTCACAGCCTCACAGGTTTATGCGGCGCTCATTAGTGAATAAGCACTTATTTCAGACTCTCTGAATACATATATTTTTGGAACGAAGTTCCTTATCGCGCGTTGTGAATGGGGGCTAGACGGAAAAAAATCATACGAAATTGTTGTAACGACACTTTTTTGATTGACATTTGTTTCTTTTATGTTTGAATTTCGAAGAAGAATGTGGTTTTAATTTCGAAATAATGCGTCAAAATATAAGATACAAATATTTTGATAAAAGTAATTGATTAGACACTATTTTTTCTCGCGGCTCAGCTCCTTTTATTCTATCCTAGAAGATGTTATTGCAATATGATGATTTTTCGAAGACAAAAAACAAGAGACTGTTTTTTGTCTTCGAAAAATCATCATATTGCAATAAAAATGTTGCAATGAAAAATCATCATGAATGAGTTTTCTTAATCGGATCTGTATCTACAGTAGAACGGAACAAAGGATTTTACCGTTTATAATAATTATTAGTGTTGACTATTTTGAAAAAAGGAGTCTCGTAACTTATATGTCATTGTAAGTACCTACTTACAATGACGACGTGGGATTGTGTGTACAGAAGTTTTTGGGTACCTACCCAAAAACTTCTGTACACACAATCCAGAATAGAAAGTTGGTATTAATTTCAAATACTACAAACGAAACATTCGAAACAAAAAAAAAATTGCATAATATCTGCTCTATTTTATGAACAAACAGTTTTAAAACTATGAAACGTATCAGTTATTTAGCGGAATAGACTTAATTGGCGATCGTTTGAACGCAACAAATTGAAACTGAAAACAATACAAATATTTTAAACATTTATATTTTTTTAGTTGTGAAATACTTTTTTTGTTTGATTAAATACTAGCTATTTCATGCGGTTTCACTTCTCTATCAAGAAACAGAACAGGGATGGTGTTTTTTTTCAAGGATAACAAGTAGGCTACGAGAATGAGTGCTATGAGTTATGACACAGCGATACTGAAGCTTTCAATCTGCAGAAGAGTTGGTAATCCGATGAGTAGTTTAGATATTAAATGATAAATTATATTTATTTGGCCTCTCAAGTTTTTAAATAAATAGCGGTTTTAATATTGCATTGTTTTATTTTTGGATCGCTTTGAATATATTAAATTATGACAATGACATCAGCGAGTGCGGAGACACAGTCGCTTGCTGCACAACAGCTATTCAGTTCATAAATATTCGTTACTTAAATGTTAATATGTTGAAACACTGATAAAAGATAAAATGGTTACGTTTGCTTATTAATGAGGACGAGACAGATTGCTTATATGATTTAGAGGAATTTGGTTTCTAGTTTATTGATAAATAAAATAATCATTGATAAGTCTTAAGAAAAGTGTTCAGACAGACTGCTATGAACTGAATGTGAACTGACTTCATGTAAAATGAGTGAAAATTTAATTCAATTTAGAAGAGTGCAATTGTGCAATGTGCGGTTGCACCGTACATAATGCAATGTAATAATCTTTTTTTTATTTTTATTATTTGTGTTTGTTGCTGTTGTGTTGTCTGTGTCGAATAAATGTTTTCTATTCTATAATATGCAGGTAAAAACGTTCAAAAAACATTACTAAGAGTAGGTAGACAGAGGGGGACGGACTTACCGGAAAGGCACCTGATCTGCGACGAAGATGTAGTTGAGCGAGTACATGCAGGCGAGCAGGTTGGGGATGCACAGCATGATGAGCATGTACCCTTGGTAGAAGCCGAAGGGGCCGAGCTGCGCCAGCGCCGCCTCCAGCGAGTCGCCGGCGTCGTCAGCGTCGGCCTCGCTGGCGCTGGGTTTGCGGGCGGCGCTACTGGCGGGTCGCGCCGCGCTGCGTCGGGGCGCCTGCACCATGTCGCGTCCTGTCGCGCAGCACACTGGCGCGAGCGGCTGCGGCCCGCCGCCGGCGTGTCGTCACTGATAGTGATAACACTCGAGATACGCGCCTCCTGGCACCTGCCTAACTCTCTTTCGCGCTCGTGACCATGTAGCGATGCTGATCACTGCAGTTGATCTAACAGTGCCGATAATGTTTCGCCAAGTCCGTCTGCCTGCCTGGGTCCATCCACGGTTTAGCTCCGAGACGCTTAGCGCTACAAACTTGAAATTTGGTATGGATATACATATTGATCACGCCGACAAAGTGGTAAACTAAAATCTTGAAATACATTTTTTTTACTTTACATGTAGGGGCCCCCTGCATGAAGTGGCGATGATTTTTTTTATCGTCAGCCCCATGGTGTGGGGATAGGTCGTTAAAAATATTGAGGGTTTGTTAAAATCATTTTTCCATCCAAGGAATCGTTTAATCGGCTAATTTATGTTAGAGTTCAGTCCCCACCCTCTGCCAGTTAAACGGTTGTTTTTGGAGACATGAAAAAATTCATAGTAGTAGCATATATAACGAATTTAAAAGGAAAACTACCAAGGCTACATAGTCTTGACGAGTTAATTACTCATTAAGTCGACCAACTTATAAAATGCAACTGGATAAGTAATAAGTAAAAAAAACATTAAAACCAAGTGCATTTGTAACTGTAATGTAATAATAGTGAAGTACATTTTACTATTTTACTACACTGTGCGTGGTCCGACACGCGCTTGGCCGCTATTTTGTTTGTATGCTGACTAAGAGCATTCGTATATCTATTTAAAGGCATAAGCCTCTGAAATAAGCTGAATGATATTGGTAACACCCTGACTTGACAAAGCTCCCTCAACATGATAAAATGATCCGGAAAGGAGGAAAACCTGCCATGATTAAACTTTCGTTGGATCTGTTAAAAACATTACAAAGTATAAAATAACTTTAATATCGGAAGTAGGTGCTTTTTTTCGTTTTTTGACACCGTTTTCCGTAATTAAAGTGATTTTATACTGAAGTATTGTTTTTTATTTGGAAGTCGGTTGCATATTTTTGTAAAAAAGTTTTTTATTTTCCGCTTTTTAGTGATGAAACACACAACTAAGTGACATTATTCCCATAATGAGTGGTTGCACAATTTGCCGTTAAGGAATTACTTTATGTACCTTCGCAGTCCAAGTCCAGACCGCTCATAGTTAAATATCTACTTTGCTCTGGTACTAGATTTTATTGATTTAAAGTTTAAGAGGTCACTGGATTATCTTTGAAGTTCACCGTTCAATGCAAATGCAATATAGCTATAACTCAACCCATCGCAAAAATAATCATTAAGATCGGTTAACAAACAATAAAGTTATACTCGAATAGATAACCCTAAAAATATGTTAATTCAGACTTACTTGTTTGCATCTGCGTACCCCTTCACAGCGTACCAGCGTGATGTTATAATAATAATAATAAATTATTTATTGAGAGCAACGATGACTCATATAGTGTTAGTAACAATAAATAAACTTATAACTATGTTAGTGATACAATCACATGAACTGTATATTATGTATGTATTTATAATATTATGTTATGAACTGGTCTGAACAATAAACAGACATGCGATTTCAGCAATCCCGGGTGATTTGCTGTCATTTATTGAAGAGTTCCGTTGTCTACCTTCGAAGTTCTTCATCAGATCATCACCAAATTGAAAAAGACTAGTGTGTAAAAAAATATCTACTCTTCCAAATAACATATTAATCATCCAAATCGGTTGACAACTGGCGAAGATATCACTGAACAAGCATTTATCCTGGCATCCCAGCATCAGATCTTGACTTATAACTTCTATCATCAGCTCAGTAAGATGAGATGTTGATTACCAGGCACAATTATCTGAATTGCGTTAGAAAGTATATGAAAAATATTGTTAATTAAAATAAAAATTTGACGTTTGCCCTCGATTTCCCTGGGATTCCATCATCAGACCCTGACTTGGTGCCAATGGGACCACCTCAGGAGTATACTCTTTCAAATAAAAAAAATTGAGAATCGGTCCACAAATTACGGGTGAAATCGGTGAACATACATAAAAAAAATACACGTCGAACATATAACCTCCTACTTTTTTTGAAGTCGGTTAAAAATAAAACCTTTTTGTACAAACGAATACGATACTTATACTTTCCTCACTTTAGTACGAGGTCTCTGTCTACTCAATGAGGAATCATACCTACTTAAATTTTCACGATTTTGGCTAATTTATACACATTTTATAAATATTTGCCACATCTGGTTCTGGTAAATAAAATCGGTCAAGTGCGAGTTGGAATCGCGCGCTCAAAGGGTTCCGACTTCCGAACGATAAAACAAATACTTAACATACATTTTAAAAACATGAAACCAAAAAATCTATTTTCTGAATTTTTCTTATTTTTTCGAAAATTTATGGCTCAACCGTTTCAGAGATTATGCAGGTTTGGGAATATTCAAAATTTTCATTACTTTAAAATTGTTACTATTATTATTCCTTTATTTCAGGTAACTGTGGCCCATAATAATAATAATCATTTATTGTGAAGGACGGCACGGTTGACATATGTCGGGCATGTCACCGTCCGGGAGAATCGATTCGCCACATTGTCTCTGGTTGTTCTCGTCTAGCTAACGGAGAATACTTGCATAGGCACAACCTTGTAGCCAGGATTATCCATCAGCAACTTGCTCTGAAATACTCTCTTGTGGAATCGGAGGTGCCGTACTACAGGTATGCGCCCGACCCAGTTCTCGATAATGGCAATATCACATTGTACTGGGATCGGTCCATCATCACTGACAGGACTATTGTTGCCAATAAGCCTGATATAGTGGTGGTGGACCGAATCGAGAGGCGTGCAATGATTGTAGACATAACCGTTCCGCATGACGAGAACCTCGTGAAAGCCGAGAAAGATAAGCAAATCAAATATATTGACTTGGCTCGCGAGGTTGTCGACATGTGGGATGTGGACTCAGCAATCATTGTACCGATAGTTGTGTCAGCCAATGGCTTAATAGCCACGAGCCTCGACCAGCACCTCAGGAGGCTCTCGTTAGGCAGCTGGATCAAGGGCCTGATTCAGAAAGCGGTACTTCTGGACACGGCTCGTATTGTTAGGAGGTTCCTCTCTCTTGAGCCCTGACCGCCGGTAGCTTGGACCCTGGTCCCGATACCGGTGGGCTACTATTTTTATATTTTTAAATGTTTTTGCTTAGTTTTGTATTTTTTTTTTAAATATTTAAAAATGTAAGAAATAAGTTTTAAAAAATGAATATACGGAATAATCATTTATTTGTCAGAATATGGTACATAATTAAGGTCTTAGGATTAGTCAGTGGAATCATCACATTCTACCGGTGTGGCGTGCAAATGTTTGGTACATACAAAAAATAAAGGAATACATTAAAATTAGGTATTGATTTCATAAATAACATATTAGAGTTACAAGTATTCAGATGCGTCAGTTAAAAATAAATCGTAGAACACAATCAGGTTGTCAAGGATGACAAAGTCAGATTTAATGACAATCATATCAATGACCGACCGAGTCGGGTAAAAAGTAAGAATAGATGTCACAGTTAATATTACAATTGAATTAGGATGTCAGATTAAGATTCGAATTAGGATGTCAAATAATCATTCAGATTAGGATAGCAAATTGTCATTCAAATAATCGTTTAAATTATAATAACATTTATAACATAGTAGATGTCACAGTTAATATTACAATTGAATCAGGATGTCAAATTAAGATTCGAATTAGGATGTCAAATTATTATTCAGATTAGGATAGCAAATTATCATTCAAATAATCGTTTAAATTATAATAACATTTATAGCATAGTAGCTCTTTAAGTTTCTTTTTAAATCCATTTAAGTTTAACTCTTTAATTGACTTTGGAATCTTGTTGTACACTTGTGGGGCTACGGAGAAAATACTTTTACTGTTTTGGCTTTCCGTCCGCGTAGCATGTCATACCTTCTGCTACGTTTCGGTACCGAACGGTAACAGTATCGGATAGGTGAGGAAACAAGTATGGATTTAACTTAACAAATAAGGCAGTTTCATAAATGTACAGGGCCGGTAGTGTTAGAATTTTGTGCTTTTTGAAATATGGTTTACAACTATCCGTTACTTGTAGTCTAAACATGGCTCTGATGGATCGCTTTTGGGCTTTAAAAGCGGCTTCCCTGTTTGTCGAATTACCCCAGAAAATAATACCGTATCTTAATATAGATGCCACAAGTCCATGATATGCTGAGAGTAGTGCATCATTGTTTACTGTCGGAGCAAGTGTAAACAGAGCGTACGAAGAACTACTAATTTTTTTACACAGCGCTTCAATGTGATCCTTCCACTTCAGTTGCCGGTCAATAATCAGGCCTAAAAATTTTACAGTATCTACGTCATGAATTATGTTACTTTGATATTGAACTTTTTTATTGAACATTAATTTTCGAGTTGGGTTTTCTTTGGGCAAAGTGCATTATTTGAGTTTTTTTAAGATTAATTCTTAAATTATTGTCATTAAGCCAAGAGATTATTGAATTGACCGCGTTATTGACATCAAATTCATAGAGTTCAGGTTTGTGGCAAGGAATTGTTACTGTACTGTCATCAGCAAAGAGTGTTATTGGGAAGTCTAAGGCTTTGGGTAGATCATTAATATAGATTAAGAACAACAAGGGACCCAGTACACTGCCCTGTGGTACTCCAAAATACACTGTACGCTTTTTGGACAGGTAAGTAATTTCTTGTTTAGTTTTGATATTTAACTCTGTTACAGCAGTAAATTGCTTGCGATTTGAGAGATAAGTGAATATTAAGTCCAGGATGTTACCTCTTATACCATATGCGTCAAGTTTTTTTCTTAGGATATTGTGGTCAACACAGTCAAAAGCTTGCGTCATGTCACAGTACATAGCACAAACAGGTGTTCTTTTATCCATTTTAGTCATAATTTTATTTTAAAAGTCATAGATAGCCATATTAATTGTCATTTTTTTTCGGAAACCTTTTTGTTCAGTACAGAGAATCGTTTGTTTTTCTAAATATGCGTAGAGCTCATTATATATATTTCTCAAAAAATTTAGAAACAATCGACAAAAGCGCAATAGGTCTATAGTTCTGCATTAGCTGATTATTGCCTTTTTTAAATATTGGTTTCACTATAGATATCTTTAAACGGTCAGGAAAAACACCCTGGCTGATACACAGATTAAGATTATGACTCAAGTGTACAGAAATCAGATCGGCAACATTTTTTAAAATTTTAGTTGATATTTCATCATACACAACGCTTTTAGTGTTTTTAAGACCTTTTATAATGTTAAATATTTGAACTGGTTGACATGGAGCCATGATAATTGATTTTTGTTTATTTAATATTTGAGAACACGATCCTGACCCTGGTACAGGCATAATTTTTTCTACGAAATAGTCATTAAATTTGTCAGCAATTAATTGAGGATTGTTCATTATTTCATAATCAATTTGAATTGTATTTATTGAGTCATAAAAAACCCTAAATAAAAATAAAATAATAAAAAAACCCTAAATTTAATCTACCTACATTAAATTTAGGGTTTTTTATTATTTTCCATGTCATTTTGCTTTTATTGTCAGAATTTTTATATTGAAATCATTTTGAGAGCGTTTAGTCAGTTTAATTATTCTTTTGAATAACTTTGAATAATTTGAGTATTTTATTTGATTTATTTTGGTAGGTTTAAGTCTAGATGTCCATAATAGTTGCCTTTTCTTACGACTACATAATTTAAGTCCTGGCGATATCCATTTTGGTTTTATACAAGTTGGTATTCTAATACGTCTACGAGGTAAGCATAGGTCATAAATAATTTAAATTGTTCGATAAATGAGTTAAATGCAACATTTGGATCGTCAGTGTCATAAATTTCAGAGAACGTTAGTTTCTCAAGGCAGGTCCTGAATTTTATCATATTCTCTTGACTGAATTCCTGTTAAAAAAAAATTTTGGTTTAAATCGCAATTTAAACCAAAATTTTAAAACACAGTTAGTAGGAACAGGGCACTTCAGCAATTGCGCAGTGTGATCGGATAGGGCAAATTCTATCACTTCCGTCCTGGATTTTTTCTCGAAATTGTGGGCGATGTTATCAATGCAGGTTTGGCTTTTTAGCCTGGTTGGTTTTTCTATGGCTAATGTCATGTTGAAACTTGTTAGGAGACACCGTAGTTCGGAAGTTATATTATTTTTTTTCAACACATCTATATTAAAGTCACCCGCTATAATAATATTCCTACAATTTCTCCTTACCAGTAATGTTAATACTTGCTCTAACTTATCAAAAAATACACTCAAGTTCCCTGCCTTTGGTACTCTATAAATACATAATATTACAATTTTGTAGCATGTCAGTTCAACTGTACAGCATTCTACAACATTAGTCAGAGAAAGTACTGAAACCTCTGGTAACTCCCTCCATAGATGTCCAGACCGGACCAGAATACAAGATCCACCTCTTTTACTATTTTGCCTACTGAAACATGCGGCCAGCGTATATTTTGGAACTACAAGGTGGTTTTCAAGACCTGACATCAAAAAATGCTCCGTTATACATAGTACTTCAACACACAAGTCTTTTTCTGACAGTTCATCAAGACATATTGAGAGGGAATCTGCTTTGTTGAGCAAGCCCGCTATTTTCTGGTGCAGAATACATACCTAGGTATTTTTTCATAGTTTATAAACTATGAAAGCAAAATTAAGCAGGTAAGATTGAAGGACAAACTAAACTTTGTTGTTGAAAAAATGTACATCACGGGCAATTATTCAACCAAATATAATATAATATAAGTTTATAATCGTAAAAAATGTTTTTATATGATAAAATAATAAATTCCCAATTTTCAGACTTTTTCCTGTACTCTAAGATCTTATCTTACCTATCTTCTTGCCAAATTTCATGAAGCTAGGTCAACGGGAAGTACCCTATAAACTTTGATTCCCTTGAGAGTGTCGAAATATACGTTTGCGGCATAAACGGCCGTAGGTATATTTTTTAATGTTAACATAGAAGTTTACATTTTTTACCAGCTTTAAGGGACTGTAGACCTGAGTATAATACAAAAAAAAAACAACTCAATACCTCCACGTGTTTCCGAGATAAAGGGTCTTGACAGACAGACAGACGACCAACAAAGTAATCCTATAAGGGTTTCTTTTTTTCCTTTTTGAGGTATGGAACCTTAAAAATATAAAAAAATACTAATCCATATAACATAATTATATACTTAGCACACGAAGTGACGGCCTGCCACAAAAATGTCTCTGTAGACTACACCCTTCGGCCGAAACTCTTCCTTTAGGAACGCGTCGAGTATTTGTGTCGGAACCCGCACCAAAAATGACTTGAAGTTGGTTTTGTGACGCGGCTCCAACTTCTCGACCCTCAAGGCCTTCAAGGAGTGATGCAGTCGGGACACATACATCAACGTCGTAGGTATCGCTGGACTTAGCAGCATATTTGCTCCTGTCAGTCCAGCACCGCATTGATAGCGACAAGTAGGCTTCTTCTTCTTCTTTTGAACTTTGGTGAAGCCTTCCCCATCACACTCTTGCTTCACTGGACAACGCTGTATCGGATTCCTCGGAAGCGACCTTTCAGCTTTCCTCCTTTCTGCTGCTTTTTATACTATTATCGACTGTAAAATCCGTTTTTAAGACTTAATCGGTACAGTAGATTCAGATACAAACAGGCTGCCGACACAGCAGTGAATTTTGTCGTGTGGAACTCGATAAACGTCACCTGGAAATCCACGAAGCTGTGGAAAGCATTAGTGACAGGTATATTGACACAACTTCCCTATTACTAGTAATCTGCATTAATGATGATAACTTATATCAACACATAACATCCGTCTAATTCGAGTCTGATAAGATTATCTGGACGTTGGATGATGTGATCGTTAACTGTTAACGCTATAAGGAATATAGCTGCAGCTGTTCGGATCATTCAGTTCCCTTCAAAATGGTTGAGCTGAACGGTGCTGATGCACGCGTCATGTTCGTGAACGGGCGCCGTCAGTGGAGACTGGTCATCCCTTGGTTGCCACTGCCTCATTTTAATATTTCATACTATAAATTGTTTTTTTTTCTTTCTTTACATTGTTCTCATATATAGAAGCAACAAAGTTTATGTAACCAGGATTTTTGTAAACATAAAATTATATGAGTGTCCGTGGAGTTTCTTGCACGTTCTTCTCCATAGAGATCTACGCTTGCGAACGTGCAAATAGCTTCATGTTTTAGACGGACTGACTTTGACAATTCAAAAGTACCTGATAATGGTTTATTTGAAATAAATGCTTTGACTTTTGACTTTTGACTTTTGACTTTTGTCAAATTATCATAATAATTAACATACAGAACAATAATGACAATATTTTTCCTACGTTGATTGAACTACATAATTCTTATAGCACAGTATTCTAGAGAATCATTTTTGCGCATTAACTTTCAACTTTTATGCAGGCATTTTTGACTTTACCAACACCACTGCGGGGTCGAATAATCTACGATATCGAGAAGTATGCTTCCACGAACGTAGATATGAAGGTTCAACGTAGACAAGTGAGTCGTTCGCTACCTTCCATCCTAGGGGGAAAAGATTAGTTAACTTCTGTAACCCGGGTCTAAACTTTTCACTAAAATGATTAAGTAGTATTTTTTTATTGTCATTTGGCTGGTTTTAATACGAGACTGTCTTGGCAGATAGATTATGGTAAATTGACTTCTACTTGTAATAATAATAATAATCTGTGGCTCGACTGTCAACCAAGTGACACGAATTTTTTCACGTCCAATTTTAATCAATTTCATTACCAATAAATTCGTTAATAAATCATAACAAAATGACAATAAGATGGAAAAAAAACAATAAGACTGCAAGAGTGTAATATAACAGACATACAATGAAGAAAACCGATATAATATGAAAATATGTTGACAAGAGCCGCAGCTCAACGAGCACGCCTACCACCTCCGGTCTCATCGCTCAGCTCCGCCTCGCCGCCGCCGGAACCCAGCCCCACCATAAGTGCTGTGATACCGGCCGTCCGTTGCCTAACTAAAAATCTCCAGGGCCGGACGGGCTGCACAATTTTTGGATCAAATGGTTCAAAAGATCGCACGCTCGCTTGGCATCTCAATTCCAGTCTGCCTTAGAGTCAGGGTCGCTGCCCCAGTTCCTAACTACAGGAATAACCCACCTGCTCCATAAATCAGGTAGTACCGCGGAGCCTAAAAATTATAGACCGATCACGTGTTTACCGACGGTCTATAAAGTTCTTACATCCATTTTGAGCAAAGATTAACGATCACATTGAAACGAATTCAATAATGTCTGCATCTCAGAATGGATGTAGATAGTAAGATAAACAAAAGAAGTATCTTGACTTGGCTCGCGAGGGTATCGACATGTGGCATGTGAACACAGCAGTCATTGTGCCGATAGTCGTGACGGCCAATGGCATCATTGCCAAGAGCCTCAACCAACATCTAAAGAGGCTCTCGTTGGGCAGCTGGATCAAGGGCTTAATCCAGAAAGCAGTACTCCTGGACACGGCGCGCATAGTTAGGAGGTTCCTCTCTCAGGGGCCCTGACCAGCGGTAGCTTGGACCCTGTTCCCGATACCGGTGGGCTACTATTTTTTATATTTTAAATGTTTTTTTGTTGTTTTTGTATTTTTAAGAAATATTTAAAAATGTAAAAAATAAGTTTAAGAAAACGAATAAAATACAATTCATAAATAATAATAATCATTTACTTATGTCTTAATCCAGAACTTGGTCCATCCGTGAGCCAAGTTCGATCCAAGTCCGTTGAGGCATTAGACCGTGAAAAGATTACAAACAGACAGATTCAGATTTTTGGATATCGATACTTGAATATGGATATCACCACTAATTTGGTGATATCCATATTGTAATTGTTGTGACGCTGATACCTGAAAATTATTTCAGGCATCAGCGTTACAACAATTTTAATGTTTCAATCTACCTACTTGTCGCATATATCCATTGTAGATCATGAGTTCATGACGTCTAACAGTCAATTAAATGAATTATGTGTATTATTTTGTTTGTTTAATATAGTGACTTAGTAAGTAAGAGACAGTATTATAATAGTTATTAATGAGACGTCTGCGACGTTTGATTGCTTTTACTAGTCTCTGTTTAAGTGAACTGAAAAAATTATGTTATCTGCTTCTAATTTGCGGTTGCTTGTGTGCCTCAGGTGGATTTTATTGTCATACGTTTTCGTGTAGTAACAACTGGCAAGATTATTTTATCTTATTGGGGCTACTACCGGTTGGGTTTCTACAGGGTGGTACTTTAGGGCCATCATAGTTTCGTACAATATACATCAAAACTAAAACTAAGTAAGAATTATTTATATTCTTGACGCACGTGCATGAGCTCTTTCCTGGCCAGCTGAGTGAGGCAAAATAAAGAATTGGAAAGACATATACAGAAAGCCCGGAAGAGGTATTGGGCCACAAAAGACCTCATCAAGGGAAATCGTCCCCCATCACCTAAGATAAGATAATATGAGCGTTCTTTGAAGCGATATTTAATTTGAAACGAGTTTTGGTTATATTTATAAGTGCGCAATTTATATTCTAATTCAAACTTTAACCTTCAATTATTATCAGAGGAAAACTTAACAATAACAAGTAAAGTTATTTGTCTGTAATAATATTATGATTATTACGTGCTTGTGTATCAGGGAGTAAATGAAATGCTTATCTATTTAATTAAAGTAAAGCCTTAACTAGTCTTCGGGTATTTCTGAATTTAATATCATCTCATCTACGGGTTATGTTCTGTCATCTGTGATCTTATCATTGAACTTCGTTACATGATGATATTAGCACTCGATTAAACCGCCATCTGTTACGATAGGCTCGTACTACTCCGACTGCTAGTGTGAGTGTACTCGAGCATGAAGTTCGGAGCTTGGCACTCTCTGCTTGTACCGCTGTACTACAAGCTTGATGATAAAATTTGTGTTGTTCTAATTGGGTTCAAGCCAAAAAAATCTCATAAAAAATTGTCTGCTGTAGGCTAGGCAGTAGGTATCACCACTTTAAAATAAATATCATATATATAAAAGTACTCTGTGATAAATATGTGTGTAATACACATTTAATTTTAGTGTTTACGTTACGACGAGCACGTGGCGCCGCCGCCGGCATGGCTTCCGCGATCACCGGCTGGCTATATCAACCTTATTTGTTGAGTGGTATGGTTTCATTTTGTACAGGCGACGTTATCACAGAGAGGGTCAACTGTCAGTGCGATTGCCTATCTCCTTTTAGCTATGAACGGTAGTCTGAAACAGGTGATCCTGAAGGGGTCCGCGGGTGACGGGCGCGGCGGGTGGCGAAGTAGCGGCGCAGCCGGCGGCGGCGTGGGCGCGCGCACCACACGCACTAGCACGCCGACCTTTTGGCTGGAGGGACGCACAGAGCCGTTGCTACTAGCTGGTCTAACTTGGCGTGCTTGATCATATCGCGAGTAAACATTAGCGTTGTTTAGTTGTGTGGTGCTGTAGTCGCTGGTGTCGGGATGGCGGGAGCGTGCGCGGTGAGCGAGGAGTGGTGCTCGGGCTGGGGCCGTTGGCAGGCGCGGCTGGCGCTGCTGCTGGCGCTGCCGGTGTTGCTGACGGGCGCGTACGGCACCAACTACGTGTTCCTGGCCGCGCCCACGCCGCACAGGTGAGCCACACGCCGCTGCTAACCTTTGATCGTAGTTGCACGCTATCGGTTATTTTAAGATACTTGTAAACAAAGTGGTGGACGCTGACTGTTCTTAATTAGCGGTTCATGAAATCAATGAGTTATCTTCTGTGTTAGTTAGTAGGTGTCTGTGTGGATGAATGCAAAAAGCTCGAAAATAATTTATTTGTCTCCGCCCGTCGAAGGTTTCTATTTGTCGAGTGTCAAAATAATTAGTCATTTAAAGTATGGTTTGCCACATCCTTGGCTTCAAATACTCATTTTTCTTAATTATTATTTCTGGTTTTCCCCTGTTTTTAGACATTTGACGGTAGGTACCTCATTTTTAAACATTTTAAAATGTTAACATAGCAAAACTACTTTAGTTCTAAATACTAAACATTTGTAAGCTTGTCATTCGGGTTAGATTGATTGAACAACTCTTCTCGCTTGTATTTAGTCTGAATTAAATAGTAAGTTCTAAAACTTGTACATTATCATATTGGTGTGCTGAAAGCTGCCTACGTACCTATACACATTATTAGACATGGTGCGAGCTGCGCGCGTGTTTGACGCGTGCGGGTGTTTCATGAAGTGCTGCACAGATAACAACACACTCATTCGGCACATTCTTATTATGCTTTAGAATAGATAAAGAATATTAATTTGTTGTCTGCAACAACTTTCGACTGCCAAACTCACATATCGAACTTATATAGGTATCTGCCTAGCCTTTACCCAACTATGTTGGGGTCGGCTACCAGTCAAACCGGATTCAGCTGAATACCAATATTTTACGTGGAGCGGCTACCTACCAGACCTCCACAACCCATTAACTAGGTAACACCGTACTTCATGACAAGACTGGAGTCAGATTTTCTGGCTTCTGACAATACGTTACGACTGCCAAAGATCTACAAATGACAGCCGGGACCAACGGCTTAACGTGCTGTCCGAGGCACGGAAAATACAACATGGAGATGCTGGGATCACATATCGAAAATAATAATAACGATAGGACTCAGATATCGAACGTCCTCACCGATGTTACAACATGCTCAGTCAGGTGACTGGTGTGAGCAGCATTGTGCTCAGACGGTTTCTGCTTGTTGTATGTTTGTTTATGAATATCAAGAAGCTTTGCCACACTATTGACTATGTCGCTCCATCATAATACAATTTTGAATTTTTTATCGTAAAATATTTTTTGTAAAGAGTTCCACACAAAGGCTTAGAAAAACAGTAATTAAAGTACCTAGGTATCTAACAATCAAATTATAAATAACAAAATCAACCTTGAACTTAATGATTTGGGAATAAAGTTGAAAATCTATTAAAGAAATTTTACAGATTGATGTAGCTTGTAGTCTGTAGATTCATTGACGGCGGCGGCGTAGAAGTAATTTTTCCACGGCGGCGGCAGCGCTCGTTTTTATCATGAAGCGCGCTTTATAAAGAAAATCGCACCACTCATTGTCATCGTCAACCTACAGCAGTCCAATAGCCCACACTCATCTCATCACCCTGTCACTATCTGATCCCTCAAAGCGTAACGTTTTAAAAGCTTGCTGAGTTACCTTCAACATATGGCCTGAAAAGTTTCCATGTTTTCAACATTATCATTATCCAATGCATGTCAACTCCTCTCTCCAATAGCCCACACTCATCTCATCACCCTGTCTGATCATCACACCATCTGATCCCTCAAAGCGTAACGTTTTAATAGCTTGCTGAGTTACCTTTAACATATGTTAAAGGTAACTCAGCAAGCTATTAAAACGTTACGTACGTAACGTATTAAACTTTTCAGGCCATATGGCCTGAAAAGTTTCCATGTTTTCAACATTATCATTATCCAATGCATGTCAACTATTTCGAGTAACTTACATCCAGCTGATGACTTCGTCGACGTAGTATCTATGCTATGTTCAGTTTGCTGGTCCTAGGTTTGGACGATAATTGTCGTCGCATACGGACAATGGACATCTCAGTACCTACTTGAATATAAATATGGTCAATCAACGTGGCATCGCGGCAGACCTCAAAACATACTGCCTCGGGGTCCTCCTATGACGTACCAATTCTGTCATGATCCGCATGATGTAAGAGATGGACGGGACTACACTGGACGAAGTAAGCATGGTAGACGATGATTAAATTATAAACATTTTTAGTAAAAGTCAATGTTCACATTCGTTTAAAACGCTTAGGTAGGTACATACTTTTTTGCTGTTACAAATATGAACCTTAATACAAAAAAAGTGTGTGACGGGATTTCACTAATCTCGCGGGCGAAGCCGCGGGCAGGCGCTACGGTTCAGATCTAGAAGATCGCTAAAGGAGCCGGTTCTGCTCGCGGCCCAAGCTCACTTTAAATGTCAAGATTACCTACAGTCTCATTTCATATTTTACTTGAAACGGTATAAATTGAAGTTACAAATATTTCAAATTTTCTGTTTTCTTTGTGTATATGTGTTTCGTTAGGTTAGGCTTAGAACCGGATATGCCTCGGTGCAGTATGCAGTCCTATTAGCAGCAGCCTACGAGTACCTACTGAGACAGAAATAATGTCGCAACGAGTGCCGAGTGCTATGAACGCGGCAGACAACTTTGACTAGTGGTAACTTACTAGTTGTGAACAAGTTCGAGGTAGCAACTTTTTGAGCTTGATCTGAATGCATTAAAAAGTGCGTTATGTATTCCGTGTTTCTGATGAAAATGTCGGGTTTCTACATAAACTTCTTGTCGTCCTATTGTATGAGAACATCGATTGTATTTCCTTCCTGTTATGAAGATGTCTCCTACGCCTTAGTAGGCAATTAAGAAAAATGCGGAAAATAGTAACTTGGAAAATATTGATTGGTGATTTTTCCAGGTGACGAATGGGTAGGTAGGTATATAATGTTCCTAGTTTCATAGTACCTACCTGCACGTAGGTATATGTTATGCTCTCACGGATATCGATGTAGCCATGTAGGTAACATATCGCACATCACTTGTATATGTCACCGAAACATGGCAAACGCCGCCGCCGTGAGATTGTAAAATATTGCGTGAAATATTGGAAACTATTGAATTTGGATGGGTTTTATTGTATACAAGTATACAAAACTATATTCTCATAATATACCTATCGCGAAATTATAATCTAATCAAGTTTTATTATGATCTTACGGAGTCTGCAATTTTCCGGTGACATATGGATTTAAACTGAAATAGGAACCTACATACTTTACTACATTTTATAATCACAAAGCCACCAACACTTAATTAGGGCATGTAAAACTCTGAGGTATATTTATGTAATACATATTATTATGATCTCTGTGGTATATTTATGCATTCATGAAAATATTTTGTACCTACGTTTAAAACAATTAACTTGCGTATTTTAGATTCGTTTGCGATAAGACGCCGCTACACACTTTATGCACTCCTGCGTATGGCGCGCAACTTGTGCTGCGTGGCGTGGCTGCGCAGGAGTTACTAACTTGTGTAGTGTTCTAACTTGATATCATGTGTGCCGTGCGTGAGAACACACACACGTGTCAACTTCAAGCTGTGGCTCTTGCTTTACGAGTTGAATTAGGGATCCGCCGATATCGCTGCGTATGGCTAATGAATAATTTCTAAGAAAATTAATTAATTACAAATGCGCTATTATTTATCTAGGGCGGGATTATCGCGTGTGTATTATTGCTCTCGATTAGTCCACAATGATGCGTGTGAGCTCTGCTCTATGTAACAACGTGTTCAGTACATGAAGGCACGTTGTATTGTTATCTTTGCATGTCGAGATCAATAACATATTATAAGGATTATCTTTCATATAATATTGTCGTTTCCACGATAGGTAGGCTAGGTGAGCAACATACACAGTTTACAATTAATGTTTTTGACATTTCAGCCGATTTATTTCTAACCTAAACAAATAAACAAGCGCGATGTCCTAATAAAAAGGTTCGTATCGCGTTAGATAAGCCGAAGCGAATGACCGACTTTTAAAAACATTTATTTCCTAATCAATTAGTTATCTTGTTTAGTCTATTGGTGAAGACACCACAGCACCTACCTAACCTCCAGCTAGAGCGATAGGCGCGCGTGGAAAGTGGCCCGGGTCACGCCACGCCACGGCCCGGTGTGACCTGGAAACCGTTTTTTTGTCAACCTATATTGTCCCACTGCTGGGCTAGGGTGCCCCCAGAGCCTTCCACTGTTCCCGGTGCGTTCTTCTCTCCGACCAATCCGTCACGAACGTCTCCAAGTCGCCACGCCAGCGTTTCCCGCCTTCCTCGGCCGAGGAACGGCCAGAGAGCATTTACACAGCAATATTTATAACGACCAGTTCCTGTTAGCATACATTACAGATAAGAGCAATTAGCAGCACTGTCCCACAGCGCCTTGATGCCAACCGCCTCCGATTCACTAACCGCAAGCATGGTTTATGTTGATAACATTGTTTACATTTGAAGTTTTTTCCTTAAGTAGGTAGATACGATGACGTAACATAATATTTCCTCTTGTCCCAGTTTCTCAATTAAGGTTTTATCAATTTGATGTTATATTATGAACTGGTGTTATCAATAAACAGACTTTCAGCAATCCCGGCCCGGGAGATTTGCTATCATTTATTGAAGAGTTCCGTTGCCTACCTCCGAAATCCTTCATCGGATCTTCACCAAATTGAAATGGGGCCAGTTTGGAAAAATACTCTTCCAAACAAAAAAAGAATCATCCAAATCGGTTGACAATTGGAGAAAATTTCGCTGATCAAACATATGTTCTGGGATCCCAGCATCATATCCTAACTTATACCTTCCATCATCAGCTCCTCATCTGATTTGCGTTAAAAAGTATATGAAAATCAATGTATGTGCCTTTACAATTTGAGGGGCGCCCTCGATTTCCCTAGGATCCCATCACCAGATTCTGATTTGTTGCCAATGGGACCACCTCAGGAGTATAGGCTTTCGAATAAAGAATCATCAAAATCCATTCATAATTGACGGAATGATCGCATAACATATAAAAAAAGAAAAAAAACATACCGTCGAATTGATAACCTCCTTCTTTTGGAAGTCGGTTGAAAAATGAGGACAAGAACTCAGCTGCAATTTCTTAATTCAGTAATTGGTGTGTAAGTCTCCAAAGTGTGACACATAGGTACTCAAACAAGGGTAGCTTAATATGATTGCTCCAACCTACGTACGCATCAAGTATCTAGTAGTTTCTCGCCAAGTGATAGCTACTTTGGTAGGCTAAAGGAGTAGATCGTTCAGGTTGAACTAGTCGAGCTGGTCACTGACTCACTGCACCTAGGACAGTTTTAATATACTAATAGTAGGTTGGTATATAGGTATGTGAAAGAGTTTTTGTTTTTTTTGTAAAGCTTTGGAGCCTAAATCACTGAACCGATTTTGTCAGTTATAGGTTACATTTTTTTGTTGTTGCGATAATGTACAATAACGAGCAAGCGGAAGCGGGCGGCAGCTAGTCCGCTATAAGTTTGTGATGTACCTATGTTAATGAGGCTCATTGATCCGCCAAACACGACTAGGTATTAGCCGTTTATTTAAATTGTTACGAGAGCCACGACTTGTTTTGAACACAAAGTCAACCAACCTGTTCCTTATTGGACAATATTCGTAGTCATTGAATAATAATTGATGACAAAAGTGACCGTTTAAATATTTACAAGTTCACGAGTTCTAGGCAGGAATTAAATAACACGAATATAAAAAAATATTCCGCAGCGACTGCAAACAGATCAAGATGGCATGTAAAGGTTCTTCCTACATATCCTAAATTCTGTAAAGTCAAGAATAATAAAATATAGTTATTGTTCTGAACGTTTCAGCGCGCACTGGCCGCTGGCACAGCTAGTTTAAAATAATTAAACTAAATTATTAATAGAGTGCAAAGTTAGGCTAAAGGCCAAGAGGGGTCAAGGCATTGTACCCACGTTTAGTACATGTCTTATCATAATGAGACTAGTACTGTGTAGTACTGTGTGTCAGAGCCGCACATTATGTCTTTGACAAAGCTCGCTTGATGTTGGTGCTGCGTCTGAACCGGCCGGCGGCCTGCTGAGCGTCGAGTGGCGACACGAGGCGCTCTGTACTGTAGCAGTTATCTCATTGCACGCGGCTGTTCGCGGGCCTGACATATTGTACACGTATGCTCCACACGTGTGTCACGTCCGCCATCAGATACATGTCACTAGCGCACGCGGTCCCAGTTCTCTACGAAGAAATTGTCTTCAGAGTTCCTATGAAGAACATCTCAATTTAAAAAAATATTTCCAATGCAGGTATCTATCACTTCAAACCGTGACAACTTGTTTACAAACATCATTACTCACGTCGAATTAACTGATTTTTTGTAAGCGAACTAAAATTGCAGCCACTTAACTTTTTGCTGCCTCCACTTCTTAGCGCGCGTCTTGATTGCCTATTACGTGATACAATAATAGAACACCAGAATTAACCGGCGATTACTTTTGTTCTCTTATAAATCCACTGTTGGCAATTGCTTGGCCCTGAACTGAGCAAATCCAATTTCTCATTTCAATAGGAATGTAAGTAAACAGTCGTTTCTTTTTTCTCGTTGAGTGGAATGTTTTCAGTCAGCCCATTCCCTTGGCCGTGACCATTGTTTACGCACAATAGGTAAAAAGTGTAACGGCTCGTTGCACGCACGCTCCACTACCCGCGCCCGCTCCCGCTCGTGGTGTGGACGCGTCCACGCCGCGCCACAGGCGGCGCGGCGCGGCTCGCTTGCGTACGACATCGACACTACGAACTCATTCTATTCTATTTGGGTGCGCAGCCGAATGTCTGCCGACTTGCGGTGGTTTGGGCACGATAACAGTTCATGGTACACATTTATACGGAAGTAGCATTAAAACGAGTCCGCTGACTGTCGAGCGCACAAATAGATTAGTGAGCCAAGTGTAACTGACCGGCTAACGATTCGCTGAAAGCGCGCGAATCCGCTGAAGAACACATGTCTCGTCACAATCACCATGTAATTAAGGACGCACTCGTAAATAAGTGTGAGATGAGACGGAAGCAATTAAGAACATTAATTTGTGTCCCTCCCGTCGCAAGGGGAAGTGACATTAGTAGACAGGGACAGGAAAATGAATGTATGGAGTTTACAAAGCAGATTCCGTTAGAGCAAGCTGTAAAGATATACTCGTACGTCACGCAGTCACGCAATAGCCGGATTGTGTCTCCGAGTACGCATGCCGCAAGGCGGGTAGGACCAACAGCGGAGAGAGGTAGGAATTTGTCCCAAGCGAACTAGGATGCTATGAAGAACAAAATATGATTGTTTCAGAAATTACTTTTTAATGATGTACTGACGTAATTTTGATTGGTGTATGAACCTATAACATATTGTCCACTGTCATTCATATGATACCCACCAACCAACATACATTAGAGTTTTTTACATTTATTGTTCTAGAGATTGTTGTGGTCAGTAAGTCCCCCGAGCTGACATTATAGGTACCTAACCACCGATGTTTATCTGGTGGCTAATTAACGAGTCGGGTTTATTCCGCTTTGAATTCTTTCCACTTTGAACTCGCGGCCTTGAGCTCCTACAGCCAGATAACAACCTCACCATGGACAAAAATAAGTTCACAACATACCCATGTGTAGGAAGTTTATTTGCTGGTATTATATCTATTTACGTCTAATCAGTAATCACTTACGAGTACCGATATCTGTTTACGAATTACAGGAGCTTTTGAGAATGTAGTAAACAAAACAAAGTTAAACCTGATAGTGTCAGTCTGCACAGTGCACATGCCTTCATTTTGTTTATTTATGTAAAACAGGATATTGTTTTGGACTAAAACACTATACAACATCGTTTGTGTTTTGTAAGACTGCAGTAAGGCAGTGAAATATTATTAAAATGAACTAGGTTAAAGTTAAAACTCAACCAATATTATCAATGCGCATCTGCATCCGCGTTCACTAGAATCTGAATCCAATATCGTCGGGAAGCAACGAAGTAGCAGCCACTGATAATGAATAAGTGGCTGCATGCAACTAATAGAATAATCAAGTTTGTGTATTTTGGTAAACAAGAAACTAGTTGAGCAAGTATTTCAAGTATGCATATGTTATAACGTCGTCAAGGTAGCCTCAGGTCTTTAATGTAAGGCGCGTGAACCACTGGGCCGGACAGGCGATGCGATGATATTATTTTAATTATTGTGGTCAAAAGTGGCGAAGATGGGACAAAATGTGAGAAACGGGGGTCACTTTATCTAAAAACTACGCTGACTGAAGTGCATTTTGCATTGGACAGAAGCATGGGCGTCGATAGAACTATTTTCAGGGAGGTGCATCTTCAAAACAGCCTCGAATAGGACAGATTTGCTATCCCATTCATACAGATATAGAACTTACTTTGTCGGCTTGTGCAGAGAAGCTTGAGAACTAAAGCAGACAGTTGCAAGGGCGAGTGAAGAGAGCTCGAATATTTTTACCTCGGATGTGCTAGGTTCTCTTATATTAGGTACATTCATTTTTTCGAATGTGTTTTTTAATTTCCCACCGTATTGTATGTGTTATTGTATGTTATCGTACCTGTTTACTCCTCTCCCGGAAACGTTAACGTGATGAAAAATATGTGTAATCTCATTCGTTCATGAAATGTAGCTCTAGCGTCTACTAGCTTGCTAGTCTCCCTATCTGGTACTTTGGATCTTCCACCTGTGGGATCTTCTTGTAGTACAACTATAGAACAGCACTAGACTCGCTAAATTATAAGTGGCCAAATCTCGTATCGTATTGGATGGATGCTGACCTTTATTCGGTAATGTAATTCTAAGCAGTAAAGTCAAAAATATCGTGCTTTTAGCTGTTTATTAGATAGCTAGCGAATACTGACGTGAGTGATCAATATGCTAAGTTAGTAGTACTACCCTTACCGCCAACTTGTCGTAAATTACATATTTTCAATAACTCGTTATGCTTCTTAAATTTATTGATTTAAGATATAAAAACGCTTGTTCGGCTAAAAAGAGAAAAGATAAATTGGCGGTAAGGGCACGACTAGGTGCGGCGTCGTTATCGACGAGCTACTTAGTACGACTACGAGTAAGTGTATTTAAGTATTTAGTACTGTGTGACACGTCCGGAGCAGCTAGCGGCACATTCGGCAAGTTGTCCAACTACTAGAAGAGTCCGTATCAACTAAGGGGAGGGGCTTGGCGGGAAAGAGCTCCCGCCATATTGAAGCTTTGCTAAGTGCCAGTGAAAGCACAGGCGCCATGAGACATTGAGAAATGTTATCTTCAGCAACTGTAAGGCTAAGGATGTCGACGGGTCGGTGACCTCCTCAGTGCCCTGAGGTAGCAATAATCTGCATTCACCGTCAGGAGTGCTGTCGGCCTCTTTGCCTTTGAATTGATTTGACTACTTTAACAATTGTAGGTTGCAATTGTAAAAATAGTAAAGTCTATTCAATCGAGTTGTATATCATTAAGATCCGAAGCTATAAAGGCGGTAAAGCTCTGACTGTAGCTTTGTACCAATTTTGACCACCAGCTTACGATTGATGAGGTTTTACTTTGGATATCATCAAGCTAAGTTTACTGAACATATTCCTTCTGTCTGTCCTCAGATGCCACGTGCCAGAATGCGAGGGCAACTCGTCGATGGGGGTGGCGGGTGCCGAGCAGTGGTCGGCGGAGTGGTCGGCGTGGGCGCTGCCGGCGGAGGCGCGCTGCGAGCGCTGGCCGGCCGCTGCGCACGCCTGTTCCCCCGACGTCTTCGACAACAGCAGCGCCGTCGCCTGCGACGCCTTCGTCTATCAGCATGGCAGCAGCATCGTCTCTGAGGTGGGCACTACATTCACTTAAGTCATCATCATTCCAGTCCAAGTGTCACCACATCGACCGGTCCTATGCGTCTCGAATCCAGCGGAATCCCGCAGCCTGCAGTAGGTCATCGGTCCACCTTGTGGGAGGTGTTACAACGCTTCATCTCGGTAGATGGAGCGTTGCGAAACATACTCAAGTACTTAAGAATTAACATTCAAACAAATATGGATATTCGATTATATCCAGTGAATGTTGTCTTCTGGTTAGTTAGCAAAGGGCTGTGTTACTATTTCCGTGAGAACAATTTTAGTCCTTAGGATAAATTAGCAATTTTACTCTACAAGTATGATAAGCAGTCGATGATACGTACTCGATAGTATCTATGAGCCCCAGAACAGGTTGGAATTATTTCTGTATTTCCACGTCACAAATGGGCGAGCGTGTCATATATGCTTGTGCTAGGCGGCTCGGGTTCACCGGAGTTCGTAGGACTCGTAAAAAATATATTTTTGCACTTTTACGCACATTTGTGTCGCTTGTGACAGAAACAGGTTCCCGCGAGTGTCACGTGAGTGTGACTCACAGCGGACCTCATCATGTTGTTGTGCTACATGTCCATGTGCCCGACACTTGTATATTTCACCGGAGGATTGCAAACGCCGAATGTAAATATATCGCGTGAAATTGTAAACATTTTTTTCTTAATAAGTCCGCGTCTTATCAAGAAAAAAATGTTTACAATTTATTAAAATATTGGAAATTTGAATTTGGATAGGATTTTATTGTAGTTGTACAAAACATTTTTTTCATACTATTTCGAGAAATTATAATCTAATAAAGATTTATTAAAATCTTGCGAGTCTACATTTTCCCGTGACATATACAATCTACTCAATCGTTGACCCTCTGACTGCCTCCACAAACTCGTTAGTTGTCAACTGCTCACATGGCTCCGACTGTCAATCTCTCTCATTTTCCTGTGACATATACAATCTACTCAATCGTTGACCCTCTGACTGCCTCCACAAACTCGTTAGTTGTCAACTGCTCACATGGCTCCGACTGTCAATCTCTCTCATTTTCCCGTGACATTTACAATCTACTCAATCGTTGACCCTCTGACTGCCTCCACAAACTCGTTAGTTGTCAACTGCTCACATGGCTCCGACTGTCAATCTCTCTCATTTTCCCGTGACATATACAATCTACTCAATCGTTGACCCTCTGATTGCCTCCACAAACTCGTTAGTTGCCAACTGCTCACATGGCTCCGACTATCAATCTCTCTCATTTTCCCGTGACATATACAATCTACTCAATCGTTGACCCTCTGACTGCCTCCACAAACTCGTTAGTTGTCAACTGCTCACATGGCTCTGACTATCAATCTCTCTCATTTCAGATTTGAATTGTGTGTGTTGTTTCCAGTTCGACCTGGGCTGCCAGGAGTGGAAGCGCTCTCTGGTGGGCACGGTGCACAACATCGGCATGCTCATCTCACTGCCCATCATGGGCTTTGTCTCGGACAGGTAACGTTGACAACCACGATGTGCATCATTTATTTTATCTTGTATAAGTTATTTTTATAGCAGTCCAATCTCTGATCATCGATTACAATAGGTCCTTATATTATCGATTTCATATATACTAACGTTTCAAATCAAATCAGATAATCTTTTTTGTTTACTGTTTCGATTACTGTATAATAGGTTTGTATTGCATCGATTAGAATGTTAACTTGCGTTAAATAGTGTTTCGGTACGGAACACTAGTCATGCGAGACACGACTCGTTCTACGTCTATTTTAGTATCGATGCTCATATTTTTAACTATTGACCGCACTGTTGATTGATGAAAAATCAATCGTGTGCGGGTAATATTAAAGTCGTTAATCTGACGCCTCCCCATCAGTCATGCATGGGGCATGATAAAATTATGTAAATAACATTCATAGGTAAGTGATGGCAGTTTTTGACTTTTATATTACTGCCTGGTTGTTTACTTATGTTTATAATGTTGTTTTTGGCCTTGGATAAGTTCTCTTTTGATGTGAAGAAGCATTTAAGTAAAAAAAACAGGGCGTGTTCAGGGCCGGGGCCCTTCTCCCAGATCCGGGACATAAAATGTTTTGAAAATTTTCCAAGCACAACGATTTAATTTACTTTGTCGCACTATGTAGCGCATAGTGCGAAAAAGTAAATTAAATCGATGTGAACACACAACACTATCTATACTTTTGTCAAGAAAACAACATGAGCAGTAGCGATAACTACAAGCTTAGCCAGTTCTTCTCCACCGACCGCATGCTTTGAATTATCACAAAGTCTCACTAAAGGCTACTCATGGTTGCAGATGGGGCCGGCGCTCGGCGCTGGTAGTGTGCGGCGTGGGCGCGGGGCTGCTGGGGCTGGCCAAGTCCTTCGCCGGCTCGTACCGTGCCTACCTGCTGGGCGAGCTGCTGGAGACCGTGCTGGGCGCCAGCGTCTACCCCTCCGCCTTCGTGCTCAGTGAGTACTACTCGCTACACTTTGTTACTCGTCTGCAGACGAATGAGGAAAACGCATGAGTAGGAACTAGCGGAAGAGCAAAGAAACGGTTTATAGATAGTGACTACTGATATACATAGAAGTAGGTATCGAGGAAGAAGACGTGCTGTGCCGACTCCACGCAAATTGGGCAGGAGGATGATGATGAATAGCGATCCGTTCCTGCATGCGAATTATGTCATATTGCAGGAGTTGCGAACGAATTCAATCAAATAATAATGTCATGTGGTTTTACTTGAATTGTTTTGTTACTTGCAGTGATCGAGTGGCTGGGCGTGGAGCACCGCATCCTGGCAAGCTTGGTGCTGGGCATCCCACTGTCGCTGGGCGCGGCGTCGCTAGCTTTGGTGGACTACCTGGCCGGCTACTGGCGCACGTGGGCGCGCGTGGCCTACCCGCCGTCGCTGCTGCTGCTGCTGTACCCCTGGCTGCTGCCCGAGAGCGTGCGCTGGCTGGTGTCGCGCGGCCGCCTGGACGACGCAGCGCGCGTCATTCAGCAGGCGGCGCGCGTCAACGGCGTGCGGCTGCCCGCCGAAGCGCTCGACAAGATGCTGCTGGAGAAGGAGCAGATCGGTGCCAGCGCAGAGTCCAACATCGATGAGGGGCTGTTCACAGCGCTCGTCAAGTTAGTTGTTACTTTACTCTTCAATCAATCACACATATGGGCACATGCGCACAGCGGTAAGAAAGAAGGTGTAACGAACTCATAATGGGTCTCTGTATCCTGCCTTTTCTAATTCGATATGAATACGTTCAAGTTGGTGGACTTTATGAAACACAACCACTTGCTCTAAAGTTTCATTGCTAATATGGATTATCCTTTTAATTAATTCTTGGCCACAAACAACTTTTTTTAAACATATTTGCAAGGCATGAGCGTTTATAAAAAACATGTTTTTATTAGATTTGCGCAGTTTATATAGCCACTTAGCCACGAGTCCGGGCTCTCGTTGAGTTATTCGCTGATTGCCATGTGATATTTGTAATGAATAAATCATAATGTTGGAGATGTAATAAATAAATAAAGTTATTTCCCGTGATTGTTTCACGAGGTGACTCAATGTTTGTCGTGTAAACGATATCATTAGAGACTCTCATTGTGATAATCTGTTTGAAAATTAATGACCTTTTTTGAAGTTATACTTCTTTTGGCGCGATGGAGAAAACTAATGAGAGTGAATTTTTACGATGCGCGCGCACACCGACACCTGAATTCTACATCGTGAAGTTAGCTCTAGGTGGCATGAAAATCGATAACTATGTTCAAGTTGTAAATTCTAGTATTTTTTTATTGTCTTTTGTTTCTTTTATGTTTGAATTTCGAAGAAGAATGTGGTTTTAATTTCGAAATAAAGCGCCAAAATATAAGATACAAATATTTTGATAAAAGTAATTGATTAGACACTAATGTTTCCCGCGGCTCAGCTCCTTTTATTCTATCCTAGAAGATTTTATTGGAATATGATGATTTTTCGAAGACAAAAAACAGCCTCTTCATGAATGAGTTTTCATAATCGGATTTGTATCTATAGTAGAACGGAACAAAGAATTTTACCGTTTATAATTTGACTATTTTGAAAAAAGGAGTCTCGTTACTTATATGTCATTGTAAGTAGGTACCCATAAACTTCTCAGGTAGGTACACACCATCCAGAATAGAAAGTTGGTATTAATTTCAAATACTACTAACAAAACATTCGAATCAAAAAAAAAAAATTTGCATGATATCTGCCCTATTTTATGAACAAACAGTGTTAAAACTATGAAACGTATCAGTTATTTAGCGTAATAGACTTAATTGGCGATCGTTCGAACGCAACAAATTTAAGCTGAAAACAATACAAATATTTTAAAACTTTTATATTTTTTTAGTTGTGAATGTTTTTTTTTCCATACGCCAAAGAAGTATAACTTCTAACGCGTGTACATAAGTACACACAATCTTTTTTATTTTAAAGTCACATAAGCTGTATGTTATAAAGAAAATAACACTAAATATAGAAAGATGTTATTGCATTGACTTGTGACGCCAACACTTACTAACGCGTGGTCGTTGCGGTTGCAGGTACGGCGTGCTGCGGCGGCGGCTGTGCGTGTGCTTCGTGTGGTGGATGTCGGCCGTGTTCGTGTTCTACGGGCTGGCGGTGTCGGCGCACGCGCTTGCGGGCTCGGCGCACGCCAACTACGCGCTGGTGGCGGCGGCCGAGCTGCCGGCGCTGCTGGTCAACACGCTGCTGCTGGACCGCGTGGGGCGGCGCCCGCTGCTGACCTCGGCCCTGCTGCTCACTGCTACTGCGCTCATCGCCATGTCCTGCCTGCCACAAGGTGAGATCGCGCGTGCTCGGAATCGTTTCTCCGGAACTCGTCGCGCTTCATTGACTCGGTGTTTGCCTCTGTTGTTGTTAAAACATACTGTCCTTGTGATCTGTTCACAGTTCACACACAGCTTGTATATAATTAATGACAGATTTTACTGTTCTTGACGTATTCGTCGATTGTCAAGCTGTGGTAGGAGTTTAGGAGCTAGGTATTTACTACTAGCACAAGATCTAACAATGCCGGACCAATTACGATCACACTTGCGTGAATGCGCAGTAAATATGATGCGCCATTAAAAGTTAATGTAGGTAATATTTAAATCATTGCGCGATGTAGTATTCATTATGATTATACCTACTCGGGAATGTAGGTAGGTCTCATGAATCTGACGCCTCTAGGTACCTACCGATCTTGTTATGAAGTATACATGAATTCGTTAAAATGTAATGATGTTAACGATCAATTAAGTAATTTAGCGTACGTTAGGAATATTAATAGATACCTACATCTAATTATAGCGTTATCACTGCGACATGTGCAAGCAATTATAAGATTCGTCATGATATCCATGTGGCAACGGCTAAATGCTAGCACCTTGACTTAGCCCTTCCGATGTAACTTGACTCGACGTTGACCTGATAAGTAATACATACAAATGATATCAGGACCAAAAGTGTCGGAAGATAACAATGCCTTTTAGCCTTAGTGGCAGTAGCGATATCGTTTGTCCTCTCCTGAACGGGTCATCTTTCAGACGGTATTTTACAAGCTTGTATTTAGCTTTACTTGTCTCGTTGTCTTCCGTAATCACACTTGCAAGTTAAATCGACACAATCCATCGGGTTTGGGCTCGTATGATTTGTGTTGATGATTACTTTGGTCATAGATAATATCCATAATATGCAACCCCATCAGATTTGGGAAAATAAGTTCGTTCCATTTGTTATTATGAATGTGAATTCTATTAAATTAAGTAGATAGAATGAGAAACGTTACAAATAATTAAAGTCAAAGTCAAATGGCAATGCCGCCAGTCTTTTAGTACACTTCCTTATATTGGGGTCGGCTTCCAGTCAAACCGGATTCAGCTGAATACCAGTATTTTACGTTGAGCGGCTGCCTACCAGACCTCCACAACCCATTAACTGGGTAACACGGTACTCCTTGGCAAGACTGGTGTCAGATTATCTGGCTTCTGACTATCCGTAACGACTGCCAAAGGTCTACAAATGACAGCCGGGACCAACGGCTTAGCGTGCTTTCCGAGGCACGGGGGAGTCTCGGTATGTTAAGATGGTCACCCATCCACAGACCAACCTCGGCAAGCGTTGCTTAACCTTAAAGATCGACCCATGCGGCTGTTATTATTTAGCCACGAGCTCCCAGCATATCGGCAGCATATCGGTATTAAATTAAATTAATGTGCAGTAGTACGTAATTGCATTTCTGAGTGTCTGCGGCCGCCGAGCGCCAGATTTCCTCTTTTGCAAAGCAAGCATGCATGGTAGATTAGGTTATTTTTAGGTTTCCTAGTGAATAGAAAATATCTGTTTTGTAAAATCATATATCTAATTATCAATTTAATTCAAGTAATAAAACTATTTTATTTTCATAAAAAACAATCTTATTTGTAGATACTTAACTTTAATTGTAGGCGCTTGTACTGAACTAGCATTGTTGTGCTGGTATGGCCACATGAATATTATGGAGAATAAATGTTATGGAAAACGACATTATTGACAAAGAAAAATATTATAGCAAATAAATTTATGGATTAAAATTATTATGACTCTTGATCGATTATGATATGACCAATGAAATTAAAACTTAAAATTAAAACTATTTTGTGTGATTTCATGATTATGGCAACTGAAACATTATTTCTAATGAAATTATGGCAAACATTATAGACCTTATTACTTATTTATTTATTTTGGGAAAACAAACAATTGTACAATTAAAAAACTTAGTAAGTACCTATGTCTGGTGGAGGCTGCGTTTTGCTTGAAGTTTTTTAATAATAAAAATAGTAAATATATTTGTTAGAATATTGTTGTTACAAGGTGAATACATAACTACATAATATACGTCCATTATATTTTGCTGTTTCCAGCGTAGGTACAAATATTTCAAAGAATTATAATTAAATTTGTTATTAGAACAAACGACAAGGGACAAGTTTAAGGAAAACGTTAAATACTATCAAATACAATATCAGGATTACTAAATACAATACCTATCAAGTAAGATCAAATAAAACATTAAGAATTATTTAACACAGTGACACAGATATCAAATTATATTCAATTATATTAGGAACATAAAGGTAAGTTGTCGTCTAAATTAATTTTTTCATTTAAAAAATCATTTATTGAGTAGTAACACTTATGTAATTCACCTTGCGTTCTTACCGGACACGGATGTTTCGGATTAAGCGGGGGACACGCCCGGAGCACACGGTGGAGGTTTGCCCTGCTTGGGCTGAGCAACGCCGTGTCCTCGTCGAGGCGATCGGCGGCGGTGACCTCTCGCGTCCGGCCCTGGTTGAATCCATGGTCCGGAGCGAGGAGGCTTGGGGAGCGGTCACCTCCTTCTGCGAAGCAGTAATGATAGCGAAGGAGGAGACGGGCCGCGCGAGGGAAAGGCAAGGCCTTCGTCCCAACCGCCGCTACAGGAGAAGACGCTCCAGGCGTCGGGAGTCGCAGGGTGATCCCCGGCCACCGTAGGCGCGGGCCTGCGGACGGCGAGCGTTGGGTGGCTCGCTGTCCGATCATTACCAGGCCCGAGTCGATGGCGCGTTGTGTTTCACGCGCGCCTCAAAGAGATTTCAGAATAGAAAACGGGGCCCGCTAGGGCCAGAGCCTGCCAGGGTTGCGGAATTTGTTCGAAAGAGTCACCGCGGCCCTGGAACGCAAAGGCCTTTAGAAGGAGCATGGATGGGTTTTAGTCAGTAAGAGTCTGACACGCCCTTCTGCTCCACCCAGAGCGGAAGAAGTCATTTGATGATTTCCCATCCTTAAAAAAGAAAAAAAAAACACTTATGTAATGGGAAGTTTAATACATTGTTTTTAAATGTCAAGAGGTTAAGTTTTTTAAAAACATTAGGTAATTTATTATAAACACCAATTGCCATACAGCAATCATTATTGGAAAATAGTTTAATTCTTTGTTGGGTACAAGTACCTAATCCGTATCGAAACCAGTAATAAGTATGTGTAATTTGAATTAATGTGTTTGTGGTATTTTTATATGTGTGTGTTTTGTTAATTATTTTATTATGTGTAATGTGTGTGCTATGATCCGTTGTTGGTCGAAATAGGTAAACGTTTATTTATTATTATATCTCGACTATGTTTATTACAGCATCATTATTGGCTTGAAATAAAGCTTTGTTTTTATGTACAAAGATACAGAGTTCGAATAGGTATGTATCTATAGATATGGCTTTACTTACCTATTGATCTAACTCATTATTTATGTGCTGCGGAATGCTTTCATTATTTCAACTGAATTAAATGGTATTATAATATTATAATGCCGTAGTGGAGAATTCATGCTTCGTAGCCATGATAGGCACTAATCGCTGCATTGACACCAAACTACGCGACATATTCTGTATAAAACAAATACAAATCTTTGCAGTTTAGAGTATAATTTTATCGATGTGAGCTTTCCATTGACAACTCACCTTGTGATCACTTCACCCAAGCCTTCACTTCGACATGTTTACAAAATCGACCGGCTGTATAAGTTCGCTATAACGTCGAATTACAATCAATTTAATAACGAAAAAAAAATAGTGAGTTCTGATTTGATTGTTTTCAGCGAGCGGGCTGTGGGGCACGGGGCTGTACCTGATCGGCAAGATGGGCGCCACCATGACGCTGAACGCGCTTTACGTGTACACCGCCGAGTTGTTCCCGACGCGCGCTCGCCAGCGCTTGCTCGCCGCCTGCTCCACGCTCGGCCGCGTCGGCGCCATCCTCGCGCCGCTCACGCCTCTGTTGGTGAGTCTGAATAGATGCTGTATGTATGCCGTACGAGAGGTATTTAGTGATGCGCTGCGGGACTCATTTGCTTGCTGACGGGCATCAACAGCATCGCACTATCGCTGGTGCCGCCCAGTTACACGGTAGGCCTTTACATATTGGTATTCTCTGGAAATTCTTAAAAATCTTGAATTGTTTGTAAAAGCCCTTTTCAATGTTACACAGTAAAAACAGTAATAAAAACAAAAAGTTAGAAAAACATATGTTCAATCAAATGCTCAATCATTATAATACTAATGAAATATTAGACGAGTAACAGTATGGATTTACCAAAAGACGCGTTACGACTGCAATGTTGTTGATGAAACACATATTTACAGCGTGGGACGAGTCGCAAGCTGCCGTAGGAATCTTTTGTGATCTCTCCAAGGCATTTGATTGCGTAAATCACGAAACCTTGCTCACTAATCTTGAACATTATGAACTTGGTAAATTTGCACTCAGAGAAGTCTTATTTAAATACAGACAGCAGCAAGGTCAAATAAATGGTGTCCATTCACGGGATTTAAGAGTCACAATGAGGGTACCGCAAGACTCAATATTGCGTCCTTTCCTCTTTTTAGCATACGTTAATGATCTAGCCCTTCTTTTAAAACATCAACCTCAAATATCTGCTGACGATTCGTACTCGATTTTTTAAAAGACTGTCCGAGGAGTTTCTTGCACTTTCTCCTCTATAGAAGATTTGAAACGTGCCGCTTCATGTTTTTGAAATGTAACGGTTTATTTGAAATAAATGCTTTGAATCTTGAATCGATGTTTCTAATAACATGTCATGTATCGCAGGCGGTGTACAAGTGGTGGCTGCCGACGCTGCTGTTTGGCTCGCTTCCCCTGCTGAGCGCGGCACTGACGCGGCTGGTGCCCGACACGCTGCACCGCCGACTGCCCGACTCCTTCGCCGACCTGGACGCGTCCGCGCAGGAGGAGCCCTCGCCGCCCGCCACGCCTGTGTCCAACACCGTCTGACGCAGTCGCACCGACACGCGATAGCTCGGTTACTACTGAGGCGCTAGACAAAGTGCCATTCTATTAGAGATGGTGATTGTCCAAAAACCGATATTCAAGGGATACATCACGTGACACAGCTTTTGTCAATCGCATACATTTTTGAAGTATTATGACTATTGCCTTCGCCTCGCTGCGACTGACAGAACGTCACTTGTCTAGAGCTTCTGAGAGCCAATTTTACTATTTTTAGGGTTCCGAACACCCGTGAAAAACGAACCCCTTATAGGATCACTCGGTTGTCTGTCTGTCATTCCGTCTGTCAGAGCAAATTTTTTCCGAATCTACTGAACCAATTCCGTTGAAATTTGGTGCACATATGAATTTCTGTGACCCAAACACGGATGTGTTACGTAAATATGTAAATTCTGAGTATGGATCACTTTAGGAGAACAAACTAAAAACTAAAAAAGTTGGTTGTGATTCCTAAATTTTGAAAAAATGCAGGTCGTAGTTATTTTCCTATAGATTATGTACCCAAAAAACAGTATGTAACAAAAATTAAATTCGTTCGGAACCCTTTGCACGCGAGTTCGATTCGCACTTGGTCCACTGTTGGCATTTGTATCTCAGTATTCTCAGTTACAATCTGTCAAAAAGACTCAATTTCCATACGTAAATGAAAGATTGATACTGACAGGCGAATGCGAACGTTGCTTAAACATTTGTAGAATTGGCAGTCTGGTGTACCGTTTCACTGCTTGTGCGGTCGCCCCACAAACCACTTCGAGCTTAAGCGAGCGAAGATTGAACCGATTTAGACTTAATCATTTTGTCCGAAGTGCTTGTTACATTTGTTGTAATCATTTAATTTTGCCTCAACTAGAATAACGTTATGCTAGCATATGTAGCTCGGCTACGATTGATTCGTTCTCAGGCCGTGCGACCTGCATTAGCAGCTAATTCTTTAGAATGGTTATCGGTCACGTGTAAGGGTCCAAGCACTTTTAAGGCTTGATTTTCGGGCTGATATATAATTTCAACTTAAAAGTTGCATTTTAGAAAATCGATAATTGCATTTTAGTTGAGGATTTAGAGTATCTACCTCGTTCTAGAGGTGACTCGTATATTAAACTAATAGGTAAAAGGTGACTTGTTTTCTCTATTATTTTAGTGGGGACATAAAAATAAGTTTTTAAAACATCCCAGTTATGAGTTATTTCTTGTTTGAATTACCTGTCGTCTGTTCAGAGGGCCTAGCTCGAATGTTTTGACGTGTAGTAACGTGCTACTATAGTTAACGTAAGTAAGTATAGTTAAAGTATATTTTTACGTTACGTTAATATACGCCAAAACATTAGTGCTCGGCCCTCAGAAAAGGATGCGTTGTATAACAATTGAAGAGCTTTGGCATGACAGGTCTATATGTAATCTATTTATCGAAATTTGTTAATTGATGTAATCAATTATTTACCAAATCTTATGTCAACTGTCGTTATTGATTTAACACTATTTTGTGATAATAATATGTCACGCAACCATCATACAATGAACGGATATTTTTTATGAATAATTAATTGTAATAAAAGGAAACCATTGTTGTAAAATATGTTTAATTAATGTAAGAACTTACTGTTCCATCCTATCCAAGTAATAACTCTTGAAGTAGACCAGGTGCGTGAGTGTGAGTGCGTGTGCTTGAGATGAAGCACGAACTACTTACACATTTATAACATGACCTTGAAACTGTGTTTATTAAAAATGGGTTTTATTAAAACATTGAGTTTATATGTAGGTACTTGAAAATGGTCAAGATCAGAGAAAATTGTCTTTTAGAAAGACTTCTTTTAAATTTCCTTCCGATTCTGATAGTTGAGTAAGTATCTTAATTTTGCTTAAAATACCTACTTACCTGAAACATGTTAAAATACTACCTTAAAATAAAATAATTATTACCTACTAAGGTCATGTGATGAAAAAATACTAGATAACTTTCGATAGCATTGAAACACAGGTGTCTACTTAGATCTTAAAGATCGCTGGTGATATTGGCCAAGCCATAATTGTGTAATAAAATTCCAGTCTCGACTGTGAGCATCGTTTAAAATTAATTGTCTCAAAGTCACAGATGTAATATTCAGAGATTTCGCAAAAACAAAAAATTAAATGTAGGCGTTACTGTTCTTCTGTGCTCTCTAGTGTACAAGCTAAAAGCTTTCACGTTCAGCAGGCATCACGATGAGCAGGCATTGTGCTTGTATTTAAATGAGATACATGCTCTTAAATAGTATCTATTTAATTAGGTATTATCAATGCAGAGTTTACCTTCCCTATCTTTGTTTGAAGAACATCATGAAACCACTACAAAATTATAATTGCTATTACATCTGGTTTGTTAATATGATTATGGAGTGTAAGTATCTCTGAGGAATGCCATGCCAACGCCATGACAACAATCTACACTAGAGTACCGTTTCGTTTAACTGAATGATCTCAAGGAGCTGTTGTATGACACGGCTTGTTTCACACGAAAGTACAAATCTCTTCCTGTTTCTGTCTTCACAACTAATGTAAGGTCTAACCAGAGGTAATGGGTAACGATAGGTTGTAACCTGATATCATTATCCGTATAAAGTAATGGTCGAGGATCGAAACGAAGACAGACTGTTCGATTCACGACCACATTGTAGTATTAGTAGCTAGTATGATCAGTGTGGTCACAATAACCTTAAGATAGTACGCGTAAGACAAATAACAATAAAATGACAATTTTAATTTACTCAAGAGTGTGTGGTTTTATTTACCTTTCATCCAGCATGACGAGTTAAATATTTTGACAGGTGTTCCGAAAAAGATAAAGACATTACTTGACACAGATTCTTTTACATCTGTTTATGGCTGCATTTTACTCACAATTAATACATAAGCTAGAGTTTAGTTTAAACAAATCTTACAAAAATGATAAAATGTCAGCGGTGATTGCTTTGAGCCAGACAATTACGGTCGACACTATTTAATTAAGATTAAGACACTTTATAACGAGTTCTACTTGATCACGTTCTGTTATTGTTGTACTAAATAGTTAATTATGTTGTGCACAACACGGAAGGTCGTTCATGATAATAGCCATGGCGTCAGGGTCGCGAATACGACGGGAGTGACAGTGGCCCCAATGTACTGCCTCGGGGGACACGCGCTGTGCAAGAGATTTAAGGAGATGAGAGAGAGGTTTAAAATGATAAGCTAATCAGTGGCCAGGAAAATGTAAGGTAGGTACTTGTTGTACCTACCAATGTTCTGTTTCATTTGACTGCTACTATTATAAATGTGAAAGAATGGATTGATGGATGGATGTTTTGGAACGAAGTTCCTTATCGCGCGTTGTGAAAGGGGGCTAGACGGAAAAAATTCTTACGAAAAGTTGTCACGACACTTTTTGCTATTGTAAGCCGTGCGGCGTGCGCATGTTTCTCTGTCTGTCTCTCTCTCTCTCTTATAGAAAGCAAGCCAGATATTTTCATTTCCTCTTTCTAACGACACTTTTTTATTAATTAAAAACCGGCCAAGTGTGAGTCGGATTCGCGCATGAAGGGAAGACGACAGACAGACGGACAGACAGACGGCCAGACAGACGGATGGATAGACGGACAGACAGACGGCCAGACAGACGGATGAATAGACGGACAGACAAACAGACAGAAAGACGGACAGACAGACCGACGGACAGACGGACAGACAGACGGAGAGACAAACGGCCAGACAGACGGATGGATAGACGGACAGACAGACGGAGAGACAGACGGACAGACCGACGGACAGACAGACGGACAGACAGACGGACAGACAGACGGACAGACAGACCGACAGGCAGACGGACAGACAGACGGACAGACAGACGGACAGACAGACCGGCAGACAGACGGACAGTTAGACGGACAGACAGACGGACAGACAGATGGACAGACAGACGGACGGACAGACAGACGGATAGACAGACGGTCCGACAGACGGACGGATAGACATACGGATAGACAGACGGCCAGACAAACAGACGGACAGACAGACGGACAGACAGACGGATAGACAGACGGTCGGACAGACGGACGGATAGACAGACGGATAGACAGACGGACGGACAGACAGACGGATAGACAGACGGTCGGACAAACAGACGGACAGACAAACGGACTGAAAGCCGGACAGTAAGACGGACATCCAGACGAACAGACAGACCGACGGACAGACGGACAGACAGACGGACAGACAGGCGGACTGACAGACGGACAGACAGACGGACAGACAAACGGACAGAAAGACGGACAGACAGATGGACAGACAGATGGCCAGACAGACGGACGGACAGACAGACGGACAGACAGACGGATAGACAGACGGTCGGACAGACGGACGGATAGACATACGGATAGACAGACGGCCAGACAGACGGACGGACAGACAGACGGACAGACAGACGGATAGACAGACGGTCGGACAGACAGACGGACAGACAGACGGACAGCAGACGGACAGACAAACGGACAGAAAGCCGGACAGACAGATGGACAGACAGACGGACAGACAGACGTACAGACAGACGGACAGACAGACGGACATACAGACAGACGGACAGACAGACGGACAGACAGACAGACGGACAGACAGACGGACAGACGGACAGCGGAGTCTTAGTAATAGGGTCCCGTTTTACCCTTTGGGTACGGAACTCTAAAAACATTTAAATAAACAAGTTTTTAAAATATTCGCCTAACTCTCAGCAAACCCTATAAAAATAATTTAGTTTTCCCGCCGTCTTTGGGAGTTCACTATAGGATTTAAAATTATGTCACACTGTTGTGTTTACGAAGTCGAGAGAGTATATATATATAATTATATACACACACTCTTAGAAAGGAACTTCGTTCCATCCGGGTGTCCCTTGACACCTCTCAAGTTTTTTACTCAGTGACGCCTTAACGGCTGAACGGATCTGAATGAAATTCATAATCGCACAGAGATAGATCATAGTCTTACTTTTACTTTTAACCCTATAAATATACAGAGTATGGTCTTCGGGGATAATTTCCGCCAGTAAAAGCTAGTTTTAAATATTTTTTTAGCTTCCGTTAGTAAGTTTCAAAAGGCTTTCTTATAAAGATGAATATCCTCGCTTCTCACCATTCGAATCCGAGTGGAAAGTCTCCTGACCAGGATAGCCTGAGCATTGGTCATCTAAAGCGTGCCGGCGTCCACTTTCCCAGAGTTCTTGCCATGTTATACATATACATTTTCTATAGGACATGCGTATTTGCCAGTGAAGCCAATCGCTTAAGTCACCGGTTTTACTCTTCACAATTGTGAAGAGTAAAACCGGTGACTTAAGCGACACGAGTAAATACAGGTCAATCTCACTAGCCACAGGGCTTTTGAAGGTTCTTGACAGTTTGCTTACTACACAGCTTGACCGGTATGTACTAATGACAATGAATTTGGTTTTAAACCAGGACTGTTTACTGAGTCAGCTATCTTGTGTTTGAAGCAAACTGTCAAGTACTACTCCGATAGGAGCACACCTATTTAAGCCGGTTTTCTCGACCTCTTGAAGGCGTTCGACCTGGTTAGCTATCACATCTTATGGCAAAAATTAAATAACATCTCAATGCCTCTCTAAATGACAAAAATCTTCTATTTTCAAGCACTGGTATCTTATCCAGGTCAACGTCGTTCAATGGTCGAGCGCTCTGTCGGAACCGTACAGGTTCGAGAGTGGGGACAGAGAGGGCTGACTTCGCCGAAGCTCTTCGACTCGTACGTGAACGCACTGATGGAGGAGTTCAGCAGCACTCGTGTCGGCTGCCATATTGACGGTTTTTGCGTCAACAATATTAGTTACGCGGACGAAATGGTGCTGCTGAGCGCCTCGGTGTGTGGTCTGTCCAGGCTGCTGGGCATCTGCAGCGATACGCGGTTTTCTCGATAATGCAAAGAAGAGTGAATGCATGATCTTTCGAGCCAGGGGTCGGAGTTACCCGGATTCTGCTCCTCTCCTCTTCTCTACTGAACGGTGTCAAGTTAAAGAGCTCAACAGTTTAAATATCTCGGGCATATCGTGACCTCTGACCTGAGAGACGATGCGGACATCGGTAGGGAGTGGAGAGCGTAGTCAGTGAGCGCCAATATGATCGCCCGTAGGTTTGCTCGTTGCTCGGGGACCGTCAAAATAACTCTTTTCAGAGCGTTTTTTACGACCCTGTACACAGCCAGCTTGTGAGGGTCTTGATAGTAAATCTGGACACAAGGCTCTCATTGGTCTGTTCAGATATGAGCTCACATCAACAACGAACAATGAAGGGCCAAGTTTCCAATTTAACTATCACACCAAAACAGATTAATTGTAGACCAGAGTGCTGATTGGTTGCCTTTTTATGTCAGTCCACAATTTCTCGGACCGGCACGGAGATATTATAGATTATCAAATTGTGATGCGTAAAAATGTATTCCAAATGTTCAGTTGACAATTTATCGAGAGTTTACAATCTCTCAAGTTATTTTATATTCTGAAGGAGTTTGCCATTTTCCGGTGACGTATATACATATATAATCTGAATCTCGGAAACAACTGCAACGATTTTCATGATATTTAGTATGCAGATATGAAGACATTGTTGGACCTGCTGAAGATTATAAGACCATATTTGCATTGTATAGATTCAATCTCTTTTGCATTGTATAGTTTCACGCATTTATTGTTGAAAAACGAATGTTACCATGATTTGGTAAATACTGATTTAAACGAGTGTCTATGGAGTTTCTTGCACGTTCCTCTCCGTAGGATCTGGAGATTTTATTTTATTTATGTGGGACAAAAAACAGTTATATATTACAGCATTTACAAAAAGTAGTTATATTACAGCCAAAAAACGTATAACCCAGACCATTGTCCACGAAGTGACATCGGAGTATGATAACGAACGTAGTTAAATGAAAAAAATAAATAATACCTATATATATTTAGAAGAAAAACACTATATACCGACGAATCGAAGGAAGCGGATGACAAGAGCATCCGTCCTATGAGCGACTTGCAAGAAATTGTGAAACCATGCTTTTAAATTTAGCTTGCGACAGCGCGAAATTATCAAAATCAATTAATTATGATTAATAGGTTTCTAAAAGTCGGCGAAGAGGGGCTCGCACCCCAGCCTTCGTTCTACATCGCGCAGTGAAGAATAGTCGAGGTGCGCGCACCTCCTGCCGAATAACAGTTCTAGGTACTACGTAACACAATCCATTCGACAGCTCAGTACAAATAAATTTGTTATTGCTTATACCGTAAAGCATCACAACCATTGATGAACGTCTGGAATCCAAGCTCAATATTTCATAATGCTTTAGCAAATCTGCATAAGAAATCCTTGTACGGAAGCACTTGTAGTACGTGTCACGAATTTTTTTCAGAACCATTTCTATTTCTTGCTTATATTTATCATAATTGACTGGCTTGTTGGTCGAGTGGTTAGTAACCCTGACTGCTAAACCGGAGGTCGTGGGTTCGATTCCCACCCAGGACAAATCTTTGTGTGATGAGCATGATCATTTGTTCTGTGTCTGGGTGTAATTTGTCTATAATATGTATGTATTTAGAAATATATAAGTATGTTTATCAGTTGTCTGGTTGCCATAGCACAGGCTCTGCCTAGTTTGGGATCGGATGACCGTGTGTGAGTTGTCCCAAGATATTATTATTATTATATTATAATACGGGCACCAGACGGGTACCGCGTATTCCAACTGTGAACGGACTAATTTCGCATGACAAAACCATACATCTGAAAGGCTTTGTTAATTAGGTTGTCGATATGGCTGTCTAAATGTAATTTGCAATCAAGTAGTATGTCTAGATCCCGCGTGCACTCAGTCTTTTTCAATTGTATGTCATTCAAAGTATATGGGAAGTTAATAGTTTTTTGTTTTTAGTAAAAGAAATGTAGTGACATTTGGAAGACTAAGATGAAGTTTATTGAAATGACAGTATTGTGAAAGCCTACGTAAGTCATCTTGTAGTAGCCGACTATCCTGAGAGTTTGCACAAACCGTATAGATTTGTATGTCATCGGCGCGAGATAGGGTCGGTCAGTGTGTTTTGCTGCAGAACAACTTGCTGCTCTTGTCGCTGGCGCGGCAGAGTTAGCTTCATATAGTTGACTGTCAGACCTTGACAATTCAAAAGTGCCTGTACTCGTTACTGGTATATTTGAAATACTTAAAGGATTTTTTATTTGTTATAATTTTTCATTTGGTTTCAAATGTTAGTACATCATTTAAACTTAAATGGACTGAAATAAATGATTGTTGATTGATTCATTGATTTGTTAGTTCTAACTGTTGGCACAGTTCAATAGCAGCATAATAATTGCGTAACTAAGTAAGCTGTTTAGAATGTTTGAGGAAAATATCACAGCACTGGAAATGCGGGTATCATGGCGTCCGTGTGTAATGTGCAAGCCTTCATTACACCCGACCGGCCAATGAACTGCACCACGATAGGTTAATTTCATTAGATATGTGCACTGCAATTTACGACGCTTATAAAATTGGATGCAAATCAACAAAAATATAGTAAACGTCATATTATTTTAAATTGCCCAACGAATTCACTGCGAATTATTTATTGCCCAATAGTAAATGGAATTTAAAAATTCAAATATTCAGTAATTATCGCTTAGTCTAGGCTATATGCTAACAGAACTGCTCACGTAAGGATTACCTGGTAAACTAAATCTGAAGCTCTGCACAAAGGGTTTTTGATACTTACTATCAGCAACAATAGTAGCAATAACAACGAGTGGGTGGCATGATGTGAGGACGCTGAGCATCCTACGCTGTTCGCTATGAGTTCATTGGCACTCGGGTAAGGAACACTCAGCATAGCGCACTCGCTGATGTCACGAATGATGTGCCATCTCCAGGGAATTATCGATGGCGTACAAGAATATGTAGAATACAGTGCAGCTAACCACCTCCTATGAAAACAGAGTTATCACACACACGTTGCCATCCCCGAGAGAACGCTACTTACACTGGCACCCATATCCTTCATACCGGAATACCTGAACGGAATACGTGAGAGTAATTGTCCGGAAGCCCAATGAAAAGAGCTCTATTAAAATACCACTAGGTACTTAGATACTATTATAATGACGCCATGCCTGTAATGCCTGCTGTCGCGCTCGGCTCGGGCACCCACACGTGTTTTTGGAATAAGAGCATCCCATTACGATGATTATATCTCAGCAGTGCTAGTCAACTAGTATTCTCAACTGTCCATCTATCAAAAAATGGTTTTTATAAGACGTAAAAAGCGTCGGCTGTTGAACTGGTTCGACAGCCTCTGCATTGTGTAGCATGTGATGAATATGAGGCATCACGTGCGCGACGTGCGTCAACACGATTGTATGCCGCAGCTAACATTACAGTCTGCATCAGCCCTGATGTTACCCGTACCTACTAGATCAAGAGAAGGCGCTTGCACCGGGACAACTAACTTCCTATAACAGTGTTCTCAGGTATCGTCCTTTCCTCCACGAGATTCGTGTAAACTGATATAACGATAATGTATTTATTCAGATGTTCAGAAATTAGTTACGGCAGCTGTTTTTATCCTGCTACCTAAATACCTTTGCGAGGTCGTAATATCTATCGATGTTTCGTGAAAAATCTCTCTGTGGGATTTCCAGAGTTGCATAACTTGCATAATAACATAAATAAGGAAAGCTGCGGCTTCGGTAAGGACTCGCTCGTCGAGTGCTGTCGGCGCCACACTGTAACAGATTGGCGCGTATTCGCAATTGCATCTCGAGTGAGATTTGATTGACAGTGGGCCTTGGCCTAGTATTGGCTTTCTAATTGATCGGTTGTTATTGTTGGTGCAGCGCTGGTGTGGTGCGGCGTCACGGGACGGCTGCGCTCAGTGTTGGACGCGGCGCGGACATGAGCGGTGACTGCGAGGTAGACAAGAAGCCGGCGGCGGCAGTGGGCCGGACGCCGGGCGAGGTGGACGCGGAGAGCGTGTTGCGCCAGCTGGGGCAGGCGGGCCGCTTCCACGTGCGCGCGTACGTACTGGTAGCGCTGGTGGCGGTGCAAGTGGGGCTGCTGCACACCACCTACATCTTCCTCGCGGCCAGGGTGCCCTACAGGTACGTACACCGGTAAACTCACGTTACCTCAATATTTACTTCAAGAAGGTGTTTGATAGTCAATGATAAACGATACAAATTTTCTTGTTTTCCCATAAGACTTGATCACGTGGTAGAAATTTGTATTTAAGGAACATGACAAGTAAATTCAACATGCGTACAACACGTTAAAATAAATAACCAGTCTCTCTCCGATAGTCAGATAATGGCACCGCTCTTCACTAGCCAGGCACAAAAAACAGAAGCGTCTCTGAGAACTGTCTACAAAAAGCACTTTTATTAAAACACACGACACAAAAAGATTTGTTAAGCTTCAGTTTGGCAACATTTGGGGGCACATCCAACGCCACTGTCGAAACAGAATAAAGCAAACATTGCCGCGCATGGCGCCGGTCACGGTAGAGTGGTGCTCCTAACACAAGTGTACTGACAACTAGCTCGAGGGCCTCTGTGACACAACGCAGAAGGCCAGCTCTTCATAACGGTGATATTCAAATAGGATTGATCAATGTACCAACGTGATAAATCAAAATAAATCCAGGTAAACTGGCACACAGGGTTGTGGATTTGTTCGAAACAGTTACCGCGACCCTGGAACGCAAAGAGCATTAGGAGGAACACGGGTGTGTTATAGTCAGTAAGAGTCTGACATTCCCTCCCGCTCCGCCCAGAGCGGGACAAGTCATGTGATGATTTCCCATCTACAAAACAAAGTTCTTATTCTTGTTTCGCCGCCGCATACCTCGTTACCTGTTCATGTGAGGACCTAATGACCACGTCAGCGAACAGCTTTGCCGTGCGTGGCAGATACTGGGCTAGGCAAGAGATTTACTAAATATTCAATTATGTTTGTTCCTATTAACCAGAATTGCTAGTTTCCAGTTTGTAGGGTTGTCCTGTCGGTGTCTCACACATCTGAACAACTTCATGTTTGCTTGTGTTAGAAGTAATAGCTCTCGTGAATCTTTAAAAACCTTGTACCAATGATTAAGGTCGTCTTTCCCAAACTGTTTAAAGTTGGCCCTCAGATCGGTTAACAATCATCGTCACAGAACCTTTGATAAACAAACAATAATATTAAGTATTGAATTGAAACCAGGTCTAAACATTTATTTATGCACACACACACATTCACGCTGCTATTCCCTGAAGGCTTAGACAAAGGTTACCAATAGTACAGCCACGTCTCGCCAGTCGTCATAAGTAGGCACCATGTCATAGGAGGCTAGTCTTTTGTCATCAACCGAACACAAATTCAGGCCCTGGGCTGCTACTAGGAAATTCCAGATGGAAAAAACCAATAACACATTGCCCGAGCCGGGTCGAACCCAGGACCACATGCTCGACAGTAGCTGGAGCTGTTCTCTGATGGTAGGTGTTGCTGTATTGCAACTTGTGATGTTTGGGATGTTCGCAGGTGGCTCATCCTCAAGTCTGGCACCACTTGTAGACTGCTTCTATATTTATTTTTTGTCTCACATAAATAAATCGTGTACTGGGAAAAGGCAGCAACTGTTTTAGAGCCAATTATGATATTACCGCTAAAAACATGTTAAAGATTTGGATTTATTTTTAAAGCTGAATCCCAACTTATTCCAATCAATTGGTTCTCCTGAGTAACCCTTTGCTGTTAATGACAATCCAATATTTATCTGGGCCTGGAAAATAATCTCGAATCGATAACCTCAAGGCTCGAAGGTATAACATCTGACACTTCCTTTTGCAAAATACTACCGTCAGATGATTGCATGAATATTGAAAGAGAAAGAAAATTATTTATCTGAAAGCGACCGGTTATTACATAACAACATTTATTTTTTAATCTTTTATTTATCTCTGTCATGGATGTGTTTAAGGACCGTCTATGAATGCATAGTGGCCAAATGCCTATGACTGCTCACAACAGGTAGATAGTAGAAATTAGTACTTAATTTAATTAATTATTATTTATTAATTGCATATATTTTATTGGTTTGGATTCGTACCGTGTGGACTGGTACCAGTTGTCGCGGGGTAGACTTGGTGAGCAGTGGGACAACAACGGCTAATGAAAATTAATAAAAAGTTATGTTATTATTCGTTTTCGTAGTGGCAATGCTCTACATGTCGCAAGCGCGTGCGCCGCCGCCCGGGTGCGTACAATAGACCTGTCATTGTGTCGCCGCTGCAGCCCACATTGTGCACTCAACCATGAATATAGAATATCCGCTCAATTAATCATGCGTACAATAATCTGGCGATGCGATGCTTCCTCTCTATCCAGTTTGATTGAGAATCTCAAAACAACGGAAGGTAGCTGGATTGTGCATGTTTGAATAGAACGTTTAATTGTGGTTGGACTTCACGGATCTAATCAAAATGATTTTGTCTTTCTCTTTCATCTCCTGTTGATGATGAAACGAATAAACATACTTTTCATCTTGGAACAAGAGACGTGCTAGAAAAGCTGCCGGAGTCTGTGTTTCCTGATTGTTACAACCTGGGAGTCTATAAGTCAAGAGTGAGGTTACATACTTATAGGCAGGCGTGCTGTATTGTTGATCACATCACGCTTTCCATCAGGTGAGATTGTGGTGCAACGCAAACGCTAGCCAATCAAAACTAAGAATCAGAACCGAACCGAGCGCCTGATACCGTGGCGCGACTGTGACTCGTGTCTAATGCTCTTCTACTATTTTAGTTACGCAACACACGGGCCTATAGATGTAAAACAACCGATTTAAAATATTTAAATCAAAATGTTGCTGTTTTAAACCCCTAATAAATCGTTTTAAACGGTTTAAAACTCGCCTATAGAAATAAAAGCACTGCGTATGTGCATGTGTGTGTAGGGTAGGCGAGCTGGCAACGTTGCCTCGAGTCACAAGTGACGACGTTAACGAGAGTGCGAGAGTGTGAGTTTGGTTTTAAACCAATATTGATTTTTTATATCGTTTGAAAACAATGAAAAAAGTTTATTGACCTACACAGAGTTTTTAAATTATCAATAGAGTTTTTATAACTGATGTAGGTAATACCTACGTTTAGTCGGACGGACCAACTAGAACTAAACCCGCTAAGTATATCAATATCAGTATATCACACATTAAAAAAATCTTTACACAGTTAATAGGTACTCCGTTATATCCATACCTTCGTAAAATCAAGAAATTGTAGTTATAATTAAGAAAAACATAGTCAATCAACACCAACCGTTTTAAATCCAAAAAAAATGGTTAATTTCGGAATTAAACGGTTTTTTTCGTTGAATGGATTGGTTTAATTGGTTTTAAACCGGCCTTGCATCTATACACTGGCCTAACATTGTGTTGTAACGTTTACTAACAAAACATACATTTCAGTCACGCTGGACACTTCCAACAAGCCCACTTTCGATTGAAACTCAAACAAAAGCTCTCCATGATCTGTGTAGCACAATCGAAAGGTACCTAATACTAAATTAATCAGCTTTCGACGGATTGATTTTTGCTACGAAGTAACAGAAAGGCGCTAGCAAAATGAAATCTTTTATGCTTTGGTTGTAGTTTTCCTCTATCGGTTGGGACTAACTCAGGTCCCAACCGATAGCTAAGAAATGCGAGTTTCCTGTTATTAGGAGATTGACATCTCCATGAAGATTATTCTACAAAAAGTCTTTTTTTTTACTAAACCTTTGACACGAAAACATAATCAGCTTCAGATATAGTCTATCGTTGGGTAGGAGTATTCAGAACTGTGGGTAATGACCCACTTCCTCACGCTACAGTTCTTTTTTTTTTTTTTTTATTTAATATGGGTTTGCTCTTGACTCTAGTCTAGGTCATAGATGACAGAGACAAAGTCGACGATGGAGCGAGCCTACCCAGAAGAAGCCTGTTCACTCTAATTTTGAAGAGATTAGGGTTGTATGCGTTCGGAAACACAGACGCAGGCAGAGAGTTCCACTCCTTTGCTGTGCGCATTATAAAAGACGTTTGGAAACGTTTAGTGCGAATTGGTGGAATAGCAACAAGGTAGGGATGGTAACTTGCAGTGCGTCTAGATGTCCGATGGTAGAAGGGGGCCGGTGGGATGAGATCGTGGAGTTCCTGGACACTCTCCCCGAAGTACAATCTGTACTTCGGTTCAGTTCTACCCTATCCATTGATAGACATTAGACAGCTGTGGAAGGTGGGATTTATCTACCTACCAATCACAGCGGTAACAGCAGTCACCACATTAGAGAATTGTACCTAGTTACCTGCCCATTGCTGAAGGTAAAAATGGCGACCATTTGTGAGATGTGTCAGTGTTTCTAAGTAATAGTTTAAGCTACCTAGCTTAACATTTTCTTAGTGTTAAACTTCTCCTGCCAGTTCTTGTTCCATGTCACGGCGCAATATGTGTTCGCTCGGTTACCTACGTTTTTATCTGGGAGTTGCATATTCAGCTCCCGCCCCGCCTCGAATAGAATAGGTTTCTTTTTGCTCACAAGTACACAGAACTAAACTTTGTCGACTTATGCGAAAAAGTAAGAGAACCATAGAAGATAGATGCCAGGGTGAAGGATTTAGTAGCTCACTCCAGAAATGTTAGGCTCTCTATTGATTACATGAGGCTTTTTGAATGGTTTTATTTGTATAGACAGGGAGAGCAAGTGCACACTCTTGAGCGCCCTCCTGACTAATCCCACTATGCATCGCTCAACAGTCATAGTGTTTTAGACGATGGATTCCCTTGCAACTAAACTGTCGCCACGTCTAAAACTTCTTCTAATTCTTAGTTATATTGTTGTTACTTCTCACATAACATTTATTATAAACATTCTTATCTTGGCTAAATGCAGTTCAATTACAACTTCCGTTCGTAGACAATGAAGGAGATGTTTGAACACAAGCGTGTTAGGATGCCCTCAATACTAACGATACGCAAAAGTTGCTTTCTAGCACCTTCGCTTACTGGTGGAGAAGTAAATAAACAAACACATCGTGTTGTGGACACAATTGTGTACATCAGCTGTCTAAAATATGATAGAATATTTAAACAAATAAGTTCATTCACGTTTATTGTTGCAACAAATTAATAAGCAGTAAGCACTGGTATTTCGTCAGTAGATCCGTCCGCGCCTGCCTCTGCTATTACATCGAGTGCTCGGAATCGATTAAGGCTCTATTGAACACAGTGATAAAGTCAGTTTCGCTCAATGTGCAACAATGTCGCGTTCGGTGTCCGATTGTAATAGCACATAATTACATGTTCAGTTATTTAATGAGGTGGCCAAAATGTGGCAAACGCAAGGTCTCTCTCTCAGCGACCGGTCAGTGTAGTAGTGATGACCTAGACAACGAGGCAATGGTCTCGGTGTGATTCAATTATGAAATAGTGAAAATATTGTGATAAACAATGTTTCCGCCTTCTTGGTATGAGCAAATAAGGGGTTGAAGAACATTACAGGAGCTTGTCGCTCCTTTGGTTCTGCTGGATCTAAAATGTGTCGTCGTCCTTGTTTCTGGACAAGGAGACAGCCAACTGGTTACTCTTTTGATAGAGATGCTAATGATGCCGACGAGGTACTTAACGAAAAGATAAAAGCATCCTCAAAAACGCGGGCGCGCGGACAGGCGCCAAACATTTCCTTCAGCGCGACGCTAAGTATATTTCGTTCCTTTGACGCCATATACATATGTACATATTATCTTGCCAGCGCCCTTTCCGCGCGCCATTCCGCTTTGTATATCGCGTTCATTATGATTAGGTTGATTTGCAGACTGATTAGCATTTCTTATTCGTATTTCAGTAGCACGAACCCAAACAAAAATGCCTAAGGGCCTAGCCATTCTCTACCAACCAACTCCGACAACCAACCGACTTCAAAAAAGGAGGTTCTCAATTCGGTTGTCTTTTTTTTTCTTATGTTCGTTACCTCGTAAGTCATAACTGCGTCATTTATGAATCGATTTTTTATGTGGAGGAAGTTCCGATTGGTCCCATAGACATTTAATCAGAATAGGTTCAGTAGTTTGGTTTTTAAATCAAAATAGCTGGAGGAAATAGAAAATATATCATCCAAGTAAACGAAATGGCGTGTTTTGCTTTCCTGTGCCTTTCCAGTGGTGTTGTTAGGTGGTACGTGCTACTAAAGAGTGAAAAATAAAAAACTTTTTACAATAAAATACTAACCGAATTCCAAATAAAAAAAAACACTACAAAGTAACTTTAATTTCGGAAGTCGGAGTTTAAATACGAAGAAACAACCAAAAACACCGACTTCCGAAATTAAAGTTATTTTATACTTTGTAGTGTTTTTTTTTTGTAAGTATTTTTTTTCTATAAATATTTATCTAGATTAAAATTAGCCAATCAGAATTAAAGCCCATCTTTTGAATAGAATTGTTTAATAAGTAGATAGATAAGGCTATATAAATGGCTGATGATGCTCTTGTGCGGTGTACATGCGTTTAGCTACGGCCTGTGATGTGCATGTTCTGGACGTCTAGACCGATACGGATACCATACCTAAGTGTCAACGCACTGCTTATCACGCAACTAATAGAATAGGTATTGACTGCATTCTTAAGTTAATATATTCTAGTGTAACACTGCTACCTTTGCTTATCATCGTACATACACGGGTACAATTCCAGAACACGATTATAAAACGACAAGTTGTACTTATGCGCCCAGTACACGCTCATGCAAACTTCATTCAATTTCAAAAGTCATGATCATGAATGACGAATAACTGATGGTTAGTGATAGAATTCAATCGACATTACCATAAGCTTAAAATAATCTTAAATATGGCAACGTTGTATTATTGGCTGATATACGGGATTCAAGAAAGGAGAAGGATCCACTGAAGCGTCTCCGTCGCTAAGCGGAACACCAAGGAGGCGCATCTGCGGAAGACTGCAGCGCGACATACGTCCGAGGGCATCGCCGGCGCGAGCGCAGGGTATACGCGCGCACGCGACCCCCTCGGACACTGTCGCACTAACACCGGCGCGCGCGCACGCCATCGCAGCCGACGAAACATTCCGCGCGAAAAATTAGTGATCACGTAATTTAAAAATTCGGAGTAGTGATGTCGAAAGCTGAAGCAGTGATGGAGGAGAAGGACTCGTTCAAGGGCAGCGCTGGGGTGGACATGGAGGTCCTGATGAAGGAGCTGGGCCAGGGGAGGCGCTTCCACCTGTGCAACTATGTGCTCCTGGCGCTGACGGTGTACGTGGCTGCCTTGTATGCCACCAACTACGTGTTCCTGGCCGCCGACGTGCCCTACAGGTACAGACCAACTCCTCACCTCGCATCATATCTAGCTATCGTGCCTCACAGTACAGCTCACACGGTGATATGATAGGTCCTATCGATTTGTATTTAAATCCCTTACCGAACCTTGGGAGCAAAAGCAAGTGTTTTACATTTTATACAACACCACTTGCTTTTATGGTAGGCTTTCAGCATACCCTTCAGGAGTGGGAAAATAATTTTCGCATAAGGTAGGGTTTAAGTGCAAAACTTTATTTAAATTAGAATGTGCGTCCTTTGAGTTTAATATAATTTGATGAAATACCTTGATCTTTTATAACGATTTGTTCGGTCATTTCTGATTATGTAAAAGTTTTGAATAAATTAGAATAATAGTTCAATATTATATAATTACTCAATCACGTTTTTGGCATCATATTCGATACCCCGTTGAGGCCAGTAGGTACCTTAAAAAAATCTTTGGTACGTCATACCTACTAGATATACGTATTATAAACAAAGGACCTATTAGAAGGAGGTAGGTAAGTACTTTCTCTTCACATATCGTCTTAATTTTACATCGTTTAGTATTTGTTTTATAAAACGTCAAGTAGGTACTGTAAAACTAGCAATTTAATTAAATTGAAAGCAGTCTAATAACCAACAAATATACTGAGCACTCGAACTGACAACATCCCATCATCCCAGCAGAATCTTTGGGATTGGATAACGAAATACACCCGAAACAGATGTGGTAAGTAAGGATAATCCAGATTAAGTAAGAGTGCTTTTTTTTTTTAAGGATGGGAAATCATCAAATGACTTCTTCCGCTCTGGGTGGAGCGGAAGGGCGTGTCAGACTCTTACTGACTAAAACCCATCCGTGTTCCTTCTAAAGCCCTTTGCGTTCCAGGGCCGCGGTGACTCTTTCGAAGAAATTCCGCAACCCTGGCAGGAAGTAATAGTGCTAACTGTCGTAGCGTACAAACTGGACGTCCTATAGACAGTTCTATATGTAGATAGGTGTGACGGGGTGTGCAGGTTGTGCTACGAGCTACCAATTCCCAGCTACGCCTCACGCACTGCGGCTCGCTTGCGGGCTACGAGTCTATGACACGTCACTTAAAAGATTTGATTCGTTTGGATACAGTGCCGAAAGAATCCAATTAATACTTTTGACACACATAAAACCAAATAAAAGAGTACTTTCAGTCAGGAAGAGTTGTCCCGGTAAAATACTAAGCATAAATTGATTTATGTAAATAAATCTATATAAATAAAATAGAAGCATATATTTTTACAAAATGCATAAGTATGAAAGTACTAGCACTTCGCCCGCGACCTCGTGCGCGCGGATTTAGTACTTTCCTTTGAAAACTTAAACAAAACGTTAGGCTACAATCCCTCTATCTATAGGGTAGGTCGTTTATGAAAAATGTATGATAACCATCATATTTATTTTTATTGGTTTGATTATGAGTTGCGTCATGTATTCATGAACGTCATTAGATTTTTCATTTTCATAAATGCTTTACCCCTTTCGAAAGGTAGTTTTAGAATATTTTCTATCTATTTATGTATATGTCACCGGATAATCACAAACTCCATAAGATTGTAAAATATCTTAAGAGATCGTAAATTCTCTTTAAATTGTCAAGTTTACATTTCTTCTACTCCAATACGAATCAAAATCGTATTCTAAAATCTCTCCGTATCGTTCCAAGAAATTGTGGTCTGACATAAATTGGCGGCCAACCAGCATACAGGTGTACAATTTATCCGCTTTGGTGTGATAGTAAAATTGGAAACTTTGCCCTTCATTAGTATGGGCGGGTGTGTGAGCTCACGTGTTGCGTGAGTTACGTATGAATTAAGTGGACCTGTTATTCTTCCAATCCTTATTTCACTCTTTTGCGGGGGGAGTCTCCCTCAAAAGAGTGAAATAGGGGGTGGAACTTAGTATGAATAATGTAATTCCTTGGGCTAAGTAAATGATAACGGTTGTCATTCTCAGTTGATGGCCTGGTGAGGGTCGCGGGTAGCAGATGGATGCGAGACGCACAGGACTGGGTGTTGTGGCGACACTTGGGGGGAGGCCTGTGTCCAGCATGATGATGATGATGATGATGGTGATTATCAGTTATTTACTAATTACTCCGAAAATAATATAGGGGTGTTAAAGTTTGTATGAAAATATCATATCGCTGTAGTTGATACTCGGCTAGCTTAAAAGTGGCGCCAGTAACAGAAAAGTTAAAAGGGAACCGCTTATCTTGGTATGGTCATGTGAAGAGGAGGGATGAAATGCACGTTACTAAAAGAGTTATGAATAAAAATGTGGATGGATGGACAGGGAGAGGGAGGCCAAGGAAAAGATGGATGGATTGTACAAGGCTTGATATGAAAGAAAAGGGAGTTAGTGATAGCGTGACGGTTGACAGGACAGAATGGAAGAATAAAAAAACGTGTTGTGCCGACCCCAAGTAACATGGGATAAGGGCAGGAAGACGATGATGATGTAGTTGGTAAAACATCGGCTGTTTATAAATGATAATGCAATGCACAAACGCACTTTATTATATTTAGAGAAGAATAAGAAATGTGCTGGCCCTGTTATTTGCTGCGGGGAGTTAACGGGAAAATAATCATAATTTATTGAAAGTTTTATCTTTCCTCATCTTTTGTGCGTATTTGATATATTCGGAAAGAGATTTCTAAAGCCATGAATGACGTCGGCGCAGAGGCACGCAGGCTGATGGCGCCACGGCACCACCTGCGGTAATACCCTGCTCCTTACCAGTACCGGTACCCCCCGTGCACCTGCACATGTTACAACCTCTTATAAGCTGTGATTGACCTCTAAACGTGACGTGAGCGAGCTAAGTCAATCCTTTTTCCTGTTTTCATTGACACTCAACTTGATTAAACCAACCTATGTATAGTTCTTAATGCGTTTGTGTTCAATCAATTTAAATTAATGACATTATTATTGGGCCGTCGCGTAACTCGGAGCCGTCTTGCAATGACTTTGACTAAGTTAGTGTTTTTATTTTATTTCTTTTTTTCGAATAATCAATATCTATCATAATAAAACATGATGAACAAATTAGTTACCTACTTCTCCAGTTAAGACAGATATCCCCGAAGTTTTTTATAGGTAGGTTTTTATAGGTAGTTGGAATTCAAAACATAAATGTTTTGAATGATGATTGTGTTAGAGATTCTCAAAAACATTGACCGCAAACACAATATTTGTAGTTAGTAGTGACTACGTCTAGTTTGTATTGCTATTTAAACATGTTCAGTTTACAAAGCACACGAGTGAGATCCTATTTACAATGTTATAAGTGCAATAACTGAGTGCTAACTCATTTCAATATGAATCTCAACATTGTTTATTTGTTCTGATTATTCATGTGAAGTAAAGGGTAATGCGTGATTTATGACAGTTTGTCTAGCTAAAGCTAGCTGTCAAGATGACCTAGGACTGTCCGGAACTATTTAAAAGTTTTGTCACTTTACTCCCCAATAAATGCAACCGGTAAATATACAAAAGAATTAGGATTCGATAATCGTAAACCGATGTAAAGTCCGGTCGCTTCCTTCCTATCGTTTGAGCGAGGAGTGCACTTCCTTCCTGGTACGAAGTGTGTGGAGTCATGGAGTGTCGCGGAACAGTGCGGGCGCATACAACGCGGTCATCTGTCATGTGTAAATGACAAGGTGCTGACTGACTGCTTGAGTAGTCATACAAAGGACAATTCATTCAAGAATTGAAATTTTTAAAGGATAGAGATGTCATCTAGTATATTTAATAGATTGAGCATATTTTAGTCAAATATTGGACCATTAGCTAGTTAAACGTGCCTAGATCTTGGGGGTAGTCTTTGGATCCCTGGTCTATGGGTCAAAAACAAAATAAGAACATTTTTAAAAGTACGTACGTACGTAAACTAATATTCTTTGGTGGGAAACATCGGTAGGAACTTAAATAATTATAATTCATGGTTCTTTAAGTCACCATAAATAATTGGTTAAATGCTGACACGTGTTTAAACAGTTAGTGGAATGAGAAAGTGGAATATTTAATGTGATGTACACACCAACTCTTCGTGGGATTAGGCTCACTAATTATGGATCGATTTATGATACGGTGTATGAAATTTTAATTGACACCTATTTAGTTTTGGTTGAATACGGGTACTGGAACAAGCCAGTACCCGTATTCAACCAAAACTAAACCGAAGCTAAAAAGGGGGTAATTCTGTTTTTTTTTTGTAGGAGTTAATCTCTAGAAATACTTAGACGACTGAAAATTCTTTCACTTTTAGAAAGGTACGCTATCCCTGAGTGCAAAGCCTTTCTAACAAAAAGTATGTTCCTGCTGCTGAGGGATAGTCATAGACAGAAGTGGAAGAAATAAGTAAGTCTACTATATTGAAATGAAAGTTTTTACTCAAAAATGAACAATTGCCTTAGTACGACCTTTTTAACGTTCTGGATCGCGTTGGCGTAGACATCAATTTGTATTGAAACTGAATAATCGCGGAAGAAAACGCTTACGTCAACGCGATCGAGTAGGTTAGACAAAAACTCGCACTAAGCCCTTTGCATAGTTTGAGAAATAACCACTCCAAAGTTCTAAGAAAAAATAAGTAAATAAACATTGCGGTCAAAACTACTTTTGTTTAAATACTTACTTACAAAGTGACCGCAAGGTACCGAGTGTTGAGGAAGAGATTAGTTGTTTGATCAATAATACAGTAGGTGCTTCTTCAATCATATTTATACTGAATGAGGCTAGTTTAGAGGGCAGATAGCGGCCCATTTAGGGGAGGCATATCATCTCATTTATACTCATGTTGATTTGTTCTAAAGATGCGAGCCAGTGAAGTCTGAAGGGCATCCGAATATAGAATCTAAAGTTATTAACAAGGTCGAGTACTGATAGACCTTGAAAGTGTGTACAGGAAAAGTTCATCGCTTTAGATAAAATTAAGCAGGAAAATTAAATGATTGACCCGGTAAATAGCTCGATTGCAAATTATTTACCTGTATCTTTAGGTATGGTAGACAGTGTAGTTGGGATATTGCCATCATTGCGTCAATTTTTAGCACGAAACTTGCAGCGTAAGAATTTAAAAGAATATATAATTTCAGTCAGATTTATTTGAAGGACTCGCCTACTTACCTTTATTAACATTAAATTAATTGTTTAACTGCGAAACACCGGATTCTTTTAGTTTAATTAAACAAAAAAATCACGCGTTATAGAGTTGTTTGTAACCTATATATACCTACATACCTACCACAATGTAGTATTTTCAACCGCCCTCCAAAAGAAGGAGGTTATCAATTCGACGGTATGTTTTTTTTTGTTATGCGATGATTCCGTCAATTATGAATGGATTTTGATTATTCTTTTTTTTTCGAAAGCCTATACTCCTGAGGTGGTCCCATTGGCACCAAGTCAGAATCTGATGATGGGATCCTAGGGAAATCGAGGGCAACCCTCAAATTTTAAAGGCACATACAATGTTTTTCATATACTTTCTAACGCAATTCAGATAATTGTGCCTGGTAATCAACATCTCATCTTGCTGAGCTGATGATGGAAGGTATAAGTTAGGATCTGATGCTGGGATCCCTGGACATTTGTTTGATCAGCGATAGTTTCTCCAATTGTCAACCGATTTGGATGATTCTTTTTTTGTTTGGAAGAGTATTTTTCCAAACTGTCTCCATTGCAATTTGTTGAAGATCTGATGAAGGATTTCGGAGGTAGGCAACGGAACTCTTCAATAAATGATAGCATATCTCCCGGGATTGCTGAAATTGCATGTCTGTTTATTGATTACACCAGTTCATAACATAACATCACGCTGGTACGCTGTGAAGGGGTACGCAGATGCAAACAGGTCAACCTGAATTAACATGTTTTTGAGGTTATCTATTCGGGCATAACTTTATTGTTCATTAACCGATCTTCATGAATCTTTTTGCTTTGGGTTTAGTTATAGCTGTGAACTTCAAAGATAAACCAGTGACCTCCTCACCTTAAAATCAGTAAAAACTAGTACCAAAGCAAAGAAGAACTATGAGCTGGTGCGGACTTGGACTGCGATGGCACACAAAGAAACTCCTTAACGGTATTTGCCGTTAAGGAGTTTCTTTGGGTATCACCACTTAAAAGTGGAAAATAAAATAAAAAATACAAAAAAAAACGACTTCCATATAAAAAAACACTACAAAGTATAAAATTACTTTAATTTCGGCAGTCGGTATTTTTGGTTGTTTTTCGTTTTTTGACACCGACTTTTTTGTAAAAAAGTATTTTTACCCAAAGATTGACTGGTAGAGAATGCCTTTTTGCATCAAGTCTGCCCATGTACCACTATTGTACAGAAAGTTTTGAATAAATAAAACTATTCGCAAAATTAATATAATTTACCTGCACTACGTAATAGACTTTTGTAGGTCCCTTAACCAATTTGATACGTTACACATTAAAAACTAAACGTTACCTACCTATAAAAAGCGCAAGTTCACAGTTGTAGGCACCTCAAAAATAATTAAAGATTTAAGTTTGACTAAGAGTTATTCAGACTTGATAAAATTACTCACGCGAGTCATTAACATCACAATTTAAAAACGCGCTTTAATTTATGCGCTTCTTTAATCATGCGCCGCCATCAGCGACGAGCTGCTGAGACGTTATCTGTTTAATTGTATGATTGTAGGCACTGTGTCCAACATCCGGTCGATTCTAATTTAGCACGTGATACACGGGGCCGATGCATGACTGCGGTCCTTTGCTCCTTTGGCCTATCTTACTAGAACCATGCATTTTTCGGGGTAACAAGGAAGCCTATGGACACTCAGGAACAGTTTATTTCCCAAAGTATATCGGGGTCGGCGTCCAGTCAAAGGCTGCAGCTGACACCAATGTCTTACATGGAGCGAGGGCCCGTCTGAACACCGTCACCCAGTAAGGTCTTTAGTCCTTACAATCATATAAACAAACAAATACTTTTATCTCTTTAATCAGTTCAGACTATAGTAGGCGCCAGATAATCGTGGAATAACGGTCATTGACCCACCTACAATTATTGACATTTTTAATTTGAAAAACGGAATTAATGACACAAAGCTGTCCCGAATCATCATCTCTCGTGATCCTTAACATTGTCTAATAATGAAAAACGATTCATATTTAATTGTTCAGGTACCTATGAACAGTTATTAGGGAAAGGTCAATGTACTTTATTCCACATTTATCTGGCGCCTACTATACATTCAGTACCATAATCCCGGGATAAAAACTATCCTATGTCCTTTCCTGGGACTCAGACTATCTATATACCAAATTTCATCTGAATCGGTTTAGCGGTTTAAGCATGAAGAGGTAACAAACATACACACACATATTCACAAACTTTCGCCTTTATAATATTAGTGTGATGATTAGGTATATATAAGTGCGATAAGTGTGATTGGCTTATAGTATCTGGAATAAGTAACATACAAAACGACGATACTACTTACTAAATTATTTCATTCACGGACGAAGTAATGTATCGCGGGAATCACGGGTCCAGTAGTGGCTGTCAGCCAAAACGAATTGATTTGATTCAGCTATTAGACGCGCATTGCAAAGGACATTAATTGAATAATTAACTTAATGAGAAGAAACCGAAGCGTGGATTAACTACCTACGTCGTTGGCGGAAAAAGTTCATACTTATGTATGACGAATATTTACTTGGAAACACAGATAAATATATTACTATTGGTACAGTTGTATGTAAATTAGTTTATCTTTACTGTAAGTACGTACATATTAATTCTTAGCACTAGTTGAATGACTTACGGCAAGTCAATGTTCTTCTTCAAATGATTTATGTAGTTATTCATTTATGTATGGATATTCAATTATTTATTAGTCATGTACACACTGGAATATAGTAATAAATAACATTATAATTATGAGTACAAAGGAGCTGCTTATTTCTAACGAAATTTCTCCCAGCACCTGCGAAAGGAGAAATGAAAAATAAATCTATCTATAGATACTTAGTTATCTTTTAAATATATTAGGTTACTGTGTCACGTAATGTTAATTAATTTATAAATTCAAGTTCTTCCAATCCAACAGACGGATGCGTTGCTGGTGAGTCTGTTGCGCCACTAGCTAACTCCGAGCTAAAACCCTAGGAAGTGGGTGGGCGGGCGTTTTGGGGGACAGTCTATATTATGCTGCCGGCGCTCGGCCTAATTTGATTTACCATCGGCGCCTCGGCGGGCGCATGCGAAGCCACAGTAAACCATTATTTCCGTAGTTCGTTACAAAAAAAAAGAAAATATTTGTTATTGTTAATGAATTATGAGCATCAGTGTTGAAACAAATTATGAACAACAGTAACGTTCCATTTGATGTTGATTTCAGCGACAACAGTCGTCTCTCCCGACCATGAAATTGAAATATTTCTTATTGTGCTGTAGAACGGAATGATCGCAACTATCCACGTCCGCTGACAGTGCGAGACGCATGACGTGCACACTGAATTATAAGATAACTACAAACAATTCCGCCACTTTGAGAAAAGAAGATGTAAACTTATCATAAGCACTTCCTGTTTTTGAGGAAATTCTACATCAGGCACTTTTATTGAGTGTTATTTTCTAATAATTGTTTTTTACGCATAATCCTTGACCTTACCCTATGTTCGCTGCTTTGTTTAAGTCTCCAGTTTGTCCCTATAGCGTTACGATAACACATCCTTCCAACATATAAGCTGTACCTACATACTCTTCTGTGTCCTCTCTGACCTTAAATCATACACCAAATTAAATTAAGCACATTCGATTCATACGACCGACTGTCCCTCTATGCAAGAAAAATTTAAAGATTAATTTAGTAAAGGTACTTAATTACTTACCTCAAATTCAATAAGATTAGGAAATCTTAATTCAGGTACCTACTTACTGGCTTCTCATAAAGCAACAATAAATAAGATACGTAAGTACTAAGTAGGTACCGTGTTTCAAACTGCTTGATAATAGTGACTCAGAATGGCGTGTTCTGAACAGAAACGATTTCTGCTTATCATCCGTAAGTTGGCGTCATTTGCGATCATTAGCGTGTTTGCAGGTTTTTCACCACATTACTTCACACAATAAGCAAACCTTTTTCACCAGTGATCATCACTTTGTGTTTGTGTTTCTAAATTAATTTATGTTATCATTATCACTCAATGTCTTTTACACACTTATAAAGGGAAAGGTAGAGTTAATGTTCTACATCCAAATAATTGTAGTCTTAGCACTAGCGGCCTCACGCTAGTGCTATTTAATATTATTATTATCGATAAAACTAGGTTTCGGGTTTAAACTTCATAATATATTTGGGAGCGCTGGCATCGGAGTCTCATATAAAAACAAAACATATTTTCATATTCCTAATTCAAATTCTCTTTTACTCTTTGCCAGACGCTTCCAAAGGGCTCCCTTGTCTGACAGAGACCTGGAACCAAGACGATCCTCCTGACAGTACTTACAAATATTAAATCAACAGTTTATTACACAAAGAACTGTGGGCTTTTTTGTATGGACTCCGTACCTAAAACTGTATCAAGTTGTGACATAATGTCATTTGAAAGGCCATATCTAATAAATTTTGTCCAAATCACTAATTATCTTTTAAAACACGAAATCTTTTTGTAGCTGTTAAGTTTTCTCTGCATGTGGTTTTCCTGTCGCTGCGTTTCCATTTTCTCCCTTTCGATTGATTCCAACTTTTCACTTTAATTGAAATGTAATATGTAGAAATGACTGTACCTAATTAGCATAAACAATCAATTAACTCCGCGGTTAGTATTCAAGTGTGCACGAGTGGCGGTCCTCTCGTACCACAGTACAAGAGCGCCGATGGTAAACTGTTGCTAGTATTCACGACAATAATATTGATTCACATTTTAATAAATCAGCATATTTATGGGACAGGCTTGCATTTGATTGGCACTGATAAAAAAAAGATTTGTTTATCTTTAAATCAGTCAGTATGCTTTCGAACTATTCACAGATAGAACGGCTAAGGATGTTCAATTTCTATGTACCTATTAAGGCCCGCTTGCACAAACCCGAGTTATCTTTATATTCCTAGTTAGTTTTAACCCGCTTTGAATGTGCATGGAATATTTGATATTTAATCTCGTGTTAACAATTATTTGTAAGTTTAAAGATGTCTCTTGTTTGTGAAAGTGGGCCTTAAACGAGTATCATTCTGCAACAATGATGCAGAAAAGAAAAGGCGCTTGTTTGTTGATGGTCACATCCCTGTCACAACACATGACTCTTCATGGACAAGTTCAGTCAGAATTCTTGAATGAAGTTGACGTAAGAAGCTGCGGATGCGTTTCGTTAGCGCGCGTGCACGTTGACCCACTTCGCGTAATCGCTCATCGTCGTATAAATGCCCACGCGCATGTCCGCTAATTTACTCATTATTATTGTCTTCGAATGCTTTTCTCCTTATTCTCAGAGAACATGCTGCGTCAATGGATAGAGCAGGCTGATCGATATTGTCCTGAGCTCTAGACAAAGTGCCATTATATCGGTGAGTCGAAATGTCATAATACGAGTAAAACGGATTGGTCACTTGACAGTGTTTGTCAATCCCATAAACTTTTTGACGTTCACCACCACCACGTTCCATGTTCTTCGCCACGCTACCGCTGAAAGAATATTACTTGTCTGTAGCCTCTGGTCTAGTTACCTATCACTGATAGTTACTCGTAGAACGATACACTATCACAGTGTCTAAGGCTACTGTATCTCGAAAAAGGCTGTTTTATGGAATGGGGCACGGTACCGAAGTTGCGCTTCTAGGCTAGTGCAAAATATTTCAGTCACGTATTAGGTCAAGATCTTTATGGTTTAATTGGCCATACGTCTTTCATAGGCCACAGAGAGCGAGACGATGTCATAGCATCGTTTGCAAAATTTTCAATGTTGGATTGGTTGACGTTTAGGTAACAAGTGGTGACGGGTCGTAGGTCAAGTTCAAGTGTAGTGCTCATCAGCGAAAACAATGGTTTGCGGAAACCAAGTCGAGTTTTTGCTGTACCTAGACAGCATTATTCAAATAACTGAGATGTAAAAAACAATTGTTAGCGTTGACATGTTATTTGCCATCGTTCACTGATCATCAAAGTGTATGGTGTGATTTTGTGTGACTGTTTGGGTTTATAAAAACTAACTTGCAGGCGTTGCGGTATTATTTTCAAACGACTGAACACGACATGAAAACGTTGAACAACATAGCATGATATTTGTGATTGTTCGCTCGTTCAGCTATCACAATAATATCTATTATATTGACGATCGTTGTTATCAGCCCATCTTTTGAACATTTTAATGACAGTTGCTCACTCGTGTATGGTAGTACAGACTCTTTGGTGCATACAACGCGGATAGTTGATGCCAGTTGCGGTTTTTTTGCTAACAATAATCAGTAAAGGTCGAGCTTGAGATAATTTACTTTATTTTCAGGAATTCATTCTTGCATGTATCTGCTTACATTATAATCTACTTCGTATCCAAGTATCTTATGTTCCTTGGGTCTGGTAGACACATTAATTGTGGTGTTTGTAGAGTCATCCGTTCACCTACACGCTTGATGATATATCAACAAGCGGACCCTTGGGATTGGAGCACTTCACCAAGTGGAATATGGTCTGATTAGTAATTCAGGACCATCGCAGTCGTACTAGGTGTTATGTTTGTTAATTATTGATCAAATCAAATGCAAAATACAGATTCAAAGACTGCGAAACAGTTAATACCTTGGAAGTAATCTCGTCTAGTCTAGTAGGAGACCTTCCGTCCCTAACAGGTTTGTGACAGACGCGACCATGTCTCACAGCTACTCACAAGTACCTAGGTCGAAGCAAATTGAACGCGGACGCCATCGCCTCCGTGACTTATCTACATACTTGTGTTGTGTGTGCCACAACTTTACGAAGACTTTATGAACTTACATCAGTAACACTAAAAGTCTAAAACAATACTTATTCTAAATACATAATTCATGCGTGAACTTTACAAAACTTTAACGTGCTTGGAATTTTCATAAAGGTCTTTTTTTGTTTCATTTTTGTCTAATAGACCCCAAATTCTTAACAATAGAGAAATGACGTTTTGCGAAATAAAATGTTGAGTATCCGTAGAATTTTCATACCAGTTTTCACAGTTCAGTCATAGTTGGAATCAACGTCTATTGTCAACAGTATGGCTAGCCTAGACGGCTAGAATACTAAATTAATGTTTGAAAACGGCCGCTACAATCGCAACTTTACTCGTAGTGTCAAGGTAACTGACATAAACACCACAAAACAGATCAACAGCAGGTTTAGGAGGTAGGTTTAGTCACCAAGAAACAGCGTTACAGTTTGATTCAGGACCTCTGGTGAGCCTTCTGGATTAAGTACGAGTATGTCAAAGTGAGTGTTGACGGCCGAGAGAAACGCGTATTTAGCGTTTGCGTCACATTAGAATCTATTTTTCCTCAAGTCGTCCGTGGTCCGCCTACGACCGGTGTCAGCTGGCCGATCTTACCACATTAGGGCTTATACAAATAATGAAACGTTAGATTTCTTTCGTGTTGGTTTACCTGCCTGTGCTAATGTTGTGCATAGAAACTGACTGGTTTCGTAGAGACAGACTCTTGTCGCCAAGTTACGGCTAGCAACAAACAATATTTACTCCAAATACAGCAGATTCATTAATTAAATTTAAAGTACAAGAAACAACACCAAAATAACGATCTTGAAAGAGCAAGAAAAATGTTTTAATGGTGTAATTATTCGATGTAACAATGGATCATTCATTACATTACATTAGACCATCAACTCGGCATTCGCGAATGATTTCCATATAATAGATATATGATTCGTTCACTGACTCTAGAGAAGTCACGAGCCTTCTGATATCGAGAAGCAGCCTTGGTTAGGATGATTTTTCAAATCTTTTTCTTCTTGCTTTTCCTCCTGTTTCAAACCAAATGTGCTGCAGTTGCTTCGACCTTATCTAGGCTGCCGAAATCAATAACATTAATTCCGAGCGTCTATTTATTTGAAGTTCAGCGCTTTCCCACAGCTTTTCCCCTGTGGCTTATATTGTAGTTGTTTACATTTTGTCGGGATAAAGTAGCCTGTGTCAGTCAGCGATATCATAGTTTCTATCAGCGAAATAACTATCGTAGTCAGCTCAGTAGGTAAATCAAGAGATTAACTTCTAAAAGAACCACCACTGTATTTCTAATATAATTTTAGATGACAGGGTTATAGCATTTACTGTACAACTCGTCTTATTTGCTTTGCTCCTGTAAGTATATCTGTTCAAGTTATATTCACACATGAGTGGCGGAGGTGGCTGACGCTGCAACTATTTAGCAACCTGTAAGACTACTATTGCAAAAATACTAATATAATACTAAAATACTAATGAAACAACAACTGAAATAGAATGTTAGTTCTGCCACGTGCTGGACAAGAACACGTGTCCGTGATGATAGTTTGTGTGCTGTGCATTTATGTAGCGATGTTGACATTGTGGCAAGTGGCATTGGTGTCAAAGGCTTATGGTTATCAAATTCCGCAAAAGCTTGTTGGGGAGTGATAAGTATTTGTTGGTCCGATAACCTTGTCTATAAGTGTTGTCTTGAGATCCTTAATCAATATCGTATCCTACTAAAATTATAAACAAGAATGTTTGTGCGTTCAGATGTTTGTAAATAAATCAGAAATCATTAATCACGGCTTTGGCACGCTGGTTGATCTGCCCGGATTTGGATTTTTTGAAATGTTCACGCAGGCGATTCCACAAACAAAAGCTTGTACAATAATTAAATTATTAACCAGATCATAAATTTCTTGAATGAATCGCCTCCATCGAAGCGTTATTAATTATACCTAGTTCTAAAAGAACTTACTATCGCATACTGCAAATAGCTCGGGGGCAGTGGGGGGCAATTGTTTACACTTGAGGTCATTAACGGCCTGGTTCATCGACTGCACTTTATATCAATCTCTTGGGTGGGAAGCGAGCTACGGCGACGTGACGCAGGAGACAGTCTGGGGCGGGTCAGCTACTTCCGCGGAAAGTAGACAGGTCTGACTGTTCCTGTAATCATGTTCCTTTTTGGTGTTCTGTGAAGGAGCTGAAATGGCTATTAAAAAATCGTTTCACAGTTCGGAACAAATTAAGACAGGGTGACACCGCAGTAATTGATATTAAACTTATACCGAAGCCGGTAGACGACGAATTTCAAGGGCATAATAGCCCAATATGTTTCACGGGCGGTTAAGTTTTTTGGTTTGATAATAAGGAAAATCGTGTCAAACTATTTGTAACATCATTTAGATTAAGAGATTTAGACAATAGCCGTGGAAGATGGAGCACACTTCCTGGTCAGTTTTCCGCAGGGATCCACTGTGCTGTGTAGAATATCAAGTAACGTTAATGAGAGGTCACTGTATAAGTATAAGTATTGTTTTTGTAATGTGTTAACGTCATTTGGACAGCTTTGGAAACATTACCATAAGTCCATAAGGTAAATAGCTTTCTGTCTCTGTCTTCTATACTTCTTCTATTCTGTACTTCTTGTAACACTTGAAGCACTTGAAAATACTCCCGGTATATAACGTATCTTATGTGCTCCTTCAGACTATTCTAAACATCTCTGTCATCCAGATTCGTTCAGCTGTTCTGTCGTGATTGAGTAACAAACATCCATTCATTCATCCATCCAAACTTTCGCATTTATAATAGTATTACGATAACCATGTGAAGCGTACATCTTTGATTACTTTATCAGTTCTAGTTGATGGCATTGCTATAGGTTTGAGTTAACATTACAACACTGTCGTCTGACTCTAAGGTCACTCAGATCTGACCACAACAGTGACAAAAAACAAGCTGTTCAAATAGTATGATGTCTGTTGACGGTGACCACACAAGTCAACACCATCTGCTCGTTGTGTGACATAAACAAAGTACGAGTATCATTACTACTGATTTGTCTGCTGAGCTCACTACTCGCGCTAGCATGTGCTTGCGAATAACATGAATGACTTGTTGATGTCCATCTGTGACTCTGTGTAGCTGTCATAAGGACCTATTGTTGCAGAGATATTAATAAAGGAGCGGCGGAAACTGTTACTGACCTCATAAATTTAAATTATCTTTACTTCGATACTTAGTGACAGCGGCAGTTACTCTAGCTACCAGGTAAATGACATAAGCAATTGTTATTATTTATAAAAAAGTACCTGATGTAATAAAAAATATGACTGTAATAAAATTTAAAAGGGCGCTTAACGAAATATTAATCGAGAAAGGATATTACGCGATTGAGCGACTTCCTTAATGATGAATCGCTGACTGATTGACTTATTTGTTATTATTATAGCTGCTACTAAGTAGATACATAACCTGATTGACATACCTTTATTCCAATTGCCTTACTTATTATTTTATTTTGTATCATCTCACTCCGACATTTTTCAGATATCTAATTTTTTTATTGTAATGTAAACATGACATTTATTGAACAAAATTTGACATTTATAATTTTTATTAGCGTAACCAGTCCGACATTTTAATTTTTTTATTGTTACCTTAACATGACATTTATTTAACTAAATCAGACATTTATAATTCTTAACCGACTTGAAAAAAAGGAGGAGGTTCTCAAATCGTCGGAACCTTTTTATTTTTATTTTTTTTTTTATGTATGTTCCCTGATTACTCAAAGATGGCTGGACCGATTTGGATTTTTTTTTTGTTTGAAAGGGGCTTCCCAGGTGGTCCTATGGTCATCAAGTCAGGATCTGATGATGGGATCCTGGAGAAATAGAGAGAACTTTTCAAATTTTATAGGCACACTAGAAGCGATTTGGGTTGTTTTTGGAAGAGTACTTTCTCGGAGTGGTTTCATTTCAATTTGGTGAAGATCTGATGAAGAACTTCGGAGATAGGCAACGGAACTCCTCAATAAATGATAGCAAATGGACTGGGATTGCTGAAATCTCATGTCTATCTATTGTTTACACCAGTTCATAACATAACATCACGCTGGTACGCTATAAAGGGGTAAGCACATGTGAACCACTAAAAAGTGAGAAAAAAAAAACTTTTTACAAAAAAATACAACCGACTTCCAAATAAAAAACCCTACAAAGTATAAAATATCTTTAATTTCGGAAGTCGGTTTCAAAAAACGAAAAAACAACAAAAAACACCGACTGCCGAAATTAAAGTTATTTTATACTTTGTAGTGTTTTTTTGTGATTTAAATTTGTATAGTTATTTTTTATTTGATTTTAATTTATGAATTCAATATTATTTGCATGCCCTTGCGACGGTAAAGTATGGAGAACTATGCTATGTATGTATATAATATATACTATGTAAAATAGAACATCTATGTACCGATACCCATGTTTGCAAATAAATAAATGATTGATTGATTGATTGAAGTGTGTTAATTTGCCACAGTACCAGCAAAGATGACCGTTGACTTCCCAGCGTCTGTAAAAAACTAGATGTGACCGCTCAATGCTAATTCCCTGATTTTTGAATAAACTCGACTGGCGGAGTGTTGCGCCGCCGCCGGTTCTTGTAAAATCATTTCAGAATGAAACTGTAGAAGTTTCTGCTTAACCTCACTATGAAGGAAACAAAATCAATCGTATAAACATTGAGACTGATCATCAGCTCGCCGCCTTTTGAGCAAAAAGTTCACCAAGTTGTAGACGTTTGTTGTGTCACCTAAGCTAGCGCTGGATTATCTTTCTATTCTATGTTTGTATTCTTAATTCGCTTTTTCTCGCGTCTTCGATCACTTTAGGTTTTATTTTGGCAAAAAAGCTTGTAACTGTGTCCAGGGTCCCAAATTCATCAAAACCGGTTCAGCGATTCAGGCGTGAAAGCATTACAAACAATCTCACTTTCACCTCTTATCATATTAGTTGGGATTGATGTACAGCCGCGACTCAGCGCCGGCGGCGCGGCGGCGCGACGCAGTCGTCTGTGACTGCTACAGAACCTACTCATTAAAGTAATAAGTTTCTAGCATTCTGATGTTTTTGCGACGGAATAGTTCTGTCACTGTGTCATGCTGAAGTATTTGCCCTTGCTAACTGGCAGGGCCAAATGCAATCGTATGAGTTACCGGTCATTCAGAGACAATCTGAAAATATTTCGATAAGATCGTCAAGTCGAAGCCAGTTAGGTTTGTTCGAGCTCACATGTACGGCGAAATAATTACGATACGTAACGTTCTGGTTGTTAATCATACGTTATATGTAGTGACTAATAAAACATTGCAAATTTTGCTGGATTACATAAAAACCTAAGATTTATTCTTAGATTACAATACGACATAATGTTGTGTTAGAACTATGATTTTATCGATAGCAAATAGCACGCGACGAATATGAAATATCAACTCGTATTCATTATAATGTCAATAGGTATCGACAAAATTCAACATTGCACCGGTGTGTAAGATTAGATTAACATTGTCGGAGCATGTTGGCGGCAGGCACGTAGTCGCTATCGGGAACATTATGAGTTGGTCGTGAGTTCGTGACTCTTGGTCCCACCCGCACTATGAACGGCTGATGTCACCAGCTGACCATACTACGACCGATGATACTGTTGTAGGCCACCTACAATGATTCCAAGTGCACCATGGGGCATTCTAGTATTTATTGTACCTAATTTGTCATAATTTTCGTATTTCGCTCACTTTTTATTTTTTGTGGGGAAATCCTCATGGACGTCTGGGACAACGGAATGTTATGTCGGACTCTTACCGGCCAAGACCCCATAGTTTCTACTGCTACCATGAGTCGGGGTCCGGGATACAGTTAAATTCTCCCACACCCTGGAGTGGTACCGGCCCGCGTCATTGCTAGCGGCGCGCATCGAACAATAAGCGCCGCCGCCAACATTATCAATACAGCCATGGAAATTAATCCCACATGTAACCATCCCCCTTCCTCCACAGATGCGTGGTCCCAGAATGCGAAGCCTCGAACAGCTCCGTGTACAGCCCCCCCTGGCTGGAGGGAGCCCTGCCGGCCGGCAGCATCGAGTCCCGCTGCTCCCGCCGCGCGCCCCTCGACCCGCAGTTGCCCTGCCAGGAGGGCACCGCCTTCGGGGAGGAACTGACGAGCTGCGACAAGTGGCTGTACGAGTCGAACAACACTATTGTTACTGAGGTGTGTTACTGCAGCTTGTAACATCATACTTTACCTAGCTGCAGCCAGCGACTTCGCCCACGTGAAAGTCAAATATTACACATCTACTCCCGGACGAAAACACTAACCTATTCCAGGACATGGTCTACCCGCGTGAAAAGTTTTAATCAAATTCGTTATAGGGGAAGGAACAAACAGACAGACTTTCGCATTTATAATATTATATGGATATTGGAAGTGCGTTGCAGCAAACATACGCATCATGACCTCTTTTATGTTTTCTTTATTCTTAACACGACTCCTTAGAATTATTCTACAATCTGCCACTTTGTCTGTGGTGTCTCCCTGCGGTGGTCATGCTACGGGTGCTGAGATGTACAATTAATTAAAACTTTGAGTTAAAAGAGGCATAACATCTTCTCCATTATTTGATTGAAATTGCCAACATAACGAGTCTCCTACAGGGCGGCCTAACTTAGCTTTAATATAGTTCTGTAGTAACCAACATTGTGTAACCCTTTCAGGATTTGATTCTGAAACATTCTATCGTATCATCATGGTATTCCGCCTGTTTATTATTGTAAGGTTTATTATTGTTATCAATTTCCTCGTCGCCGAACTATTAGCAACACGTGACGCCTGTGATCGTCATCACCTCGCCGGAAGTAAGACATTAGACACACTCGTGCGCAAAATATCATCATCAGTTACACAGGTTACACTATAATATACGCCGAGAATAATATAGGTTTTTTACTCTCTTAAGTTCATTTCAATTCGGCACTCGTCTGAATTCACTTACCGTCTTGGTTTAAATATTAAATTGAAGACTGCTGCTGATAGAAGCAGGAATTTTATGTGAAGACAATGATCTACCGCATCATCATCCCAGCACAGTGGTTGGTTGTGTGAGCGTCGCTTGCGCATACTTGTGTAGATAAGGGCCGGTGGGCGTGTGGCCCGTCATGTACACGCCTCACGATAACAACACAAAGCGAAAGGAGCGTAGCCCTCTTGAGTCTTGATATTGAGCTATTAAACGCTCCGGCGGCGGCCCTAGCTTGACACTCACACCATTTGCATTTACGAAGCAAGATCAGGCAGAAGGACCACATGAAAACAAACTTGTCTACAAATAATTTGATATGGTTAAAGAGGAAGACTAAACCTTGAAGTATACTACACTATACGTATGTTTGTCTGTGGGTTATGGTTCTATTGTTTGCAAGCTCGACTGCTGAGCAAGAGATCTTGACTTCAACTCTCTGGTCGGACAAAGTGTTATTGAGTTTCAGCAGAAATTCAAAAGTTCATTTATTCATTTACACATACAATTATTTTTACAGGCAGAACCCAATGTAATAAAAGTAAGGTAAATAGCCTTGCCCTTTATTACATAGTAGGACATACCTACTGGTGAAATATGGAAGTACTATGCGTAAAATGTAATATATCATGAAGCTAGTGGGTCTACTGTTAGTTTTGTACAGTGGCATCAGTCTCGTGCGCAGGAGCATTGATCAGAGCAGTCACGTGTGTAAAGTATTGGTGTTTATTCTCGGACAAATGACATAATTTGTATAATATTATCATACTCATTTGTTGACATTTGTTTATTTAGTTTTTGGTTGTTGTTTGTCAATACTGACAATTGACTTTATACAAATTAGCGCTGAGTATAGTATCTACACAGATAAAGAGAGCTTTTGGGTCAATCTATAAATTGGTTTTGACTGCACAAGGTATGAATGGCAATATAGCTACATCACTTCAATAAAAAAAAAACAATAATACCTATACCAAAAGAAATAAGGGAACGGAAAGGGCCTTTGAAACATTTTAAATCCAAACTACCTACATAAATGGCTGGTTGGTAATTGTTTTTATAGTGTTAAAGAATTTACTAACAAAAAAGTAACAGACAAATATGGTTACTGATTACTTTAATTATTCCTACCTACTTAAATTGGTTTATCACATATTGTTAAAATTTCAAATTAGTACGAACTATACCATATTTAGTGTAAGCATACAAATGTACCTGAGAGACTTGCTAGTGTAATTGAAATTGAATGTTTATATTAATTAACTTAATTATTGATTGTATCACAAAACATTGGTTTTATAAATACATAACATTAGTTATTTTTGTGAACAATTTCTCAAATATTTGTACCTATGCCAGTAAATGGAAAAACCATGTTAGATCATGATTCTAAAAATAAGACCTTAAACGTACCATGTTTTAAATGAAAATAAAATATTCTTATTCAATAAAATATAATTGCTATAAAATATTTTTTTTGATTGGATTGTTTGTATCTGCGAAAAAAGTAAATGTAACCAGAGCTATTCCGCGGCAGTAAAGTATTTGTCTCATTACGTAGTTCGCTCAAGCACTGACATTGTAAAGTAGGCCAGCAGAGATATCCTCGCGAGGTCGGCACTTCAGCACTTCGAAAACTATTACTTTGGGAACAAACACTCGTCATACATTCTCGACGACCTTCGGGGACCTACTCGAGATTTAAGAAGAGGCTATGTGTCTGTTGAATGTAAGCCTTACTATCGTTTATATATATCGTTGTAGATGTTAGTTAGGAAGCAAGGAGGATTATTGTAGTGGCATGGGAAGTCTGGAATGAAATGAAAGATATTTCCATGTACAAGTGAGTATTCAAAAGACATGGGAAACTTTATATCCGCAAACAATCCACTTAGCTTCGTTTGCAGTGTCAAATGTGTTGTTGATTCAGTGATAGAAACCGAGAGGAAGCTAACATTTACGGATTCCATTGCACGAGCAATGAAAGTTTTCGATAAGATCACCGAATTTCATTTTCATTCAACTTATTGATTTCTTGTAAGAAGCGTTTTTTATGTATGGGAAATCATCAAATGACTTCTCCCGACAGACTCTTAAGGTGGATACCGACCAGTGTTACAGTGCGTTATGTAACATGTTACAAAGCGAGCATTCGTGCGTGTACGCGGAAACGAGCACGAACATAATGCGTATGTGTTTTGTTTTACACGGGTTTTAGGACTCGGCGTAACATAGCATGCTCGCTGCGAATGTTACATTACGGCCCGTAGCACTGGTCAGTACCCAGCTTTACAGACTAAAACGCACCCGTGTTTCCTCAAATGCCCTTTGCGATCCACACAACAATTCCGCAACCGTGGCATTTTAAGAAGCAAGAACTCATATATTGTATTCTATAAACGACTAAGTCTTCAGATGCACCGAGCACCCACGATGTCAATTATTTGATTAAGAGGACACAATTATTCGTAATCGGTCACGCTAAACAACGTGTCGGTACTCATGGCTGTGAGCCCGAGCGAATAGGTCACGGGTATTGAGAACTGCTCGCTGTACCAGCTGACTGACCGCGCTCTGATAAAGAGCTAAATTGGGGGCAGTCGCGCATCACTGCCGGCCTTCACGGCGCCGCGCCTCCACGCACCAGCGGTAGTAGATGAATCTGCGTGCGATTCCTATCTCCAACTGTCTCATTATCCATACTTACTAATATTATAAATGCGAGAGTAACTCTGCCTGTCTGTCTGTTTATTACCTTTTCACGTCTTAATGGCTAAATGTATTTGGTTGAATGTTGGCACACGGCAAGATGATGGCCTAAAATAGGACACATAATTTTTTAATCCTGGGAATATGTTGGAAATACTCCAGATAATTTCCGAAATTCGGGCGGGTGAAGCCTCTGGCGAAGCTGGCTAGTTCATCATAATGTGGTGGCAAACGACCGGTGCACGAACCACCTGGTGATGGTCGCGACCATCCGGGAATAGGGGACAATGAACGGTACTTGTGGCATCGGTTGGCGGAAGCCTCTGTGTCCCGCAGAAGTCTTCTTCCCACTGATTGGTGATTTATATAAGTACATAGTTGAACACTCGTAGTTAATTGATACATCGTCGTTTAGTTTCGACTGCAAGTTAACCAGCTTCCCCTAGTTTTCAAAACCACTCTTCTGTTGTACTTGTTTTGCATTGTTTTGAGCACCCGGACTAATATTAACATAACTGCAATTTATTTCCAGTTCAACCTGGCGTGTCAGGAGTGGAAGCGCACCCTGGTGGGCACTATCCACAACATCGGTATGCTGGTCTCGCTGCCCATACTCGGATATATTTCCGACCGGTAAGCAACGCCTTCCGTATCAAACTATCACCATAAAACCTGAGGTTAGGCAAAGCAATGACTTTCTATTACACCTGTTTTGCAGTACCGATATACATAATATATTATAATAAAACATAAACATTCATAACTTTATTAATCCAAGGAAATCTTGGTTTTAATAAAAACTGTTTATTATTTATACAGATTATGTAGTAAAATTATAATGAACATCCATTTACCTGAACATTTTCAGTTGGGGCAGGAAGCGAGCGCTGATTCTGAGTTGCACACTGGTCGGTGCCATCGGTTCTCTGAAGGCGTTCTCCATCTCGTACGAGATGTACATCGCGGTGGAGTTCCTGGAGACCGTCGCCGGAGCCAGCGCATTCCCTGCAGCCTACATCCTAAGTAAGTAACAAAGATTCAGTACCTAAATACAAAAACACAGAATCTGCACGTTATCTCATATTAACCGTTCCTTTTGCTCATTACAGCGATCGAATTGCTTGGGCAGGATAAACGAGTCATAACCACAGCTTTCCTAGGCATAATGCTGGTGATAGGAGGGCTTAGCTTCGCTCTCCTCGCGAAGACCTTCCAGTACTGGCGAACCTTCATCCTAGTGGTGTACCCTCCCTCCCTGCTGTTCATTCTATACATATATCTGCTGCCTGAGAGCATCCGGTGGTTGCTGTCGAAAGGACGAAAAGAAGAGGCAGTCGAGATTATTATGAGAGCGGCGAAAATGAACAAAGTAACGCTATCAGACGAGACGATGAAGCAGTTGTCAGAGGAGAAGGTGAAGCCAGTGGAGAAGAAAGACGAAAAAGCAGAGGAAGGGCTATGGATGCAAGTGTTTCACTCTCCGATTATCATGACTCGGTTGGCGATCTGCTCGTGGTGGTGGATCACGTGCACCTTCGTGTTCTACGGGCTGGCCATCAACTCGGTGTCGCTGGCGGGCGACAAGTACACCAACTACATGCTGGTGGTGAGCGTGGAGGTGGTGGCGGTGGTCACCAACGCGCTGGTGCTTGACCGCTTCGGCAGGAAGAGGACGCTGCTGTGCGCCTACACCGTGTGCGGCCTGGCGTGTGTCGCTATACCATTTGTTCCTAAAAGTGAGTATTATTTTGCAGATCGCCTGCTTGCATACTATTGTGATAAGGTATATTCATATCCTTGAACAATGAGTGTTAAATCAAAATTGTGTAAGCAAAAATTATGAAGACTAAAATATTACTTTACACAATTTCATAATGTTTCAAAATTATAATTATTCTAAAAATAAAGTAAATTTGAGTTTATCGAGTACTATTGTTTTTATCTGCAGCTAAATGTTGTTAATGTTTCAGGCTACTATCATCACAGTAATTCCTTGTGTTTCAATCTTCTCCCCTTTATTCCAGATCTGCCGTGGCTCGCAACACTTTTATACCTGCTCGGCAAGATGGCGATCACGCAGGCGTTCAGCGGCATTTACATGTACACCTCGGAGCTATTCCCCACGCATGCGCGCCATTCGCTGCTCGGCTTCTGCTCCATGGTGGGCAGGATCGGCTCCATCGTGGCGCCGCAGATGCCTTTGCTGGTCAGTACTGGTTCCTATTTTTTTTCCTTTTTTCTTACTATTAGTCACGCGTTTGACCACTATCTCACCTGATGGTGAGCGATGATGTGTTTGAAGATGGAGCACGCTTGCCTAAAAGTATCCTATTCACTCTTGACTTAAAGACTCTCAGGGGCCTAGCTATCAGGAAACACGGACCTACATGTGGTGCCTTGCCATTACTGTCTATGATAGAAATACTCTTTATTGTACATCATGTACATCATAACAAGTTACAATAAGGGCTTCTTAATAATGAGGTGTTCAAGGACAACACACATTATTGAGCAAGATATTATAGACCTTTTTCAGAGCATTTTGGGCCTTCGCTATGACTTTTTCTTCCAGTTCTACTGATCCAATGACGGCCAAGAGAGATGTCTATTGGCCGTCATTTGATCAGTAGTAATTTCCTGTATAGTTATACCCTCTTCGCAATCCATCCCTCGTTTCTGTAGTCTTCCTTTACTCCTTATAGCCATCCTAAATTTATGCTAGTTCTTCCTTCTACACATGTTTCTCGTTCTTCCGTAATACATTCCCGTCTATGTTTACCAATATTACATTTGCGAGTTCACATGGCATACCATCCTCTGCTGTATTCGATTCTGTTGCATTGTACTCATTGCGTAACAATAGTTGAAGGTCGCACGGTGACATGAGAACGAGGATGACTTGTGTTACAATCCGATGCCACAACACAATGACATGTTCTCAACATTTTCATGTAAATATGTGTCATAAAGTTTACAAACCTACTCTTAATTCATCAGGCGTAACTGAGTGTGTCATTGTCAGTGTCATAGAGATCTGCTTGAAATCTGTTTAAAAGCTGTGTCTGATAAAAATAACATAGCAGAGTCTGAATAAAGAGATAAACTTTAGGGTTAAGTGGCATACAATCACGGCGATCCTCTGAAAATCGCTATGAACATTTTCGTGTTTCATACTTTTTAGTGGGTTATTTTTCCATTTACATTATTAACAACACTTGTCCTTGAACAATTTCAGGCGATCTACGTGGAGTGGCTGCCATCAGTGCTTTTCGGCGCGACGGCGCTGGTGGCGGGCGCGCTGATGCTGACCACGCCGGAGACGCTGCACACGCGCCTGCCCGACACCATCCGCGAGGCCGAGCAGATCGCGCGCCGCCCCGCGGCCCCCGCGCCCCCCACTACCAAGGACGACTTGCAGATGTCCACGAGGGCGTGACCAACCACGACTTAGATACTAACATAATAAGGCTTCATATCAGCGTCGGCTAACAGACTACTGTCGCTAGTCTTTAGTTGACAGAGTATTTGGTACATTGAAATGGTTCGTTGATTATCAAAGTAAACAAAGCAATGCAACTCACACTCATAATGAACATCGTTTATAAGCATCGCTGTAGCAGCAGTGTGTAGTTTTTCAAGTAATATATCAGAATTAGATAAATCAGAATTACAGCTCATCAATCGCTGCTCCGTGTGTTGGTAGCAACAGCGACCGAGGCCTTGTACTGTTAAGCATTTGACTGGTTAACGTTTTGTAACAATACCTAATAGAGACGATACCTACTAATGTATAGTTTTCTGGAGATTTACTCAAGGTGTCGAAGCCGTTGCGTACAAACTATTATGAATCTTAATGTTTACTTAATTCTAAGTTATAATATAGGTAAGTTAAAGACAATGATTTAAGCTTTTAATGTGATAATTGTAATTCATCCTTTACTGTTGAAAACAATCTTAGCCGTATTACTTTCCATTAGTACACTTTACTACCGCTAGATGTCACCAGTTACCGTGCATTTAACTACAATGAACTAATAACGAAGTTCGTTTTTTAATCCCAGAAACTAATTTAACAGGTGCAAATGTCAAACTCCAAATTGAAAAACGGCCAAGTGCGTGTCTGACCACGCACAGTGTAGGGTTCCGTAGTTACTCGTCTCCTAACCCATGCCAGAAAAAAAGTAAAAAGTACCTACTTAACTATTATTAGATTACAAAGATACATGCTCATGGTTTTAAGTAATGTTCTATAGAATAAGTTATTAGGATGTTTTTAGTTAACCAGTTCCATTTTATAAGTTGGTCGACTATTACTCATTAACTCGTTAAGCGGTGATAGTTTTCCTTCTAATTTCGTTATGCATCTATGCTACTACCATGAATTTTTTCACGTCTCCAAAAACAACCGTTTAGCTTGCAGGGGGGAGGGACAAGTGACTCTAAAAAAAATTTGCATTTTAAATATTAATATTTCGCAAACCGATCCTAGGATAGAAAATGGAAGACCATTTTCTATCCATGGATCGGTTTGCGAAATATTGTGCAAAGAAGCACACCCTCAATATTTTTAAATAACTTATCCAACAATGCCCCACACTATGGGATAGACGATAAAAAAATCACCCCCACTTTACGTAGGTATAAGCTAAAACGCAAAAAAAAAATATTTTTCATGATTTTATTTTACCACTTTGTCCGGCGTGAATAAAATGTATACCCATATAAAATTCCAACTGTCTAGTGCTAAGCGTCTCTGAGCTAAACCGCGGACAGAAAGACAGACAGACAAATATAATAATAATAATAAAATAATAATTCGTTTGTCTATAAAGGAACTATAAGGGTTCCTTGTTGACTATACGGAATCCTAAAAAACGAAACAACAATCACTTGAAATGTCAAATTAGTCTCTGTGATAAAAACGAACTTTAAAATGTGCTAAATATGAGTTCCTCAGATGTCAGTTGTAACTTTAATATTGCTCACCCGTCACCATGGCAACCCAGTTTTGTCATAGCAACAGTGTCATAAAATTGGAATTGTGAGTATTTCGGGCAGTTTCCTAATGGCAGTGGCGCAGTGACCGGAATTCTGTGAGTTACGACGAGTTGGGCTAATGTTGACAATAGGTAGCTCATTCAATTGTAATATTGCTTGTAGGTACATTACTATTATTTATTCTACATGTTTTATTACATATAGTATAGTATTTTCAGATTGAGATTTACTACAGAGTATGTACCGGTCTGGTGGGGTGGGCTGCTGTTGGGCTAATGCAAACCCCCCTCCCGACCCTACTACAAGGTCTTTATCAGTATCAATCTACATATTTAAGACTTTCTTTATCAAGTGCAGCTAAGGGCCTTCTTTTTAAATTTATTCAAGAGTTGCCATCATATACCTAATGCTACGATGAACAATCGTACACACAATATCGATATTAGTTACAATAAACTATATTTTGACACATGCATTTTGTATGTAAATAAGTTATATTTCTAGCTCTACGGAACGTGTGATATACATTGTTATATTGATCTTTTTGTAAATAAAATACGTATTACTTAATTATTTATTTATTAACACTTTACGCACACAAATGTACAGAGGCGGAATTATTTAATTGTATAAAGTGTATTCTTTCCACGCCGATATCTTATGAGAAAATACCCAGGGTGTTAGTATTTTTTTTTATTGATTTATTTAACACAACACTTCTATCATTACAGGATATCCCAAAGCGATAGGGTGGTACTTAACTTATACTTATTTTACAAATTGTAACATAAATTGTACGCAGTTATTCTTGCGAATTCATTCAATGAACAGGAAAAATTGACAATCGTTTCGGCGACTCGTAACACGCGAGTACCTACCTGGCGCTTTTTGAAGCATATTAGTCCTGCCACGCGGCACAGCCTGCAGCTGCGGCCGTCTCCGCCTCAGCACATAGTTGTCGGGCACGCAGGGATTCACCTCCTTAAGCACCCCCTGATTTCTTTATAAAACATTGATTAATTTACAATATATATATGGTGAGAGCCATATCCCTTCTTAATTCTAACTTATTGTACTCAACCATGCCTAGAACAAACAATATGAAGATGAATATATTATGAAGTAAATATAGTGTTGCTCCGACCGTAGGTAATATGGGACAATCTACGTGCCCTCCTTTCAAATCCAAACTATGTCGGGGTTGGCTTCAACTGTAACCGGATGCAGCTGACCAGTATCAGAATATAAAAAAAAAACATTTCTTATTGTTGTGATATTTGGTTGGAATAGTATTAAATATATTATTAGTAAAATAAGAGTTAGAAAAAGATGCTGAATGACAAGAGTGTTTATTTCAAGTAACTAGGCAATACATTAAGAAACAATATATCTATAAAAACAAGTCCGCACAACAGAGGTTATACTTTTCTACAACAGCCGCCCTTAATCGAAGTTGTGCAAGACAAACACACTAACAGAAAACAAAAAATAATAAAACTAAGTTTCTAGACCTAAGCTAACTGTACATCGTTTGTGTACTATAGGCCCTAGTGGCTTTGTTAGCACATCAGCAGGCATATCACTAGTTTTCACATATTCTAACATTATAACGTTATCGGATACTTTTTCCCTAATAAAGTGAAAACGAGTATCAATATGCTTCGTCCTGCTGTGGTGTACGGGATTTCGAACCAGATTAATGACACTCTGACTGTCAGAAGCTAAGTTAACTGATGAAAGTTTACCTGTTATCTCATAGATAAATCGACGCAAGTAACACGCTTCCTTCGTGGCAGACGCTAGTGCCATATACTCTGCTTCCGCCGAGGATAAGGCAACAGTAGGTTACTTCTTGGACTCCCAAGATACAAGACCTCCACTCAACTTGAAGGCGTACCCAGTATATGATCTTCTATCTATCGTGCAGTTTGCCCAGTCAGCGTCACAATAGCCTTTTAAGGGGTTTCCGCTTCTCCTATAAACCAATGAATAGTTTACAGTACCCTTTAGGTACTGCAGAACCCTTTTTGCAGCATTCCAGTGTTCCTTCGTATAACACGTATTATACTGACTTAAGTAGCTCGTGGCGTAGGCGATATCGGGCCTAGAGTTTACCGAAAGGTACATTAGACCTCCTATTAAATTCTGATAAGGATAAGACTCTCCAACTTGTCCATCGGTTCTCCTTTCCAAATTCTTTTTAACTAAAGGAGTATCCACTATCTTGCAATCTTTCATGTTAAACTGATCCAGTAACGATAAAATATAATTTCTCTGATTTACTTTTATACTCTCGGAATCATATTCAATTTGTAAACCTAAATAACATTTTAATACTCCAAGATCTTTCAGAGAAAAATATTTCGACAAATCCTTTTTGACAATGTCAAATGTCAATTCAGATTTAAAGAAGACGATTATATCATCGACAAAAATACCTAATATAACGAGTTCTTCACCAAAAAGTTTCGTATATACGCAAGGCTCAGAAGGAGTTCCTGTAAAACCTATTTTTATAAGCGTTTCGTTTAACTTTTTGTTCCAAGCTCTTGGCGCCTGTTTAAGGCCGTACAAGGATTTACGCAACAAACACACCTTGTTTTCCTTGTTTTTTGCTTTGAAGCCAAGGGGTTGCTCCATAAAAACTTCTTCTTCTAAGTTTCCGTTAAGGAACGCGGTGTCAACGTCTAAGTGTTTCATTCTTAAGCCCATCTCTGCAGCTAATGCAAACAAGGTGCGGAGAGAAGAATGACGAATCACTGGCGCAAAAGTCTCGTCGTAGTCTACGCCTTTAACTTGCTTAAAACCTTTGACGACGAGTCTGGCTTTATATTTAGTGACATTACCATAAGCGTCCTTTTTAAGTTTATAAACCCATTTACATGGTATGACCTTTTTGTTTAGTCTATCTACTAGTTCCCATGTGTGGAGTTTTATCAGAGAGTTGTACTCATCAGCCATCGCATGGTGCCACTTATCAGCATCGTCAGCATGAGTAGCTTCATAATAAGTCGTAGGTTCATTTGCATCATCCGTCGACAAATTATAAGAAAGAAAATCTGGTGGTTTTCTGTTTCTCGTGGGATACCTCCTCTCCTCTTCCAAACTAGGTGGCTCTTCATCGACACTAGGAAGTCTCAGCTCAAAGAATGGTTCTGGTTCTCTCATATTTGCTGATTCTTCTGTACTTTCTACATTTAACTGTGTAGTTGGCTCATCTATAGGATCGGCACTCTCAACACAATCGAAAAATTGACAATCGTTATGTTCAGGTTCCTTATTTTCAAATAACAATATGGAATCTGACTGTACCACAGGCTCAGACTGCCTCTGCTCTTTCAACCCTGTAAAGCAATTTTCAAAAAAGGTTGCATCTCTGGACGTAAACACTTTTCGTAGGTTAGCAGGATTCCTAAATATATAAGTATTTGGATTTTCTGAATAACCGACAAAAATCGCTTCCTTTGCCTTTACGTCTAACTTTTTCCTTTGACATGAAGGTATATGTACAAGTGCTCTGCATCCAAACACTTTCAAATGACTGAGGTCATTTCTACAACCACACCACCAGTCCTCGGGAATTTGACCACCTAAGGCTCTGTGAGGAGACCTATTTTTCAGGTATACGGCAACTTGGAAAGCATCTTCCCAGAATGCTTTAGGTAGTGAGCTTTCTGCTAACAACGTCCTCGCCTTCTCTGTAATTGAGCGGTGGGTACGTTCAGCTACTCCCACTTGTTGAGAGCTGTACGGCGCCGTCGTTTGATGTTGGATACCTTTAGAGGCAAGATAATCATCGAATTCCCTATTAACGAACTCTTTACCGCCGTCAGTTCTAACTTCTTTAATTTTCTTATCTAATTGATTTTCAACAAAGGTTTGGAAAATATTAAATTTATTTTTAACCTCTGTCTTGGAAGTAATAAAGTAAGCAAATACCTTCCTTGTATAATCATCAACAATAGTTAACATAAACCTATTCCCCTGAAAAGAGGTTGTAGACACAGGTCCCAATAAATCCAAATGTATCAGTTCTAAAGGAGAAGTAGCTCTGTTATATGCTACCTTCTTAAAAGGTTTCCTTGCCTGTTTTCCTTCCACACAAGCGATGCAACTGCTTTTATCTACTACACTAAACTTTACACCTACCTCGTGATTCTTCAGTTGGGTCATGCCTATACGACACAAGTGTCCTAACATCTTGTGCCAGAGTTTGTAACTAATATTCTGACAGTCAGAGTGCACATCCTGCGTCAAATGATTACTTGCCACATCTTCGGGAACATTAACAGTACCATCTACAACGTACAGTCCACCACAGGGCGAGGCATGAAGTACCGAATCACCTGTAAAATGAAAATGATTAGATTTATAAAAGTTACATCCATTTTTATCAAAAATACAAACAAAACCCTTATCAACAGCTTTCTGCACATACAATAAGTTAGCTTTTAAGTCGGGGACAAAAGCAACATCGCTGATCTTGTTGATTACGTTCTCGGGTGTATTTATTGAAATGTCTCCTATGCCGCAGCATTTAATCTGCTCTCCGTTTGCGACAGTAACACTACCTTTGTTCTGTATCGTAATGTTCTGAAGCCAATCTCGTCTAAAACTCATGTGTTTAGTACAACCAGAATCTACGTAAAATACCTCCTTGCTTGAGCAGCCAAAAGTATTGAGAGCTGTAAACGTTATGTTCTTAGCTTTCTCCGTTTTGCCTTTCTCCTTGTTTCTCAGCAGACAGTCAGGTCTCTTATGACCAGGTACTTGACACTCGTAGCAGACTATTCCCTTCTTCTTGGATTTAGGCTTCTTCTTCGCATGAAAGGCGGGATCTATAGATATAGCTGCATCTTTAGACATCTCATTCAGCAGTTTTTGTCTTTACTAAGTCAGTAGTCACGTCTATATTACAACTTTCTAGAGCCATAATGAGAGGTTCATATTTTGAAGTGAGCCCTCCCAAAAGTATAGCAGCAATAGACCTATCCTCTATGACAACATCAATATCCGCAAGATCCTGTGCGGTTGATAAAACTGCATAAATGTACAGTTCAATATTTCCGAAATCTGACAGACTCAACCTGTACAGTTTTCGCTCTAAAGCTAGTCTTCTTCCCATTCCCTTATCTTCAAACGCCTGTTGCAAGTATTTCCATGCTTCGGCTGCAGTTTTCGCACATCTAACGTGAGTAATAGCTGCACCGTCAACTGTTAAGCAAATTTTTGCAAGAGCTTTCTCGTCGTTGCGTACCTTGATCGAAGCAGGGGTCGTGTCACCATCCGGATAACCACTAATTGTTACCCACAAGTCTTCGTGTAAAAGGTAATTTCTCATCTTAAACTTCCAAGTAGGATATCCATCTTCATTTCGAAGACAAAATGATGGAATCGAAGATGAATTCGACGTAGAGGGATTAGACTTATTAACACTCGAAGCATCTCCAGTTTCACGTGACATTTCGACTAGTAAAATTTTTAGTCACACAAGAAACTCAACTAATTTTATTACAAATTATATTTTAAACTCTTCCACAGCTTCGTGCTGATAACGTGTTGTGATATTTGGTTGGAATAGTATTAAATATATTATTAGTAAAATAAGAGTTAGAAAAAGATGCTGAATGACAAGAGTGTTTATTTCAAGTAACTAGGCAATACATTAAGAAACAATATATCTATAAAAACAAGTCCGCACAACAGAGGTTATACTTTTCTACAACACTTATATTTACGAGTATTTAACTAATTCGATACCTTAGTGTGCGCCTGGGTATATCACTAACCGATCAGTGCTGAAAGAAGCCATTGAAAGTGTAGATAATTTATTCGAAAAAATATCAGTGAAGCCACTCTCCGAATGGAAAATCCTTCGATCCAGCTGCTCTTACGTTTTGTGGGCAGGCAAAAGCTGTCAATTACCCGCCGCCAGTGATTTATCTCAATGATTCAGAAGTCCGCGACGCCGACAGTGGACAGGCTGTCATTACATCATTTGTTAAAGTCGTCCGAGGTATAAAAATATGATGGCGGTGGCGGGTTTACGTCGACTTTATATAAAAAAACACTGTCTACCGAATCTATAGTAACACTAAAATGGAATATGGCGAAACGTAAACTAGCAGTGCAAGCCTAATTGAGGATGAAGATGGAAGACGGAGGAGTTTTTGGCCGTTGCGCCTATTGCAAATCTCTTCGTACCTACCTTTTGGTTATGTCGTGTGTAAAATTAAATGTGATGTTCAATTGATTAAATAAATATCATCTCTATCACGATTATTCTTAGTCGGAACTAGCCTAGTCCTGATACAATTACCCTACACGACTTCACCCCTGCGTAATCTTTACCATCAGCTTGCATTGATGGGTATATATACCTACGTCTGCAATCGCCCGCCTTTCAAATCGATCTACTGCATTTCTTATCCATCTGCTGCCAGCCAACCCTGCTTTGTTCATCGCAACACCTTGGCAGACGTCGTCCAGCAGTCCAACCTTACTTTTGTGATCAGTATAATCGATATTTTCGCAGTTGTAGCCTTTGATATCATCATATATCGTCATATACAGGCGCGTGTGAAGCACACCTCTCACGTGGGCCGTCATAACGAGCCGGCTTGTGAATGGGTTTATGCATAACGACCCAAATAACCGGTGGTTTTGATCGTAAACTGAGCGGTCGCGGATTCGGCGGCGCACGCGGCTCCCGAATGCTCCCGATATATCCGCGTGCTGGCATGCAGTGCTCCAGCGACCGCCACCGTTTCTACGCGCACACCATCCGCTAACCCAATAAACACAAATCGTAAATATTATGTGAATATATCATAACGTTGTCTATCCGAGATTTATTGCTCAAGTATAAATTGGACGCTATATTGTGGGATCAGCGGTGTTTGATCTGGTATTCGCATCAGTGTCGACTGCGGACGGAGCGTAAACATTAAGATTTATGTGTTGTTGCCGCTGAACATCAAGAAGTTCTCCAGCATAGTCTATAAGAAACAAGTTACAGTCGCGAGTGGTTCGATTCTTATGCATGAAGTGAAGTGCTGGCCGTGAGCCCTATGTGGTTGATGTCAGTGTTGGTGACGAGTGAGGAAGAGAGGTGACCACGGTGAGCAGCGAGCATGTCGCGCCGGGAGGTGCGCGTGGAGCGCGGGGAGTACCCCCTGCCGCCGCCCAGCAAGTGTGCCAAAGTAAGTGGACGCGCATGCTGTACAGGGGCTTATGAGAGTACCATTGTTCAATTAAAACGGGAAGCAGCTTTCTGACAGTAGTAGTGAGTAGCAAATAGCTAATTGTAGGAAAAGGATCCTCTTGTTCTTAGAAAGCTAATACAAAATGAAATAATGAGTGGTTGGTACTTTACCTAACGGACCATTTTATTACACTACCAACACGATAAGCTAAGCACCTGAAACACTTCATCATTGACGGTTTTACAATAAATAAACTGTAACAGTCGTAAAGAATCTAAAATCATTCGATAGCTTCAATCGGTCGAACTACATCTTCAAACACTCGAAACGCTATGCAGTAGTGGTTTATGCAGACTCCTAGCAAAGTGTTAGTAGCAACCGTTCGTGCCAACTCATATACTCGGCTAATCTCTTGTTTTGACACATTACAATATTACAATAAACACGGCGCGTGCTTGAGAGCTCTTTCAACAAGCTACAAACTATATTTTATTAGGCCGCGTTGTTTAATGCGATGTCATAACATCAGAGCTCGATATTGCAGCAGATCTATGTGCATACCTCTATTGCCTCTAAAACAGTTATATGGTCCCCTTGCGAATTAAATATGGTGTACTTATAATATGAGGAACTTTGAAAGCTTTTCGTGGTAGTTAGTATAATAATTTTAATTTATTACGTTCAAAAAAAGTCTCAATTAACTCCAATACCTACCTATAGTACAAATAAGTTTTTCTCAGTTGTCAGAGAAAAGCTTATTTGTAGCAGTTCTAATTAGATTTGTCTATAAGCATAAGAAAATGAAGTCGGTGCTCCTCAAGGCCTAGTTCTATTGAATTGTTCATCTGAAATTGGTTTATTAAAGAAGCTAATCCTTTGAATATTCGATGTACTTACCTAAATGTGTGTAGACTGTGCCTACCTATATCATTAGCGCCAGAAAGAAAATTACTAGTTAACATTTCTAAATAGCAAAAAATGGGCTAGTCTACAATTTGACAGAAGCTCCATATTGAACACAAACAATCGCTCGCATTGTGGGTGTTACGTACGCCTGCGTTCCTCGCTGCGAGCAGAGTGAGGTGAACTGAGTGATCGATGGATATTCATCACAGTGTTTATTACATTTCAATGCTGGAAATCTAAAACAATGTTTAACTAAAGCTCAGTTACGCTCCTGGAGTAGAGTTTGTAGAAGAGTTCAAGGCTTAAACCCAATTTATATCTGACTTGCTGATGTCAGCGGCTTTGCCCTCGTAAATGTCGAAAATGATCCCAAAGGAACATACTCCCGGGATAAATAATAATAGCCTATGCGCTATTCAAGACTATAATAATGTACCTCTGTTCCAAAATTTATCCAGATCCGATCAGCGTCGATCCTACGTGATCGAGGAACAAACATTCATCCATCCGTCCACCCAAGCTTTTGCATTTATAAAACAGTAGTAAGATTTAAATAGCTAAGTATAAAATATGTCTCCAAACTAAAAGATAGCGTAGGTAGGTAGACTAGATAGTACCTACCAACGTGAGAATGTGCGAGATGGGAAGACGACATTGTTGCCATCACTGGTAGAATCTGGATGAGGATATTTATTAGCCTCATCCAAATTCTACCTGGAACGTGTGGATTGGAAAAGAGAGGCCTATGGTAAGCAGCAATGGTGTGAACGTTGTTGAGTGTGGACCAAACATAATAATGAGCCATGGACATGCTAAGAAGAAGAAGAAGCAACAGTAGGCAATGTTGGGCGGTAGATAGTTGATGATCTAACAACATATAAAAGTAGAAGTGAACAGAACGTTGTTCACCCAACGAACAACAATTGTGAACTTGAATTTGAAGTGTTGTTACAAGAGGACAGAATTTAGTAGCTACATCCATTCAGCACGTAGAGTAGAGACTCCGCTATCCTGATTTCCATTCGGTCCATTGTGTTGGGTGTTCTGGCCAATACTGTCAGCCTAGCTCCGTCCAGAAGGCTGGGGGCTTCACAGGATTTGCAGAGTGACCTCATCATTCTGAGAGTCTGTTCACGTTAGGAAGCCACAGCCTCGCATTTCAGGGTGACGTGGGCGGCCGATTCTTCAAAGCAGAGCCTCTACAGAGTTTGAGATGTTAAAGGGATGTTCTTTTAGCCCCCTAAGCAAACATCTATTCAATCAGATCTGATATTCAGCACGTACAGAGGTATAATGTGAGTTAACTTGGCCAGGTGCTGTACTACACATGGAAGCTGTGTTCGGTGGTGTTCTCGCACTTCGTGATGATAAGCCTGGTGGTTGCCTACTGCATCCTCGGTGCCGTCACCTTCGAGAAACTGGAGGCGCAGCATGAGAGAGAGGTAACTACTATGTCTATTTAAACGTCACACTTCTCGCAGAACAGATAGTCGATGTGGTTTATAGGTTCTGGAGTGGCGACCGCGTACCGAAATATGCATCGCTGGACGGTGAAGGATGTGAGAATCCGTTGGATGCGAGACGCATAGGACCGGTTGATGGGGCGACACTTGGGGAGGTCTATGTCCAGCAGTGGACGTGTTTCAGCTGAAATGATGATGATGATTAAACGTCACTATGATATGCCTCCTTAGGTTATCATCATATTGCGATAGAACTTAAAGAAGTTTGGATCCTGAGTGATAAGATGTGACATCCAGTTTTAGAAATAGAAGCTGTTATATAGTCATGATTGACAGAAACTTCTTACTCGCTCACTGTACCGTAGTGTACTTACAGACATATCGTATTTACATACATAGTGGATGTTGAGGTGATAACAATTCTAAAATATTATATAATGTGTAGGCAGAAATACTCCCGTCAGATCTTTCGGCTTCTCACTGCCCAACGCTCCATTATACAATACAACTACAGAAGCCAATACATTTAGTTAGGATTTATCATGTGTTAACTGTTAGAACTCGTGTGCTGCCAATATCAATTCTGAAGCAGGAATCTGTATCAAAATCAAATACCATCTAATGAATCAACGAAGTGCGCAATTGCTATAAGTTTCCTTACAGATGAAGCTGCAGTTTCTATTGTAGCTATAAGTTTAGTAGTGGATTCTTAGTTGGTTCTGTATCTACTGCTTTATCTTTTTCCAGTTAGTCAAAGCAATTGCATTCGTCATCGTTTTTTTACTAAGAGTGTATTTCCGAGGCAAGAAAGAAAAACTGGTAAATCATGATAAAATCTATTTTTAATCGCATTACATTGGACACGATAAATTGTGTTTTATCAAAGAATGGCACGCTGCCATAGACTACTCAAGCCTAGCTGATTAACGATCCAGTCAAGAACACTAGTAAATGACGGTGAACACGACACAGAGTAAAAACACGAAAAACACAGCGTTATGGATGATGACAATATGTTCGTTCAGTTATAAAAGTCTGAGCTGCCTAATGATGACAATAGATGTCGACATCAAAGCGATTCAAGACTGAACTAATTTCATTTACAGCAGTAGCTGTATGTGCCATGTCTAGTAAAAACCGCCATTATGTTCGCGGCAACCATCGCGGAAGCGACCACGCACGCCGCTTAAGCGACACGCTGAAACCAGCGCCGTGGATTCGTGCTTCCGTGCACGAGTCTCGGCATTATGCTGAGCTTAGCTGTTTCGCACATGTTTCCGTCTTTGATACATTTCATGTACCTATGTGCGTCACTTTTCGTGTGAATAAGCAGTTCTTCTTTCTTTCTTTTCTTTAATGTACGCGTCTCAAGAACAAAGAAGCATATATACCTTGTTAATACAAGAAAAATAAATCCTTTGATTAAAAGAAGAGGGATTTAATTTGAAGCCCCTTCATTGGTTATGAATAGTTGGAATTCTCAGTGGAGTTAAAAGAACCGAAATACAATTTGGGCTTTTCCCGTTTATTCCATACATTTTCACAGCTTTCTTCGTCTTCTCCTTAAGCGATCGTAAAACATTCGGTAGATATTATTTTACCTAATTTAAACTTGAAAGTGGGTGGTGTATCTATCCGTGCAGGTGGTCCGTACTGACGCGGTCGGAGCGGGCGCAAGTCAGGTGGTCGTTGGTTTTACGCTAATTAAACAATTCTCATAAACTTGGCATAAGATTAGAGCTTTCGTAGAATCGATGGTTGTAAAACCAAGAGAAGGGTACTTTGTCTGAAATTAAGATTAATGGATTTGTTATTGAGATAACAGCAGTTGGTAACGTCAGCTGCTGGTATCCTCATAAATGTTGGTTTTATAGAACTAACATTGTATTATTAGGAATGTGAGAGTATAATGATGTAGGTCGCTTACATCTGCCTAATGATAGTCAGCGCGGGAATCAGAGTGTTTACAAACACATCTGTATGTCTAGCTGTCTTCGACTATGAAGTCCATTTTCATTGGGCAACATATACGTATGTGAGTACGTGGGTATCGTCAGTTATTGGATGTGTTTAGTGAGTGCCATTTGACCAGTACATTGTATGGAGACTTTAAAAGAGATCAAAGTATCTGCCTCTGAATTATTTAATCATTTGTATACCCAAGTGACTGATCATGGAATGAACATTATTATGTATAATTATGTAATAAATACCTAAATGAAACCGATGTATCACAAAAACGATTTGATTGATTGATTGAAATTATTTCGGTGTTTATCTCAGGGTATTTCCAATCTACTTTTACTAATTTATATGTCATTTATTCAATGCAGTCTTTGCCGTGTCCTATCCTCATTCCAAATAGTCTCGTGGGCTCACTTAAAAACAACCACCAGAGTTGTAGTTCGTGGACGACATTGAATAGTTTCACGAGCTACTCCTGACGATGAAAGCAAGAATACAGTCAGACCACAGACACAGAGTTTTGCTGTCTTGTGTGGGCCCCTAAATGATCATTTTTCTAATTTCTTTTTGCTTGAAAAGTTTACAGCTTCATATCTGGATAGTGGATTGTATTTGTTTGTATGCGCAGGTGAAGCAGAACATATCGCAGATCCGCAGCAACACGACGCAGAGCATCTGGACGATGACGCGCACCGTGCCGCTCTTCAACAAGACCAACTGGACCTCCGAGGTCGTCGACATGCTCAAGGTGGTCATCACTGATCACTGGCGTTATCATTTATCATAACATATCGCAGATCCGCAGTAATACGTCGCAGAGATTGCGTAGACATTTGGATTTTATTTCTTGAGTATTCAAAACAATTTTAAAACTACTGCAAGCACCTTTTGACATGTATTTAACGCGGTGACAAATAAATCAGAATTAGGGATTAAAAAATAATTAAGGCCGGTTGCAAACATAGTAGGTTGGCAGCTACAGCGAAGGATAATTTTAAGTAGAAAGCAGCAGCTTAATAATCAGTTGATAGCTTTGTTTTAATTTAAACTGGCATCGAGTTTTTGTTTTAGTAACTGAATGTGAACACTTGACGGCGGATTAAAAGTATAAAATGGACATTCTTAAATTATGCAATGAGGTTGTATATAAAGTTAACTGAGAAGTTATTTTCTATTTAAATTTCGACTGTATCGAAATAACGAAAATTGTGATAATAAGGGAACCGCTTATCTTGGTGGATGGTCATGTGAAGAGGAGGGATGAAATGCACAACTAAAAGAGTTATGAATATAAATGTGGATGGATGTACAGAGGAAGGCCAAAGGCGTGACGGCTGACAGGACAGAATGGAAGAAAAAAATGTCTTGCGCCGACCCCGAGTAACATGGGATAAAGTGGTGGTGGCAGGAACATGATGATGATGATGATGATGATGTTTTATACCTAAGCTTAAAATGTCTAATAACTTATCATTCAGGCCTCGTAAACTTTGTTGTTATCCCAGTGTTAATATCAGTCGCTATGTCATTACTTATAGTATCTACCTCGCATTTAATTTCAATTGGTCCTGTTTATTATATTCGCTACATTAAAGTAGCAGCCGTTAATTAGTTTCTATAATTCCTTACATTTTGAAGCTCATCTAATATAATTATTGCTAAACTATTGAATAGCTGCCAAGTTATTTTTTTTGTAGCAAATAGTTAGTCGCCCTTTAAGGTGTTAGTCGCCTGGAAAATAATTAGCCATTATCTTTAAAGACACCTTTAAAAACAAAAGGCCGTCATTATCACAGACGGCCGACTGAATAAAATATAAAATCCGCTCCTACGCACCTGATCCTGATAGAGAATAACTTGCAAGCCATTCATTGATCATTTGATCACAGTAGTTTATTTATAAGTCAGCTTCGGTGAAGCTCAGATAATATTATGAACGTTTTTATGTGCGCGTGCTTTACGATTTGATGATTTTTACGTTGATTTGTTTCTATTTTCAAATTCTATATTTTATTTTTTCCGCTGAAACCATCAGGCGTCGTCCACAAAGTAATCATCGCACGAATTCGCAAACGTCGCTTTCATGTGTAGGTACTGTAAATGCGATCGTGTCGTGGCGCCTACAGAGAGGGCTTTCCGGTTTTGTCGAACGAAATTAGCACGACGATCGTGTATTGAAGCGATGATCGCTTTCTATTAGGACGACGCCTTAGTCTTCTGAGCTATATTGGTTACCATAGAGGCTGCCATACTTAATTCTCAGAGTGTCAATTCCACTCGTATTGATGAATTTTGAAGAGGTATGTAAATTAAAACATGTTCTATTCGCAGGACTTCGAGAACGCGATCCTGCTGGAGATGAAGGTGCGGGGCTGGGACGGCAACGAGAGCACCGAACACATCCAGTGGACCTTCACCGGCGCGCTCTTTTACTCCATCATCGTCATTACCACCATCGGTAAGCAGAACCTTCACTGTTTGCGACTGCTTCAGAGAATTTGCAGTTTAGCAATGATAACAATTTGCGTGACCATAGTGCTGGCTTGTCCCCGTACACTGTTCCGGATAACAGTGATGTGACGGAGTTCGAAGTCAAGTGTATGTATTATGTTTTTGTATATTTGTACTTAGTTTAGCTTAGTATTAATAGTTAGTTAAAATTTGACATTATATGAAATGATTGAATATTATACTTAAATTCGAATCTGCAACAACTAAAATCAATGTAGCAACAATACTCAAAAACTAGGTCTAAAATAACGATCAAGTTCCGCAATAGAATTTCAGAATAGGGGATTTCTAGCACAACGTGTAAGTGTGGTAGATTTATATGCGCGCGCTGGAGGAGACAAAAAATTGAGTAGGTCTACTTTGAAAACTAGACATTGCATAGGGCAATATGCGAATGTTTTTAAAGATGCGACTAGTAGCAGAACGTCAGTAGGCGGTATAAAGCATCATCATTATCATTTCAGCCGAAAGACGACTACTGCTGAACATAGGCCTCCCCCAATTGTTGCCACATCGACCATACTGTGCATCTTGAATCCAGCGGATTTTACCTACCAGACTTTTGGTCCAACTTAAGGATGCCTTCTCCATAGCTGTGTCTTCATTTACGCGGTCGTTACTCCAGAACCTTTCGATCCCATCGACTACCTGTCTATAATTATTACGCGTATTGCTGTATAGCGAGCAAAATAAAGCAAGAATGTTTTTAGAATATTTTGTGTTTTTCCACAAGTAGAACTGGTGGAAAAACAAAAAGTATTCTAATCCACACAAAGAGGATGTGTACCTTCTCTCGTCAATGCTCTGTGGTAACGCAGCGACCTGCGCCGGCGCCGCCTGGCGCGCTGCCAATCGCCATCCGTCACATTTTTTATCCCGCGTTCTATAGCACACGTTGGCTCATTTTCGTAATAAATTCGACACATCTGACTCGAGGAATGTCCGCTTGTTAATCTCCCCGTTTTATTGGCACATTATCTGCAGAGTTCAAATACCCGTACGTTGAAGTTGAAGCTCATTTAATAAACAAATTGAAACTATTTTTGCCCTTTGAACTAATTGAAAAAGCTAGGATTTTTGTTTAGTTCTGTCTGATTGAGAAAAAAAAACAAAAATATTTCTACGATTTTATTTTGCAATAACATAACTCCTTTTCCTTGGTATTGTTTCGTCTGTGCTCGAGTGTGTGTAGCGAGTCAGCTGCGGGCGCCGGCGCCGGCGGCTCGCCCGGCTTGTCCTTCCTCCGCTTGGCGCGTGCGCAGCCTGCAAGAGTCTCCTCCGTCACTGCTCGGTGCCACTCGGCAGTACTCGGGTACTCGCGCCCACACCCGAGTGTGCACATCACATACAAAGCTGATGGTTAATCGCAGTTAACACACACGGGGCACATTCGTTGCTAATCTATCAAAATATTTACATCCACGTACACTGGTTAAGGTACACTCACAGTCTTAAAACGTAAATAACAGAGACATGTAACTGGTTAGTTATATTTGTATTAGTCACCACACGACACATGGCACAGTTATTTACCATAGAATCCCTGCGGGCCTATCTGGCCAGTGGGGCCGCCGGGGCCCACTAGGACTTGCCGGCCGGGCCCGATGGAGCCTGTTGGGCCGCCAGGACCAACGAGCACTCCCGGCTGTCTGCCGTACGCGGGGCCAATGATGCCGGTAGGCCCACCTGGTCCGACCAGCACAGGTCGGCCACCTCTGTTCGGCCCGATGATTCCCGTGGGTCCACCGGGGCCCACTAGCACTGGTCGTCGGCCATACGAGCCGAATCCTGAAGGACCGAGGTAGACCCCCCTCTGTGCAGTAGGGCTTCGGATTGCGTCTCCGTGCTGCGCCGGGCCGATGATGCCGGTGGGTCCTTCGGGGCCGACGAGCACAGCGGGCTGCTTCTGTTCGTTCTGTGGCCCGATGAGTCCGGTGGGTCCGTTGGGTCCCAGGAGCACTCCGCGGTTGTCGAAGCCGCCGATGGAGCCGAAGCCCTCACGAGCCGGCTGCAGCAGGGGGCGCTGGCCGTCTATTTCATTGAGGTACTCTGTTAGTTGAAATATATGAGTTATTATAGTTTAGCAAAGCTAGTAAAACCACTAGTTAACAAACCACCCACTCAACAATCGTCCGGTGAGGTAAGAATCTATAAAGACAAAGTGTTGCGTTTAAGGAGAATGCTGACTCAGTTAGGAGATGCACTGAAAAATGTGACGTACCGTTGTAGAATGACGTCCCTTCGCCCCTGTTGGGCCGCGGGTAGCAGCACAGGAACTTGCCAAGACCACATGCGCTCTGGAAACAAAAAAGAGTATCAACTCAAAAACGGAACATGTAGGTGAGCCTGTGAGTTCAATTATTTAAAGCCCATATTGTATTGAATCCACTTCGAGCGTTAGCTTTTTTATACAGGTAAGGGTCTAGACGGCCCTGGAAGGGCCAGAGCCTGCCAGGGTTGCAAAATTTGTTCGAAAGACTCACCGCGGCTCTGAAACACAAAGGGCATTTGGTGGAACGCGGATGGGTCTTAGTCAGTAAGAGTCTGACACTCCCTTCTGCTCTGCCCCAAGCGGAAGGAGTCATTTGATGATTTCCAATCCAAAAAAAATATATTTTAACCGGAACTACCTAAATACCAGCATTTTACTTGGTGTTACTTACTAGACAATGTTACGAGTAGGTAATACGAGTGGCAATGTGCCCACATTGCTACATTGGGAGTTAAAACTTAGTAAGTACCTATTTATTTTATGCCAATGTCGAAAATCTCATTGAACGCTTAGTTCAGGTTAAAAATATTTTTGAAACTCCTTACCGCAGAGTCGGGTCGTGGGTTGCAGTCCGGCTTGGAGACACACTTGCAGAACTGCAGTGAGTCCAGCGTTCCATCAGATATCGTATTTTGCTGTTGTTGACTGAAATAACAGAAGTCCAATTTCATTAATTTTTATTTATTTCGTAACAATTGCTTACTATACTTACAGTTTGCACCAAAGCGTACAGTAAGCCAACAACATAGTATTCATCTTATAAAAATTTATAACTAAGAAAGTTAATACATATTTTGATTCATATGGTTTACGGAACAGATCTACTACACACCTTTTCATTATCTATAGCCTAAATTGTGCTTAAATCATAAAGGCCTAAGAATAAAGGCCTCCCTCAGATTCTGTCAGAATTCTTTTCTCGCACCACTTCAAAACCAGTTGTGGGCAAGCACATTACCAAAAAGTCGTAAATGCGTCCGGCTAGTGTATATACATACTTGTTGACGTGGAAGATGCCGTGTCCGTCGACGCGGTAGGGCGCGCGGTGCGCCTCCACCCGGACCGGGTAGCGACCGGCACCGGGCGGCCGGTTGTAGAAGCCGTCCGTCTCGTCCGGCTCATGGAACGGGACCTCGTCTGCTTGCACGCGCTGGGCTTTTGTTTGAGACTCTCTGTAAATAATTTGCTTATTAGCATCATTTTAAAAATACTACCCCCTCCACCTCCGCCTTCCTCTTTTCTTCAGAAACAGGTGTGTAGTGTGTAATGACAACACTTCGGAACCTTCGCAAGCTAAGCACGACTACTATTTTACTTACTTTGCACCATAAGCACCATTGTACAGATTCGAGCCTAACCTTGCTGGGGGTACGAGTAGTATGCGTAGTTCGTACATTGTAGCATTGATAGATATTTAGTTTTTCGTTAATGGCAAGGGTCAAAAATCTTTCATTAATAGTTTAGGTCGTATGGTTTGGGTACCGTTATGGGTCGGCAGTCGGAAAGTACCATACGAATTACGATACGTTTGAAATTCGATATAATTTGGAAATAATTTGTTTGTCTGTATGATACAGGAGCTCATTGGAAAATCGGTGCTTTGCGCCTGATTACAAATAAATACTAAGTTCGTACCGATTCAAATAATGAAGATGGTTCTAAGTATATTGTCGCTGTAACAGCTGTTCATCTGAGCTCGTAACATAACTAACACGGCACTTAGGACGTTCGAATACATTACTTATTGTGAAAACATGTTAATGACTCCTTAATTTTGTGGGCTCTAAACTTTCTCAAGACAATAACTTTCGCGAAATTTGATATTTGTACTTAGCGATGTGTTTACATTGGTAGCTTCATATTTTATTATGTGTAGATATAGCAGAAGTTATTCTTATGCTAGCTACTGCCTGCGACTTCGCCCTCGTGTTGTCAAAAGTTATCCCAAGGGAACGTTCGTGGTTTGCAATGCAAGCTAGGTCCTATCGGGACGTGGTCTACCGTGTGTCGAGTTTCATCCCAATCCGTACCGCCGGACTTGAACATGTAACGATAACGAGCAGACAGACATACAGAGTTACCTTCCCGTTTATAATATTAATTTTATTCGAGTACTCGATAGCGAAAGAAGTTGGTGTCAGCTGCCAGGTTCGAAAGCGTGAAGTACAAAATCAGGACGACTAATTTTGTTGTATGCAACAAATGTTTTTGTAGCACATATAGCGATCTCTGAACTAATTGAACTGCTACCCGCAGTGTGACTGAGGAAATAATCGTGTGTACTGCCTACTGACTAACAAATAGTTCATTAGCAGATACTCTCCATTGTTCCGAAGGGTAACACATCGGTTGTTACCAAGACTTCATCGCAGACGATCGGCAACAATACTAAAAGTAGAACTTTGCATCATACCAGAAATTGATCCGTAATCGTTGCTTTACGTACAGTCAGCGTCAAAACCGACTAACACTTTGGTTTTCCAATCTATGTTCTGAGCAAAATATTAAGATAAAATCGGAACAGAAGTACTATCAAAAAACTAATAACCCTGCTACTACTACTCGAATTTCCAAAAAATTAGATATCGAATTATTTTATTGAAAAATAGCAGTGTTAATCGACTTTTGTCGCTGACCGTACTACCTACTTGCTAACTATCATTACATCACACCACTCCACTTTAAACTTACTTTTAAATGTTTGGCAATGAAACATTCTTATAGGTTACCTTTTTCGCGATTGCTTTTTTTGCTAACGTCAAATTATCTCCCGCAGCGATTCATACTTGGTCATTGTTTAAAATCGGTGTAATTATTGTAGCGTATCTAGATTTGGGTCTAGTTATTATTTCCTTTAGGTAATTAGATAAGTAATTACCAGATCTTAATTAGGTAATTTTAGTGGTATCGTGTGCGCAGAGAAACTCGAATGTGTGAGTTGTGTATCCTGTGCCTTGAATTAAACTCAAATTAAGAGTAAACATAAATCAATATGCTGCAAATACCTGTACTTGCCAATGTTTTAAGCTGATCCAAAACTGTTTGAAAATATTGAGACATAAAAGCTCAATTTTGTTAATCTCCAGATATTGTAAATAAAATGTTTCAGAGCATGAAAGTTTTTACGTTTGGTCGCTCTTGGATACAAAAGACTCTTTTCAATATCAACGACGTCTACAACCGAAAGATTCAGAACCGCGCGTTACGTGACACACGGCTAGCGCGTCACATGCGCGCACGCAGTTGCATCGCCACCTCACGGCCATTACTGTACTAAAAGTATTACCAATTACTGTGTCCTACAGCGAATTACTGTGAATTAGCGAAATAAAACCCGTGCACGATGACGCAAGGCATTCTTAGCCGTGGGAGCCATTGTGAGGAGACCCGTCCCAATGTCGGCCAAGGTATCGAGAGCCGCCTGGAACCAGAAGGTACACTACTTACTATTTACTTGTATTTTTTTCCTCAAAGCTTTGGGCCAAGGGAAAGCTTTCCTTGAACGTTAACAGCTGAATGCTAAAGAATGCGTCAAACATGAGGTGCTCCAAGGTTAATGGCAATGCAACCAGTTGTTAATCAATTAACCAAATTATCGTGTTTTATACAGAGTAGTAGTACATGTTATAGAGGTAGTGTTATAATTGTAATTTCTTGCAAATGTTAGACAGTAGCACGGCAGAGCTAGCGAAGGAACAGTCACGATTAATAAGCTGTCGGCTGACGCAGAAGCATGAGGGAACTCTTAAGCCTTCCTCAAACTATTCACATCATTCGTGTAGTGTACGAAAGAGCACTTTAATAAAACAATTGCAATTCAATTGGTTCAAGATCGTTCGCCTTTTTCCTATAATTTCGAAAATTGAACTGTGTCCTTGATTGTTGAGTAACACCGACATCATCTGTCAAAGATTGTCAACCTTCAAACTACTTATTGGTCATAGGTTTTCCCGCTTTCGTTCTTAATTAAAATAATATTAAAATGGTATAAGGACAAGCATAAAAAATAAATAAGAACCTATTTTAGATAATACCAAACGGCATTGATCTTTACGTTTTTAACGGGGATCTACCATATAAGGTATATTTTTATATGAAGTTTGATAAAATCAGAATACCTTAGGCCAAGGCTAACTCTGTCAGCCCAATTAGTCATCTAGGTCACAATAACAATAAAATGTATAAGGTCAATAACGAAAACAAAATCCAAGATGAAACGATCCTAGCAAGGATAGAACTAACACGTAAAATAGAGCTGCTGGTACGAACTGACGATCCTATTCGTCTTATATCATCACGGAAACCACTACAGCCGTTCTAGTGTCTGTAGGATGAATGACTTCAGACGCAACATCAGCATTATCCTGCTTTGTCCCAATTTACTTAACGTTAACGAAACATATCTTCCTCATCGATAATTTTACTCCAGACACAATTCATTTTACAGAGAATCGTGGTCGAGTAAGGTGCATTGCCAATGTTCTGCTCTCTCCAATCTGCAATCCTAGGTGTTGCAGGCATTTCAATCGCTTACCACTTTGTAGGCAGTTAAATTGTTAAGCAAACTATTGCACACAAAATCATTACTTTTGGCTAAGTATTCAGACAACACAATAATAGTAGTGGTAATGTCATGCGTCAATGAGTTTAGTGCACAGCTATATCTGCCATTTGCTTTCCAGCTCCTTCGGTGTTGTAAGAAGGAACCAGTCTACTTTACTAACTGTACTGATTGGATATAATAAGTTACATGACAACCATTTCATAACACACATCTGTTCATACTAGTGCACGTCCATGAAGTTATAAACTTAATTGTAACATGTTATATCTTAGCTGTTACACACATACCCGCTATGTGGCTCAGCCGAGAGCCTCAGTTAGAACACACCCGTTATATTTTAGGGTCCATGGCGCAACATGACATTCAATACGGTGAGTATTGCAAGCACAACTATTAGTTACTAGTAAGGCGTTACTCACTGATCGGCTAGAGACACAACAAACACAGGGAACAGGAGACTTTTATTCAATGCTTTCAGAGCTTTGGAACAGAACTGGCGTTAGACCTAGTCTTTCTATGATAAGTTATCTACAGGTTCTCGAAGGTTCCGTGTGGAAATTATTCAAAACACTGTCTAAATGGACTAGGCCAGTATAGGCGCTCGTAGGGTAGCCCTTGTCTAAATTGGCCAGCATGCTTAGTAGATACACTTATTTCCTCATGTTCGCACTTCCGTATTGCGTTTAGTCGCCGCAGGGTCACAAAAGTATCACTCGACTCCTGAATCGATAAAAAATCCAATGATCAGTGTGAAACTAGGGAAAACCCAACGTAAAATGTTGCAACGAACTGAATCAATGCTTGAGCATTGTAACAAAGTTAGCACAGAAACACGAGCAACCACCTCGTGTTTCAAACAATCAGACCATTTTTGCACGTTCTAGTTACTTACTTAGTAGCCATCTGGGTAAGCGATGATCAATTTTGCGTTATCATGATAATTTGGCAGCCTTGTTCCAATCACTGTCAAAAGGCAGAAAGTTCTTTGTAGGACAGAACTCCTTGGCGCGTTGTTTTTCACGTGCGCCTCAAAGAGATGTCAGAATAGAAAACGGGGCCCGCTAGGGCCAGAGCCTGCCAGGATACAGGAATTTGTTCGAAAGAGTCACCGCGCCTCTGGCTTTAGAAGGAACATGTGTGGGTTTTAGTCAGTAAGAGTCTGACACGCCCTTTCGCTCCACCCAGAGCGGAAGAAGTCATTTGATGATTTCCCATCCTCAATTCAAAAAAAAAGTACAGGCCTCCTCGTGTCGTGCAAGTGCCAAAGCTACTACCCTCTTGATCTCGACCATTTTGACCTTATTTCTCGGATCGGATCTCTAAATTACAAACCCGGTAGTATATGAGTTAGATATCTGCTGAAGTGAAGCATAAAGTGCATTCACATAAAGCTTTAGGTGACGGCTGGCCGACGCGATGGTTTGCCAGAGCAAATCCGTATTGGTATTCTGTGAAAATCAAATCACAGCGTGGCAGGTGTACATGAAGCAAGCTGTAACTCCATCCAATCAATGTGGAATGACAGTTAACTTCAAGCTCACTACGCTAAAGTTTTCACGTTTGATGTTTACATAATCGAACGACTGATTTGTTTGGCGTCGGGTCGCGCACCCTTATTCTGCAAAAGAAGTAGAAGAGTGTGACTCACTTGTGATCGTCGTTGTCGATGAAGCGCACCTTAGTGTCGATGCGCACCGAGGCCGCCGTCTCGCCCTCCGGCCAGCGCCACTTGCCCGAGCAGGAGGTCGCCAGCACCAGGAGACACCATAACACTCCTGGAAAATACATTGCAGAGGAGATGAGAAGAAGGAGACCTGATTACTATAACCTTAGTGAAGTATACAGCCTTCTCATTGAGAAGGCTGTACAAAAGCAACTCCTTTGCCAAACAAAAATGAATACTTTTGAAGGGAAAAATCAAACGAAAACTACTTTTTGCACCCCGAAGAATTAGTCGTAGGTAGTAGCATTTTTTTGTTGTTGCTCAATACCAAATAAAAAAAATAAAATAAAAAAGGGAACATGTAACTTTTTTTCAATCGTACAAAAAACAGAAACCGGCAATTTGAATTAGAAGCTAATGATCCGAGGAAACGATTTAATTTTTTAGGATTGTTATTTTATTTTTTAAGTATGAATGAGTCATAGTGACTTCGATATCTTGATCGCGTGATTATACATACCTCAAGTAACTAAATACATACAATTATGCTATTTATAATGTTCACAAATCACAATGGCGACGCTGGATGAATCAGTCAAGGATATATAATTGCTGAAGCAGCAGATGAAAATAAAATGAAACAAAGAACTGCACGTGAAGCCCTATCTATCATAATGAAATCTTAGAGCACATTCATGCAGTAATGACAATATAATGAGCAATCACCCGGCAGGAAGACACTTTACGTCAATCATAAGAATACTGAAAACTTTGTCTCAAAAGATAGTGAAATTAATTCTACGGGTGTAGCTATGTGCACCACAACAATGAACAGATCACGCAAGGAAAATAATTTGATTGACACGTGAAACTTATTTAGAATTAAACCATATAAAGGTTTAGCTTTAAATGCTGTTGAGGCTTTTAATGCACGAGTAAACTTGGAGGACACTAATAACGAAGACGGTCTAAATTGACTGGGGTAATCGAAACATGTGAATTTCTTCTAAGAAGATGGAATTTCTTGAGAAACAAAGAAGACCATTGAGTTCCACGATTCGGAATTCAAGTAAGCAAAATAGCAATAACAACAAAAATAACAATAACAATGGCAATAATCACATTAATTGCATGGCATCTTGTTATTGTCGAGATGCTGGCTAACATCATCGTACCTAGTTCATTGATGAGCGATGAATCATCTGGACGAGTAAGTACGAACTAAGTACAGGCGACAGGTATGTATTCAACGATGAATAGTTTACAAATATCCGCGGTCACTTGCCTTGCACTATATATTATTGTAATTACGTAATGGGCTAAAACGGAATATTTAAGACTTGGTGAATTTGGAGATTTTTAAAAGAAGGAAAACGTTGAACTGTTATGAAGATGAATGAATGATGCAAGAGTTACAATAATTGGCGGCGGCGACCTCTCGCGACCGGCCCTAGTAAAATCCATGGTCCGGATAGAGGAGGCTTGGGAAGCGGTTACCTCCATCTACGAGTCATCTTAGGAGGCGGGCCATGCGAGGGAAAGCTAAGGCCTTCGCCCCAACCGCCGCTACAGAAGAAGACGCCCGGGCGTCGGAAGTCGCAGGGCGATCCCCGGCCACCGTAGGCGTGCGCCTGCGGATGGCGAGCGTTGGGTGGCTTGCTGTCCGATCACCGCCAGGCCCGAGTCGATGGCGCGTTGTGTTCCACGCGCGCCTCAAAGAGATGTCAGTATAGAAGACGTAGCCCGCTAGGGCCAGAGCCTGCCAGGGTTGCGGAATTTGTTCAAAAGAGTCACCGCGGCCCTGGAACGCAAAGGGCTTTAGAAGGAACACGAATGGGTTTTAGTCAGTAAGAGCCTGACACGCCCTTCCACTTTAAAAAAAAAACAAAACGTGTCACAATAACAACTAACAACAATAGGAACAGGAGTTTCAATTGTTACAACAAGAGTTGAGGATTTGAGAGCGATTTGTTAAAATAGTATCATATTTAAAAAAAAGTAAATGTAATCTCATATCATACATCAACTTACTCAGTGAATTAACAAAAACCAACTGTCATCACTCAATTACAAAAATAATATAAAAGTGGTTAAAGAATTAAATAGAAATGAGGACAGAACTAAGTAAGAAAAAAAAATTCGATAAAAACGGTTGCGTCCTAAAGATTTAGTTATATTTGACGATTTGCAATTTTGGATAGGCTAATCAAACAAGAAGAAGAGACGTCAACACGACACAGTTAATTTTATTGTTGAAATTGACGACAAAGCGCAAGAAATGGAAAGAACTACTTCTTACCAACAACCAATCAATCAACAATCACTCATCTGCAATTTGTTCAAGGTATAAGATGTTTACAGGAGGATGTGGATGGAGACGATAAAATGCCCACAGAAGGAACACAAATTCCGACTTTTAATTTTTCTTCTGAAATATTTTATGTTGATACTTTGGTAGGTTCGTACATATGTTTACGCATTTTTTTGAGTTTTTTTTTTCTATTAAGCAAAGATTCTTCGCTACAGAATCATTTTCCATTATGTCTATAATCTACAAAGCCTCTGTAAGCCGACCACAAAGATGGTAACTATTGCAGCCGCAACTGTAATGCGAATACTTGTTGATTGCGAAATCAACAGTTTTGACGTCCGATGCCTGTTTAGAGTTAAAAACACATTTGAAACCTTCGCACATAATATATGTGCAGCGATGTAAATAAAAGGCAGCAGAATAGTCAAACGAGTTTGATGCGTATGAATATCATGGTAGGAGCGTGGGCGGGCGGTTTAGAGGGTTGCGCAAACGCAAACCTCAAGGATTCGATGACAAACCAAGAACCCTTTTGGGTGTAATGATCTAAATTGTAGGTTAGTAGAATAAACTATGAACTAACTATAGATCTACGGAACTAACACTATCCTTTAAACATTTTGTCTCATGTTCTATGTTCATTTACGGTTTAGCAAACATTTTATTAATGTTGACATTTGACGCGCGCGGTACCAGGCAGGTTGAACATCGATATATTATTATAATGAACGGAATGATTAAATTGATAAAATCTTTAGAAGCTATTAATTTTATTTATATAAATAGTTTGCTAGGGTGCCCAAATGTACTTATTTAAAAGAACATTGTGACAAGAAAGTACCTAAGAGTTTCTTAAAAATATAGAAATGATTTTCATTGCAATAATGAAAACACAAAACATAAAGAAATAAGTAAATAAATAAAACTAGGAATAATAAAAAAAAAATACGAACCAAAATTATATTTCGATGAATTCATATTTCGCACTGGATTTGGTCGTTCCCGATTGAGACCATATAATTAGTATAAATGATACGTCAGTACATCACTAACTAGTAACGCCTCTGTGAGCGACTGCTCTGCTCGCCCTGCGTTATGTAACTGCCGTGCTGGGGCTGCCCGCGGCTGATTTCAGCTGCACTTGCGCACGGGCCGCGCCGCTAAAATGGCGCATTCCGAATCACATCGATCGGCTCCAGCATACTTGAACCTTTTTGAAATCAATCTCAGTCATTGCACATTTTCATGACAACAAGAAAAAAGTCGCATTACAAGAAATAATGAACGGTTCTGTTGCAGACGCTTTATAATGCTTGTAATTGCAATTAGCAATGATTAAAATGACCTTCGTAGCAGATCTCTACTCGTTAAAGAAGACATGAGCTTAGAATATAGCTTAGCTTTAGGTATAGGTAGGTAGTTCAATGCTAAAAACTTGGGGCGCAGAACATGATGCTATTGCGCGTCAAGTGTATCATAATGAAGCGCCATCTTAGCGGCGCAGCAGACGGCTGTGACGTCACGTGTCGTAAGTTGAAGGCCGCGTGCTCGCGGGACCATCGCTGTCAGAGATGGTGTCCGTGGGTGCACATCCACGGACACCATCTCTGACAGCGATGCTGGGACATTACCGCTCCTTATGGGAAGCGTCAGCCTTATGTTGGCTTATACCTACATCTGGATAATTTGGCCGTGAAAAACTTATTAATAGGGTTACCTATCATAAGTTCGAAAAATATTTGACCGAATTTCATTTCACCTAAAACTTTTCAACTAAAACGTTTCGTTTTTCGTTTTTTTTTACTCCGATGTTTCATTGGTCGATTTTTTTTTACCGAAGTTACACTTAGCCGAAAGTATTATGTTTCCGAACATTCATTATACCACTGTTTTAATTACTTACCATATTTTCATTTGCAAACAAGGATGCTTGCTTCAACATGCAAGCAGGCATGCCGCCTGCAAGCAAGCATGCAGCGTGCAAACAAGCATGCAACATGCAAGCAGGCATGCAACATGCAGCAAGCATTGTTTCTGTCACGGCTCCGGCGTTGCGGGGTTTGGGCGGCCCCACCCTTCCGCGACTACGCGGTCTTACATTACACTCTAGGGGTAGGGCAGACAAGACAAGACTGCGTGAAGTCAGTTTTGCAGCGATTCGTTTCTGCCACTCAATTTTGTAACACAACATATTGACTCTTTATGACACTATTTTAATTTAATATTGAAAATGCTACCAAGTTACCGGCTATATATTTGTGGCCAAATAATATACCGTAAAATGTTGTTTCGTTGTGGTGAAAATATGGCTAATATCATTTATTTGGCAAATGAAAAAAGTTCAAAAGAGGCTTCGGCCAACAGCAAAAAGTTATTTTGTAAATCGGCGAAATATAGTCGGCAAAATAGTACCTATGACACATGATACTAAGATTATCTAAAAATATGTCAAATAATGCATAAATCTAGCAAAAAAGACGTCGGTCAATAGTTTTCGGTAAAATGAAATTCGAACAAAAAAAAATTCGGAAAACTGATTGGTTCCCTAAGTGTTTGATCATTATTTAAGATTATTAATATTTTTAACAAAAAAATGTCTATGATTTCGACCACCATTACGAAAATATGTTTATTGATATTTGGTAAAGTATTGCTTATTCTTCAACAGATTTTCTATTCCATCTTAACAATCACTTATTTTTTATTTCAACCCTCCACATCTATCTTTCTATGATCTCTCGCTTTCTCCATCCCTCAACATTTTATGTAAATATTTATTTTATATTCATCAACTCTCAGCCACATGCATTTCATCCTTCCATCCATACATTACCAATATTATCCTTCTTCTGCCCTTATCCCTAATTTATTTTGGGTTAGCATAGTATGGCCTTTTCTTCCTACCCTACCTACATACTAATATTTAAATGCGAAAGTAACTCTGTCTGTCTCTCTGTTACCTTATCACGCCTTTCCGGATCCCAATTAAATTTGACACACGGGTAGATCAAGTCCTAGATAAGGTCATAGGGCGCGGACGGAGGTGCTGGCCGAAGCTCTTAGATCTTAAAAGAGAGAGTGTCCCGCTAAGAGCTGACGACGTGGCGCCCGTGCGTAGGTATCATCTCACCTGGTCATCAGCGGGGAAGCACGGAGGTCGCCGCTGCCGACGCCGCCGCCCTCCGCATTGTGTTGCTATCGATGATGACCCAATTACGCCGCATCGGACGTCCATTGTTAGTGTTGTTACTGTTATTACACTTATTAGTATTGGAGCTATCTTGTAACTAGCCGTGTGCTGAGATGAGGAGCGGACGCGGTAGCGGGAAGCGGATGCTTCAAGAGTATTGGCTGTCTCTTTCATTAAATTGACTCATCATGTTCCTGCTCTTATCCCATGTTACCTACTTTTGGGGTCGGCGCAACACGTTTTCTTCCGTCCTTCTGTCCTGTCAGCCGCCGCGCTATCACTTACTCCCTTTTCTTTCGTATCTTTTCTTGCATTAGAATGATTGAGCAATTTTGCTAAAGCTTCATTGTTTAGTCAACCCTTATAATTTGTATATTAGAGGCTGTTTCCAGAGTATTTCTTTGGGTGTTGTCTCGTAACAACCTATAGAAAGGTTGTTGATTATTATGGAAAAACTTTTGTCTTTTTTTAGGTACTTTCTTTGCATCTAATAATTATCTTAGCTACATTTTTTCACGGCCCTCGTACACCGTTGTTATAGAGTTGTAGCCAATACTCAAAGTTCTTCGTACATTTTATTTTCAAAATGGTTCCATGCCCTCAACCTCACGTGGAGGTACAATTTGAGAGGAGGAGGTCGCAAGAAGTCGACCTCGGTGGTATCCGTTTCAAACAGCGACGGAAACAGTTCGATTTCACAAAAAAACATTATTATCTTGCTTTATTGATCGTAGATATAATCATATTATAATTTGGATTCTGTGATTTGTCGGTCACGATACATTAATTACTTGTGGTTTGGGATGTAGGTACTTATTTAGGTACACGGAAGGGAGATAGGTAAAGCAGTAGGTACTCGTAGGTAATAAATTGGGCGTGAATTTAATGTCTAAAAAGTTTACTGGGGCTGGTTGCTCTATAATTATTCAGCTAAAATACCAATCGTTTCAGATCTGTAATTTTTTTTTTCAAGTCTTTCCTAAAGAAGAGTTTTTATTATTATTTTGACTTTATATTTTTATTTGTTTTCTTCTGAATTACGTTGTGGTTTAAGATGTTATTAGGATTCCAACGGCCTGCGCTGTCCATCCGTCTGTCTGTCAGCGGGCTGTATGCTGTATCTCAAGAACTGTAATAGGTAGACAGTTGATAGAGAGTGTATTTTTATTGCCGCTATAACAACAAATACCTAATAAAAAAATTAAAAAATATAGGGGCTCCTATACCTACAAGGAAAGTATTTTTTTCGGTTTCTGATGCGGTAACCTTCGTGTGAGAATCCGACTCGCACTTGATCGATTTTTCTAGAACTAATATGCATATAATGCATACCTAATACCTATGTTACGAAGGTACTAAGTTATTGTAATGTTTAAATCGTACAAACCTGTAGGTACCATTTATCGCTTCGCATTGGAAACACTTGCAATACTTATGTATTTGCAACTGCAACTCATTCTGGCAATTGTTATTAAAATATTCAGAATGAATTACTCAATTTCTAAGAATCGGAGTCACCAATCCTTTATAGAAACATCAATTTGTTTTTTAGAGATGTCAAGGCGAAAATATTCATAAAAATAATCATAATTAATGTCATTTTGTCTATAATGAACATCCGATGTCTATTCGTGTTGTGATGACGAGTTTCCGTTGTGTTCCACTAACTAGCCGGGCAAGTGACTGGTCGAGCACAAACGCTGGAATTCCCAAGTGGTTGCGATACTGTGTTACTTTACTGCTAGTAAAAGGTATTGCTAAACAACTCCAACAGAACTCGGTCGCTCACACCAACCTAGAAAGTAATAATATGTAATATGCTTTCGTACGTAACGTGTTGAAAGAACGAATAAATCTAGTGTTTGGTAATAGTAAACAAGTACAAAAAACGATATTATTATTGTGTTAAAAATAACTAAAACTTGCAAAAAGATATAAAAAAATCCAAAAAGATCTTGCATCGACCGGGAATCGAACCCGGGCCGCCCGCGTGGCAGGCGAGCATTCTACCACTGAACCATCGATGCTTATACGATACAGTTTCAAATAGTCGTATAAAATCGTAGCAGCACTTATATTATGACGTCATACAACACGTTTTCAACAAGTGAGAGTGATCGTGAGATCATGTTTTTTGTGACCAAGACAGGTTTATTTCTTTTTGATATCGTCAACTTTTGATTTTATTTCATTTTAAATGGTTTCAATAGTAAGTATTATCCGAAGCTTATTAAATCGTTCAAACAAAATAAGTCATTAGAAAAATAATAAAATTATAGTTGTTATTTTTGTTTATTCAGGTTACGGGCACATAGCGCCGAAGACCCAGACCGGCAAGGTGGTGACCATATTCTACGCGATCCTGGGCATCCCCCTCATGCTGCTATGTCTCTCCAACATCGGTGACGTCATGGCGTCCTCCTTCAGGTAGATCACACACCGTTTAACTAAGTTTATAAAACCCTGTGTTACGAAACTGGAACTAATCTTTAGTTCCTGAATGCTGTTGATGAATAGGTAGTAGCAAAGGGAAGCTAAAATATGTTGCTCGAATTATAATAAAAGGCGCTAGCTCTAGAAAAGTGAAGTGCCTTGTAGGTTTATTAACTCCAGTAGTTTTTTTGGAATCTTTTCACGATACTTACTTATATGAATTTAAAATTATATTCGTTTTACTTTAGAATTTTGATTACGTTTTTTGAACTATTGCCTGAGTAAAATAGCAGGCGCTTTCGTTTTAGTTCAAACTAATACAAGTAACACATACAATAACTCGCATGTACCTATAGATTGTACCTATAATCACAGGTAGAACAGGGTCCAAAATGGTCATATTTTATTTTAAACCTACCAACTAGCTTCACATGTGGAAGCAATAAATATATTGAGTACTAGCTGTTGCCCGCGACTTCGTACGCGCATATCCCGTTTTTTCCCGTTCCCGTAGGAATTTCCCGTTCCCGTATAGCCTATAGCATTTCTCATGAATGTGGCTATCCAATCCAAAATCTTTATTTCAAACAAGAGTTAGGTTCGGTCGAGTAAGAGCACTACTTTACAAGAAAACTGTTCTAATTTTTATTACTTACTAAAAATCAATGTAAAATTAACACTAATTCAACAGTCCAATTTATTAATCCAAAATAATCAAATTTAATTCAGTTGAATATTAAAATAATAACATTTAAATAATTTAATCTAGTTTAATTTAATCTAATATCATTTAATTTCACTTACTTAGTCTAATTTAATTTACCCAAAACTTAACTACTAAGTACATATAACACATATGTATAATACAAAAAAAAAAACTAGTTAAAATATCTTTCCTCAGCATCAGGCCCGCAGCTATGCCTACGAGAACAGTATTAGTTATAGTACTAGGCTATCATATACAAAAACAATTTTTAAAATCGGTTCAATAGATCCAGACATTACACCCAACAACCTCACAACCTCACAAACTCTCTTTATAATATTAGTATAGAAGTAAATAGTAAAATCGCCAACCCGCCTGCCAAGCGTGGCGAGGGGGAGGCCTACGTCCAGCAGTGGACATCTTTTGGCTGATATGATGATGATGATGAAATTGTAAAATGATACATTGTAAATTGTCTTTAACGTATTTTACTTGACATTTTCAGGTTCCTGTACTGGCGGGTGTGCTGCTACGTCTGCACGCGGCCACCCAAACGAAGACATCGACACCATGCGTCCACCAGGTACTTACGTACAATACAATCAGGAAAACTAACTGTTTATTAAATACTAAGTTTTCATGTCAAATGAAATTGACAAGTACTAAATCTAATCTCAACTATTATTCTTGAGTCAATGTGGCGACACTCGGGAGGCCTATGTCCAGCAATGTGGCGACACTCGGGAGGCCTATGTCCAGCAATGTGGCGACACTCGGGAGGCCTATGTCCAGCAATGTGGCGACACTCGGGAGGCCTTTGTCCAGCAATGTGGCGACACTCGGGAGGCCTACGTCCAGCAATGTGGCGACACTCGGGAGGCCCATGTCCAGCAATGTGGCGACACTCGGGAGGCCTATGTCCAGCAATGTGGCGACACTCGGGAGGCCTACGTCCAGCAATGTGGCGACACTCGGGAGGCCTACGTCCAGCAATGTGGCGACACTCGGGCGGCCTACGTCCAGCAATGTGGCGACACTCGGGAGGCCTACGTCCAGCAATGTGGCGACACTCGGGCGGCCTACGTCCAGCAATGGATGGCTTTCGGCTGAAATGATGATGATGATTATGTCTGTCAAACTGTAAGTGACTGTTGCTCGTTTGCTCTTACTGTTTGTGGAAAGTATTTATTATTTTATTATAATTGCTTACATTTTTATGCAGCGGATTACATGAACTATTGCAGTCTATAGTTCTCCTGTACATAATATGTCCATTTGTCCATGGGCAGACGGTCGGTGCGCGGTGGTAGCGTGCGCGGGTCGACGCGGCGCCGCGTGCGCCCACTGGAGCGCGCACATTCCGACACCGACTGCAGGTAGCCATCGCACAACACAATAAACTCAACTGTACACCTGCTAGCAAGACATGTGCCAGAAAAAATCACACCACTTTGAACAGTTAAAATATTTCTCTCAAAGGTTAACAGCTTTGCTATATTTACCGCTAAAATGGTCAAGAGTTATGCAATTTTGTACCATGGGCGCTTCATGTACGTTCTCTTTTTTACTGTGGCTCGAGCCGAAGCTTTATCATTCGTTATTACCATTAGGTAATTAATCATGTTTCTATATTAAATAAATAATGTTGTACGTATAAATCATCATCCTCTTTTATTCCTTATCAGCATAATTTCTCCTTCTATTCGCCGTTATCTCATAAGTCCCGTCATTCCTAGCCGTAACCACATCATCTTTATCATTTATTTCCATGAACATAAATAACTAAGCAGTCTCTTATTGACTGACGTTGGTACAGATACCGCGACAGTGGGTACAGCAGCGGGCGCGTGCGCCGGCCCCGCCCCCCGCCGCCCGTGCACGCCACCTCCCTGCCTCGCACCAGGTCGCAGCCACCGCAGCACGGAAGACCACAAGGTAAAGCTCATGTAGCTCTTCATTCAAAGTAATAGCATGATCATCTTCAGGACAGTGTAGCTGTCAACGCTGTGGCGGTTGTTTCGAGATCCAAATTACTCTGGTGGACTGTTAGCACAAAGTATTAAGCAGTACTTAGTTTGTTATAGCAACACCCACAATGCGCCATGTTAAGGCGTAGTTCATTTGCACTGACATAATACGTAGTATGTATGTATGTCAGTGCAAATGAATTGTCTTAAACATTCGTCACTTTGGTTCCAGGGGTAAGAGATTATGATATTGAAGAGCCATCACCAGTTCGTTTTGAGAAATACGGACGTGATGGTTGGGACAGGGATGCCTACGATGAAGATGCAGAAGGTAACAATTCGAGCTAACTTGTCAATTTGTGATAAAGATACCAAGCGTAGTGTTTTCACTAAGCTGTAATTTTTTATACAGAGGAGTTCCCAAAGATTTCGCTACCACTACAAGACTTGGAAGCAGCATTACAAGATTTGGAAAGCCACCACATGAAGATATCCTCAAAGCCTGAGCTCCGCAGCAAATCTCTGCCTCGACCAGCTAAAGCCAAGCCTGAATATGGACCGAGGCGGGACTTTGATGATCAGAGACATTTCGATGATGATCCTAAAGACATGTTCGAGATGCATGACCTACACGATGTAGATTATGAGAACTACAAAGAGAGGCAGGCACTGGAGAGGCAAAGGCGAAGAGAGCGAGAAGAACTGTATGCTCAAAGAGACCGGGGGTATGATCCGGAAGACGAGGATTACGAGTTTGATTATCCCAGGGGCAGAAGGTCAAGACGTGACTTAAGGTACCATTTTTTAGGGTTCCGTAGTCAACAGAGAACCCTTATAGTCTCGCCATGTCCGTCCGTCCGTCTATCCGCGGATTAGCTCAGAGACGATTAGCACTAGAAATTTGGAATTTTGTATGGGTAGGACATATTATCATGACGACGAATAGAAATACACACTCTGTGAAAATTTCAACTGTCTACCTATACGGTTCTTGAGAAACAGCCCGCTGACAGACAGACGGGCGGGCGGACGGACGGACAGCGCAGGCTTAGTAATAGGGTTTCTGGGTTACCCTTTGGGTACAGAACCCTAAAAAACTATCACAGCTAAGTAGACTTTACGTTAATCGACCAACCTATAAAATGTACTTGGCAATTGTAACGTGCAACTGCGGAACCCTTCACTGCGCGTGGCCCGCACTTAGCCGGGTTTTTCTTTTTCACCTATCTAAGTCACCTAGTCAGTAGAAGCGCTGGTTTTAGAAATGATTAGCTATCAGAATCGAATCCTAAAAGTGTTTAATGAACGTCTTTACCAGATCAGACCGTGGTAGATCAGAGTACGTGGAGCGCGAGGAGCCTTGGGACAGGAGCCACAGGCGCCAGCGCCGAGCACGTTCAGCCATCTACGACAACGAGCAGCGCTGGGACGACGAGCGACCCCTGCCGCCCGAGCCAGTGCGACGCCCGTTGAGGAGACTGCACACTGTGGATGATTCCAGATACCGTGCTCATGTTAGTCAGACCTGATTTTAATTTACAGAGACGTTTAATTGAGATTCGACTCCGCAAATTCTTTTACTGATAAAAAGTTATAGTATCGGTGAGTGCTATAGGTTATCTAAGCTACTTTTTATCCCGGAAAGAAGGCTGCTGGAACAAGCCTAGTTCCAGGCTGAGTCATCAAAAATCAACCGAACCGTTTATGAAAGGAGCCTCCCCCGAGTGACGTTCTTTCCGACGTCTGTTACAGCCCGGGCAATCAAGTTCTTTCTATTGGCTAATCCTTTCACTACGATGACAAAATATGAGGTCTGATGCTCTAATCGCACTTTCTAGGGCCAGATAATATTGGACAATATCGATACAAGAATAACCCAACTTTCTATGTGTTGCGTACCACTCAATTGAAATAAATTGTTTTGATTGCCGAGTATATAGTTAGCAACGACTACAATAGTTTCACTCCTGGCCTTTTCAGACGCCATCAGTGGAAAGAGACGACTGGAGTGACGAGGTGGCGGTGGTGCCGCGTCGCGGGAGGGCACCTGCAGGTAAACAGACTGCTACATGACTCAACTAGGCACATGATCATATAACTTCTTTGTGACCTTTTCTTATTTATTACAGCATGGGGCTCTCGAGCATCTGAAATATACCACCCACCTTCCGATGTGGTTAAAGAAGAGGTGTGTATAGAACTAAAACTAAAATTACACTTTCGTCTTCCTACTTACTATGCGGCAATATTTTTTAGGAATACAAAATTACGTGTCCAGGCTTCTCACAAGTTCTATTTAATCTTCATCTTCTATCTGTAGATAAAGCCGGTCCCGATCTGGCTGTGTGTGTTCCTGGTGGCGTCGTACATCGTGGCGGGCACGTTCCTGTTCAAGAGCTGGGAGAGCTGGGCCTACCTGGACGCCGCCTACTTCTGCTTCATCACGCTCACCACCATCGGCTTCGGGGACTTTGTGCCTGCGCAAGTGAGAGAGAACGTTTTATAGTTGTGGTTGAATTGTTATAGCCTTACAAAAATTCTGTTGTCTTTATTGGTATCGCTCATTTTTATATGTTTCACATTGCAATGGTTCTAGACAGAGTTTAAGAAAAGGGACACAACTTACACAACACCTAAAATTGAACTTTTTTAACTTGTCCTACAGCTACGCCTATTGAACTAAAACTAGGAATTAGAACTACTTCTAGATCTTTGTTATGTTGAATTGAATGTTTTAATGATGCAAATAATTGAATAGAATCTGGAACCAGCTGAACCAAATTAAAGACAGGGCCAGAAGATATCGTTCGAAATTGAATGTAACAAACATGTTCATCCCCAGGGTCAGAGCTTAGACGACCCAGCGGCTGCCGTGCACTCCATCGCGCTGTGCTCCCTGTACCTGCTGTTTGGAATCGCGCTACTGGCCATGTCCTTCAATCTGGTGCAGGAGGAGGTGCGCGCCAACGTGGCCGCGCTCGCCACCAAGCTCGGCATCATCAAGCCGCGCGACACGCACCAGGACTCGGACACTGACTACTGAGATACAGCTGTACCAAGGGCTCAGCCTGGTGCAGGAGGTGGCACCAACGTGGCAGGGCAAGCTCGGCATCAAATCTTAGTGGCTATTATGAATAGGTATCAAGAATGCTGGTTAGGAATAATCAGGTGGTGATGATAAATAAAATCACCGACAGTCGCGTTCGCTGGTCTGGCCATTTTAGAAGACGAAGCGAAGACCAAGCGGTCCAGACTGCGCTGAACTTCCAAGAACAAGAGAGGAAGAGGCCGCCCGCCATTGACCTGGTGGAGCTACATTGAAAGAGAACTTAAGAAAGCCCAATTGTACGAAACGTCAACCCAAAATCGTTTGACTTGGCGCAGGAAAGTGAGGAGACCCGACCCTAAATAATGATATAAGGAGAGGAAGAAGTGGTAATGGATGACAGAAAGCTTGGTGTAGGTACATTGGATTTTGAGTAATTCTAGAATCGCTGATGATGAATATCACAATAGAAACGGGTTTGGTTTGTATGAAACTATCTGTGAGATTATAGAAGCTGTCTAATTTTACAGTTTTAGTGAAACAACCAAACTATAATTATAAATAATAATAATGGATGTTCGATAGTTGGTAACTATTTTAATCTACACAGATTTAGTAAGTAGACAATATTATTTGTGTCTCTAGTCTTATCTTTGTAGGTGCACAAGTGCTCTGTGTACACTGCGTCGTCCTCAATGTGTGTTTAGTAGTTTATACATTTGTTTATTATAAAATGAGCCACAAACCACAGTATTTTATTGATGGGTTTTAATTCTTTTTATAATCCCAGGACCTGAACCCACAGTTTCTACCAAATTATACAAATATTTCCTTTTCCCAAATTAGTTCAAATGAATCGTCTGCTGAAACTGTTACAAAAACATATGAACACTAGCGTTTGCCCGCGACATCGCTCGCGTTACTCTTGTATATAATATCTTGGGACAACTCACACACGGTCATCTGATCACAAACTAGGCAGAGTCTGTGCTATGGCAACCAGACAACTGATAAACATACTTATATATTTCTAAATACATACATATTATAGACAAATTACACCCAGACACAGAACAAATGATCAGGCTCATCACACAAAGATTTGTCCTGAGTGGGAATCGAACCCACGACCTCCGGTTTAGCAGTCAGGGTCACTAACCACTCCACCAACAGGCCAGTCCAAGATATATAAGTATCCAGGGTTAATCTATCTCTGTATCAAAATTGGTTTAGCGTTTTGGGCGTGAAAGCGTCACAAATTAACAAGCAAACTGACTTTCGTTTTTTTAAATACGAAGTGTACGTAATATAGTAATGTAACTAGTAGGTAGGCCTACACTGCTAATGCACGACTCACGAGTGATGAGTAACTTCCAGAGGTACTTCCTTCACGCAATAGGGGACGACCCTATTGACATCGACCGGATTCAACCAATCCAGACTCCTCTTTTTTTAAAAAATTAATGTGGCTCTTGACTCTAGTCTAGGTCATAGATGACAGAGACAAAGTCGACGATGGAGCGAGCTTACCCAGAAGAAGCCTGTTCACTCTAATTTTGAACAGATTAGGGTTGTATGCGTTCGGAAACATAGACGCAGGCAGAGAGTTCCACTTCTTTGCTGTGCGCATTATAAAATACGTTTGGAAACGCTTAGTGCGAATTGGTGGAATAGCAACAAGGTAGAGTGGTAACTTGCAGTGCATCTAGATGTCCGATAGTAGAAGGGGGCCGGTGGGATGAGGTCGTGAAGTTCCTGGACACTCTCCCCGAAGTACAATCTGTAGAAGACCGACAAGCAGGCAACCTTGCGGCGATGAGGCAAACTGTGAAGCTTAGCATACACCAGTTTTACGTCGCCAATAATCCTTTTAGCTCTGCGTTCCACCGAGCCAAGCGCGGTAAGTTGGTATTTAGCTGAGCCATCCCAAAGGTGGCTGCAATACTCCATGCAGGATCAGACTTGTGCTTTGTAAAGGGTTAAAAGCTGTCCAGGCGTGTAGACTCCGCGGTGCTACTTATAAATTATTCACTGTCCGATCTGGGAATTGAATCTCGTACCATCCGCGGGGCGCCTGACCACTGGGCCATCGGAGCGTTGAATTTTTAGACATAAAACTCACACTTAAAAAAAATACATATTGAAATAATTCGTATACAAAAAGTGTACTTACATATTGTTCAATAGTATGTATATATTAATAAAGGCCTATAATAGTGTTATGATAATAATCTGGATATAAAAGCTATGGTGTGATAAATATAAGATTACAGTTGCAAAAAAAAAAACTCAAGGTAATGTGACAAGGTGTGGTGACTTGCCCGGTCTAGGTTTATTTAAAATTGTGTGTAAACACACACAAAAAATTTCATCAACATCGGTCCAGCCGTTTAGGAGGAGTTCAGTGACATACACACGTACACAAGAAATATATAGGTACCTATATATTAAGATGGATGGGTCGAATTGATAAAAAAGAACTTATGTAGGTAAGTAGGTACGTAAAAGGAGATTAAAAGTAATTTAAATATAACAAAACAATTGTCAGTTGTGAAAACCTTTCAAAAAGTGACATGTTTTAATGACAGTTTTCACGCACGACTGACAAGTTCAAAACGGATCTGTTTATATTGACATCCGGTAAAATATTGGCGATTAAATTGAAAAGAAAAACGAAAGCCTCCACTGAAACGTTCCGAACAAAGACATTTTTATACTAGGTACCTGCCAAGTTCCGAAAAATCAAAACAATGTACCTACTGGCAACTAAATCCATCATAAAAGTAGGTAAGTATCTAAGTATACAAGACAGCGCGCAACGTTGCCATACTTCCAACTCCGGTGCGCGGCGTTGCCGTCCCGCGGACCGGATAGCAGCCGTCCGGCGCACGGCTGCCGCTCCGCTCCGCCGCCGACAGTATTGTGTAAACTCGCTAGGGGAATATACGCATTTTTGCACAACGTTTACCACTAAATATTCACCCACTATAATATACCCGTGACCTTTCCATATCTAAAATGTATTCCGTGTAGTTTAATGTGATTTTTGTGAGAAATTTCAAGGAAACCGCCATTTTGAAACCGGATAGGAGCAGTTTGAAGACATCGATAATGTCGGACTCGGATACAAATACAAGGTGGGTGACTGTCTGTTGCTCGCTCTCACTAATAAACGTACGATACAAACGAGTGTTGTGTATTTAAGGCAATGTATCGTACCTACTCGTCCAAACTAAATAGAGAATAGGTAGGTATTTAGTAAAATGTGACACTAACATTGTCGAAGTGAACTTTGCTTGCACTTAGGAGCACGGGCGTTCTATTTTGGTCTTTATGCCTGGGGCGTAAGGTCGCTCGGTGTGCATTTGGCGCGAAACTCGGTTCAATATTCGACAAACTGGTTCAAGGTCAGCGGTGTTTACCCATGTTTGTGCTCTTGTTCTCCGTGAACTTTTGTCACATAATCCGAGATTGTTAGTCTTAGATCTATCTTAAATAGGCGCTTGTGTTTTGGCGACATTATGAATTACATTCCGTTTATTAAGTTGGAGAAATTAATTACTTACTTCGTTCTAAATAGGTAGGTAGGTTGGTAGTTCGGTCGATTATAATTATGATTTGTCGTGATAATGTTCTAACGATTACTTAGCATATCCAGCATAGGAAAACATTTCTTATTTTAATAAAATACTTAACACTAAGGTATAATGTACCTACCTAGATGGGCTTTCTTTTGAAATGACATTTTTTTAACTAAGTATGTGTTTCTCTGAAGAGTTTCTTACCTACCTACCTTTATGACGTAGACAACATTATTGTTAAAACTTTCTAAGTAGGCGCGAACAATGACAGGCGACAAAGAAACAATTAATTTAGAGGCGCCTGTACTCTGTACACGACGCTCTACTTTGATGGCCGCCTGCTCCGAAGTGTAATAGCGTAGGTATTGAAACATTTATAGACTATTCAGGTCCAATAATTGGGCTGTTACGTAGGGTGTGAACTGTGCGTGCTGATTCACCCTTTGCCTTGAAAAAATAAAACCGTGACGCAATTTGGGATAGGTCAGTGACGGCACGAGGGCATTTGGTGGGTGTTTCTGGTGTTCCACCAAGTTATATATGTACGGTCCACGTACTACCTCCTAGGAAGTGTACCCGTTGCTGTCAAACGGACACGTGTCCCACAAATCCGGGTTGTAAAATAACAAACGAGTATAGTCCTCCTGACCGATCTCGGCCATGGCGGCCAATCTCAACCGAGACTAGCCATCGGCGCGGGACATATTATAGTACACAAGTGTGTGCGTAAACACAGCTGCACTCCCTCTTCCATCACTCTCATATTCCGATGGGACGGCAATCCGACTCGACCGGGGAGATATCTCTCGCAGGACCAATGGCTTAACGTGCTTTCCAAGGCACGGGGGTGTCACACCACCAACTTCCAAACTCTGGGCTGTCACTGAGAAATTCCTATTGGAAAAACTCAATAACACTTCTTGCCCGACCTGGAAATCGAACCCAGGACTCCAAGCTCGGCAGTCGCGCTTGCGACCGCACTGACCAACTTGGGAATTGAACTTAGACCGCAAGAGCAGCAGTCGCAGGTACCAGAGCTAGCTACACCAACAGGATAGTGACAGAATTAAATATAGGTACGATTCTCTGGGCCAAGCGTCATCGTGTCGGGGGACCGCTACTATAGTATGTAATTACAAAAAATTGCAGCAAAAAAAAGCTTATAATCGTCTCTAGGATCCCATATATCTCTGTGCTAAATTTCATCTAAATCGGTTTAGCATGGCGTGAAAGCGTAACTTACAAACTTACTTTCGCAATTTTATGATACTAGCTTCTGCCAGCGGCTTCGCCCGCGCAAATGATGGAATATTCGAAGAAAAAAGTAGTTCATGTCCTTCTTCAAGATCTAATCTATCTCTGTACTAAATTTCATTAAAATCGGTAAAGTGGTATAGACGTGAAGAGGTGAGAGTCAGACAGAGCTACTTTCCCATTTATAATATTAGATTATAGTATGGATTCAAGTTATAATTGGGATGTTTGTTAACGTTATAGTTAACTCACGCATAGACTATCCGTAATGAAATATGTCCGTCTCAGTTGACTCAATAGCTAGTGTTTATATCGTGCAGCATGACAGTCCAGCACTTCTCAAAGAAGATGATCGCGACGCGCGAGTTGATCCGGCTCGTGCGCACGCAGCAGTGCCTCTGGGACCGCTGCCACCCCTCCTACCGCGACAAGGCGGGGAAGGACAAAGCCTGGCACGAGATCTACCTCGAGTTCGAGCCCGCCTACGACAACCTTGATGACCACAAGAAGAATCTTATAGGTGAGCTATTGACAATTTTATAACCTGCCCCGACGGAAGCAGACCATATCATATAAGCTCACAGTCGGAATTATTTTTTGCGACATTTTTAACAATCATCGTCATATTTGAGCCAATTTACACAAAACTTGACACTACACAAAACTACGCCTAGACCTTCCTCATAAATCACTGTGCTTCTGAATCAGTCAGACGCGGAGGAGGGACTTTGTTTTATAATATGTATGTAGTGATGGATGATGCGTGTCTGACAGCCAGCCACAGGGAATCTTGTGACCCAGTCACTGGGTAGTGGAGGTCAGGTAGACTGTCGCCCCAAACTACTGGTAGCTGCATCCCAAAGTATTTGGAAGAAAGGCTAGGTAGGTTTTGAAATCTTTAACTTTATTATATTCGGGTCGTTGAGGACATCCTTCAGTTTTGATTGAGGTACAACCTTACAGATTGGAAGTGTGATGAAAATGAGGCGTTAATGTGAAAGTTTCCTACATAATCTGGCGAGACTCATCAGAGACCAATTCCTGAGTTTGTTTCAGTGTTTCTATTCAAATGAAAGTTAAATAATCAGGAATTTCATTATTATTGACGAAGTAACTTAAACCTTAATTTATAATCCTAGTCACCATATTATACATTGAATGCTTGCATACGTGGAACATTTTAATTGACAGACTGCGGTATCGTTCTGTTTCGAACTAAAAAAAGAAAACGTATGAGTTATTGCTATAAGTAGGCGCCAGATAAATGTGGAATAAAGTACATTGACCTTTCCCTAATAACTGTTCATAGGTACCTGAACAATTAAATATGAATCGTTTTTCATTATTAGACAATGTTAAGGATCACGAGAGATGATGATTCGGGACAGCTTTGTGTCATTAATTCCGTTTTTCAAATTAAAAATGTCATTAATTGTAGGTGGGTCAATGACCGTTATTCCACGATTATCTGGCGCCTACTATAGTGAGTCATTACGGGATTATGTATTAGGTACTACTGCTTTTAATGAAACATTAATTACAAAAACGCCATAAGTAACGTAATTTGTATTGCTCTGGCAATAATCTGAGTCGCAAGGACAAAGAGGAAAGCAAACATTACTCATTCGATTTTAATAATTCGCAGGTAATATAATAACAAGAAAATGGTACAACGTCAGAGACTCATACGTGAAGTCACGAAAACCTGGCGTACGGAGACCGTACGTGTATGCAGACGAGCTGACGTTCCTCGACCCGATCTACCTGGCGGAGGGAGACAGGAAGAGCAACAAGAGCTACATGGAGGAGCGGATGGACAACGACGACGACGGGGACAACGAGAGCTCGCACAACTGGCTACAGGAAGTGTTCGTGGACATTGAGGAGTGCGCAGACCCACAGGCAGCCAACACCCCAGCTAAACGACCTAAACTCGAGTACGGCAGCGTCGCCAGCAGCAAAGACGAAAGCGAAGAGAACATCATCACAGTCCTCGCCAACCTCATACAGAAAGAGGAAGACGAAGACAGATCCTTCTTCAAATCCATCACACCGTCAGTCAAGAAGCTCTCCGAATCCTCCAAGTTTGAGTTCAGGATACAAGTGATGAAGCTCATCAATAGCTTGAAGTTAAGAGACCGGCAAGTTATGAAACTAAAAAGAGAAAGAACTTCCAATGTGGACTCTGATAGCGAGTGATTCATTGTTATGCTAGTTGTATCTACTTACTTATTAAATAATTTTAAGGATTAGTTTTCTATTTATTTCGATCCTACAATTGTTATATTAGGAAGTTGAACAATTAAGTAACGGAGTAAGCAGAAGGACAAGAAAGGATTACAAGAAACATGACAACAAAGTTATCGAAAGCAAATAAGATTAGGTACATTATCAATAATTGGTAAACAATTAAAAAAATGATACCCACTCATATCTCAACTCACGTGTGACTTATAAAGGATTATAGAAACACTTTATACCTACTTGATACCTTTTCAAGCAACATTACTCCTTATTGTAAAGCTACAATTTACTCAACTACCGTGCAGTTTTTCAGGCAGATATCAATTGGATTATTAATTTCATTGTTGGTCTTAATAACTTCAGCGATAAAAAATATTTGCATGATTTGGTTAATCTTAAGTGATAGATAACCTGTGATGACGCGGTGTTGATTAATCCTGGCCTTGATGGTGGTAGTACTCTCATTATTGAAGCGGTCGCGCAGGGCCGCGTACCGCTTAGCAAGTTATTAGGTATCCGGCTCGAAGTACCAGTCGCCATGACGACCGAGGAGAAAGGGGACGCGAATCCGTCCAAGGGCTTGGACCTGGACACCATCCTGGTGGAAGAGGTGGGGCAGTTCGGAAAGTATCAGATTGTTACTCTGCTGCTCGCCGCCTTCCCCGTCATCTTCTCCGCGTTCGCCTCCGGAGAATACATCTTCACGACTGCTAGGATAAGTACAAGGTAAAAACAATTTCACATTGTGCTGTCTGATTGTCAGATCTGATGGCATAGGTTATAGGTTTATGTATATACCTAGCACTGGGTATTGATAGTGTCTGAAGATGTGGAAGCCGATTAATTACATCACGATTCAGGTATTTGAAAGCAGATGCTTCATTACTTACTTATTTATTTCATATGGCCTGTTAAAACCAGGTACATCAAAGTGTGTCTAAATTCAGTAGCTTTCCGTTTAAATAAATACAAATTTTAGATCACTAAAATTGGATAATTATATGTATAATAGCAGAATGTTCGTATACTGTATCACCTAAAGGCTACACTAGAAGTACATGTATAACGTAATAAGTTAGTCGCACGACGGGAGTTCTCCCGGCGCTTCCGGTTTCCGGTGCGGTCCTCGTCCGGTCGCCGATTTCGGAGGTTCCGCTCTAGCTACTCGTAGCTGTGCTATGTATCCTATATTATCCTTGCCAGTGATAACGTCAAGTTCAAAATATGTAGTAATCGCCTATTAAATATTAAACTGTATTGTTTATAACTTGTTGACACAGAGCATTACATTTCAGGCACCGACATATTTTAATTAAACAGTTCGGCCAAATCCGTATGCAAACAGAATTTATAATCGATAAAAACTGCTGTAAATGCAAGGGACTTTAGGGTTCTTGATTGGTAACTAATAATTTTATTATCAATCTACTAATTACTAATAATTTTACTAACACTAACTGTCCCTCAGTAAATCGCCGTGTAATAAACTCATTGCAACGTCCAGGTGCCTGATCCCCGAGTGCGACGGCGCCGAGCCCGAGTTCTCCCCGTCCTGGGTGCTGAACGCCATCCCGGCCAGTGGTAGCTCCTTCGACGGCTGCGAGCGCTTCGTGAACGTCACCAGCCAGGTGGTGGGCAACGGCACCTGTCCCGCCGCGCTCTTCGACTCCTCTAGGACGCAGGGCTGCCACGAGTATGTGTACGAGAATCAACTCAGCGTTGTTTATGACGTGAGTATTCATCATTCCCCAATTTATTCGTGGTGGCACAGCATGTCGTCTTACATCTCTATTAGCCGTCATCTTAATAGTCACATCCTTGCTGGCATCATCATCTTTGACACAATTCAATTATCGCTTCTTCGTCCTTCCTCCACGAATATAACCATCCTTATTGATACTCAAAACTATGACGTAAGTGATCACATCACGGAACTCTAGTAAACACAAATGTTTTTGCTTGCTTATGTTGGCGTAGGTACTTCTGAGCCAAGACCTCTTTCTATTTCTTTCTATTGAAGTTCCGCGTTTCCTGCTTCCACATTCCCTTAAACAACAACTGGCGAAATTGTGGGTGTAGTTACAGAGAATTTCATTTCATTTCATTTTGCATTTTTTTTTTATTTACCTGGTGTTTATTGATTCCTTCAGTATCGAAGGCTAGTTGTGAGTAGCATCCTATTTAATTCCCAATGTGCTCATTGATTTTGCTTTCGGAGGCTATTCGTAGATTATTTTATTTTGAGAACATGGAGGACTTAAGTACAGGTAATAAAAATAAACAAGAAAAAACGAAACCATTGTCACCAAAAAACCAATTTCAATTTTGAGAGATTATGTTAGCCAAAACACTTGGTACCTGTACATAATTAAATAGATGTTACACATAGATATTAGTAATATCGCCATCATGTAAATAAGATAATATTGGATGTTGTCTAATCGAGGTAACCTTTATTTAATCATTAATATGTGCATTCTTTGATTATATTTGTTCATGATAAGATATATCTAGAGCATAGGGATAGGGACACAACATGGGAGCAATTATTGGGTCAAGCTAAAATGTTTCGAATATGGAACCTAATCAAGACTGAAATTAAAATGACCAAAGCCAAACCAAACTAAAGCCTAAAACTGAAAATTAGTCCATAATTTTATTTGATTTTTATCTAAATGATTTCATTACAATGCAATGTAGGCACTCTTTACCAACCTAGGTACATAGCTATTTTTGTTTTAGAAAAGTTTATAGCATCGATCAAGTTGTAAAAAGCTTTGTTTTGGGAATGCCGATTTGCGTAATTTATTATTTAAATGAGCTAATTACCGACTTAATATTGATAGGGACAAGGAATCGTGCGAGTTATCGTAATCCGACCGTCAAAGTGCTTAATCGGTGATATAATCAGTCATTGTTTATCATTTCCTACTAGCCTAGCGTATGCTCCTGCCAGGGTTGCGGAATTTGTTCGAAAGAGTCACCGCGGCCCTGGAACGCAAAGGGCTTTAGAAGGAACACGGATGGGTTTTATTTAGTCAGTAAGAGTCTGACACGCCCTTCCGCTCCACCCAGAACGGAAGCAGTCATTTGATGATTTCCCATCCTTAAAAAAAAGGAAAGAAAACCCTAGCGTATGCTAATAAATGTAGTGAATGATATATTTTTTCCTACTCGTTCGCTGTAACTTTCTGATTAATTTAATTGCGGGAATAGTTTCTCCGGGACTCGTCGAGCTTCATTGACTTGTTATCTGTGGTTGGGAATGTGTGGCGGGAATGACCCAGAAAAAAAAAAGAAAAAAATGTAGTGAATATGGTGTTATGCACCTGGCCGCTAGCATATTTACCCTTGGGCCGAGAGGGACTGTCAAAACAAAGTTCAAGTCAACCTATCCGTGGCGAGGCCCTACATACACTTCATATTTTCTTTTTTATTAGGTTCGCTCGCTCGCTTTCCTTGGTTTTCAAGTTAAGTAGCCTTGTATGTTTACAGATATAATTTTTATATTTTGTTAAAATGTTTGTGTATTATTATTTGAAAAGAGTAACTATGGAGTTTCTTGTCCGTTCTTCTCCATAAGAATCTACCTTTCCGAATGGATAGTAGAGTCACTTTATTAATGTAATACTATTATTATATTATTTTACTGAACTGTAAATGATGACGTTCAAAAGTGCCGTTTAATGGCCTAATTGAAATAAACGTTTTGACTTTGACTTAACAAAACGAAATGACAAAATATTTTGAGAGATTGTATACTCTCGATAAATTGTCAAATGAACATTTGTTCTGCAATTATACGAATCAAAATCTTCTATTCAATGATATCTCCGTGCGTTCCGAGAAAATGTGGACTGACATAAACTGGCGAACTCTCTGGTCTACAATTTATCTGTTTTAGTGTGATAGGTAGTTAAATTGGAACCTTGGCTCCTCATTGGTCTTTGTTTTCTCTGAATAGACCAATGAGAGCCAGTTTTCCAGGTTTTCACACGAAAACGCATAAATTGTAGACTTGCGCCCTGATTGGTCGCCATTTTATATCAGTCCACTATTTCTCGGAATGACTTCAAGAGATTATAGACTATCAAATTTGGATGCGTGAAAAGTATTCCAAATGTTCAGTTGACTATTTGCAGAGTTTGCCATTTTCCGGTGACAGACGCAAGCCCTTTGCCATTAACTCCTAACCGAGCATGAATATTGTCTCCGGGCTGTTCACTAATATAGGAATTGAACCCACAAATGATTGCTCCGCTTTGTTGTCCCACTGTATTATTGGTACTTGTGTACTGTTGCTACATGATGCTTTTCCCGTTCCAGTTCGACATGGCATGTGACGAGTGGAAGCGCTCGCAGATCGGCTCCATCCGCACCATCGGCACGCTGCTGGTGCTGCCCATCACCGGCTACATCTCCGACCGCTGGGGCCGCCGCGTGGCGCTCACCATCAACGCCTTCAACACCGGCTGGATCGGCCTCGTGCGCTCCTTCGTCAACTCTTATGAGTGGTTTCTCACCCTCGAGGTCCTCGAGTCCTCGGTGGGAGCAGGGGCTTACTCGTCTTGCTATATTTTAGGTGAGAATTTTAGTGTGGGTTCAAAAGTTACCTGAACTTCTAAGTTAAAATCAACTAGAACTTAATTCAGTGATTTTGAATACGGGGACAACTTTAACATGCGTTTATCTTTAATTTCAATTACAGTTACGGAGCTGGTAGGCCCCAAGTACCGTGTGATAGCCGGTGCCACCATCTCCACGCTGTTCGCCCTGGGGCAGGTGATCCTGGGCTTCATCGCGTGGGGCGTGCCGGCCTGGCGCCCCCTCACCCAGGTCCTGTATGCACCGCAGATCCTCGTCGTTAGCTACTTCTGGATCCTCTCCGAATCCGTCCGCTGGCTCATGAGTAAGGGCCGCTATGAGGAGTCGGAACAGATTCTAAAGAAAGTCGCCAAAGCTAACAAGACCGTGCTTTCGGATAAAAGCTTGGAAGCGTTGCGTGCGACAGCTGAAGCGGAGAAGAACACTCCGAAGCCGAAGGAGCCGTGGCTAGCTATCCTGGTGTTCAGGTCTCGCGTGATCCTGTCGCGGTGCCTGGTGTCTCCCATCTGGTGGATCACGAACACGCTGGTGTACTACGGCATGAACATCAACTCGGTGAACATGACGGGTAACGGATACCTGAACTACGTGGCGGTGGCGGCCATCGAGATCCCAGGCTACTGGACGGCCATCCTGCTGCTGGACCGCGTCGGCCGCAAGCCCGTGCTCATCTGCGCCTACTGGCTGTGCGCTGCCTGCCAGTTCGCGTTCGCGTTCATGCCTGACGGTAATTTTATTATTATATCTTGTACGATGTTTACGTATCCCTATTTTGCAAGAACTGTTGTTCACTCTGAGCTTCGTTGGTCTAGTCAAAACTGCTACGGCTGAGCATTTTGTCCCAGGTTGGACATAGGGTTCTTTCATCAGGCTTTCCTAGATAGCAGATTTGAGGCTATAATTTTGCCCAGTTGATGGCTATGTGTTCGCCCCATCAACTTAAACATAATTGGCAAAGTACCTACTTAACTATAAGTACCTATCGCTTTGGAGAAAACATGTAATCTTATAGTTATTTTCACTCTAAAACAATTGTTCCCGTTTTAGGTAACGACGGCGTGCGCCTAGCGCTATACTTGTTCGGCAAGTACTGCATCGCCATCGTCATGACGTCAGTGTACGTGTACACGGCGGAGCTGTACCCCACCAAGTACCGACACAACCTATTCGCGTTCTCGTCCATGGTGGGCCGGCTCGGCTCCATCACGGCTCCGCTCACTCCCGCGCTGGTAAGTGTATAAGTACCGAACAACCTGTTCGCGTTCTCGTCCATGGTGGGCCGGCTCGGCTTCATCACAGCGCCGCTCACTCCCGCGCTGGTAATTGTACCCAACACAACATAAGTACATGTACCGGCACAACCTGTTTGCGTTCTCGCCCATGGTGGGCCGGCTCGGCTCCATCACGGCTCCGCTCACTCCCGCGCTGGTAAGTGTACACAACACAACATAAGTACAAGTACCGGCACAACATGTTTGCGTTCTCATCCATGGTGGGCCGGCTCGGCTCCATCACGGCTCCGCTCACTCCCGCGCTGGTAAGTGTACACAACACAACATAAGTACAAGTACCGGCACAACCTGTTCACGTTCTCGTCCATGGTGGGCCGGCTCGGCTCCATCACGGCGCTGCTCACTCCCGCGCTGGTAAGTGTACACAACACAACATAAGTACAAGTACCGGCACAACATGTTTGCGTTCTCGTCCATGGTGGGACGGCTCGGCTTCATCACGGCGCCGCTCACTCCCGCGCTGCTAAGTGTACACAACACAAATATAAGTACCGAACAACCTGTTCGCGTTCTCGTCCATGGTGGGCCGGCTCAGCTCCATCACGGCGCCGCTCACTCTCGCGCGGGTAAGTGACTCTCTTCCCTCACTTTTGCTTGCCCGCTGTGACCGTTTTTCGACACGACCGGAGAGAGATCGGGCGGATATTTATGACTTCTGATACTAGGTTTTCCTGCTGCTTTAGGCAGCATTCATCATCAGTAGACAGTAGTGCCAGGGTGCCCTGCACATTTTCAGTATTTTGATAGCTAGTACGTAGCCCCATTCTCTATCTTCTTTTCGAGACGTTGGATAACGTTAGATAATTTGAGATCAGTAGGTGGCTAAATAGAGGAGTTCGCAGTTAAATAAACAGCCCCACGGGTCGAATTTCAAGGTTAAGCAACATTTTCTGAGGTCGATCCATGAATGAGTGATCATTCTTTGCACACCGTGTCGTGTCCTGGCTGCCATTTCAATCTTTTTAACAGTCGTTGATGAGTCTGAAGCCAGAAAAAAAATCTGACACGAGTCTTGCCAAGAGAATCGTGTTAGCCAGTTAATGGATTGTGGAGATCTAATTGGCAGTCGCTCTGTATAAATACTGGTATTAAACTTCATGCGGTTAGACTGGAAGCCGACCCCGATGTACTTACCAAAGGGTAACCTAGTTGAACTGGCGATAATTATGTTCCAGGCTCAGGAGGTGTGGGAGCCATTCCCGTCGGTGCTGTTCGGCAGCTTCGCGTGCCTGTCGGGGCTGCTGATCTTCACCACGCCGGAGACGCTGGGCACCAAGCTGCCCGACACCTTCGAGGATGCGGAGCAGCTCGGCAAGACCAAACCCTCGTGATCTCGATAGCTTGTACCTACTCATTATAGTACCTAGTTTGTAAGACGTCCTGCTAAATTATATCTTTTTTTAGAATGTTTTTGTTTTTTTTGTGACCTCGACAATAATTAAAAAATGATAAAATGGATGAAGTCAAATTAAAGGTTTGAGTTTGAGCAGAAAGAAAAGTTTCTTTTCCGCACTCGAAGCTTCGGGCAAAAGGTACTCCTACTAATATTGTAACCACTCATAATTCCAGCTGCGGAAATACTTCGACATGTTTACTTGTGACTATCCACGGATGCCCCTCAAGTTAAAGGGAAAAATCTTTAATTCCGTCATAAGACCTGTCGTACTGTATGGATCAGAATGTTGGGCTGTGAAAAAGACGGATGAGAAAAGATTGCATGTAGCGGAGATGAGAATGTTGAGATGGATGTGTGGAGTATCGCGAATAGATAAAATGAGGAATGAGTTCATTAGAGGTGGCTTAAAAGTGGCGCCAGTAACAGGAAAGTTAAAAGGGAACCGCTTATCTTGGTATGGTCATGTGAAGAGGAGAGATGAAATGCACGTAACTAAAAGAGTTATGAATATAAATGTGGATGGATAGACAGGGAGAGAGAGGCCAAAGAAAAGATGGATGGATTGTATTAGGAGTGATATGAAAGAAAAGGGAGTTAGTGATAGCGTGATGGTTGACAGGACAGAATGGAAGAAAGAAACGTGTGGCGCCGACCCCAAGTAACATGGGATAAAGGCAGGAAGATGATGAGTTGTAAATCTTTACCGCTCACAATTCCAGCCCCGGAATGACTTCGACTTGGTTATAAATGATCTCCTGGTACTTGTGAATCTGTACCGCTCACAATTCCATCCCCGAAAAGACTTCGACATGTTTATAATCTCCTGGTACTTGTGAATCTTTAGTGCTCAGTCAGCAGCAATTGTAAATTTCCACTTTCTCCTCAAACACAATTAAGCAATGCCATTTATCGGGATAAAAAGTACATTACACTACATTTTATTATTTAATTTGATATTGCAAATAAAATATGTTGAATTATACAAAATATATATGTATAAATATGTACAGCTCGTGGCTAAATAATAACAGCCGCATGGGTCGATCTTTAAGGTTAAGCAACGCTTGCCGAGGTTGGTCTGTGGATGGGTGACCATCTTAACAAACCGAGACTCCTCCGTGCATCGGAAAGCACTTTAAGCCGTTGGTCCCGGCTGTCAAGCCAGATAATCTGAGACCAGTCTTGCCAAGGAGTACCGTGTTACCCAGTTAATGGGTTGTGGAGGTCTGGTAGGCAGCCGCCCAACGTAAAATACTGGTATTCAGCTGAATCCGGTTTGACTGGAAGCCGACCCCAATATAATTGGGAAAAGGCTAGGCAGATGATGATATATGTATAAATATAATGCAGCTACGCAAAAAAATATAGGGGATAAATTTTCTTCAACATTCCTTGTATAGTTTTAGAAAAAGTAGAATTTTTTGGATTAATAAACTTTTCAAACCTCTTTGTATTCTAGGTTTTCTATGGTAGTCGCCAGGTCGCTAAAATTTGACAGAATATGTCACAAATACGCAGGTGTAACCATGGTGGAACATAATTATATAATTCTCAATATTAGGATGTTAATGTGAAGTTAAGTCACGCTTTGTTAAGATAGTTCTTTTAATCTAAAAACCAGAATTATTTTTAAGGTTGTAGATAAGTGAGTGTCGAAGAACTAAAATTAAAATAGCAAGGACTTCCACTACCTGCTCGACAGATACTGTGTCCTCGGAAATCGTATACCCTCTTGTCCGTATCCTGTTATTGCTTTAACACATGACTAGGGATGGGATGGGAGGTTCCGGACCGGTTCAGTTTATCAGTGAGAGCTCCAATACGAGGACATACATAGCAGTTTAATATCAAGTCCATGAACAATGAAGGCACGATATTGTGGTAGTTGCACCTGGCAGTGATCGACGCGCGGGTCAACGTCAACCGGGTAGCAACAAGATGTCAGAGCCAGAACAGGATCCAAAACTCGAACAAACAAAGTCCAGGGTATCCGAAACAGAAGAGGTCCCCGAAAAGGAAACAAAAGCAGTTCAAACGGATCCCCCCAAAGTAACCGAGCCGAAAATAGAACTGGATACTATTCTCATGAACGAGATTGGTGACTTCGGGAAGTACCAGTTAAAGTCTTTAATGATAAGCATCATACTGGTGATCTTCACGGGTTTGGCGAGCGTGAATTATGTGTTCACTACCGCGCTTATACCTACCAGGTAAGCTAATTTTTTTACGTCAGTATTGGGATACGGGATCTTCAGTTCTATTAGAGTGTTATTTCCAGATGTCTGATCCGGGAGTGTGAGAGTGAGCCGACGGAGTTCGCCCAGGAGTGGGTGTCGAACGCGGTACCGCCGGGCCGCAAGGGCGCGCTGGACTACTGCCAGCGGTACGGGCGCGCGGCGCCGGCGCCCAGGCCGCCCGGCGCCTGCCCGGCTTCGCTGTTCGACCGCAGCAAGCGCCTGCCCTGCGACGCGTACGTGTACGAGAATATAAACACCGTCGTCTACGATGTGAGTCGACGACACTCAATGTTCCAGATAGTCGGAGATATTATGGATGCCATGGAAATATTATTCATAATAATGTTTTTGTCTGCATGTAAGTTCGGGCTGGAGTGTCAGGAGTGGCGGCGGTCTCTGCTGGGCACGTTCCGCAAGCTCGGCACGCTGACGGCGCTGCCCATCACCAGCTACATGTCGGACCGGTACGGACGCCGCATCGCCGTCACGTTCAACGCCTTCAACACGGCCTGGATCGGCCTCAATCGCTTCTGGATGTTCAATTACACCAGCTTCGCGCTATTAGAGTTCATTGAGGCCACTTTCGGATCCGGCTTGTTCTCTTGTTGTTATATATTGAGTGAGTTAGTTACATGTTTTAAAATACAGACGTAGACAAGGTTAACAAGGCTTTAATCATTAACCGTCGATAATATGCATTAGTGACAAAGACAATGCTTTTAACAGTCGCTTACCTGGATACCGTAGAGATACAAGTAGTAGATATAACAAACTCATTACAATGTTATAACTTCTTCGGTTTGTATTATCACAAGCTTATTTTTTGACTTCTGTGAGCTGTCATTCCTTTCTAATTCTTTATTTTGCTGTAGTGGTCGAGTTGTTTGGCCCCAAGTACCGCGTGGCCGCCGGAGTAGCAATGCACACATCGTTCGCGGTGGGGCAGATTGTACTGGGGCTGATCGCGTGGTGCGTGCCCCACTGGAGGCGCCTGTCGCTCGCGCTCTACTTTCCTCAACTTTCCTCCATTCTCAGCTATTGGCTCATCAGCGAGTCTGTGCGATGGTACATGAGCAAGGGGCGTTTTGAAGACTCCGAAGCTTTGCTTCAAAAGATGGCGAGAGTGAACGGGCGGTCGGTATCCTACTCGTCTCTGTCAGCTCTGCGTAGCGCTGCCCAGGAAAAGTTAAGGCGAGAGGAGGCCCAGGCTAATTGGCGCGGTGACCAGCCCAGCCTGTTTGCCCAGGTGTGGCGCCACAAGCGGGTACTGCTCCGGGTCCTCGTGTCCCCCGTCTGGTGGCTCACGACCACCTTCATCTACTACGGACTCGCCATCAACGCTGTCAACATGTCCGGCAACAAAAACATTAACTTCATAGCTGTGGCGGCTGTTGAAATCCCCGGCTTTTGGCTTGCGTATTTCCTGTTGAATAAGATTGGCCGAAAGCTAGTGTTGGCGGGAGGTTTTTGGGTTTGTGCAGCATGCCAGGTGGCGTATATATTTATGCCTCAGGGTTAGTATTGTGACTTTTATGTTTAAGTGATAATAGTTACGATTTACGCCTACAAACCGATATCTATACGTAGTCATTTTAACATTTTGTAGGCTGGTTCGCTACGGCGCTGGCGGTGTACCTGGTTGCGAAGTGCGCCATCGCGATGGTGATGACGTCACTGTACGTGTACACGGCAGAGCTGTACCCTACAAACAACCGACACAAGCTGTTGGCTATCTCGTCCATGTGCGGCAGGATCGGCGCTATGCTCGCGCCTCTCACCCCTGCTTGTGTAAGTTACACAATAGCAAGGCTATTGAGTAGATCGACCGACTGATTCTGTTCATACCATTACAGCTCAAACAAGGCTGACAATTTTAATTAAATAAAAGCTTCAATGTAATCTGAAATCAATCAGTTATGTCGTTCAATTTTGTAAAATTACCACAGGGATTAGAGGTCAGTCCCTGCTTCTTAAATGTAGAATCACTATGTTTAAATAAAAAGCCAATTTCTAAAGCAATCTACTATTTTTAAAAGTTCTCACTCTTTTGTAGCAAGTTAATAATAAGTCTGTCTCCCTTTACAATTCTTTGTTTTCAGGCCGCGCAATGGTTTGCAGATCTGCCGTTCGTATTGTTTGGCGTCATGGCGCTGCTGGCCGGAGCGCTGATCTTCCTCACACCGGAGACACTCGGCACCCTCCTACCAGACACCTTTGAGCAGGCGGAACAACTGGGGCTCAAGACTTAAAGATGAGCAGAAATTATTCAGTTGCCGATATAACCGGTTGCTCCTCTATGTCATTTGTGAGGCAAAACTGAGACACAGCACTCGTGGCTCTGTGTCTGGTCAGCGAGTTTACATAATTATGATGAGTTATAAGTGAAAACGTTTTGACTTTGCGTTTCATGTTACTTGAGTGAAAAATCTTGACATTAAAAACTGCCTATAAAGGATTTTACTTTGTTATTTAAAAATAATAGGAGAAGAGTGTACCGTGTCCAGATATTAATAAAACGTTGTGAAGTCGGTTTGATTATTCTATAATCTTCTATAACCGACGATGGTGATGGTTTCTTTGTTGCATCACTCATTAGCCCTTCATAATACACTTCTAATAGTCATACAATTTCTATAACTTCGTTCTTTGAATTAAATCTTTTGTTTGGCCGAGGTACCCTTGGACAATTTTATTATTTACTAGCTTCCTCCCACGGCTTTGCTCGCATAGAATTTATAAAAGTAGCCTGTGTGTTATTCCAGGATATGCACTATATGTGTGCTAAATTTCATTCAAATCCCTTCAGCCGTTTTTGCCTGATTGTTGCACAAACACAAACTTTCATATTAGTAGGATAAAATAGTTTATACATGATCGATATAATATGATGCATTGTGAAAATTTTAAAAGTGTAATGCATGAGCAATTTTTAAACAACGTTTTACATAAAAAAAAGTAAGTCCTTTAAGATACTTCAATTCAAAGATCAGTCATAAGTCAATAAACTAGATAACCGTGTTTCAGATAAGAAATATTTTTGAAATCAAATAAAATATGGGAAGAGTATTTAGAGACGTAGGTACTAAGGTAGGTGCGGAGTGCTGTGTGGTGGACAATATGGCGGGCTTGAACAAGGACGCGGGTCCTGAGGGGAGCAGGAAGCAGGTGGAACTGGACACACTCCTGGTGGAGGAGATTGGGCAGTTCGGGAGGTACCAGCTGCGGACTTTCCTGCTGGCCATGGTGCTGGTGGTGTTCGTGGCGTGGGCCAACCTGGAGTACGTCTTCAGCACAGCTCGGATCAGCACCAGGTAAGTGAACGAATGATAAGAATTTAAAATTAAAAAAGATATACATATTGTGTAACTATTCAGGCACTGCGCTACTGGGATTGGCTCACGTTTCCCCAAGTTCAATAAATTGTTAATATTCTAACAACTAACATTTGCAATTTTTGGTGTCGTGCAATATAGCATTTAACTAAAAGGTAAGGTTTACTCTGAAAAAAGCGTGTGTTTATGTACCGTGTGTCGGTATGTTTGTCAAATTACTTGAATTTTATCAAAATTTGTGGAGAAATCTTGATGAAATACAAGGTTTCTCTCTCTTTGGTCTCTCGTTACGCTTAAGAATGTTTTATTTAAAAAAATTGTATTGTTTATTAATTTATTTAAAATATATTTTACACACAAAAACCAGATGCGGACTTAGTGCTTCTATTCAGGCAGCTTTCTCATTCTCATTCAGTCTTCAAGAAACACAATTTGATAGTTCATCGTCTAGTTATTTCTTAAAGCATTCACACATTTTGATACAGATGCCTGATCTCGGAGTGCGAAGGCGAGCCGTCGGAGTTCTCCGGTACTTCTCTGATTTTGTGCAAATCACATGTCCGTGAATATTTTGGCGAATCTAAACATCCTAAAAGCCACCAATATTTTTTATCTATAATTGGGTAGCCTAACTTTTAATGCCAAGAAGAATTAAAATTAATCATCACGAGTTAATGACTCAAAATAATATTTTAGTTGCTTAAATTTCATTACCCTCCGTGTCTTTGATGCGATGAGTTAGAAAAACATTTTTATTAAATTATACGTAGAGGTTTATGCTGCGAATTGTTACTTGAGGAACCTCAAGTACATCATAAGGAAATGAATTTTGATTTTGCAAGATATAATATTGTTATAATTTTAATACATTGTGATAAAAACAATTTGTCGAAAAATATATTACATTACCTTCAGCCTATCTTGAAATATCAAACATCGTGCTGTATTACATCGTCCCTGGATCGAGCACCCCCTCCCGCCTCCGCACTTGCCGGTCAGTCGGCCAGCAACAACAAACGGGGCAGGACGCGCGCCATTTTTTTCGCAACCGTTAAAAAAGTTCGACAACTACGCGCTTCAACCAATTTCGGTTTCATTACATTCAGCGGATTTTTGACGTAAGTAGTTGTGTTTTTTTCATACTTTTAGTCTTAAGGCAATTGTTATAACGTACGTTCACGTTTATTATTATCATTATGCACCGTAATCGATTAATTGCAGAGTAAAATAAAAAATAGTTTGAAAAATTCATTACCCTCACTTTCATTACCATCGATTACCTTCAGCTTTGAAGGTGAGGGTAATGAGACTAAAATGAAGGTAATGAATTTTTCATATTATTCTATGTGATATCCTATTCACTATTCAACCCTATTATACTAATAATAAGATATAAGATTTCATTACAGGGTTTCTAACAAATATTATCCATTTCAGGAAACAAGTATGGCTAAAACGAAAACTAAAAGAACTCGTGAAGAAAAGCTTGCTCAAGCAAGGTTGCATAAAAGGAAAAAGTACGAGGAAATTAAAAACGATCCCGAGAAATATGCAATTCAGAAGGAAAAAGAGAGACAGAGATACTTGAAACGAAAAGAACAAAATAAAATAAAATCTGTTGCTAAAATGACACCAAGGGAAAAAAGACTTCAAAGAAAAAAATGGAACGAAAATAGTAATCGTTATTTAGAGAAAAAGAAAAAGGAAAAGGTAATACAACAGATGCTGATTGATAATTCACCTCCAACAAGTGATAGAGAAGAAAATGTAGCTGAACAAGACCCATTAGAAGGGCCATCACACCAATCAGTAGAGGTGTCTAACATGAACTGCAAACGGTGTCAAAAGAAGGATAAGTTAATAAGAAGACTTCGTTATAGTTACAAGAAAGAGATTGGTAAACTAAAACAGGAAAAGGAAAAAGTTATTAAAGAAAAGGATGCAATGAGAAAAATGTTGATAAGGCAAATAAATAAACAACGAAAAATACAAGCAAACCAACAACAGCCATCAACAGGCGAGAAAGTGGATAATTTGATAAAATCAATAGACGAAGACAAACGAGAAGAAGTAAAGAAAAAAATATTATTTGGAGAAATCATATCGAACAACTTAAGAGATGGATTTAAAGTTTTAAGAAAGAAAGAAAAAAGAGAGTTTAGCGATATAGTAATGAGGGATAAAGACCGTTTCAAAAAGCACAAGGTTTTAGGTAAAGCGTCGAAATTTACAGTGCGAGACAAAAATAAAATATGTCAAAGCAATGAATCAAACATGGATACAGAGAGTAAAATTAAACAAGACGTAGAAGATTTTTTCGAAGATGACAGCAATACTAAAATTTCTCCTGATAAAAAAGAATTTATCACACGTAATGGACAAAAAAAACAAAAACGATATTTATCGGACACATTAACCAACCTCCACAAAAAGTTTATGCACGTTCAAAACAGTAATATTGGATATTCTACGTTCTGTAAATATCGACCATTTTGGGTTCTCTACCCTAAAGAATCTGATCGTAATACATGTGCTTGTAAAATACACGTAAATTTTGATTTGTTAGTCAAAAGTCTTAACAAGAATAAAATCACTAAAGAGGCAAATGGAACTGCTATATTGGAAAGCTTGTGCTGTGATATACACAATGAAGAATGCTTAAATCGAACATGTGAGTTATGTCGAAACAGAGTAATTAATTATGAAGAATTTAGCAATGAAGAGAAAATAAACTATTATCAGTGGTGCGCAAAAAAAGAAACCTACAATGTCAAAGGACAAGATAAAACAAAAATTGTTACCGTGAAAACTCGATTACAAGATTACCCACGAAACGTTATCAAAAAATTGGAAGATTCTCTAAAATCATGCTTTATGAAACATTGTACTAACATCGTTGTCCAGTACAAGAGCATTAAATCTCTGAAAGCGACAATGACTACCAAGGAGGTAATGTTACACATTGATTTTTCCGAAAATTACTCTGTCAAATTTAATGAGGAGATACAAAGCTATCATTTCGGTGGCAGTCGATTGCAAATAACATTGCATACTGCGGTTGCATACTTAATTGATCCAGAAACTGGAATCATGAAGTCCTACAGCGTTTGCAGTATCAGCGAATGTAATAGACATGACGCAAGTGCTATATGGGCACATCTCATACCACTATTAGGTTATGTAAGAGAAATATCACCTCTGATAGATACAGTACATTTCGTATCTGACAGCCCTTCAAGTCAATATAGGAATCGCTACATTTTCTTCGTTATTAGTCAACTGCAACAGGATTTTCCAGAGTTAAACTTTATAACCTGGAACTATTTAGAGGCTGGACACGGCAAAGGAGCACCAGATGGAGTTGGTGCTGTCCTGAAGAGAACCGCAGATAAAATCGTACAATTTGGTAATGACATTGGCACAATGAAAGACTTTTGGGAGCTCATTCAAGTCAAGGTAAAGAATATCAAACTTCTATCCGTCTCAGAGCAAGACATTGAAGACAGAAAATTTCCCTCGTCGGTTCAAGGATTTCGTGGAACGATGTCTGTGCATCAAGTGCTTTGGTCATCTAACAGGCTTCGAATAACCTTCCGAAAACTAAGCTGTTTCTTGTGTGAAAACGGTGAAATATGTTCACATAACTACCATCTTGGATTTATGAACTTACCTTGTCTTTATGAAAATGTCGATTCTGAACATCTACAAGATTTCTTAAACGAAAACACGACGAACGAAGTCCTTCGAGAAGTGACAAATTCTCAAACACCTACCCCTACTAATCAATTCCTGAATATATTAACCACTGAAGCACCACAAAATATGAAAAATTCATCAAATAGAGCCCAAAATAATAACAAAATCACCATACTATCTGACGTAAAAGTACATTGGACCAACACTTCTTTTATTGGCAATGAAATGAAGAAAACAGATAATACCAATTTTCAACTTGATTTTCAAAAGTTTGTTTCTGGAAAAGTCACGGTAAAAGAACAAGGAAAAGAACAAAATAATCCCGATGATATTTCAGAAAGTGACAATGCAAGAAAAATATTCAAAAAGGATAGAAAAGGGAAGAAAATTGTTTTTGACCAGTCAGATGATAGTGGCAGTGGAGGAAACATAAGTGAAGAAGTCAGAATTGTAAAGAAAAAATCACGCATTACCTCATTTTTTGATGATTCTGATGACGAATTAAATATTTTTTAATTTACCAAACCCAAAGAATTGACATTGTTAGGAATGTAGAACTAAGAAGTTTTTTTTTTGAGCATTCTTGTGGCTTTTTTTTTTGTTAAGTATTTTTTATTTTGTATTCATAAGAGAGATTGTATGCCCTGTTTTAAAAATAATATTTTTGGCGATATGACATAACTGCAATAAAAAAAGAATATAACTGTTTTTTAATATGTCTCGACAAGAAACAAGAGCTTGCTATAACTTTAGTGATTTTGAATAAGTATGTTATTAAGCAGATATTATTAGGCAGGATAGTTATGTTTCATAATTTATATTATTACGTTACATTAAGTAATTATAATTTTATATTTAATTGAACTCGTAGCTTCTTAAGTAAGACATGACTGATTAGATAACGAAACTTATTTGATTTGTGATAGGAGACTGAATATTTTTTTTCTGTTATGTTTTAAAGAATAAACTCTGATTGTGTAAAACTTACGAGATTTTATTTACTTTATCTACTGATATAATCCAGCATTTTTTATTTATTTATCTTAGACTCATTTCATTACCAGCCATTTTTTTTCATTACCTTAGTCTCCAGTTTCATTACCAGTAATTTTTTTTCATTACCTTAGTCCCCAATTTCATTACCAACTCCACTGTTTTCATTACCATCAGCAGTACAGAATTTCATCGGTCAATATTTACTTATGTAATACGTATAATGTTGTATAAATTACATAAATAGTTTATATTCTTGATACCAATTCTTGTGAAAGTTGAAAATAAGGAATTGAAAATTTTCTCACATTTCTGTCAGAATTGCACTAAATCATAGAAATACCATCTCCCCGTCTTGGCTGGAGAACGCGGTGCCTGCGGGCGCCAGTCAGGGCTCCTTCGACAACTGCCAGCGCTTCGCTAACGTCAGCGCAGCCCCACGGGTGGTCGACAGTGACGCCTGCCCAGCCACGCTCTTCGACCAGGACTCCCGCGTGCCCTGCGACACCTATGTGTACGAGAACACAAACACCGTCGTTTATGACGTGAGTCCAACGCAGCTAACATTCGTAGAACACACATTGACTTTGCTAAGTTAGCGTTTTCATTCGATATTGAACCTTATTTTAAGATTGTATAAGGCTCAAGATCATACCTAACAATCATAAAGTTTTTCGCTATAGAAAACACTTATACTTTAATAGTATGAGGTAGGATAGTGAGGTAATAGTCAAGTTTTACCTGAAGAATTAATATGGTGGTCTGACATACATAATTGTATTTATAAATAAAAACTGTCAAACTGTGACATCACTGTCTCTGTCCATTAAACAATCAGCCGCTAGGAAGATTGGGATTGGGACCCATTGTTACAACCTAGTATTTTTAAGCTCCTAATATAATGTATGTCGGCGCAATTACAATATATTGTTATTACAAGTGTAAAATAATTAAGATTCATCATTTGACTGTGCAAAAATTAGTAGATTGATTACTTGAAGTTTATTGCGATGTAAAATTAACGTTAAACAGCATGTCACTATTCCTGTTATTGTTTTTTAAATGTTTCAATACGTAACCGACGTTTCTTGTCTTGTCAGTTCTTCTCCATAAGAATCTACCTTTCCGAATGGACAGTAGAATCACTTTATTAATGTAACATTATTATTTTACTGAACTGTAAACGATGACGTAATAAACGTTTTGACTTTGACTTTGACTTTAACCTAAAAACTTGAGTACACGTGCACGTGGGAGGGGCGAACCCTAAAAATACCGCCACACTGTCGGCGCTCGGACATCCATCACTCAGATATAAGAAAGCTGTAGGGAAACCAGCACGCTTCGTGAACATAAAAACAGACCGCGTTCCGTTTTCCGGCCTCGCCGCCGAGGCCCATCGCGACGTATCTGTAAAAACTCTCCCGACCTTTGATTACCGAGCCAGTCCGCGTCGCTGAGCCAGTAGTTTTAAATTCCCCAAATAATAATGTTATGACTTAGCCTGTCCCTTGCTGTCCTCCCAAAATGACGCCGTTAAGCCGAGGTCCGTATCCCATAGTAGATGCCCTAGCGAGCGGTCATTTAGTTTAATTTAACTTAGTTTGTAAGCCCTGGCTGGGGCCTTAAATTCATTTGAGGCCACCACAGGATAGTCCGGTTAAGCAGTAGGTAACCAGCCTTAGTGTGCTGAACTGCGAGTGGTCCGCAGTGGTCATAGTAAAAAAAAAAGGCGCTCGGGCATTCACGCTTGAGCCGCCGGACAGGAGCTCTCTGTGACGTCGTTACGCTGTTCGTTGAATAAACGAAGTTTGAAACAAATTGTGAAGTATTCTTTGAAAATCCAATGATGACATTTTTTAAAAACACTACGGAAGTTCTTTCTCCGTTATGTATGTTCTATTCTATTGATTTTTAACTGCTGTTTCATATCCTCCAGTACGACCTAGCCTGCGATGAATGGCGGCGCACGCTGATCGGCACGGTGACGACGTTCGGCACGCTGACCGCTCTGCCGATCACCGGCTTCATCTCCGACCGCTGGGGGCGCCGGGTGGCGCTCGTGCTCAACGCCTTCAACACTGCCTGGATCGGCCTGTCCCGCTACTGGGCCACCAGCTACTTATGGTTCACATTGTCGCAGTTCGCCGAGGCTAACTTTGGATGCGGCTTGTATTCTAGTATCTATATTTTATGTGAGTAATTTCTTACCTACTACTGATTGGTTTTTACCTTTGAAGAGCTGCTTTAGAACAAATGTTCTGAAGCCATATCATTTAACAGTAAAATGTAATATCATGTTTTTGCTAGTCAGCTATATTTTATTTTAGTTCACCCGCGCCCACACAAATTCGCATTTTTTTTTTATCTAAGCTACGACGCCTCGCAACGACAGCCGACTGCGTGACTTCGATCTTGGGAAGACCATTTTAACACCACGTAAGAGGCGTCATTGGAACGTGCGGTCCCCTGTCCTTGCTTTATAAGTTTATACCTAAAGCATTTTTTTTACAGTGACAGAGCTGGTGGGTCCAGAGTACCGCGTCGCAATCGGTGCAGCTTTAAAGACGTGTTTCGCAGTGGGTCAGGTGACGCTGGGGCTAATCGCGTGGTGCGTGCCTGACTGGAGGACCCTGACGCTCACGCTCTACATCCCACAGTTCCTCACCATCTTCTACTTTTGGATCATAAGCGAGTCTGTGCGGTGGTATATGAGTAAAGGACGCTTCGACGAGTCGGAAGCTTTGCTCAAAAAGGTAGCAAGAGTTAATGGAAAGGAATTATCTGACAAGTCTCTGGAAGCGTTGCGTCTCACTGCAGAGGAGAAGATTGGGGTGACTATGTTGGAGGCAGAGAAACGCGGCGGGGAGCCCTGGCTAGTCATCCAAGTGTTCCGACACAAGAGGATATTGATCCGATGCATCGTGTCCCCGGTGTGGTGGATTACCACCACATTCATCTATTACGGGCTCTCGCTCAACGCCGTCAACATGTCGGGCAATAAGTACTTGAACTTTATCGCTGTGGCTGCAGTCGAGATCCCTGGCTTTTGGACTGCATATTACCTGATGGATAAGATTGGGAGGAAGCCAGTTTTGACGGGAGCTTTTTGGCTGTGTGCTGCCTGTCAGGTTGCATATATTTTTATGCCTCAAGGTAAGTCTTACTGCACAGTTCGCGTCGTGTAAGTTTGGCGCTTTAAGCATGCTACAAATGACTCGTAGTAAATCCTAGTATGGGGCGGCGCCGCTCCATACTAGGATTTACTACGAGTATATGTCTAGCTTTTTCCCACTGCTTCATTCATCTGGTCTTTCCGTTCGTAATTATGGTGGTAATGTAGGTACCATCAGATTTACTTTTGCGCTGTAATTTGTAGCATGCTTCAAAGCGCCAAACTTGCGTGACGCGAACTGATCATTGTTGTTTGAAGGGCCTCTTTTACTACCTATGATTTAGTTCCTGTGATTCTCTTGGCAGACAATTTCATACAAATTCAAAAGTAGTGGCTATTCGGATATCCTAGAACAGGCCCTAAGTCTAGGGAGTTATTTTAAGTAGAGTTATTTTAAATCATCGCTTTCGCCAGGGCTGTACGTGGCGTCGCTGGTGGTGTATCTCATCGCCAAGTTCTGCATCGCAATGGTGGCGACGTCGGTGTACGTGTACACGGCCGAGCTGTACCCCACGCGCCATAGACACAGCCTGTTCGCCTTCTCCTCCATGATCGGCCGCATCGGCTCCATGCTGGCGCCGCTTACGCCTGCTTTCGTGAGTGAATGTATTTTTTCTGACTTGTTATAGGGTAACCTATTTTATCGTTGAAGAGAAAAGGGGACGTTTGTTGACGTGTAACTTAGTGATCGTCTTAAAGCAAAGTGATCATCGCGCGAATAAGCGATCGACGATTTCATTTGTTCGACAAAACCGGAAGCCGCACTCTGTAGGCGATGACGCGACTGGGTTTGTCGAAAACGAAAAAAGAAACGCAATGATCATTTTGTATAAGGATGATGTCTTATTGTATTCAATTTTATTAATTAAAGTAAAGCTAATAATATTATTATATAAATTTAAATAGTTATGTAGGTACTTACGAATGTTTGTGTAGATGGAAGTTCTTTAATATTGAACACCTTTAGAAAAAGGATAAGAATACAGAATAAAAAAATCAAAAATTCTTCCATTGATCTTATGGAATAACGCCAGTTGGCTTTTGCCCACGACTTCGTACGCGCATTTTCCGTTTTTCCCTTTTCCCTAAGAAATTTTGGGAAACTCTCTCTTAGTGGTCCCCTACACTCCACAAGGAACCTACATGCTAAATTTCAGCTTTCTACGACCAGTAGTTTCGGTTGTGCGTTGTCGCAACGCAAAGCCGAAACTCAATCACTAAGTAATTTTGTGTATTTATATTTTTGACTCGAAAGATATATGTGGTATGATAGTTCAAAATGTTTGCCTTTAACAGTGTTTTGTCTGCAGGGCGCACAATTCTTCCCCGAGCTTCCGTTCGTGTTGTTCGGCTCGCTAGCGCTGCTGTCAGGAGCCCTCATCTTCCTCACCCCGGAGACCCTCGGCAGCACGCTACCAGATACCTTGGAACAGGCAGAGCATATCGGCGACAAACACTTTCATGTTAAGAAATGATCATGACTGTGCCACCTTTGATTAAATAAGCTTCAAATTCTTGTAACTTTTTTATTGATGCGTGAGTCGAACGCTTTGGAGAAGTCAACATAGCATGTGTTTGTCGGCTTGTTGAACTCTCGAGCCTTCTCCATGATTTGACGTACGATCAGAATTTGTTCACGGGTCCCTTTTTCTTTCACAAATCCAGCTTGTACTGGCGCAATTTCTCGCTCGTTGATGATGTGTAGCATTATTTGATTAGTGCATTATCAGGGCAAGAAGTCGATAGTTGCTACACTTCTTCAGTGCTGAAAGCAATTTTCTTTATAGTCAATAAAGAAAAAATCCTTAATGTATCGGTAAATAATTACTTTGTCGTTGATTGATCGATAATATAATAAATTAGTAAATCAATTTGAAATGTAGAGATTAACCGTCGGTTTAAAGCCACTTTAATGATCGGATAAGATTAGCCATAAGCATACGATAGAACCGACTGAGCCGCCACCCAGTCATACCTACTCCTGATTCGTTAATTGCTTACGTCTAATCGCTGCATCTGCTGCTTATCATGTACTCATGAGCATAAATGTAACAGTGCTACAAAAAGGAATTGTGAATAAACTTTTACATTTCACTAATATATATAAGGCATGAGATAATTAGAGTTGACAGTAAGAGGCTAACAAACCTCCGGTTTACCGACAACTAAGGCCTTTTTGTCCCACAGCTCAAGAACTACTGAGAATGCTTCAAGACCTAAGCACGGCAAGCCTCATGATGGGATTCGCGATGAATCGGTCCAAAACCAAAGCTATAACCTACAGCACCAAGCGTGGGGTCGAACTAGATGGGAAATACATTATGTCGATGAGTATATCTGTATCAATGCCGCCACATGAAAAAAACTAAGAAACGAAATTTGTACGGCAACAAAAAAAGGAACCGCAGCGCCATCTACGACGAACTAAAAACGAAATCCTACATCGCGCAAGCAAAGTTCTCCATGTGGTTTGAACATATACAACAGTCCGAATATCAACTATCGGGCAGTTGCCCACCAGACACAACAACCGTCTGCCAGGACGATCCTCCCCTTTTCGGTGGAGGTATGCGGGACTTTACTCTTTATACCGCATACCTCTATATATCTACTTAGGTCAGTTAATTTCTTTCGACAACCGGCAGGAGAAGGAGATCGATCGCCGTATCGACGCATGGAAAAGCTACTGGTCCATGAAAACGCTAATGGAGGGAGATCTACCGATCTCTCTGAAATGAAAGTTCATTGATATGGGGTCCGCGCCCACTCGACCCGCTTAGACTCGACCCGAAGAATAATACCTAGTTATTTCTGTTTTGTTTCATAGACAGTGTAAAATTTAAATAATGTTTGAACAAATAAATCAATAATAATTAAAGAAGTAAATACTTTTTTTTTTAATATAGCTTCGTACTTTGTAGTAAAATCACAGATTCTTGTTAATTATCATTACAATCTCTTTTTTTTAATTTATTAGGTTAACAAGTAGGTAAGTAATAATTTCTAAAATATATAAAAAACATGATTGGCTAAATTATCTTTAAAAAATAAACATTATGTATCTTACAGAATACAGAACTAGGTACGAACAACACAATTATAAGATTAAAGTTTTCAATAAGAAAAAAATAAACAATTTTCTGTAAATAATCAACATTCAAGTAAGAACAAAACAGATGAAGGATTAACGTTTTCAGCAATACAGAATCAACACTTAAATTAAAAATGAACAATTTTCTGTAAATATAATCAACATGCAAGTAAGAACAAAACAATTAAATGACTAATGTTTTTAGCAAAACAAAATCAACAATTAAATTATGATTACAGTTTTCAGTACAGTACAGTAAATATTAAATATTCTATGTATTGTAATTTATAAGTTATTTAGAATTAAAATATCACTGTGCCTGACTACAAATGGCACTGAACTGGTAGTAAAACTTCTGGTGTTATTATTAGGGTCGAGTCTAAGCGGGTCGAGTGGGCGCGGACCCGTGATATGTGTGTCCTGCCCGTCCTAACCGACGGTGCTCAGACCTGGTCGCTCACTTAGTTGCAAACGTTCCACCTTGGGGTTTGTCAAAGAGCAGTGGAGCGCAGCATTCTGGGCGTAAACAGAGCTGACAGAATAAAAACGCCACGCTGCGCACAAAAATGGACATCGTTGACGTAGCTAAAAAGGCTGCCAAGCTGAAATGGGATTGGGCAAGTCACGTCAGCTGCATGCCCAGTGATCGCTGGGCAATATCGGCAATATAGTCTCCACAGTGGGTGCCTGAGGATGTCCGGCGACGCCAAAGTTGGCCTAGGAAGAGGTGGCGGAGAACAAAAATATCGGGAAGGACTTGGAAAGTTCTTTACTCAGCAGTGGGAAGCTGAAAACAAAAATGGGATAAGCCTCTCAAGCTTTAGATAACAATGTTATATCTTGGAGGAAAATTATGATAATTTGCGACCAAGGATAATTATGTACCTACCAATCAAGATAAGGAACTGTGCAGATTCCGATAAAATTTTGGCACTTTGAAATGCATAAAACATTAGATAATTCTGTAAAATATTACATAATGTACATGACAGGATAAGATAAGATATTTATTATTTGACGGGATCAACGATTACGATAATTTTCCGACGTTTTCAGTAGTAGACAAAGATTACTGAGAGGTAGACAGTCAGAGTGCGGTACTTTGTATTGATAACAGAAAAACCATTTTTGAGACAAGGTACATAATATTTTTAATCTATGATGCACCTGCAAGAGATTGTAAATGATGCTGGGAAGCACATAGAGACGTTTCGACAAACTCATATCATGGTTCCGTATCTCCTTTGCAATATAAATATCTTTGATTAGAATAGAATTGAATACTCTCTATTATGTACACCATTATAAGTTACAGAAAAGATAGGTCAGCAGGTACCTGGAAACGATTTGTACTAATCCTAACCCCAATTTGCGGTACAGTGGAACTTTTGTGACGTTAGGTCTTTGTGTGGCGGTAAAGCTGTCGCTACAACCTTTTACATAACTTATCCACTACTTTTGCTCCTTAGGTAGTTGTGATCTTTGTCAATTTTTCTGCCAGCAAAGTCTTTACACTGGGCGAGCGACATCCATCACGGTACCCACGGACCAGAGTGCAGAAAATATGACATTGTTTTCTGAAGGAGTTGGTAGTTTGCAAAAGAAACAAACTGTTTTCTCCCGGAACACTAAAACTGCATATCGCAAATAAAACAATAATTTTATAGCTTAAAAAATTAAATATAATAAATATTATCAACAGTAGGCACCAGTGTTAGTGAGATAACTCAGCTGTGTAACACGGCGCGATGGCGGCGCGCGTAGAGACAGAACATGTCGACTTGGACACGATCCTGGTGGAAGAGATCGGGCAGTTCGGCAGGTTTCAGCTGAGGACCTTACTCCTCACTATCATTGTGGTGATATTTGCTGCGTTTCATGCTGAATATGTGTTCACTACGGCCAGGATCGAGTCCAGGTGAGTACTTGTGAACTTTTTATATCTACAGTTGCTTTCGAGATTACCTAAGTGAATAAATTGTAAAAGAGTTTTAGATATCGCGTTCAGTTCTGAAAATACAGTGTCACTTTATATTATTAAGATTGTTACTTTCTCAAATATGGCTATTTGTTTTACACCATTGTTTACTTCTTTAGATGTCACTTTGTACTATGTAATCTATTTTCGACATATCTGTAGATACACGGTGTGTTCTCACCGTGCACCCGCACGGACCCGCACCAGCTTATCCTACTACTATTATAAAGGCGAAAGTTTGTAAGTATGGATGTATGTATGGATGTTTGTTACTCTTTCACGTAAAAACTACTGAATGGATTTTGATGAAATTTGGCACAGAGGTAGATTATAGTCTGGAATAACACATAGGATACTTTTTATCCCAGGAATATGTTCCCTTAGGATAGTTTTCGACAATCACGCGGGCGGAGCCGCGGGCGGCAACTAGTAATATATATTTTTTTATTTTATTCTGTAACGTCGTAATTTAACAGCACATACACAATCAGTCAATCATCATTGGAACATTATAAAAAACGTCAAACATGTCACTTGCTAAATTTTAATGATGAAGCTGTCTATCACTGATAACTTGACGTTGATCTCGTATTTAGTGTCAAGGACATATTAGAGTATCGTTTTTAATGAAGTAATTAATGTTACTTAAAATCACCCTGAATTCTTGCAAGGGATAGGCAGAGGTGTACTTTTAATTACCTACCAACAAAAAGCTGTCAAATACCTAATGATTAGGTAGCAAATTCCAAATTCTCCGGATAGGAAATTATTGTGGTTTTCCCTTGTCCTAGAGTTCACCGAAAGATTATTAAAATGTTTATTAGTCTACGTTAGGGTCTATTCATCATAATTTAGACTAATTAATAAATAATTAATTAATATTATTAATTTATGTCAAAATCAAAATCAACAAAAAAATGTGCGTTGAAACACGCGTGACGTCACTGTGACGGTACAGTAACCAGCGAAGTGACGTCACGCGTGTTTTCAACGCAAGTCCAATATTTTTTGGAAATCTATCTGACGGACTAATTACATTTTTCAGTAAAATACCCTATTAATGTTAGGCCCCATATCGGATAGGCTTGATTTTCTATTAAGAACGTTTACGCCATTGCATACAAACTTTCAAGTCCTTATTTTTCGAAATGAATGAACCGATTTTAATGAAAAATGGTATGCATACGCTAGATATCCAGGTCTAAATAGTCAATAAAACACTAACAAGGACGGTTTTGTTCTCTTAAGTCTTCTCGCTGCCTTTGTGTGGTCGAGAAGCTGGATACAATGGTATGACGTGTTGTGTTCCAGATGTCTGATCCCCGAATGCGACGGCGAGGATCCGGAGTTCTCCCCCGCCTGGCTGGGCAACGCCGTGCCCTCCACACCGGACTCTTTCGACAACTGCCAGCGCTTCGGCAATGTCTCGGCCATCCGACGAGCTGACACCTGTCCCGCCGAGCTCTTCGACAGGGACACGCTGCTGCCCTGCCAGCAGTACGTGTATGAGAACCAGCTCACTGTCGTGTATGATGTAAGTAGACACATTCATACACTGCCAGCGCTTCGGAAACGTGTCAGCACTGCGCCGGACTGACTCCTGCCTCGCCGAGTTGTTCAACAGAGACACGCTGCTGGCCTGCCAGCAGCACGTGTACGAGAACCAGCTCACTGTCGTGTATGATGTAAGTAGACACATTCATACACTGCCAGCGCTTCGGAAACGTGTCAGCACTGCGCCGGACTGACTCCTGCCTCGCCGAGTTGTTCAACAGAGACACGCTGCTGGCCTGCCAGCAGCACGTGTACGAGAACCAGCTCACTGTCGTGTATGATGTAAGTAGACACATTCGTCCATTTCTAATATGCATAGGTACCTATTACTATGTTAATGTTTGACCACGGTGTAGCAAGGACTTTCGACGTCGGTCTTGCTACGGCACAGCACAAACCTTACTACTCCGACCGTAGCCAACCGTTGAAAGCATAAAGCTTGGTTCGTTCTTGGTATCCAGTTCAGAATTCAAACTTTTTTGATTGTGTTTGCAATTTAGCTATCGAGTTTTAAAAAAAAAATACTTGTAAGTATGCTTAAATTAAATTTACGTTATAACTTCAACCTTTTTTCACGACTTTCTTAACACACACTTTTTCACTACTACTCGTAGCTATTCTAAAATTAACTAAGTTTACGATACAACAAAGTTGGGTAGGTAAATAGGGTGTTATACTAAAAAAACACGAATTAGTCCGTCAGATAGATTTCCAAAAATATTGGACACGTATTTTTTCTTTTGTCACGTAAACAAAAAATTAAGACGAAACAGTGCGTTGAAAACTCGTGTGACGTTACTTACCAGGACAATTTTTACTGGAAACTGACGTTACAAGCCCCTACTCCTTATCCTTGATGCGTATGTTTCACCTTAGTATGTTTTATTGATTTGATAAAAAAAAAATACGTATCCAATATTTTTCGATAATCTAACTGACGGACTAAATATTGTTGCGCGCCAGAATTAATGCCGGGTACATAGCGACATTAGTTAAATTGGCACCAAGGAATTAGAAAGATTAATTTTGTATGTAATTTATCTACAGTACGACCTAGCCTGTGACGAATGGCGTCGCACGCTGATCGGCTTCGTGCGCACGTTCGGCACGCTGGGCGCGCTGCCCATCACGGGCTACATCTCCGACCGCTGGGGCCGGCGCCTGGCGCTCACGCTCAACGCCTTCAACACCGGCTGGATCGGCCTCACCCGCTACCTCGCCGGCACGTACTACGGCTTTATGGTCTCGCAGTTTGTTGAGGCTGTCTTCGGGGCTGGAGTCTTCTCTTGTATTTATATTTTGGGTGAGTTTTCAATGAATTGATTTTGCCTGTCTGAACTGTTCTACTCTTCGGCAAAGGCTTCTTTCTTATCGGTCCACTCGCCGCTTGTATCGACGTATATGGTTTTCCCATAGATTTTCTGCTTCAGGAAGTCTATACGCTTTGTGACGCGGGTCAGATAATCTCGAGGACTGATATCAGTCCCGAGAACGCCCGCCTCACAAAGCGACGACGAGTGTTGTCCTCCTTGAAGCAGATAAGTTTGCCGATGAGTGCTCTTGCCTCACCGATACGACGCTCGATCCTGCACTGCCAAGCTGGTACAGCTGGTCGTGTAGCTCTGTCACTGTTGGGAAATTTAACATGAGCTACACGACATGCCGCTGCAGCCGCACAGTACAAGATCGAGTGGGTATCGGCGAGGTCTTCACTGCTAACAAAACAATTGGCTAGTTGCGAGTCTAGAGCACACACCAGCGCCCTATTTTTATTATGCATGGGCAAACGAGGTTATTGGGATCTAAGCTCAGGCGGTGTGGACCGATACTCTCGGAAAGCATTCTCCAAAGCGCTCCTAAATTGCTCATTGCACTCACGGATATAGCCCTGTCGTCATCTTCACCAACGAGGTCAGGTCGCGGTGAAACACGGGGTTGCATTTCCACAGCGGCCGGTGGCGAAGCAGGTGAGACACGGCTACACCGTGATTCCAGACGCAGTCTATCAAGTACGGCGTCATTGCATCCAATATACGATTACACTGGATGACCCGCACCTAATCGTTGGGCTGAAATGTTGACAGCTGGCTCAAGTACCTGAAACAGAGAGAGCATCCGACCACGGTACGCAGTCAGGTTAGTTCCCCCCTCTGTAGCCCCAAAGTATGAGCGCATGACATTTTCGTTTATGGATTGCGTCCATCGCATGCACTGCACACTTCCACCGATAGCGGAGACCCTGCCAGAGGCCGGAGGGCCTCGAGGACCCAAGCTGGTCGGAGGTCGGCCTCGTCCGCGCCGACGCGCATTTGGTGGTGTCGTCGGCGGCGAGAAGTATTTGTCGCGCGAGCTCGACGCAAATGCAGCTACCGGAATCTTTGGATTCACGGCTTGCGCAGGTCCCGGCAGATGTTGGTAGTACGCTTTATGCTCGTGTGCAGCTTCTTGTCAGCAATTCAGAGATTTCTTGTCAGCAATAATTTGTTTTTCAATTACAATTTTATTGGTGTGCTACATGGTTGTAATTTTATTTTTCTTGAAATATGCAAATAATTGGGGCATTTTTAATTAGGTTTTTATTTAAATTTATATCATAAAATATGAGTGACATTTTTTCGTGTCAGTCAACTTGACAGCCGGACCACAGATATTATTATTATTATAATAATGATTTACTACAATCTTACGGAGTCTGCAATTTCCCGGTGACATAGGTACAAAAAAATCTTAAATCAATTTTACTTTTCGCTCGTTGTCTATTTGTTTTAAATATTCAAGTTATCTGTTATCTTCAACTTACAGTTCTGGAATTGGTGGGTCCTAAATACCGTGTCATCGCCGGAGCCTCGCTGAACACATCCTTCGCAGTGGGCCAAGTGATCATGGGGCTAATAGCCTGGGGAGTGCCAGCCTGGAGACCCCTCACGCTGGCGCTCTACATCCCACAGCTCTTCACCCTTGCATACTTCTGGATAGTGCCCGAGTCTGTGCGCTGGCTCATGAGTAAAGGAAGGTACGAGGAGTCAGAGGCTCTTCTGAAAGATGTCGCAAGAGTGAACAGGAAGCAGCTATCGGAGAAATCACTAGATGCGTTGAGGAAGACGGCAGAGGCGGAGAAAGAGCGGAAAGCATGGGAAAAGCAGCAGAGCGTGAACGAACCCTGGCTGGTCGTGAAGGTGTTCCAGCACAAGCGGGTGCTGTTCCGCTGCATCGTCTCCCCTCTGTGGTGGATCAGCATGACGCTCATCTACTACGGGCTGTCCATCAACGCGGTCAACATGTCCGGCAACGCGTACGTGAACTATATGGCGGTGTCGGCGGCGGAGATCCCCGGGTTCTGGATAGCGGTGCTGTTCCTGCCTATTATTGGAAGGAAGCCGGTGCTCATAGCTGGTTTCTGGATTTGTGCTGCCTGTCAAGTGGCTTATATTCTAATGCCTAGCGGTGAGTAAAATTACAAGATTTTCATTTATTAAATGAGGTAGTTAAACGTTAACAAGCTGCAGTGGCAGTATTTTGATTGCCTATGTTTATGGAAGGATCAATGGAGCAAACGAGCCCTAAACTGGAGACCACATGCCTAGCGGTGGAAAAAGTTTTGAAACGGACTTGATACAAAAGGTGGATAAGCAAGTTTGGGGCAGCTTGAGGGAGGCCTAATCCAGCAGTGGACTGTGATATGCCGAGATTAATTGAAATTGTAAGCACTTGGAATGTTATTATTTCTAAGCAAGTACAGTTTCTTAGCATTAAATTCAACTTTATGTCCAGACATGTTCGGTCTGTCGCTGGCGGTGTACCTGATCGGAAAGAGCAGCATCTCGGCTGTGGTGACGTCATTGTACATGTACACGGCCGAGCTGTACCCCACGCAGTGCCGCCACAACCTGTTCGCCTATTCCTCTATGGTCGGCAGGATTGGGTCTATTACCGCCCCGCTTACTCCGGCTATCGTAAGTTTGGCTTTTTTTATTTATAAACCAGGTAAGTATTCTAGCTTGTTCAGCGTCTTCGCCTACATAAAAGTCGAAAATTATGCCAAGAAAACGTGCTACCGGGGTAGGAAGTACCTATTTCTTCGTACAAGTCATGGACTGCGTACCCAAATTCGTTAATGGTTGATTGATTTTCTTTTTTGTGTTAACCCACAAATGCTGACTATGTCTTCTGCGTTAAGACAAAATTATATGCTACTGGTTGATTCTTAAAAAATGCCAAAGGCATTAAGTCTGCCTCTGTAAATGTATGTGCGTAAGTATTACGTAACGGTCGATGACGCGTTGTGTTTCACGCGCGCCTCAAAGAAATGTCAGCATAGAAGACGGGACCCGCTAGGGCCAGAGCCTGCCAGGGTTGCGGAATTTGTTCAAAAGAGTCACCGCGGCCCTGGAACGCAAAGGGCTTTAGAAGGAACGCGGATGGGTTTTAGTCAGTAAGAGTCTGACACGCCCTTCTGCTCCACCCAGAGCGGAATAGGTCATTTGATGATTTCCCATCCTTAAAAAAAAAAGTATTACGTACCACGTCTTTCGGCTGATATGATGATGATGATGATGAAATAACACTTTAGTTTTCAAATTCAGACTCAATATGATTTCTCAAGGGTGCTGCAACTTTTGATGACCTGCCATTCATCATGTTCGCGGCGCTGGCCTTCACGTCAGGGTTCCTGGTGCTGTTGACGCCGGAGACCCTCGGCACCAAACTGCCTGACACCCTGGAGCAAGCCAACAACCTCGGCACCTCCAAACAAGAGAATTACAAGACTTAAAGCTCGCCATAGAATTATTTATATGGGTTTTACAGGTAAAACACCTACTGTGTTACAAAAATTGGAAGACCTTGTGATAAAGTTTAAGATCCCGTTTTTTTTTACATAAAGAGAATATCTACTTTATAATTTTAATATAATAATAACTTTCCTTAACAACACATTAAAAAAATTAAAGCTTATGGTGAAGTATGAAGGTTTGTGCAATTTTTATTAAGTAGTTAATTAAATAATGATAAACGAGGTTTATCCGTTATTGTTTTAAAACTATACTTATAGGTATTTGAAGTTAGGCTACACGTTGCTATCATTCACTGAGAAATCTGAAAATGATCTCTATGACTTTTATAAGCGAAGCAAGCACAGTAAGATCGTAATATGTTGCTACCTACTTACATATTTTTTAAAATTCGTACCTATAGTTTATATTGCAGCCATATTGTTTTGTAAATCTAAGAATTATGAGTTTGTTTGAGTAGGTGCAGTTACAGTCATTGTTTTGTTTCATGAAGGTGGATATAAAGTGCAGGTGCAGCCGGCTAGGTTGGCAAACTTTTCAAACCGATTCTATTGTTGCACTGTACCATACCTATGATACCTACCTCAATAAAGCAAAGTCGAGGTATCTTTCACTGGCATGTAGCACTTGCGTGAAATAAGATGACAAATTAATAACATACAAAGTAGGTGCTCGAATGTAGGTAGATGCTGAACTATTGTTGGCATGAATATGGAGTAGAGAAAAGAAAGACTAAATACCGATGGATGATTGTGTGAAAGATGGTGTGATATGGACAAAGAACTTAAGACCAATGAGAGTGTCAAAGAGAGATTGAAGAAGAAGACACGCTTCGACGAATACATTCAGATATGGGCCCTCCTGCCCATATCTGAATGTATTCGTTATTTATAATGTTATTTTTTTGTGATAAACCACTTTTCAACTCGATCTAACCTGCGATGGATGAGGATTACGATGGACTGCGCGAGCACTCTTGCTTTGAAGGCTGACGGGTCATAGGTGGAAGGAACACAGATGGCAGGGTGGTAGACTTTGGCTGCAAGTTTAAATATTTATGGCAAAGAAAGCATGCACATAATACATTAATATATTTGAATAAACAAGCGAAAATCATAATAATGAGGTGCGTTCGGTGCGTTGCGCGCGCGCATGCCGCAGACGGGTCTATCAGCGGAGCGAGGCGCGCGCGCCGACCGCATACGCGACAAACACACACATACACACACGTACGTACGTATTATGTAAGAGTTTCTAATAAAAAGCCTGAATTTCCTTCGAATATTGTTGAAAAATAGTGCAGTGACTGTGTAGTTCTGGTTTTTGGTGAGTAATGATTCATCTCACTGTAAATTAATTGTTTACTGTTTTGTGTGGTGTTTCACTTTATGCTTAGTTCATATTACTCGTATAAACTGGTTCGAGATATATAAGGGGACGATTATTTTGATATTTACGAGCCCAGAAACTATCACCTAAATTGACCCTTTCTCTGTCAATGCATATTTAGCACAGCTGCAGTGTTTTGGCAATAAAGTGAGTTTACGAGTATATCCGCTTCCGCAAACGATAAAACAATGGTTCTACGCCAAACCCTTACCTATTCACCGACTGATATCATAACAGACGGAAAACAGTATTCTTTACTTCGCATGGATATAGCGTCATTGTTTATAACTATTCAATCATAATAAGTACATTTTCGATAACGTGATGCAGCTAAAGGGACGAGGTAGAACGAAGAAAATCATGGCATCAAATTAGTATTTCTGTTTGTGGATAACAAACAACTTATGGTTTGCCTTTTATGCTGCCTCTACTTATTTTATTTTGGAGCGCTGTGGAACCATATTGGTACTTATAATTTTTGAGATAATATAGATAATAAAATGAGCGCAGTGGAATGCATTCCTGGAGCGCAGTGGAACTATGTGACCTGTTTGGGGATGTTTTTAATGAACTTCTGTTAGTTCTAAAGCAAGTGATACCAGCTAGGCTCAAGTTTTCAGACTGCCTTTCTCCAAAAGCTGCTGGATTTGTAAATTCTGTCGATTTCTTCCTCTGTCCTCTTTCACGGTTTCTTTTAGCAGCTATTGGAATTGCTTGCCTATCGTCACGCTGTTTACAATTATTGTTATATAGAAGCAAACGTACAAGTTCATAATAGTCCTATTATTAAAAGCATTGTCCAATATTTTTATTGCACTGCATGCGACATGTGTGTGCATATTGCAACGTCATTATGACATCTATAGGCTGTCGCTAGGAATCGGTTAAAAGATCGTGTATGAGCGCTTTTATGAGCCTTTCCGAGATAACTTCAGGTACCTATGTTACAACTATTAGATCTAAACCCCATACTATATTATAATATCTATACTAATGTAGTAAAGCCGAAGAGTTTGTTTGTTTGAACGCGCTAATCTTTGGGTGGGAAATCATCAAATGACTTCTTCCAGTCTGGACGTAGCGAAAGCGAGTGTCAGACTCTTACTGACTAAATCCCATCCCTGTTCCTCCTAATGCCCTTTGCGTTCCGGGGCCGCGGTGAATCTTTCGAACAAATTCCCCAGCCCTGGCAGGCTCTGGTCCTAGCGGGCCCCGTCTTCTATGCTGACATCTCTTTGAGGCGAGCGTGGAATACAACGCGCCATCGACCCGGGCTTGGTTCTGATTGGACGGTGAGACACCCGACGCTCGCTGTCAGCAGGCGCACGCCTATGGTGGCCGGGAATCGCCCTGCGACTCCCGACACCCGGGTCGTCTTCTTGTGTTGCGGCGGCTGGGGCGTGAGGTTTGCCTCTCCCTCATGCGGCCCGCCTCCTTGTTCGTTAGCATTATGGCTTCGTAGAAAGATGTGACTGCTTTCCATGGCTCCTCGCCCGGGACCATGAATAGAACCAGGGTCGACGCGAGAGGTCGCCGCCGCCAATCGCTTCGACGAGGAGACGGCGGTGCTCCGTCTAAGCAGGGCAGACCTCCACCGTATGCTCCACCGTGTCCTCCGGGCGAATCTCTGGAACTAGCCGTCGGATTTAGAAAAATCTTTTTGTAAAATTATGATAGTTGCATTCCTGAGGAAGGCTGTAGGCGGGAACGGGAAATAGCGGGATATGCGCGTACAAAGTCGCGGGAAAAAACTAGTAGTAAATAAAGGAGTACAGATAGATCATGATAGGTCAAAAAGTTGAGCATCAAGAAGCATGGTAAAGCTACGTACAAAACGGTTTAGAGCTCGTTTGATCGAAATGTGTCTAGTTCTCTGTCTCAAAGGTGTCCCAGGTTGTTTGGGGTCTTAGGCCGCGTGTCCACCGGTAACCAGCTTGCATGCAAGTTGCATTATACTTATTGCGTTGCGGGCTACCGACGTGTAATTGTGTATAATCGATCATGCGCCGAAATGTAATGCAAGTTGTAAAAGCGGTCTTAGGATAATTACTTTGCAACTAGATTGATCCTATTCCCTTGATATATAAAACTCACATTCTTTTGTTTTGAACTTGCATCGTTCGTATGTGTGTCCGGTTACAAATTAGTAATTCATTTGAAGTACTTCCTGGGAACCGAGTAAGTTTAACCTTTTGAACGCCAGCCATGTCCCCGACGCCAAGCCACAAATTCGCCGTATCTTTTTTCGTTTGGCGTACAGGGTAAGCTTTCGTTTGTCACATATATGTGACAATGGCGTTCAGAAGGTTAAACATGAGTTACTTGTGTAACTGCGGACAGAATGCTGTAATAAGGTATCTACTAGACTTAATATGGGTGATGATTGAGTCAGACAGGCCTGTTGGTCGAGTGGTTAGTGACCCTGACTGCTAACCCGGAGGTCGTGGGTTCGATTCCTAGGACAAATCTTTGTGTGATGAGCATGTTCATTTGTTCTGTGTCTGGGTGTAATTTGTCTATAATATGTATGTATTTAGAAATATATAAGTATGTTTATCAGTTGTCTGGTTGCCATAGCACAGGCTCTGCCTAGTTTGGGATCGGATGACCGTGTGTGAGTTGTCCCAAGATATTATATTATATTATTTTATTATTCTGAAGGTGGCGTTAGAACTCCTCAACTAAACAAGATAGGTAGCACACGTTCAGTGCTCGTATATATATAAAAGCTTATTTTATTTTATTTATTTTAGGAAAACTTACAGCTAAATAAATACAGTTACTAAAAGTTTAAACAAAATATGGCCAATTACAAGTTTTAAAAGATTCTGCAATGACAAAGTCAAGCTTGCGTACTCGTGTAGCTGTATGTAATGCTGTGTATCTACAAACAACTGGCGCGCATATTATGAATGTAAGTGAAGCGAAAGTACCTAGTTGTTACAAATGTCACACGTTTTAGCATTCAGTAGTATTTCGCTTAAAACACGAAGAAATTCAGTAGAAACCTTAAGGTCGGTCCGCTTGTCGCATTCGTCATTGGTGGAGTCTTCGAAATCTTCATAGAATTACGATATATTACGATACAGATCCCTTTCTGTTTTATTATGGTCGTCTTTCCTGATGTATACTTGCACCTACACAATCGCTGCAAGTCACAATCAACCAGTTGTTAGGCTAGTAACCTACAAAGCAACATATTCAGCTTCTCAGAGCGCAAATTATAGATTTTTTAAAGCAATGTTTGCAGTCGCAATCTGTCAAAAATGTAGGAAAATTGAGGTGCTGGTGAAAAACTGGCCAAGTGCGAGTCGGACTCGCGTGCAAATGGTTCCGAAAGAATTTCATTTTGATTGCATGTTTTGTTCATACTATAGACTTCTTATAGGATTTCCTGCAATCTAGAGGTAAATAACTGAAATATGACTTTTTTTTAAATTTTCGGTACATTAGTTCTCAAGTTCTTATTCTTATTCCTATTCTTATTCTTATTCTTATTCCTATTCTTATTCCTATTCTTATTCCTATTCTTATTCCTATTCCTATTCCTATTCCTATTCTTATTCTTATTCTTATTCTTATTCTTATTCTTATTCTTATTCTTATTCTTATTCTTATTCTTATTCTTATTCTTATTCTTATTCTTATTCTTATTCTTATTCTTATTCTTATTCTTATTCTTATTCTTATTCTTATTCTTATTCTTATTCTTATTCTTATTCTTATTCTTATTCTTATTCTTATTCTTATTCTTATTCTTATTCTTATTCTTATTCTTATTCTTATTCTTATTCTTATTCTTATTCTTATTCTTATTCTTATTCTTATTCTTATTCTTATTCTTATTCTTATTCTTATTCTTATTCTTATTCTTATTCTTATTCTTATTCTTATTCTTATTCTTATTCTTATTCTTATTCTTATTCTTATTCTTATTCTTATTCTTATTCTTATTCTTATTCTTATTCTTATTCTTATTCTTATTCTTATTCTTATTCTTATTCTTATTCTTATTCTTATTCTTATTCTTATTCTTATTCTTATTCTTATTCTTATTCTTATTCTTATTCTTATTCTTATTCTTATTCTTATTCTTATTCTTATTCTTATTCTTATTCTTATTCTTATTCTTATTCTTATTCTTATTCTTATTCTTATAAGACCTCGGTATTTTGCATATGCATACAAAGTTTAATTAAAATCGGTTATTAATTTCCACGAATAAGGACTGAAAGTTTGTTTGGAACACCGCGCACCGTGAGGAGCATAGACATGAGGGAGAAGTTGCTGTTTAGTGGAAGCTGTTTTTTATATTTCCATGGTGAGGAGTTTTTTTTTTTCGCCTGATGTCAAGAAACGGTAGTAGTTTTCACTCAATGTTTCATGTAAATAATGTTTCAGTCGACTACCGCATATTCATGCCCACCGTATTATTACATGCATTAGCATCCACTGTGACACTGCAGTTTACCGCCAGTGCACTATCTACGCATATAGAGTGGTTGCTACCTTCACATTAGCGTATCATTGGGCTTGCAAAAGTTGTAAATTTATGGGTAAGCAATTATGCTTACTCAAGGCTAAACTTACAACCTGGGACAAGCTGTTTAAGATAACTTATCTTGAGTATAAAACAGATATGTGACAATTACCTCGCTGCAAACTTTTTGTGGAATAACAAATATACTAATGACGGTCTAACTCCAAATTACCTGACATAATTAAGCTGTTGATATTTAAGGTCCCATTAAAATAGGTGGATAAATTTTAACACAGCATTCAGTACGTCTAACCAAAAATATCCAAGAAAAAAAAAACACTGATTAAAGTGATTTTTTTTTACCTAAAATAATAAATTTTCGGCACACTAGTATAAACACATCCATTATGAGTAACTTGACGTGGTCACGTGCGCCTGCACATTCGTAGTATTTATAGTACAGAATTATGAGATAACAAAGACAGGGATGTGTTTATGCCAACATTTTTGTGTGTGTATTTTCGTTAGCTGGTTTTTTTTCTTGTGATGATTGATTGATGAATGGTTTCTAAAAGTTTGTCCACCTAATTTAATGTGATCTTATATATTTAAGTTTTTTGTTTTTGGTCTACTACTAAGCTCTATTTTCACGAATCAAACAAATTATTAATAAGTAAATCCCTTTCAAACTTTCGCAGTCACAGGGTTGTGTGACTTCATAAGCTCGAATCATATAAAGTAAGCCTTCTGCATCAGCCCATCTTTTGCCATTTCTTGTCACTAGCTAGTACCTACGCGTGCTGCTATCGGCCCCACATAGACACGGGATCGTGACCCGCTGCGGATTCCAGACGCTCGCTCACTTCACTGATACCAGACCAGAGCGGTAACTCCAACCCAATGACCTCAATGAAACTAAAAATAGGGGCGTTGACTGCTCTATATAGTTATCAATACTTTCTTAATCGCTGCGATTTTGTGACGCGGAATCTTTTGTGCATGACGTCGTATTTGTCTTAAAATGGGTGTCTTGGGTCATAGGAGTGCTTTTTATTGCCAAAGAAGAACCAAATCATCACCTGCCTAGCCCTTACCCATTGGGCTTGGCAGGTATTTTACGTGGAGCGGCTGCCTACTGACCTCCTGACTGCGCACCTGACGGTACTTCAAAGGAGGAACCAAAACATACACATAATCTTCTATTTCTGCTCGGGATCAGTGTTCTATTATTTTAGAAAATAGCTCAACTTTGTGGTCTGTAAAGTGGATGAGGTAACTATTTATCTTATCGTATGTGATGATATTGCTTAGGTATATAGTTGCGTGCTATCTCACGATGCAGTTCTTCATTGTTGTGTGACCTCAGAGGGCCAATGTAGATATTACATTACAAGCCTAATCTTGATTATGAACTTGCTACTTTCTTCATTTGAAGGTCGATACTTTGATGTTATCTAGTAACTATGGCAAGATTTTCCAAAACTGCATGTAGGTAGGTCCGAAGCTCAGAGGTGCAAAATACGAAATTTTATTTTAAAGAACCTCTAATTGCCCTACATTTTCACAGGTAGCGACTACGAGGCGAATGGGAACGTTCCGTTATATTTTCTTCATTTACGTATATTATCTGGTTACCTATAAAATTGCGTCAGTTACGTTACGCATACGCATATTTTACGAGTTATTTCTCCACGTGTATTTCCAAGGTGCGGCGATAAATCTGAAGGAGTCTGAAATTGCGGCCGCGTACTAACAGTTACGACCCCATAACATCTGGACAATTTAATTACCAATTGCATATTACGTGTTGGCATTGCATTACAAATATAAATACGTTACGTGACCAAACCAATCAGTGACAGGTTCGCTCTGTGACCTATTTCGGAGCATAAGTCACGCCCAAATTCCACCAAGAATTGGTCTTTCAGCCTTTTGCAATCTATAGTAGGCGCCAGATAATCGTGGAATATCGTTATTGACATTGTTAATTTGAAAAACGGAATTAATGACACAAAACTGTCCCGAATCATCATCTCTCGTGATCCTTAACATTGTCTAATAATGAAAAACGATTCATATTTAATTGTTCAGGTACCTATGAGCAGTTATTAGGGAAAGGTCAATGTACTTTATTCCACATTTATCTGGCGCCTACTATAGCAAACTTTAGAGCAAAACCTGCTTCTTAGCTCAATGGTCTTATTGATTGAATTCAATGCCTCGTGACTTGTAGGTATTGCTTCAAAATGTATAACTGTTCCTTGTCACACTTGCTAGGTATAATAATGAAAAGTTGTATAAGAAATTAAATTGGAATAAGAGCAGGATACCTGCTCTTATACCAATTTTTGTAAATTTGTTAAATGAAACGAATTTGACTCATGAATATAAATGGAGATATATGGAGAGGGAAAAAGACCGATGCATATGTACCCATTCATTGAAGACTTGACTGTAACTACATAATGGATATTACACATATCCATTATTAATATACACTATTAAGTGCAATAAGTAAATGATATGCAAGAGAAGGGAGTCAGTGAAAGTGTGACGGTTGATGAGAATGGAAGAGGAAAGGCAGTAACTAATTTAAATTCACTTCAAAGAGTTCAAAATAAAATAATTAAAAAAGCCCAAATACGAAAAAACTAAACTATTAAATATTAGACTGCTATACATTTACTACACTAAACATATCTACAAACTCAAAACAAACTAACCTACAAAAAAATAAAAAAACAATGTCATAAAAACCTGAGAAATAGATATACAAACTTAAAGTCATCAGCGTACGCACTCATTACTGTAGAAATACCATATTATTTGAAGGAGCACGGCTGTTCAATGGATTGCCGGACAATATAAGTGAGTGCGATAACGTGAATACATTTAAAAAGAAGTTTCAGGAACATGTATGTACATTATAACTTGTAATACTCTGGAGGAAATTGTATTGTACTGTATTATACTATTTCCTGCTTTGTATCTCATTATAAGCAGACTGTGAGTTCTTATGAGAAATAAAATTTCTTTAAACCGAAAACGTCGACGCTGATTTATGTAGGAACTACACTTGATGATGAATTGTCAGCTGATGAAGAGTAGGAGGGCTGCTGATGATAATGCCGCTGTAAGCAAGTGAACTGGCTCTAGCACTAGCGAACAAAGCTCTTCTGCCTATTTTAAAATAAACAGTAATTAATAATAATAATATCTTGAGACAACTCACACACGGTCATCTGATCCCAAACTAGGCAGAGCCTGTGCTATGGCAACCAGACAACTGATAAACATACTTATATATTTCTAAATACATACATATTATGGACAAATTACACCCAGACACGGAACAAATGATCATGCTCATCACACAAAGATTTGTCCTGGGTGGGAATCGAACCCACGACCTCCGGTTTAGCAGTCAGGCTCACTAACCACTCAACCAACAGGCCAGTCAATTATTCACATAAGGCTGAGAATCAGCACTTTTTGAAACGCCATAAAGACAAAGCCCTCCCAGAACCACTTCCTGTTGTATTTTTTTCGCGATTTCAGACGTGGACTGTGATCACGTAGTAAAAGTTGTTCATAATGATGAGTACAATGACCCCTTTTCAGTGTGCTCTTATTACGTTACACGTTGTATATAGGTCGTAGTGCACTCAACATAACGAACACCTGGTTGGTCTAGCAGGCGAGTCACTTCTATCGGCACAGCTGTTCCATGCTAAAGACGCTCCCTCACCTGGAGCATTCACCTGTAATGTAACATTTCAGAATAAATTTTGACTTTTATTACATTACAATATGCCACCCTGACTGACGAGCATTCTCCTGTAATGTAACATTAGATTCATTCATTTATGTTACAAGTTGTAGCAAAATATTATACATTGTGTCATCAAGTTGCGCACTGTGACGCTCGGTTCTGTCTCCTCACCAATGTAATGCTCGACCATGTAACGTTACATTACAGGCGAATGCTCCAGGTCAGGGAGCACCTTAACGTGAATGACTTTATAACAGTTTGTCATAGTTTGTTTGTTGACTGTCAGGTGTATTCTTTTCTTATGTATTTGTACATAATATTTGTTCTTTGTAATTTATTTCTCGGTTCTTGTTATTACTTTGAATCTTAATCATCCATTTAAAAATATATTTCGTTACGCTGCGCTGAGTAATAATAAATGCTTCTTATTTAATTCATAATTTACGAACCGCACTTGTTGCAAAAATTAAAAGTACCTAGACACTTGAATGTTAATTTTTGGCAAAAACAAATGCGGCGCGGACTTGCAAGCGCGACTTGCGAGCGCGACTTGCGAGCACGACTTGCGAGCACAGCGCTCCGAATGAATCCTATGTTTTTAACAAGTGAAGTACTTGCAAACCATAGAGTTCTCATTTAAAATTTTTGGCTCAGGCGTTTCGTAAATAAGGGGGGAATGCACAGTTTTCATGAATTTTCTTTAATAACTTCAAAAAAAAATATTTTGGGATTCTCAAAATAAACCTTTACATTTTTAATATGTTACACGGCCATAGTCTGCTTTTTTCTACTTTGTACCTCAAAATTGACCTTACCTACACTGAATATTTATTTATTTTCGTTTCACGTAATCACATCCGAGTTTGGGTTACAGAAGTCTTCTTATTGATTACATCCAATAACGCACTGTGACGTCACAGACGACGTCACAGACGACAGTGTGCTAGCATTGCAGACATAATAAGCATTATCTAAGTTTTTATTGACCAGTCCGCATCGGGCTACAGATCGAATGTAAATAAAGACGGGCAGAGTTCACCCTGTGTGTACCTTTATATATTCTACTTATTATCCTACTTATGTACCTATATTTGCGCAGGCAATGGGATCAAGCAACTTTACGTCACGACCTATTTCTACGTAGTTACACTTTATAGTATTCAATCACTTCGATAACTATCATTGTATCCTTGTTCTTCCATACATAAGAAGTCCCTTCTCTGAAGTGACCCCTCACTCCTCACCCCTCACCCCAGCTATCATAAGACTTCCTATGTGTAGCAACTCGCCTCGTGTTCCGCCATTACATTTTAATCTATCTGTAGAGTTTAATCAATTCCATTTCTCAAATCGGAGTTCTACTTTTTACCTTTTCTCCCACTACTGTCCTGCAAGTCCTTCCAGATACCTTGTCCCGAGCCACCTCGAACCTGCCCGTGCAGTAAGCACCTAGGTCGCCATGCCACCTCTCCCTAGACGGGCCTCGGCAGCACCGTCCATCCTCAGGCACCCACTTTGTGGAGATCCCATTTAAGCCTGTCACCTTTTTTTCCAACATCCATGATTCCCGTTTTTGAGAGCAGCATGGCGTTTTTCTGTCAGCTCTTTTTGCCTTTACGGGTTTTTTTAAATATTTGGTAGGTGCGTAGGATTATAAATAGTTATTCTCTTTCGCCCTATGGGATTTTGTATATGGGAGAAATGTTTTAATAAAAGTTTTCAAATATGAATAAGTATTAGTAAAGTAAAGATACACCCTGAACATATTCTTTTGAACAGTGACCTGTTGGCCTTATCTTTCCAGGTCGTCACGCCGTCTCTTTCTAGGCCGAAGCCTACTTTCTACCCTGAACATATCCATTGCCCGTAGGGCAGGTATGAAGAGCTTTTTCGATGAATTAACTTCATAACACGCCTCATCTTACATAAATGTTGACACTCGGCGTCGTGTCGTTTATGCCTTGTTGTTTCGTTTATGTTACAATAACATTGAATAATTATAGTGACATCATTTTTATGAAAATGTACCCTTGGTATGACTGACTATCAGAGCTTACTTGGTGAGCTTGAGATTTCATGACGATCCAGCAGGTTGAGTACTTTATGCGGCCGATCCTTACTTTAGTATTGTTCGTCGGATCGTTGAGCTCCTTTACGTTCTGAGTTGAGCTACACGATTACTAACAAAATCTTGCACAATCTGGACAGGTCCACTCAAAGCTGTGTGGTACTTTTCTCAAAATACCACCTCGATCACTGAGTTTCAGCTAGAAAACAGCGGAAAAAATGATAAACGAGTAAGAGTGTCCTTTTCAATCAATTTCTTAAATAAATATCATTTACAGACGGAAAACTAAGCATTACTACACGTGCTGATTCATATGAGAATACTGTATTTCAGCGAGTCAAGTACAACAAAGATTACCAAACGTTTACCTACAGGAAGCACTTGCCGAAAGACCTTTGTTCCATCGTGAGGCACACAGTTCGTGACCTGTGTGACGTATTCCTTTATCTTCATAGGTAGCTTCGTTATTACTGATTCATTTGTGGTATACACTCATAAGTAGGCCTGACGTGTGATCTATGATGAAAATAAATTCCCAAATCACTCGGGTATTGGTATTCATTTATTTCAGAATAATAAATTAAAGGCAAGGATTTTTGTGATGTTCGTAAATTATGGTTTTATTTAAAACCCACGCAATTGTTTTCGTCCATAATATTTGTACCGAATACTATATTAGGGCTGTTGTTGTCAAAAGGGGGATTTTGCCATACATTCTTCGCGGATTGACGGTTTTTACCTGAAAATTATGTAGGGACCATAGTGTACCTACTTCAGGTAAACAGAGATTGAATTAATGGCACTACTACCAATGGCACCCACGATTGGCCCTGAATCGGGTTCATGTAAATAGTAAATCGTGATAGTATAGTTCTACGTATTAGTAGTTACTGGGCTGTGGAGGTCTGGTAGGCAGTCTCCACGTAAGTACTGGTAGTCAGCTGCATCCGGTCAGACCGGGTCAAAGTCAAAGTCAAAGTCAAAACGTTTATTTCAATTAGGCCATTAAACGGCACATGGCGGTAACATTAATAAAGTGACTCTACTGTCCATTCGGAAAGGTAGATTCTTATGGAGAAGAACGGACAAGAAACTCCATAGGTACTCTTTTCAAATAATGAATGGGAGCAGACCCCAACATAGTAGGGTAAAGACTCGGCCGATTGATTAAGACTCGAGGGCCTAAACAAAATTAATTTAAAATAAACATATATGTACGTCGAGGAAATCTACTCGTTATGTACATAATATCGGTCCACGTGCGAGCGTCGCACTCAAACTGTTATTGTAAACATCAGGATTATGTAAATATAGATTATGTCGCCAATCGGCGTACGCGCAGTCCATGCAGTGACCCGCCGCCCTCGGCGCCCTTTGACACATATTTGACATACTTATTTCGTTCAGAACTGCGATAAATTACTATGGTTTCAAAGTTTTATAAATTTTCAGTAGGTTGCTATCTTCAAGTAACATTTAGGCTTAGCGCGACCTACTTAATCGTTGCAGACGTTATTTGCCAATCTGTGAACAATATCAATATTATTATTAAGCGGGAGCATTTGCCTCAGTATTGAGGCAAATGCTCCATATTCATTGTATAAAAAGTTACTGTGAAAATTTAAGTAGGTATTTCCATTCAAATAACTTTTGCAAATTACACGGACGCATCGTGATACGAATTACAATTTTGATCAACGCTACGCACAAATGTCGCATGTTTCCTCGACCTTAGATATCGATAGACACGCGTACTGACATTATACATGAGATAGTATAACCTAATGATTTATTATAGGTTCTGCCAGCAGCTTGGCCCACGTGGAAACCGAAAATGATCTCTAGAGAACATTATAGGTACTGCCGGGATAGAAAGTATGCTAGATACCTGTTCCAAGCCATAAGCTATCCGTATGACGTGAAGAGGTAACAAACCCACACACAGAGTTCTATAGTGTCCCCACAGCGGGGACGCAGCCTGGTCTCTGTGGAAGCGAGTGGGCTACATGCAAGCACGCGACAGAGATTGCTCTACAATGTCCCCACAGCTGGGACGCACGCTGGTCTCTGTGGAAGCGAGTGGGCTACATGCAAGCACGCGACAGAGATTGCTCTATAATGTCCCCACAGCTGGGACGCAGCCTGGTCTCTGTGGAAGCGAGTGGGCTACATGCAAGCACGCGACAGAGATTGCTCTATAATGTCCCCACAGCTGGGACGCAGCCTGGTCTCTGTGGAAGCGAGTGGGCTACATGCAAGCACGCGACAGAGATTGCTCTATAATGTCCCCACAGCTGGGACGCAGCCTGGTCTCTGTGGAAGCGAGTGGGCTACATGCAAGCACGCGACAGAGATTGCTCTATAATGTCCCCACAGCTGGGACGCAGCCTGGTCTCTGTGGAAGCGAGTGGGCTACATGCAAGCACGCGACAGAGATTGCTCTATAATGTCCCCACAGCTGGGACGCAGCCTGGTCTCTGTGGAAGCGAGTGGGCTACATGCAAGCACGCGACAGAGATTGCTCTATAATGTCCCCACAGCTGGGACGCAGCCTGGTCTCTGTGGAAGCGAGTGGGCTACATGCAAGCACGCGACAGAGATTGCTCTATAATGTCCCCACAGCTGGGACGCAGCCTGGTCTCTGTGGAAGCGAGTGGGCTACATGCAAGCACGCGACAGAGATTGCTCTATAATGTCCCCACAGCTGGGACGCAGCCTGGTCTCTGTGGAAGCGAGTGGGCTACATGCAAGCACGCGACAGAGATTGCTCTATAATGTCCCCACAGCTGGGACGCAGCCTGGTCTCTGTGGAAGCGAGTGGGCTACATGCAAGCACGCGACAGAGATTGCTCTATAATGTCCCCACAGCTGGGACGCAGCCTGGTCTCTGTGGAAGCGAGTGGGCTACGTGCAAGCACGCGACAGAGATTGCTCTATAATGTCCCCACAGCTGGGACGCAGCCTGGTCTCTGTGGAAGCGAGTGGGCTACGTGCAAGCACGCGACAGAGATTGCTCTATAATGTCCCCACAGCTGGGACCCAGCCTGGTCTCTGTGGAAGCGAGTGGGCTACGTGCAAGCACGCGACAGAGATTGCTCTATAATGTCCCCACAGCTGGGACGCAGCCTGGTCTCTGTGGAAGCGAGTGGGCTACATGCAAGCACGCGACAGAGATTGCTCTATAATGTTCCCACAGCTGGGACGCAGCCTGGTCTCTGTGGAAGCGAGTGGGCTACGTGCAAGCACGCGACAGAGATTGCTCTATAATGTTCCCACAGCTGGGACGCAGCCTGGTCTCTGTGGAAGCGAGTGGGCTACATGCAAGCACGCGACAGAGATTGCTCTATAATGTCCCCACAGCTGGGACGCAGCCTGGTCTCTGTGGAAGCGAGTGGGCTACGTGCAAGCACGCGACAGAGATTGCTCTATAATGTTCCCACAGCTGGGACGCAGCCTGGTCTCTGTGGAAGCGAGTGGGCTACGTGCAAGCACGCGACAGAGATTGCTCTATAATGTCCCCACAGCTGGGACGCAGCCTGGTCTCTGTGGAAGCGAGTGGGCTACATGCAAGCACGCGACAGAGATTGCTCTATAATGTTCCCACAGCTGGGACGCAGCCTGGTCTCTGTGGAAGCGAGTGGGCTACATGCAAGCACGCGACAGAGATTGCTCTATAATGTCCCCACAGCTGGGACGCAGCCTGGTCTCTGTGGAAGCGAGTGGGCTACATGCAAGCACGCGACAGAGATTGCTCTATAATGTCCCCACAGCTGGGACGCAGCCTGGTCTCTGTGGAAGCGAGTGGGCTACATGCAAGCACGCGACAGAGATTGCTCTATAATGTCCCCACAGCTGGGACGCAGCCTGGTCTCTGTGGAAGCGAGTGGGCTACGTGCAAGCACGCGACAGAGATTGCTCTATAATGTCCCCACAGCTGGGACGCAGCCTGGTCTCTGTGGAAGCGAGTGGGCTACGTGCAAGCACGCGACAGAGATTGCTCTATAATGTCCCCACAGCTGGGACCCAGCCTGGTCTCTGTGGAAGCGAGTGGGCTACGTGCAAGCACGCGACAGAGATTGCTCTATAATGTCCCCACAGCTGGGACGCAGCCTGGTCTCTGTGGAAGCGAGTGGGCTACGTGCAAGCACGCGACAGAGATTGCTCTATAATGTCCCCACAGCTGGGACGCAGCCTGGTCTCTGTGGAAGCGAGTGGGCTACGTGCAAGCACGCGACAGAGATTGCTCTATAATGTCCCCACAGCTGGGACCCAGCCTGGTCTCTGTGGAAGCGAGTAGGCTACGTGCAAGCACGCGACAGAGATTGCTCTATAATGTCCCCACAGCTGGGACGCAGCCTGGTCTCTGTGGAAGCGAGTGGGCTACATGCAAGCACGCGACAGAGATTGCTCTATAATGTCCCCACAGCTGGGACGCAGCCTGGTCTCTGTGGAAGCGAGTGGGCTACATGCAAGCACGCGACAGAGATTGCTCTATAATGTCCCCACAGCTGGGACGCAGCCTGGTCTCTGTGGAAGCGAGTGGGCTACATGCAAGCACGCGACAGAGATTGCTCTATAATGTCCCCACAGCTGGGACGCAGCCTGGTCTCTGTGGAAGCGAGTGGGCTACATGCAAGCACGCGACAGAGATTGCTCTATAATGTCCCCACAGCTGGGACGCAGCCTGGTCTCTGTGGAAGCGAGTGGGCTACGTGCAAGCACGCGACAGAGATTGCTCTATAATGTCCCCACAGCTGGGACGCAGCCTGGTCTCTGTGGAAGCGAGTGGGCTACGTGCAAGCACGCGACAGAGATTGCTCTATAATGTCCCCACAGCTGGGACCCAGCCTGGTCTCTGTGGAAGCGAGTGGGCTACGTGCAAGCACGCGACAGAGATTGCTCTATAATGTCCCCACAGCTGGGACGCAGCCTGGTCTCTGTGGAAGCGAGTGGGCTACATGCAAGCACGCGACAGAGATTGCTCTATAATGTTCCCACAGCTGGGACGCAGCCTGGTCTCTGTGGAAGCGAGTGGGCTACGTGCAAGCACGCGACAGAGATTGCTCTATAATGTTCCCACAGCTGGGACGCAGCCTGGTCTCTGTGGAAGCGAGTGGGCTACATGCAAGCACGCGACAGAGATTGCTCTATAATGTTCCCACAGCTGGGACGCAGCCTGGTCTCTGTGGAAGCGAGTGGGCTACGTGCAAGCACGCGACAGAGATTGCTCTATAATGTTCCCACAGCTGGGACGCAGCCTGGTCTCTGTGGAAGCGAGTGGGCTACGTGCAAGCACGCGACAGAGATTGCTCTATAATGTCCCCACAGCTGGGACGCAGCCTGGTCTCTGTGGAAGCGAGTGGGCTACATGCAAGCACGCGACAGAGATTGCTCTATAATGTTCCCACAGCTGGGACGCAGCCTGGTCTCTGTGGAAGCGAGTGGGCTACATGCAAGCACGCGACAGAGATTGCTCTATAATGTCCCCACAGCTGGGACGCAGCCTGGTCTCTGTGGAAGCGAGTGGGCTACATGCAAGCACGCGACAGAGATTGCTCTATAATGTCCCCACAGCTGGGACGCAGCCTGGTCTCTGTGGAAGCGAGTGGGCTACATGCAAGCACGCGACAGAGATTGCTCTATAATGTCCCCACAGCTGGGACGCAGTCTGGTCTCTGTGGAAGCGAGTGGGCTACATGCAAGCACGCGACAGAGATTGCTCTATAATGTCCCCACAGCTGGGACGCACGCTGGTCTCTGTGGAAGCGAGTGGGCTACATGCAAGCACGCGACAGAGATTGCTCTATAATGTCCCCACAGCTGGGACGCAGCCTGGTCTCTGTGGAAGCGAGTGGGCTACATGCAAGCACGCGACAGAGATTGCTCTATAATGTCCCCACAGCTGGGACGCAGCCTGGTCTCTGTGGAAGCGAGTGGGCTACATGCAAGCACGCGACAGAGATTGCTCTATAATGTCCCCACAGCTGGGACGCAGCCTGGTCTCTGTGGAAGCGAGTGGGCTACATGCAAGCACGCGACAGAGATTGCTCTATAATGTCCCCACAGCTGGGACGCAGCCTGGTCTCTGTGGAAGCGAGTGGGCTACATGCAAGCACGCGACAGAGATTGCTCTATAATGTCCCCACAGCTGGGACCCAGCCTGGTCTCTGTGGAAGCGAGTGGGCTACGTGCAAGCACGCGACAGAGATTGCTCTATAATGTCCCCACAGCTGGGACGCAGCCTGGTCTCTGTGGAAGCGAGTGGGCTACATGCAAGCACGCGACAGAGATTGCTCTATAATGTTCCCACAGCTGGGACGCAGCCTGGTCTCTGTGGAAGCGAGTGGGCTACGTGCAAGCACGCGACAGAGATTGCTCTATAATGTTCCCACAGCTGGGACGCAGCCTGGTATCTGTGGAAGCGAGTGGGCTACATGCAAGCACGCGACAGAGATTGCTCTATAATGTTCCCACAGCTGGGACGCAGCCTGGTCTCTGTGGAAGCGAGTGGGCTACGTGCAAGCACGCGACAGAGATTGCTCTATAATGTTCCCACAGCTGGGACGCAGCCTGGTCTCTGTGGAAGCGAGTGGGCTACGTGCAAGCACGCGACAGAGATTGCTCTATAATGTCCCCACAGCTGGGACGCAGCCTGGTCTCTGTGGAAGCGAGTGGGCTACATGCAAGCACGCGACAGAGATTGCTCTATAATGTCCCCACAGCTGGGACGCAGCCTGGTCTCTGTGGAAGCGAGTGGGCTACATGCAAGCACGCGACAGAGATTGCTCTATAATGTCCCCACAGCTGGGACGCAGCCTGGTCTCTGTGGAAGCGAGTGGGCTACATGCAAGCACGCGACAGAGATTGCTCTATAATGTCCCCACAGCTGGGACGCAGCCTGGTCTCTGTGGAAGCGAGTGGGCTACATGCAAGCACGCGACAGAGATTGCTCTATAATGTCCCCACAGCTGGGACGCAGCCTGGTCTCTGTGGAAGCGAGTGGGCTACATGCAAGCACGCGACAGAGATTGCTCTATAATGTCCCCACAGCTGGGACGCAGCCTGGTCTCTGTGGAAGCGAGTGGGCTACATGCAAGCACGCGACAGAGATTGCTCTATAATGTCCCCACAGCTGGGACGCAGCCTGGTCTCTGTGGAAGCGAGTGGGCTACATGCAAGCACGCGACAGAGATTGCTCTATAATGTCCCAAGCACTCGAACCAGCCCGGATTGGTAAATCATGTCACATGTCTTCGAATGTTTAGTTCTAGGATTATACTGGATGGTCCTATCGTATTAGTTCGATAAAATAATATTGGTAGAAGCTCAAATCGGTTAAATTAAAGGAAAATTTGCATTCTGTTAAGCTATATATCATAGCGACGTTGTGAGTCATTTGCACATTTGACCCACGTAATACAATATGACATAACTCTCTCTACGTAAATAACAATATGGCTTTTCCTTTCACTCTTGCGCACTTCTGAGTACTTTCCGCTTTCTTTTGACGTAAATGTGGACCTTTCTTAACCACATTGGGATGTGAGGTTTACTGACGTCATGGCCTGGTATGTGACCTATTGAGTAAAGCTGAACTTGCACCGGACTGGTCAGTGGTCATGGAAGGAGAAGTTTTTCGTTTTGAATATCTGCAGTTGCTGCGTTGGTTTCTGAATTGATAATTTGAATAGAAGAACGTGTCAAATCCTACTTTAGTGTCAAAGATGGTACTAGCACATGCGTCATGTTCGGGAGCACGCGCCGTCAGCTGAGAGCGGTCATCTCTCAACTAGCATGGTTTATTTTAATTATTTCTTTGAATTGTTTCTTTTTACTCCGGACGCTTTTATTACGCACGTCTTTTACATCGTTCTCATAAACATACTCATATGTACAATTTTAACATGAATGTTGTAATCAAAATTTTTTGAAATACCAACTTGAGGAGTATGAAGTCTGACTCCAAAAAATTAGGTAAATAAACAGTTGAAGATTTATTATTTCTTTATTTATTATATACTTTATTGTACACCTCATTACGAACATAGTAAAAACGTTTAAAAAAAAACAAGTGTACAATGGGCGGTGTTATCGCACAGGGCAATCTCTTACAGACAACCTTTGGATGGACTGAACGAAAGAAGTTAGATTTAGGGCGGTCAGTGTACAAACATCATAAATCTCAATCATTATGCATTTGAGGATTTTTTAAGGATAACATTAGACATCTCATGGGTTTTCAAATTGCGTATATTGATCACGTTTAAATGCTTCACGTGTAGATCTCAGCCTGCCTCGAATCTTTCCTCCTCACTTAGTCATGCTCATCTGTTGCGCGACCTTCGTTCTTCCTCCTTCCTGTATTATGTTTAATCTATCTTGTATGTATCATCTCCTCTACTTACTCTGTCACCCATTCCATCGTATTACATTGAACTTAGTCAACTGCCAAATTACGACGAGAAATAAGAACCACGCCTATACTCCTAATATTACGAGACTTAAGGCTTGTACTAAAACTAGCTGTAGCCCGCAGCTTCACTCGAGTTGATATCGACTTTCACAAAAAAGTAGCCTATAACCGTCTCCATCTATCTTTTTACCAAAATCCATCAAACTCGGTACAGCGATTTAGGCGTGAAAGCGTAACAAAGAAGTAAACAATCTTACTTTTACGTTTATAATGTGAGTTAGGATTTGAAGAATAGATAAAACCCGTCGGCGGTGACCTTTTGCGCCCTGCCCTGGTGTATCCATGGTCCGGAGCAAGCAGTCACCTCCTTCTGCGACGCAGTAATGCCAGCGAAGGAGGAGGCGGGCCACTTCTAATTCATCAAAAAGCCATTTGATGATTTCCCATCCTTAAAAAAAAACCATATTTCATAGGATATTTGTATATAGAAATTTTCCGTAGAACAATTTCTTAAAGTGATGAAAAACATAATGTATGTATCTGATAATTTACCTACGGTAACATCATTGTTCCCACTTTGATCTCAGCTGTTACAACTTCCCTATGACGTACTCGTAGCTACGTCACACCTACCTACCTCGCGACTTACATGTCAAGGCACAGACCGCGTCACTGAGCAGGCCTTACAGGATAATAGTTGTTTTGGTTTTTTTTTGGATGGGATATCATCAAATGACTTCTTCCGCTCTGGGTGGAGCGGAAGGGCGTGCCAGACTGTTACTGACTAAAACCCATCCGTGTTCCTTCTAAAGCCCTTTGCGTTACACGGCCGCGGTGACTCTTTCGAACAAATTCCGCAACCCTGGCAGGCTCTGGTCCTAGCGGGCCCCGTCTTTTATGCTAACATCTCTTTGAGGCGCGCGTGAATACAACGCGCCATCGACCCGGCCCTGGTGGTGATCGGACAGCGAGCCACCCAACGCTCGCCGTCCGCAGGCCCGCGCCACTGGACGGGGATCGCCCTGCAACTGCCGACGCCCGGGGCGTCTTCTCCTGTAGCGGCGGTTGGGGCGAAGGCCTTGTCTCTCCCTCGCGCGGCCTGCCTCCTTCTTCGCTATCATTACTGCTTCGCAGAAGGAGGTGACCGCTTCCCAAGCCTCCTCGCTCCGGACCATGGATTCAACCAGGGCCGGACGCGAGAGGTCGCCGTCGCCGATCGCCTCGACGAGGACACGGCGGTGCTCAGCCCAAGCAGGGCAAACGTCCACCGTATGCTCCACCGTGTCCTCCGGGCGATCCTCACAGTGCTGACACCCGGCATAATAGTTGGATTGGCTAACTCTCTGAACTTGTGACGTCAGGCTGTCAGTGTCACGGCCAAACAACGTTGCAATTTACCTAATGGGTAAACTTCAGTTAGCAACTCATTGTGGAGTCATTGTGAAATTCGCCTTTTGTTTCACTGCTGTTGGGTTATTCACGTCTTTTTAACAGGCTAGGTTTACAGATCTTACCTATCAAACAACGACACAATAAAAATAAGAACTAATGAGCACCTAAATAAGAGTTCCATTCTTTTCCGAGCTTCTAGTTCTAGCTGAATTGATAAATGTTCGGAAGATTCGGACGGACGCCAGTTTTTATTGATATTGCTCTCGTTTGACCACTACCTCACCTGCTGGGTAGCAATTGCGGAACACGCTTACCTAGAAGTGACCTGTTCACTCTAGATTTTAAGAGCCCATGTTGTAGTTATGACAAGATACCGGCAGGGAATTCCTCTCCTTAGCTGAACGCACAATGAAAATATTCCCATAACGTTTTGTGCATAATGGATGGAATGTCGTCACCACTTTGACTGCTGAGCGTATTGATAACGCCAATTTTAATTTCGATTAATTGTGATAGTCATTGTTGGGCAGCAATATACCGTAAGAAGGTACATTACATAGCTACCTACTTATAACAATTTCGTAGGATTTCAAAGAAAACTGTTGCTGTGAGGTGTTTCAGTATTTCCTAAAAAAAAACCAAGTAGTAAATAATGTCAATAAACATTATCATTTTCCTGTTATGGCTATTGCGAAAACCATATTTTGCTTTGTATTGGCAAGTGACGTGCATCGCAGGAAAATTCATTCAGTTAAGTTTGATAAGAAATAATTGTTTTTCTATACTAATATTATAAAGAGGAAAGATTTGTATTTTTGTATGTAACGAATAAATTTAAAAACTACTGGGCCGATTGAAAAATTCTTTCAGCAATGGATAGCTACATTATCAGCGAGTAACAAAGGCTATATTTTTGCTTATTGGGCTAAATTGGTATATTGATGCCACGTGAACGGGAACTACGCGGGTGAATATTTAATAAAGAAAGAAGAAAGAAAATTGTGTTTATTGTCAATATAAGACACAGAAACACCTAAAAATTAAACACAATTAATAATCAAAACCAACAGTGCCAAAGGGCCTCAGCTCAGCATAATGCCAGATGGTTACACAAGGTATACCACCTGACGTTTTCAGCTGCAGCCCACGAGTGCCACACCTACGCTCGAAAAGGTAGACATAGACATAATCACACTTCATACTAATATTATGAAGGCGAAAGTTGGTGAGTGTGTGTGTATATTTGTTACTTCTTCACGCGCAAACGGCTTGACCGATTTAGATGAAATTTGGTATAGAGATTGTTTGAGTCCCGGGAAAGGACATAGAATAGTTTTTATCCTTTGGGATTATTTAATAAATTATTTAATAAATTATGAAGTCTAAAATATTTTGTGCAAAAAGCAACTAAAATAAAATGTTGCAACTGTTAATTTTAAAACAAAAAATAAAGATTTATGTGCCCAAAAATAATAAAGAAATAATAGATATTGTATTCCGTTAGCGGGGCGGGTCGCTGGACTAAAATAAATTTTAAACTAGCAAGCGAATTGTACAGAACCCATTGGCGTGTCCTTCAGTTTACAGTCAATTAGGTGTCTCATCATCTATGCCATCTATTTGTGGAGTCTCGAGAGACTTCGGGCTGTGAAGTCAAAATATTGTTATTATAATAGTGTCGTGAATATTATTGTTGCTGAAATGTTTAATTACCTATCGGGTTTATATTTCTTCTTCGTTTAAAAACTTGCCCAAATCCATTTGGTATGCAATATTTTCAATAAGTAGTAGTTACCTGAACAGAATATTTTCTATATTTAATCAATTAGTAAAGGGTCACCGAATGATTGACAACAGCGCTACAATATGCGAGCATTTTCCATATACCTACTTATAAATCTGTCGTTTGTCTATTTGTTACCTCTTCACGTCTTACCGGCTGAACGGATTTGGATGAAACACACGGATAGACCATGTCCTGGAATGGGATATAGTACTTTAATTTCGAAAAAGATTCCCTTGGGATAGTTTTCGAATATCAAAAGGATGAAGCCTCTGGAAAATCTGTTGCTTTACATATATAAGTGGTACCCTTATGTGCGAGTCCTGTTGACTTATATCTCCTCGTATTTACCAACATGTCACTTTATGTTCAACTAGAGAAAGTCTTATGTGGGGCTGTAGAGCGGAATGATCAACAAAGATCAGATAGTTTTCACTCTTATTGTATTTCATCGCACAATCGTAAATGTTGCCCTAAAATAAAGTACCTAGCGATAGAGTTGCAATATAACACGTTATGCACTTATGCAAACCACAAATTATTGATAAGCATAACATACTTCACACCTCGTATCGTGAAGTTTGCAGAAAAATTATATATTAGTAGTCTATCGTTTCGAGTTTCTTGTCCGTTCTTCTCCATAAGAATCTACCTTTCCGAATTGACAGTAGAGTCACTTTATTAATGTTACATTATTATTTTACTGAACTGTAAACGATGACGTTCAAAAGTGCCGTTTAATGGCCTAATTGAAATAAACGTTTTGACTTTGACTTTATCTATATTAAGAGCAATGTATAAGAAACATATTTACCTAATTACGGTAAATAGTAAAGTAAGATATAATAAATAAGTATAAGGTTCTTACCTATGAAATTGCCGTTTTATTAAGAGCCACTATGAATTATGACAACTTTGGTTTAAATTGGAATTATAAAATATTTTTAGAATGATAAAGTTGTCTCTAAAGATCTTGTGAAAATAAATTTTGAAAAAATCTGTTTGTTTGAATATAAAATTCCAAGCCCTAGCGAATACCTATTTATACTTCAAGAGGCTCGGAGAAAACGGCACTTACATAGGTCGAAGGTGTCATAGATGTACCTAATAAATAAATGCTCTGATGAAGAATTGGAGCTCTCATATGCAACCATACCAAAATGTCGTAGGCACTCTGCTACGCACGGTGCTACGCTTCCGTAGCCTCGGCGTAGCGGCTCGATACTGAAGATAAGTTACAGCTAAGGAGTAGATTTCTCTGCCGCCGGAGTCTGTGTTTCCTGCTAGCTACAACATAGGCGTCTTGTTCAAGTCAAGAGTGAAAATGTTATTTCTGGGCAAGTGCGCTCCAACGTCGACCACATCATCGCTTACCATCAGGTGAGATTGCGGTCAAACAAAACAATGTTAAAAAAAGAATCATTCCCTCTTCATCTGAGAATAATAATAATATAATAATGTATTTATAATATTAGGTAATCGTTTTCATGGCATGTCAAGGAACGTCGTCAGTGAGCGTAAACAAAACACAATCTCAATCATTACTAGATTGTTATTGTTAGCTCAAGTAATATTTTCATAAGAATGTAAAGTGTGATGTTTTGCCACCGGGGGCGGAACAATTTGATGTTTAGTAAACGAAACTATTGCCACGTGGGACTGAGAGGTTCTCAGTATTGTAGAGAGGTGTTGACAGTGCGGCTTGTGGCACAATGGGTGGGTTAGATATACAAAATGATAACATATACGGTATACCTAATATTTTCAACTTAATTACCCATGTGATTGAGTCGAAAGTTTATTAAAACTTAATGTTATAAAAGTTCATCCGATTGTCATTTTTCGTTAGTTATCCGCTATTGAAACCGGTATTCTTGGAAGAGACCATTGATATCATAAATTATATTTATTTTGCAAAACATAGGTTAGAAATGAGTGTTTTACACTTGTTTTTTTTTTGAGAATGATTCTGGATGAAACCGGTGTTTCCTAGCTGGCTACCTTGACAAGAAACTCCAAATCTCTTTTAAGATCCATACAATTAATGTAATAGTCAAATCATATAAGAATAACATATGTAAGTTGTAGGAGATCGTGGAGTATGCTCGAGCGAAGACCAGCTGGACCTTAAGGGTCGAGAACTTGGAGTCACGCCATAACACGAATTTCAAATCGTTCGTGGTGCGAGTTCCGACGCATCATATTGAGACCACAAGGAGAAGTTTTGGCCGAAGGGTGTCCTATAACAGCGATTCCGCGGAAGGCTACGTAACACTACGCAGCGCAACACGACGCCGCCAATTCGTGTAAAACAGTGTATTCATATTTTTGTGGTTTTATAAATATGTATGTCTGTTAAGTTTTTATTCCATAAATACTTAACTAACTATATACACTACAAATAAAAAAAAAACTCCAAACTAAATTAACCCTAAAATATGGCGTCAAAAAATTCATCCGCATCGCTGTCGACTGGAAGTGTACCCAAAAGACTGGCGGCATTGCCAAATTGTATGGCAATGTTCAAAATTCTTTGACCAAGGTAAAAGCCAGCCCTTGGGTCACGTGAAGTATCAACTAACGTCTTGAGAGATCTTTAAACAAGTTATGTGCACTCGGACCCCAAGACCCGAGAGTTTGAACCCAAAACGGCTCGAAAATATAAATACCAACAAGTTTATTATATTGTGCGCTAGCACAGCACGAAGAGCTAGGAAGATGGGACGGCGCAAGAGTATCGACACAAGTAGCGTCCCACACTAATGGCCTACCCATCTTCCATGGAAATAACGACATGCCGTTCGGTCTCTTGCCATCGTCGCGTGCCAGGCCATTGGGTTCTAACACAGCTGGAACGCCGACGGTGACAAGAGCTCGTCGGATGATGTCGATAAGGTTCGCGTGCCGCGCTATGCGACCCGCGCTACGGCTGCATGACGTGGTGTCCGAGGCTGTTAACAACTTCGCCACAGTGGCAGCGATGAGGAGAACAACAAGGAGCGCCAAGACGCAGGCAGGCAGCGAGGCGGAAAGTAGTATCGTCGAACATGGTGCCAATGTTCGACGACGGTAGTGCGTGAAGCCAGAGACCCGACTCCCACTCACCCACAGCCAGCAGGCCCGCACGCTCTGCAGTAGTAGTTGATGTGGCAATAAGTTTATCCTGAACTTACCTGCAGAGCGGCTCGTCCCACCGTCTCTGGGATGAAGGGTAGTCGGGCGGATTTGAATTCGGGCAAGCGAGTCTCCAGGCCTCCACAGCCTCGGTGAAGTACGGCACATCAAAATCAATCAGTGTAGAAACTAGAATATTCCTGATTAATTTATCAGTGCCGTACACCGAGGATATAAAAGCCGATAAACTAATACTGGTAATTTTGCTGACACGGAGGCCTCCCATACGGATGGGAAGTGTTGCTCGCGCCCAGGCTCGGTCGTCCATGGCCACATTTAAAATTAAAGTAAATGTATGCTTGATAATTTGGTCCATTTTGTCCAAAAGGTGGGGTGCTTCCATAAATGGGAAGCACGAAGGAAATATATTAATTTTGGGCAGAAACAGCAATAACGAATAAGAGTGATGAATGAATGCTCCAAATTAACAAATTTGGAGCATCATCTTTCCGAAACGTCATTAAAATTTTGAATTTTTTCTTCAACAAAATCTGGAAAAGAATTCTCAAAGATTGGGCACCCAAGGAGACGAAGAGAGCTTTTGTCCATAATTTTGATTTCAGGGGCTAATGTGTTGAATTTGGGAAGTGTAAGTAGTCTGTCAGTGTTTGCCGATAGAAAAAAATCGCATTTGGAAAAGTTCAGATCAAGATCATTCATATGGAATGGAATTGATTTTTTTTTATTGTAGGTCATTTAAAACAGTATCTACATCGCTTCCAAGGGTTCCATCATCAAGCTACCAAACGTTAAATTTAGAATTCAGCTGTCGAATAATTGGGTGAATAGCTAAACTAAAGATCACTGGCCCGAGGGGATCACCTTGTTGACAGCCCACTGCAGATTTCAAAAGGTTGTCCCGGTGTAGTTCTTTAGATGGTTGTCTATAACATTGCCAGAGGAAACTAAAAATTTGAGGTATTTCTTTTTTAGTTTCTGCCAGGGTGCAGAGAGGACACCTCTCCAGGAAGCTTAGCGAAGGTTGACTTGCACTATCTTGTGCCCCATTACTGCTACCACTAATCATAAGAACAGTTTAACGCAAAAAAACACTTATCATCTATTTAAAACAAAGACATCAATTTTTTTTTATTTAAAACGAATAAAGAAAAAAAAACACTGAATATAAAATAAAACTGTCAATAAAATGATTGACAACAAGTAAGTAAATAAGTCTGTAAGGTATTTATGTAATGGGTCTTTGTTACCTGAAATAAATGATTAATTATTATTATTAATGGCCGAGGTATGACGCAATGATCAGAAGTATTTCAGTACCTTTGCTACATTATACTTGAGATTCGTTACAAGAAGTGAAGCACGCTATCGAAGGTGCCTTACTCGAAGCTAAATTAAATTCTGGCCTGACTTATTAAGATGGCTATCGGCTCGGTTATCTGCTGAAATATTGTGTAATTCAAAAGGCTTCTCCTCCAGTAACGACAGCTTGGGTACAGAACTCCAAAATACGCTGTACTTAGTAAATAACAACTTTGTCCCTTCACTGGCTCAAACTGTGAATGCCTATCGTCAAAGTACTTGTTACACATTCATAAATCGTTACAGTAAGGTAACGTATTTATGTGCACAAATACCTAGTAGCTATTGACAGGGACAGTGGCTAGACCTACGTATTGTTGAATCTAAAGTTCGTGATCACTCCTCAGTATTGTTTATGCCAAATCGTGATAGAGGATCTAGTAAACAGGTCCTCCGAACAACAAGAATTAACATTGATATGTACCTCTAAGTAAACACATCAAAGTAAACATCACTAAATTTTGCGCTAGTCATCTCATTCTATGTTTTCGCGTATTAGGTACAAGGTACGGTGTGCCCACCAAGATTTCCCTGTAGCAAAGAGACGTAGAAGCGACTATAACGACATGCTAACTTTCATCCCGTACATTATCCTCAAGGGAAATGTTCAAAATTGTTTCACCATTAAAGAATTGAGGGCAATCCTTGTTATACAACAATGTGAAACCCTTGTGAGCATTTTTGCTTCCTTGACCCAATTCTGGTATGCGCTGTCTGTCAATAATTTAAAGATTTCCGAGAGCGGACAACAATCGGTTTTAAAACGGACTGAAAAGATGCTTCAAAACTGTTGTCCGTTCGTCTTCCAATATATCTCGTGATCTTTCACATTTCTACATCGAACCAGTTCATTTCGTCACGAGTACATAGGAAAACTACAGGATGCGCATAACTGTCACCTATTTCTTTTGCTTCATTTACGTACATAAATCCCATCTCGTATTGATCATACATACATCTACAACTTTACCTTCAAGTGACGCATCGTTTTGCACTTGTTTTTCTGCAAGATTCTAGAGATTTTTTATGACTTCTCCTGCTCTGGACGGAGCGGAAGAGAGTTTCAGACTCTTAATCACTAAAATCCACCAGTGTTCCTTCAAATGCCCTTTGCGTTCCAGGACTGCAGTAACTTCAAACAATTCCGCAACCCGGCAGGAAAGGCTATATTACTGAACTACAAACACAGCAGGTTCACGATAAGCAGCCACATCACTTGTTATTCCGCCGAGTCTAGTTCACCGTTTCAAAGTTTACATTGGATTCTCTACGCATTCTCATAGCCCAGCTTGTCAGATTGCATTATAGTATCTACTAGTTTTTCTCAGGGGTTTGTTCCGACTCATACTATTTTATTTTCCTTATTACCAAATGCTGAAAAACCTTTGTAGTACAAAAATTTGGGAGGAATTGTGCAAGACATGTTTTTTTTGGATGGGTAATCATCAAATGATTTCTCCCACTCTGGGCAGTGCGGGAGGGAGTGTCAGAGTCGTACTGACTAAAACCCACCCGTATTCCTTATATATGCCTTTTGCGTTTCAGGTCCGCAGAACTCTTTCGAACAAATTCCGCAACCCTAGCAGGCACTGGCCCTAGCGAGCCCTAGAGAGTTAAGAGACGGCGGTTATCAAGGTATGGATATTGCATTGTGATACCTAGAAAAAAGGAACTACTGACCGAGTTTTGATGAGATGTTTAGGAATATAAGAAAAGAAGTAGACAGAATACTATGAATGGTTGCAATGATTATAGACAATACAAGAAGGTAATCATCAGGTAACGAGACGACTCACATGAGAGTGAAGATAACATGGCGGTTAGCAGGGGAGAATGGTTGAGGGAAGATGTTGTGACCATCCCGAGAAATTTGGGATAAGTGCAGGAAGATTCTGATGACGACTGACAATATGGTACTTCAGTAACTGAAATATCACTTCAATCTCAAATAAATAAGGGTAAAGGCAGGGTGGTGAACTTGTGATGACTGCAGAGTCTCAACGTTGTAATCCTAGACTAATTCAATGATTTAGATGAATCACACAGGTGATAATTTGTAAATGATAGGTACAGCAAATTCACGACTTGGTAAACCCCATCTATATTATATTTCCTTATATTGCTTATCTACATATATTTATTGATTCAACTATAACAATAGGGGTTGCATTACTAATACAACGTACGCACATTTTGTCTGTGACTCATGTAAAGTTGGCGAAATGTGTTAACCATTGTTACTTTAAACGTACAGACAGACCTCTGACAGTTATTTTTTTGTTGTAAAAAATTCTGTTAACACCGCAGGTTTTGTGATACATTCTTGTTGGAACCACGTAGCGTGTTGCAAGTTTCAGGCAGATTTTCCACGTTTCCTTTTGTTTCCGTGTTGATGTGTCATCGGGAAGGGTGTCCCACGTCGCTGCGGTCGTGTGATGCACGGACAACAATGCCTTGTTCGTAGGTAATTACGTGTGGCAGTAATGTTGGATTGTGTATATAAACGTATAGAAATGCTCCGTGGCTTTCAGTTGCTCTCGTGTTGTAACAGCTTTACGTAACAGTGAGCTTACTTATAGTCCGCCAGTGTTGTGTAAGTAGTTTTCATTTTTCGCGAGTGTTTCGTAAAACCGATCCTTTCCAATGAGAGGGTGGGAGTTGATTTTTCTGGTGTTTCGCCTTTTGGTTATCTGATCGATTGATTATTATCGATTGTTCGTTTGATCTTTGATAATTTGTGTATTTATGTTTATTAAATGAGTAACCGTGAGTGATTTTAACACAAGATGTGAAAACTGTGGAAGCTTTAGTTTATCTTACGAATATCGTATAATTTTTTTCAATAATAGAATAGGAAAATGAGGCTCTTTATAGAAAGTAGTGAAGATAGATAAAAAACGAAAGGAATTTTCTTTAAAATATTTAAAATCAGAACAAAAAATCTGTATTAATCAAAGCGAGCGTTTAAAAATAATTTTACGCAAAAAAAATGAATGAATGAATTGTGTAGTTGTGAAGTTCTTTTATCTGGAACATCATTGTGAGTTGGCAATTTTAACTTAAAATGTTCTGACGAATCATCACGCTCTGTAGAATCTTCTGAAAATACTGCTGTATTTTTTCTTCATTCTACAGAGCGATAGATACTGTTCAGGACATAACTGCTGAGAACAACAGTTCTCACCAGTTATGTCCTGAACAGTATCTAGAGGTACCAAAACTATTTATCATTTTAAAGTTACTTTTAGCAACTTTAGTTACTTTATGAATAAACCGATTAAGAAGATAAAAGGTATACAATATTTCAAGCACGTATTTAGTGTGGTGGGTACGATCATCAATTTTAATATTTAATCGACCTCAAGAAATCATTCTGATTTACCTTTTCCTGTTTAAAATATTAAGACGTATAAACAACGGAGGCTTAGTGACAAGGTTTCGTTAGTAACCCTTCAGGTACAAAGCCCTACAAAAATAAAGCAATAACTTTATTCACAAACTTACCGTTAAACACCAAAGCCTTACCTGTACTTATGACACTATTCATTCAGTAACCGTTCTACGGCAGTGATTGCTTTTCTTTTGCACCGAACAATACAAAGTGTGCTACCGAGCCAAGATAACGTTGCCTAACTAGTGTTTCCGAAATTGCAGATTAACAACGTCGAAACCTATTGAGTGGAAAGTGTGATTGATTTCAGTGTTTTTAATTGCAAAATTAACAAGGGGTTTGTGTGCAGTATTCTAGTTGTTCAACAGTTTGTCTGGTGAGGATAGTATTTAATAGTCTCGATAAAGTTGTTCTTATATTAAGAAATGATTTTTATCCCAGTACGGTCTGAATAGAGAACCTTCTGCCAATGCCTTCGCCCGCCTGGAAGTTGAACTATCCCAAGAGAATATGCTCCCGGGAAATCGTATCCATGTTATATTCTAGGTCGTAGTCTACCCGTGTAACACGTTTCAGTCGAATCCAATAAGTCGTCAAGACAGACTTATAATATGAAAGTAAGCATTGACTCGAGGGTATTTTTACGTGAAACTTTTGGAGTGCTTACTTTGCCGTTCTTTGGACATACCTAAGTACGTTCTACAGACACAGTTCTACACTCTACTTTACAATTTCGTAGCAAAATGCTACGCGAGAGGGATTTTTTTCCAGTCACCTCGTAGCAGTAATCCTTACTTCAAACGAATAGAAGGTAGCAGGTTGTCGGATCTCGTAGCATGACACACAGTTTGGGACCAGATTCCGAACGAAAAGTAATATGTAACCCCTCTTAGTTGTAATTTAAAAACACAATTTAGAACGTTGTATTAAATCGGTCAATCCGTTACACTTGTACTCAAAAAACTATCAATTGTTCGGTTTGCAAACACGACTATTAAGTATTTAAGTTTAGTTTTGGCAAAAATTCGTCGCATTACTGTAAATAGTTTGAACAAGTGTCCGATGTTTGTGTAGCTTGTGTAGTTTGTGTAGTTTGTGTACTTTGTTTGTGTAGTTCACAATAATGTGTTCTCGTTACGACGCGCTTCCACACGGAACAGCTTTATTTGGATAAGGGCACATCTCACTGATTGATTATTAACAGTATCTAGTGGTCTTTTGTGAAAATTTAAAATTATACAGCTGAATCCGGTTTGACTGGAAGCCGACCCCAATATGTCTTTTGTGAAAATCACGTCGTGAACACCCAGGTGAAGTGAACATGAAGTGGGCTGTCAATCCATCCAATCCACGTGGAAGAACAGTTCACTTCAAGCTCATCTTACCTACATTTTCACGGTGAGATGTTTACAGAATCGACTGGCTGTTCTGGTACCTCTGTAACAACCTGAAGTGTATTTTTGGGAAATGTTCCCACAACAGCGAAAAATGGCCGGTTCTTAGCGAGAGGTATTGGGCCATGGGTCCAGAGCCAGTTGCTCGATGTCACATATCATCCAATTCTCGATTCTATACTTATTAGAACATGTTTCTTCACGATGTTTTCCTCCACTGTTTTGAGAGCAGTGACGGTGAAATAATTTAAAGTGTTGTTAGATAAAATAAACAACTGGTTATAACGAGGTAACATCGCGCCATTGCGAAGACCAAAGTAAATAATGTTATTACCGTAGACATTAGACCTACATGCGCAAATAGAATAGCTTAAGGAAATGACCAGTAATCATAATCATGTGGAACTTACGTATACATGATTAAATTATATGGCGGGTGACACGATTACAGAGAATAAAATATTGGTCGGTGGAAACTGGATAGTTTATACCCTGCTAAGTGATGTCGGTGGGGCGTACTATACAGTAGTGTAAAAGTAGCCTGCTGGACGAAACATTACAGCATTAGGCTGCAGCAGTCCCGAGGCTCTAAAGTCGGACTTTCAAATAGCTGTAGTAAATACACTTCTTACTGTTATTTCTTTAAAATGTTGCCACACTATCTCTTCTAGTGAAGAGATTAAAACTCATTCATCTTCTGGCTAGCCTTTTTTCCCAGCTTTATTGGGGTCGGCTTCCAGTTAAATTAAAACTCATTGAAGAATAGAAAAATATTATATTAGTTAAATATTTGTGATTTGAATTTTTGTGTTTTATAAATCCAATGCGATCACCGAGGTTAATTTTTTATTGCAAACTTATGTATACCTTCTTCAGGCACAAACCTCTTTTATAAAATCAATTTCACATTTACTTGATTTTACAATAGAATAGAATATCATTTATTTGCCAAAAACATGGTATAAAGATGGTAATGTTAATAATGTGAACAAACATGTTTTGCTTAATAAATGATTTGAATGAATCGATCACATCACTATTTAAATTTCTATATAAAGTGGGAACACGTAAGCTGTGATATTCTATCAGCAATTTGTATCCTGGTGTTGCAGAAGTTCTGTAGCCCATACACAGTAAAGGAACACTGTCAAAATAAAAAAATGACTTTGTTTTAAAAGCGTCTATCTGCAAATTCAAAGTGTGAGGGAACTAGCACTTCGACCGCTACTTCGTCTGCGCTACATATGCGTTTTCATTTACTGAATGACCCCCTAGTATTCCGTTTTCGGTACATCTTATTAGAAGCGTTACCTAACTTTAACACCATGACTTTAAGCAACAAAATACCTACAGATATTAATCATAAACTAATGACTCAAGCTATGAAACACTTTTGTTGTGAAAATAGCTAATTAGCATAACAATATCACGCGTGAACACTTATTCTCTTCGACAGCTGTGAAGCCTGGCCTAATAAGCCAGAATCTTACAAAAATAAACAAAATACTTAGGTAGTGCATTTTGGGGAAAGTTCGTCATTGCAGCCGAGGCGAGATCGTTATGGAGCCAAGAAACTGCAATGACAAGTGTCCATGTGCATCATACGACGTTTTTCAACACACTCGAAAAAATTAATAAAAGTAGAATGGTTACGACCCTTACAAAATTTACCCAACTCCTACAGAAATCACACATATCCTAGTTTCTTTGTCGTATGAAATATAAAAAAAAAACAAAGAAATAATAATATTTATTTAGCAATTACATGAACATGAAACACGCATGGTACATAGAAATAACAAAAGAAAAGTAGGTACTTGTGCTAAAAACTAAGTGTGTGTCTCACGGCTGCACTAAAAAGGTCCATTCCAGCGATATGTCAGACAGACTGATGCTGTCTGACGCTGGTTGTGTAATGAACCTTTCAATGGACGAGTGGCGGTTCGTTTGAATCAATATAATATAAATATAATTTATATAAATTTATATCATCTAAATGAAGTAAATAAAAGAATAAACAGATACAATAAAATTTGAAACATGGAGCAAATTTTACTGAAATAAAAACATAGTTAGGAAGATATTAAATATGAAAGGAATATGTATTTCTTTTCGATTTCGATGGCTAAGGCATAGATATTACGATTCAAATGAGCGCAGACAACACAGGCATACTTGTAAGTGTGGATGAAGAATCACTTTTCTTCCGACAAAAAAAACTACAATAGGTCTCAAATCTGTCGGGCTCTGGGTCAGAAATGCCCATTCTTCTTCCATTTAAACATTAGGTATATTTAGTAACAAATTATTGTGAAAAATTGCTCGTGACTGAGCCTTAATGCAGTGGAGCCAGTTTTCCATTATTACAATACGATACGATTATCATAACACTGTTAAAGAAACATCATATAAAAAGTATAAGTATAATAGTTATTTCCTGACCTAGACATTATGATTTTTATTATATTTTTAATAAATAATACTAAAAAAGTACTGACCTAATGTCAAATTACTTAATTAATTCGATTTTAAATTGCGCTTAAACCATATTAAGTTTCAGAAATGTGATCGGTAAGTATAAATACCTTAACCGACCCAAGCAGTCGTTATCAAAGGCCAATATTGTTAATTTAATCTTAAATTAATCAAGTACTTGTGTTATTTATTTTATTGGACCACTCCAGAGAGTTGTCCAATAAAATAAAATCGTCTGGATAGTTCTGTACACATCTTATTTGGGAAATGCGATAGGTTACAACGTAAACATCCTATAAGGTAGGTATTGTTTACAACTAGTTCTGGTATCACTCAAAATAAATATCCGATAGTTTAATGGTCTCATTATAAATCTATACATACATTAGTAATCGATAGTTCCCTACTAATACTTTAATGCGAAAGTAACTCTGTCAGTTTGTGAATCTGTCTGTCGGGTGTCTCTTGACGTCTTAACGGCTGCACGGATCTAGATGAAACTTAACTTTAACTTTGTCCTGGAATAGGACATAGAATCTCTATAATTATTCAGGGAGTATGTTCTCTTGAAATAATTTTCGAAAACCACGCGGGCAAAGATACTAGCAAAAGTTTTAAGAAAATAACTTGAAATTCATTTAATTTAAAAAATAAAAATAAAATGGTTACTATATTAAATAAATTTAATTTAATTTTGGTATTATACAAGTCGCATAAATCGAAGCAGGGGCGGATCCCTAGTGTTTAATAATATTTGAATAATTTATTATTGAAAATGAAAAGTGCCGGGTGCCCTTTCGTAAAAGAAACATATAAAAGATGAAGACCGACACACGTTCTCGTTTGTCTTTCCAAATCTTCTTGTAAGTAGTTTACTTGTGAGGTATATATTTTATTTTCATATTTTTTTATGTATGTAAGTATAATTCGAACTTGAAGTTAGTGTTCGATTAACGTTGTCGTTCGTTATCGTTAAAAAGTAATGCTTGAAGATTTGTGATCAATATTTTATTGTTGTTGTTAGTATACCCAAGGTATAGTAGAGCACGCGTAGACGCCGATACCGAGGGTTGGGTCTTTCCCATTAGGAATTACTCAGTAGCAACCCGAAGTTTGAAAGTTATCTTGTACTTTGATGCAGTTTCTTTGAACACCTGTGTAGATATGTGGATGTACCTGTTCATATGTGTCATACAAATGCAAGCGTTGACATGGCGGTCTTTCAAATGTTAGTTCAATCGAGTTCATATCTGCAGCAAGTACCTACCTAACCTACCTACCGTACATAACTAGAAAAAATGACGTAGGTAGGTGGGGCACGGTGTGACATATACCTATCCGGACGTCACTGTGTTACCCGAGTTGGCTAAGGTAAGGAAAGTTAGCCAATAATGTCAATAGAAATAGAGTAATATAAGTAGTGAGTATTCTTCTACCATTGCCGCACAATAGCCCGGGAGACGACGCGTAACGGGCAAGTTACCTTAGCTCATTCAATTGTAAGTATTGGAAAATTGATAAATCTGCTGTCATATCGCCGAATGTATCAAATGCAGTTGCGTTGCATGTGAATGCATATTCATAAAATATCTTTTCAACACATTCACTTATTTGAAAACTGGCTCCTACCCCACCGCCCACTGCTTTTAGGCACGAAATAAAAAGCAACCCGGACAAAAACTGTATTTGACACTAGTGCTGAAAAGTCACTGGTCTGCCCCCGTCTATTCAATTGATTATATTTATCATACCAGGCTGGTCGCCGGAAGCCCCCTCTGGCCCCCACGAAAATTGACGTCGGCGAACGGAAAAAAATTACGATATCTTTACACAATATTTTGTTATTAAATAATGCGTTTAAGTAGGTATTTTAAATTTTATTGATTGTTTCAAGTTATTGTGTCGAAAAGTGATTCTCATTGGTTTAGAATCCTGATAGTACCCATTTCTCTCCAGGTGCTTTTATTATTCTCACATTTCTTTATAACGCTGAGCTCTGACACGTGAGCATTGTAGATGATTTTGTGAATATTTAGAATAGGCTTATAAACAGCTCATCATTATATAAATATTCGTATTATATTCCATCAAATTATTGACTTTTATCAATAAATACCTACTACATTATTTTTGCGTAACATCAGGCTGCTTGTCCTTTTTAACTTTACTTATTTATTCTTGTAAGTTTGTAGAAAAACATCGTTTGATTTATGTGGACATATTATTATTGTTAGCGAAAACATAGCACGGGCACATTGGACGAGGCTCAAAATTTACTTAGCTTCGGTATATTAGTTTAACAGCTGTTTTCAGCAACGTTCCCTCAATTTCGAACTTAAATAAACATAATTTACACCAATTATTCAAGGATACCAAAACGCTAAGGTGGCCCTTAACACCTAGGGGGAAGGTCTAGCTAGGCCTAGGTTATTCTTTACTTTAATAAGTAACTTTGTTTGTTCCAGGGATGATGCTCGTCAGTGTGTGCTGCAGTAGTGTCAAGTAACTCTCCGCCGCCGCCATGGTGTCCAAGGAAACTAGCGTTAGGGTGAGTTCACTTCAGTTATACAACGTGTAACAGAATAAACGCAATACCTGATAATGGTTATTTATACTCATCATAATGAAGTAAGTCACAAATACTGAAATCGCGAAACTCCAAGCTATGCCGTGGTCACTTTGTTATATTCATATCTAATAATGCTTCAACTTTGAAGTTAAGTTTTAATTTTTTTAATTTTATATATTATATTGAAAGTTGTCGTTGAATTATTTTAATTAATAACTCAGCAATAACGTTTTTCTCCAAATTAGCGATTTTTCAAAAACTACAGATTCGATTTGGATTCTTTCTATACATTTCAATCAGCAGTCATCATTGCATTATTCACTATCTAGTCATCTTACACGCAATATTTGCTGCGTTTCATAGTATTGATCTAACTATCGCTTTTCTCCTTCGCCCTCCTAGCCTTCCTCGTCTCCTGTGAGCACTATTTGACGAATCGATTCCCTTCCGGTCGCTTTCAACCGTCGTGGACTAAGAAGCGGGTGTTTGAACATGTTCAAAGAGTCATTTTAACATTTTCTATGGTATGTCATCCAGGTGTCCCATGAAGACAGCAAGGAGGGCCAGTTCAACCTGGACGGCATCCTGAGCGAGCTGGGCAGCTTCGGCAAGTACCAGCTGCTGTTACTGCTGCTGCTGGCCTTCCGTGACTCCTTCCTCGCCATGTGCAACTTCAACTACGTCTTCACCGCCGCTGAGGTGGACTTCAGGTACCTGACCACATTTTTATAACCTTACAATACATTTTTACAAAACTTCATTCCTATGCATATTGACGCTTTTTCCCAACAATTCTGGGGACGGCTTCCAGTCTAATTGGATGAAGCTGAATACCAGTATTTTACATGGAGCGACTGCCCTTCTGACGTCCACTACCCAGTAACTGGGTAACACGATACCCCGAACCCGACACGGCCATTAAAGATATGCAAATGACAGCCTTTACAAAACTACATACGTTCTTTGATATCTACAAAATCAGAAAAGAGAACACCCTTCTTCGTTAATTTGTATCTGACTGCTGCTTAGTGTTATTGGTAGATGATAATTATTGGTATGTTTGTAAAGGATCATCTCTGGAAATCCTTATCCGATTATGAAAATACTTTGACTGACAGAAAGCTACACTATAGCTGAATGATGGCCTCTTTTAATTATGACTTTTTAATTCCGAAAAAATGCGACAATTCAGTGAGACAGGCCACGGGGGCGACACCGCGGGAAAAACAAGTATTTCATAAAAAACCTGATATACCACCGGCTAGAAATAATTTATTACGAACTCTTAACCCTTAAATGCATGATTTTTAATATTTAAACAATTTTTTTTTCTGTATGTAAGACCCTGTAGGTACTCTGTGGAAACGTGAAAAGTCCTTGAATTGGTTGATGGAAATTTCCATCACATTGCATTTAAGGGTTAAAACTTATGGTTCAGCAAAAGAACAGATTTGACATTAATTAAAACTATATAATATATATGTATATGTATTACGTTACCGACGCGCTGATTTTCTTGAGGTGTTTTCTTTCGCGATTTGTCGCAAGTGATAAGCGGCGGCTTGTTTTAAAATATGTAACACTATCGGAGTAGCAGCAATCAATGAAGACTTGTAAGAAATACTTAAATTACTCATTTATTAGGTACCGGCAGGGCTAGCTCCAGACATATTTTAAAAGTCGTGCTTTGAAAATAACATGTCCCTGTAGCGAGTACGTTAACATCGGGCACGAGCGCCACCATATCGATACTATTCGCAATAAACTAGTGCTAGCTCTGTACCTCTTCGCATTAATTTCAGGCTCTATTTTCTTATTTTAATCTCCAACCTTACTATTAAACTCTCTGTATGTATATGTGTGTCTCTTTAGATATACCTTTTCGTATTTGTTTGACTGAAATTCTCCTAATAAAGCCAAATACCCATAATGTGTGTTATTTTATCATTGGTTTCCCGACAGTCTGAGGACGCCCTCTCGTCTCCTGCACACGTGGGATTACCTGTTGGTTTCACATTCGCATTCACACATACGTCATTCATACAGTTTAGCTCCCACTTTCCTGTTAACAAATCATCAGTCTCGTTTTCCTGTACTTAAATTCGAAATATACTTTTACGTTTTGGGGGACTGTCTTTATGTAGGTTGATTTTGATTTTGATTAGGTTTTGTTAGGAACCACGTTTACGATAAAGCGTACGTTTTTCAACACACTTACTCGAAAACTGACTCTGCTTTTAGACACGCATTTCGTGTCTAAAAGCGTATTTCATACTAGTGTGGAAAAGTGTCTGGTTTTCTCCCCTCTATTCAATTGATCGTATTTATCAGTCTAGGCTGGTATCCGGGCAGCTCCCACTGGTCGGCCATCAAACCCCCACCTAAATGAACGTCGGCGAACGAATATAACTCCTTGAGCCATTATTCACAATAATTTGTTTCTAAATATAATGTTTCAATTAAAAAATATTTATTTTTCCGAGTAAGTGTATCGAAAAACTTCCTGTGGTGCACGAGTGCATTTGTCATTGCAGTTAAAAATAACGACCTTGCCTCCGGCTCGGGCGTCTATTCCGCCTCGACTGCAATGCGGTACTTTCGCCACTTTCATCAAAATGTCCCTACTACATTTCAGTTCTTGGTTTTCTAAATGTAGTTTGCTTACAATCGTAAATAAAACTATAATTTGGTTTGAGTATGATCGTCCTATAAAATGTAATAGGCGTCTTAACAATACCTAATAGTTACTAGGTAATTGCTTGCTTTACTCATAATAAATATGTTTATGATTCAGATACTAAGAATCAGATTTTACATTATAGAAAATCTTAGAAAGTTACCTAACGATGATCATATATCAGGAAGGAAAAGTTATCGATTGAGGTGATTCCTCGAGGAAGTAACTAACTTCACTGTAAGGAGTGATTGCCTTACCTATGAATCACCTTTGCACTTCAATTGCCTCACCAGCCACAGGTAGGTTGACGTCATCAAAGCCACTTTCCCCTGCTAACGCCTGGTTTATCAACAACCGTATCAGCGCTCATACAAACAGCTGTTAAACTACCAATTTACATAAGCAGTAAATAAAGTGCACATTATTGTTCAACGGCCGCCCATCTGAAGGCTCGACCTTGAGGTGCACACGCATTACACTGTGCAGGAGTGCGCAGAAGACTCACATGAAGATGATACATCTGCTGATTTCCAGTAAGAGAAGACGTCGTCCGCGTGGATTTAGAATTTATTCTACGAACTTCAACGCCCACTTTGCCCACTTTAAAGGGCAGTTTTGGAAAATTAATCACAACGATTTTCATCAATAATTCCCGGGCTTTTTGGCTGCTGACGCCACATGATCAACGCAACTGTTGCGCCCTTCATCCCGTTGCGGGTTGAATACGAACCGTTAGATCTGTTTCAGCCCTTTACACCCTTTCAGTAGTAGGTATATCTTTGAAAAATCCTATCCATCAGAACTTCTAATTGTCTAGATTGTTAATGGCTGAGTTTCTAATTTATCGGAACAAGCGTTAAGATAATTTTATTCAAACTTTAACGCTCCCTAAAAACCCATTGGGGTGGAAAAAATAATTATGACATTATTTATTATTCATTTAGCTCAGTATTCGTGCCAAGTTTCAAGTTTATAAACCCAAGAAATAAGATTGTTCCTCACAAACTTGAACACTCCCTAAGACGTCTTTTGGGGGTAGTTCTGTAAAACGAATGATAACAAACTTTATAAATCACTTAGGTTAGTATTTGTACCATGTTTCAAAGAAAATTGATGAAGATTTTCCATACAAAATTCCACCCCATTTCACCTTTTTTCGCGGAGAGTTACCAAAAATACTTTCTGAACTGACGTCTCCTACTCATAATCTACCTTCGTGCCAAATTTCATCGTCATAAGTTAAGCAATTTTCGAGATTTCGTGATTAATCAGTAGGTGAATGAATTAATGAACCTTCGCTTTTATATCTATAGATTACTAGCCCGTACTATGCTGCTGCTAGGCAAAGGCATTCCTTCCAACGGACACGATTTTGCGCTTCTTCTTTCCAAATCTTAAGGAAGACAACTAGGCATCATCGTCGTCACGACGATGATGCCTAGTTGTTGATGATGCTGGGACGTCGTCTCACCATCCAGCCTTGTCGCTGATCCAGGTCACAAATCATGTGTTGTGCGGGTCCGCAGCCCATCCGGTATGCGGCAGACATAGCCTGCCTAATCCCATTTTGGTTCACTAGCCTTTCGAGCCTCATCATCGAATGCGATCTTGCTTGTTATATTAAAATGTATTATAAAGAAAAAATAATCTCTGGAAGTACTCCTCCAACTAAGAAATTTCTCTATTGAAAACACTGTAACTTAGTGATTCTGTCCAGTTAGATGCGGTTCCTGTGGTTACAAATAAATTAACAGCTAATAATTATGCAATCACCCTTTATCATGCAAAAGGCATTCTGAACAATTACACCTTCTGTATATAGGTGATACTTTTACTGCGAGATTTATATAACGTTTCACGTGTTCGCGGCTCAGGCAGATTGATGCAATAGCGCCCGATTTCTCAAGTTTGAAAACAATGAAAATTTGGTAGGATTGCTAAAACTAATGTTTTATTTAACCTTAACAGCCAACACTCATAAATATTAAGTTTCGAACCAGAGAGAAGGACCCGGGGCAGCCCCTAGTTTCATGCTAATTCCTTTTTATTTGTTCTTATGATCATCATCGATTAGCCTAATCACCTCATCACTAGGTTCCTATGTACGTGTAACGTCCCGTATAACCCAACAGTCACGTGAATGTGAACGTATTTTCCGAAGCTAAGAAAGAAACATCAATAAAAGTACTACAAAAGAATGCTACCATACAAAGCTTTTTCTAAGAAACTGTAATTCACTTGTCATCCATCAATTTAACAAACAAAACACTAGTTTTTAACATTAATGAGTATTTTCGAGCCATATACATTACTATAGTGAAGCTAGCTGACAGAACCACAGCTACTGTAAACATAATGTTTACACTTGTAATGTGCACAATGAATGACGCACTCCTTATGAATGGGTTGTATGAAGTGTGTCCATGTATGAGTTGTATGAAGTGTGGCCAGCCGGTCAGTGCCACCACAGCACCATGACAAAACATAGACAGGTCTATCAGGTCTTGAAAGGCATAGGAAATGAATAACATGAGTTCCTATTATTTTATGTTTGAAGATAATATTGTTTGGTTTTTTTAAATCCCCTTATAGCACTAACCTAAGGTAGGTTAGTGCAATAAGGGGATTAAAAAAAATCATCATCAGATTCCCATAGTTCTGGATTGTTCATTATTAATGTTTCTATGGAGAACGAAGCAGTTGCATTATCATACAATCGCACCATCACCACTGGAAAGCATTTTATCACAGATTATTTTATGTCTCCCTACGAGAGCACTAGTAAAGAGAGAAAATAATAGTATAGAAGAGTGAGCGAAGAGAGACTGCAACGGTATTTGAACAAATGTTTGTGTACTGTAATCTTAGGCGTCGATGGCTAATCTCCGCTGAAATTGACCGTCATGATCAAAATTCTCGGTCAAATAATTAGTAAGTCCTTGTTACCTAACCGTATGACATCAGACACAATACGATCGGATTTTACCTCAGGCCTAGTACATATTGCATGTTATTGTTTTGCCGGAGGACCGGCCAGTATATACCGTACACAAACAAGTCGTGAGCAGGAAGCGACAATACATGTCAAATACACGACTCAGCTGGCCTAGTACCATTATCACAATCAGTTCTGTTGTTGACGAAACCTTAAGGAAAATGTGTAGTAGATAATTAAAGAGGATTTATAATAGCACGTGAGAGAGAAACCTTTCCAAAAATAACAATACGTTTCAGTGTTGTTATTTTTGGAAAGGTTTCTCTTATCAAAAGATGCTCCTGCTTCTACATACTACATTAGATTTGTAGAAATTATTGTATTATACGTAGTAATTTGTATGATTGTTGTCACCATCATCATCATCACCAATAGTATCCTTTAAGTAATTTATTTGAATCATTTTGATGTTTACAATTTCAACCGGGGATATGATCTAAGAACGCCTGTACAAAGGCTCTTGCAAGACATCTACTAAAAATATTGTAGTTGTAGTTGTAAGTAGTGAAATATTTGGTTACTCCAACCTGCGTCAGACACCTAAATCAATACTCCTCTTACGCATGGTGTTTACAATTCTTTTTTTAACTATCCTTTTGTATGAATGTTGAATGAAACTTCTTTAAAAAAGCATCACCTTTGTACCTACTTTTTATTCATATTCTTACCTGTTTGTATATGTGTGTACATTAAAAACACTTTGCTTTAAGTACAACTTCATCCATTTCTCCTTTACCAGATGTCAAGTCCCTGAGTGCGAGTCCTCCGACTCCCGCTTCAACGCGTCCTGGATGTCTTATGCGCTCACCAACGAGACCAGCACGTGCCAGCGGATGACGCCCTACGAGGAGGTGCAGAACGGCTCCCTGTTGAGCCGCGAGTTCACCTACACCTGCGCCCCCGACAACTTCGCCTGGAACAAGACCATGCCCTGTGAAAAGGTCGTCTATGAGGACTATAACAGTATTGTGGCTGAAGTGAGTATATTTCCTTTTTCTTCGAGATAATGTTTTCATTACAAGCAAGAGTCTTCCACTATAAAACACCGTCATTTAATGGGCAAATATTGCGATCATTGGTTATTATACGCATTAGTGCCAATCAGATGCTACTCCCTATGTCGCTGAGAAAACAAGGGAGGACTACTACATTTCCACAGTAGGTTCCCTTGCAATGTTTTGTCATCGTAATTCATTTCCTTAGAAAGCATTTAACTGATATGATTTTCAAAAAATGCCAAGCTATTAGCCAACCATTTGTCATCTCATTGTGAGTTATCAAAATATTGGTTCAATAGACGTTGGTACCAATTTTTTCATTGTCATCACAACACTTTACTCTAAAAAAATTAGTTCTATAACCTAGCCAGTGCTGCAGTGTGATCGTCCTAATGATGGTCATTGTCGCTCGGTGCAAGTTCAGGGCCGCTTCACGCACGGGGGCGCGCGGCTGCCGACTGAACACAAGTAAACACCACACATTATAGTGTTTAGCGGTCATGTGTTTGTTCTGATGACTCTATGCCGACGTACATGTAGCTACATATGTGCTACGTGTAGGGCATGCTTACTGACAACTCTACCTTACTTAAAAACTCGTCGAGTTATTGTCGTCTATCTGTTTAATATTTGTCTCAAAAGTTTGCAGCTGCATACAGAATACTGTACGGTACTTCTGGGAAATTACACATTTTTAAGATAGCAAACGTCACTTGAATAAACAGGCTCACTGACATTTTACGGAACGTCGTTTTGTACAACGCACTTAATATAGCAAAAAGTTTAGCATTTCATCAAACCTGTCACGGTTGTCAAAATATATTCTTGAACATGCCAGTTCAAGTATATATTTTTACTAAAGAACAGCCCATCATAACATATTAATTTTGCTGTCTTCGTAACATGACAACCATTCATTTTGAGAACTCACGTTTTCAATTGCATGCTAGTCTGCGTCAAATGACACCGTTGAAAACATAATAGCGATAATAATCATAATATATACACCGGTGACGATCAGTGTTTAGGGTCTTAGGGTATCTGGGTATCACGTGCAGCACAAGTGCAACTATCATGACTCTGGATTGTCAATATTCTATGTACTCGTCCCTACATGGCTAATTTTGTAAGTCATGCATAATAGCATCGTTTCTTTCCAGTTTGACTTAGGCTGTCAGCCATGGAAGAGGACGCTGATTGGTACTGTTCACAACCTGGGGCTTGTGTTCTCCTTCGTCATCTCTGGACTTATTTCAGACAAGTAAGTACAGCATCGCATCGACATACGATAAAAGATAACGTCTTAGATAGATTTCGTAAATGTCTTTTCTGAGGTCATCGTGTCACAATTAATTAATCATCGTGTCACATTCAATACTGCGGCTCTATACCTCCTTAACACTAACATATATTTATTCATCTTACTTCATCACTACAATATTATTTTTACTTTTCACTATTGTGAAAATGTCTCTGCGACTTTTCTTCTTCTTTTGTTTATCAATAAAAAATATAAGCCGTGTTTGAAGGATTTTACATGAAACATTTTTTTGTACCCTCAGATATGGTCGCAAGGTGATCATCGTTGGCACGCCACTGGTGGTGGGCGTGGCCGGCCTCATCAAGTCCTTCTCCGTCAACTACTGGATGCTGCTGGTCTTCGAGTTCCTCGAGACCGCCCTCGGATACGGCAACGCTTCCATGGTACTTTGTAAGTATTACTAAAAACTGTTTTTTAACTTAATTCTAAAACTTTAGTTATATATATATTCGTAAACTGTAACTTGTGACACTTTCTTGTATTAATTGTAATTATTGCAATGAATTGCATTCATTTGACTTATTTATTCTCTATTTAAACTTTCCTCCTGTCCTTCACCTTGACCCATTTTATACGTCAATGTAAAATCTATTATGTTTAGGCTGATGATACTTATCGTCATGGAAGTAACAGGTTGTGCAAATGTGTTCCTATTATAATGACGGCACATTTTTGTTATGATTAGGGTAAACCGCAAAAAAAAAAAAATACCATATCCAAAACTTTTCTAATACGCTTTTAACTTTTCCATCATATTAATTGTCTTGTTCTTCCTATAAAAGACTTTCCCTCAAGGCGTAACAATTGAAATAGGCTTTAGTCATAAAATGTAGACACTACAAAGCTCAGCAAATAAAAGAAAGTCCCTCTAAACAATACTTTGTAAATAATATTTGTCACATGTAACTGACGTGCACTGTATCCTTATAAACAATGATCTTCCGCCGTTCAGTCTCCTCATTCATTATGGTCAACTCAATCATCTGACACAGTTATTATTCGCACATTGTCGGCACGTGCCACTTGCATCCAGTGTGCATTGTCATTACGGTTGCTTACTTCAGTAAATTGAAGAGTGTGTTTTATAGAAGCAATTGTAGATGTAGATGATAATGCAATATTTAGATTTGCACCGTCTTCAGTAATGACTTGTGAATTGTCGTTGCTCAGAGATTCTGTTCATCATCCACAGGCTCCAGTCACTTTATTAAGTTATTCTATAGTAAACTGTCTTCTAACTAAATCTTCCACCATTCTAGCTCTAGAATCAGTGAGTCAAAAGCAGCGAGTGATGTTCTCCTGCATGGCTGATATCCTCGCGAGCATAGGCAGTGCATTCTTCGGCCTCATAGCTTGGAAGGTGCCCTACTGGCGACACATGATGTGGGCCATCTATGCACCTCTTCTCATCGTCGTCTTCTACATCTTCCTGATAGACGAAGGAGTGAGATGGCTTCTTGCTCACAACAAAAACCATGAAGCTGTCAGAGTGTTGAACAAAGTGGCAAAGATCAACAACATCCAGCTGTCGAAGAAGGCACAGCAAATGCTGACAAAAATGGCTGGTGATAGCAAGTCTCAAGAGGTAAGTCTTTGTTACAACCTCTGGCTAGTTTAGGTTTGAAAGAGATAATCTTAACAATCATTATATGCGTTTACCCGTCGTCGAACTTCTACTTAGCCATAAGGGGGATAAGGCACAACCATTTTATTCAGTCTTTTTTTTAATTTATGCATTAGAGCATACATCGAGTCATAATCCTGGCTTACTGATCAACTAACAATGAACATTCTTATCAACACTAGACATATAGGTACACAAACTTTAAAGTGACACAGTATCCCTTATGTCAATTAGTAACACACAAATGATAATGCTAATTGTGTGTAAATAAGCAATAAATAGGGTATTGTTAACTTCTGCAATCACAATGTAAAATGAAACGACAAGTTTCCGACGGAACAATTAGATTATCTTTGTAGCTTTGTATACTTTGTATTCTTGATCAATACATCAATAGCTCGACCGTTCTCTGAGGATTAAATAGCATCAATAGTTGCCATTTAGAGGTTCATTGAACTTACCCTTTGCAACATTCAACCGAAAAGTTTGCACTAAATGATGTTACCAATTGGATACTGACAACAATCTCAGATTTAATTTCCTACAAAGTTGTTTAGAAATAATTCGTTCAGGGTATTCAACTTTCCGAACAGTCGTAATTAAATATACTATATTCTCTCTATAGGCAGGAGAGAAGCCTCCAGTAGAGCGTCTCCACCTCCTCTCAGTTCTCCGTTCAAGAAAAATCCTGCTGCGCGTCCTCTTGATCGCGGCTTGCTTTATCTGCTGCACCTTCGTGTACAATGGCACTATCATCAACTCCACCAGCGTGTCCGGAAACAAATACCTGAACTTCTCTGCCCTACTCCTCGTGCAAGTCCCCACTAGGATCATCACGGCACTTACCCTCACGAGGTTCGGCAGGAAGGCCCCCATCTGTGTCGCGTATACTCTGTGTTGCGTGTTCTTCATTTCATCCGCTTTTATTCCTAAGTGTAAGTATGCTTTTTTTGTTGTTTTCATTTGTTTGTTCTTGTTTTTTGTTTATGATCATAGTTTTGACTTTCCATCAAATTGAGAGTCTACATAAAAAATATCCCTAATCCATTACACGCGCTGTTCATTATCTGAAAGACGTAGAAAATGAATATGTTCTTGATCGATATATTCGATACTGCTTTTAAATGCGTCGTATTTACTTAATACATCAATGACAATGACAAAGATCTGCATCGCTTTAAAAGGTCGCTTGTAATGAATCATGCTCTTAAAGGGCAACAGGCGTGACTTTAGAAAATATACGTTTGAACACGATTTGGAGAGCAATATCAGGAACAAGAGACATGTCTATGACTCGTATTTAAACTTGCATAGTATATGCTTGAACTTCTTGCTTAGGTACCTATTTTGATAACAGTGAGCCGGAAGCTGACATAGTTATTTTAACTATCAAGTGTCGAGCTAGGCAAAACGCTTGGCGTTCCAATAAAATAAGCTTTAATATATATCAATGATCACTTTTTCACTCTCGTCGTTTGGTTAACATCTTTGTCTTCCAAAATTTCACTCTTCATTGTCCCAAATTAATGAAATCGACTAAATTTTCCAGCGATTTGGTGGGCATCCGTTCTCTTCTACCTATTCGGTAAGATGTGCAGCAGCTATGGCGTGTTCTCTATGTACGTGGTGGCCATGGAGGTGTTCCCCACCAAGTCCAGGAACTCGCTCACCAATATCGCCAACACTGTCGGCCGGCTCGGTTCTGTGCTGGCCCCGCAGGCACCGTTACTGGTAAATACACTTAACATTATGACTCTTATTATAATTTGCGTACTATTATTCTAATTTGCCTACTATTCGTAGATCAACAAGTGAGTTATACTTGCCAGTATAGCACTCTTACGTTACTGTGATATATGGAAAAGTGTGGCTTGGTCGAATAGCTTCTTTCAAAGTCAAACTAGCATGGCAGTTCCGTTCTTAAACTTAATGTATGATTCAGCAACCAATGAATGATCATCATCAGACGGATTTGCCGGACTAATTTTTTATACCATTATTTATGTTTTCTTGTAGGAGAAATACATGGCCGGTCTACCAAGCGTAGTGTTCGGTCTGGTCGCTCTGGGCCCTGCAATGTTGGCACTGCTGCTACCTGATACCAGCCAATCAGCACTCCCTGATGACGTCATGGACGCTGAGAACTTGGACAAACCACACGAAGACGAACAGGCACAAAACGGCAATGTCGAAGTGCCGAGACTTTCTTTAAGTGTCACCGGAGAGAAATAAAGTCAGTGATGAGTGGAGGAGCTGTTGAATGCAGTGTGAGAAGGCCAAAGAATCAATAAACTAAAAGTGCAGTGATTAATTTTAAGGATGTTTTTGTGAATCTTGATCACTAGAAAGCAGGTGATGACGTAATGCTACCCTTGCCAGCTTCACTTGAAGTATACGGAATATTTGTAATAGTTAAGGATTCTTTCGTGATGTCCATTTTCCAGTTTTTTATAGGCATAGTGATAGTGACTGTTGCTCATGGTGACTTTGGTGTGATATTGCGTATACTAAATAGGTTATAGGCTTTTTTGTGATATTTGGTTATTGGGACAAGATGTTGTCGAAGTCGCATACAAGTCATTAGATGCTCGCAAACTTTGTACTTATTCGAGCCTGGTTTTTTTAAGCGTTTGCGAGTGTTATACTAACTATTACTTGATAGACTTGATTTTATATAAAGTTAAAGTTGTTATTAAATAAAAGCAAGTCCTTGAATCACGACATACTTGAGACAGATTATATAATATTATTATTAGGTTAATAATTCATCATCACCATCATCATTCATACCATGTTATCATCGTGGTAGTTCCGGACAAGGCACTTGCATTCATTTTCTAACACCTTCTATTGGGTCAGTATGATAATTTAAATACAAATCGTAACGTAATTACTAGATAACTAGTATTATTTATACATAGTGTTTTAATAGTGATTGTTCTAATATAAGCTCTCCTGGACTCCACGCGAGTATAAGATCTTTACGAAGTCTGTGTGTCTGAAACATATTCAGCTACTTTATAACAAGCACACTTCAAATCTATCAATATTTCTTAAACCGGATATATCTTACTAACCCATGAATTGTGACTTACAAATCTATTGCATATGAGAGTTAGTCCGTAAGTGACGAAATAAACTGTTTTTAGGGTTCCGTAGTCAAGAAACCCGTATAGTTTTGCCATGTCGTCTGAAGGTCCCTTCGCGGTTTAGCTCAGAGACGCTTAACGCTATAAATTTTTGTAATTGGTATGAGTATACATATTAAACAAAGCGGTAAAATAAAATCACTTTTTTTATCGTCTATCCCATGGTGTGGGGTGTCGTTGGATAGGTAGGTATTTTGAAAATATTGTGGGTGTGCGAAAACCATTATTCCATCCAAGGTCACGTTTGCAAAATATTAAGCTTTAAAGTGCTAATTTTTGTTAGACTCAACAACCGTTTAGCTGCCAGCTAAACGGTTGTTTTTGAACACGAGAAAAAATTAGGTTATGTTAGTAGTATCTATTACGAATTTAGAAGAAAAACTATCACCGCTACCTAGGTTTTACGAGTTAATGAGTAATAGTCGACCAACTCATAAAATGGAACTGGGTAAGTAAATAGTTCCATAGAAAATGACTTAAAACCAAGTGCATTTGTAACTTTGTAATCTAATAATAGTTAAGTATATTTTACTATTTTTCTGGCATAACTACGGAACCCTACACTGTGCGTGGTCTGACACGCACTTAGCCGGTTTATTTTATCAATAGCCCTCATACCACGAAAGAGAATATTGCACTCATCTCACACAAAATGCATTTATTGAACCTAACCTACCTATTAGAAGTAAATTTAAATGGTTTAGGTAAAACAGTGACAGCTGCGTAAACAGTGCATATTTATGATAAGGATCTTAGTTAAGACTCAAGATTATGGTCTAGACGAGTAAAGACGTAAGTGTCTAGACGCCAAAGAACATGCGTTAATATCATTTCTGTCCGATATTTATTATTAATTTGAGGTTTTATCTTATCCGATCCAATGTTGTTGTGTCTGTCCACATTATTTAGGGATACCTACCTATATTGATATTAGGTCGGTTCTAAATCTGTTGTCAACATCGCTTAGGTACCTACTTGAAATGACTTCATCATCATTAATAAGTTATTTCAAGTGAGCAATTTTGAATCCTTCAGTTAGGGTTCATATTATAAAGCAGTTTCATTCTCTCATTTGATACTCAATACATTCTCTTAATAAATATTACACTTTTATTTCTACAAACCATCTCATCATCATCATCATCATTCTAATTTCTATTTTGAAGAATTCCCTTTTGAAAATATACCCTTGCGTTTTAGTTTGGTATTTTCAAACTACTCATAATTATTTTTTCCACAATACTTTGTTTTGGTTCATCGGCCCATTCATACATATGTGGTATAACCTCTGCCATTATGAACCTTTCAGCAATAAAACGTTAAAGGATGTCAGGCCTTCCCCAAAGATTGCCACAGCGACTTGCCCTGTGCTGCCCCGATCATGTTCATCATCATGCTAACCAGGCACTGTTCATCTGTCCATCAACTCTTATAACATTTTACCAATGATGTAATCTCATTTTCCAGCGATTTCTATAAAACTACAAAAATAAGTATTTCTAATGTTAGACAATATGTCGCCGATATTACGTAACCTGAATATGTTTCAATAATATAAATTCGTGCGTTGATGAGCATAATGAGTAACTTATTATTATGTATTTATTTGCTTTTCTGTCTCCGCCTGACATGATATAGGAAAGTACAGAAAACTCACTGTTTCCTACCAATTTGTAATTTTTTTGGTTCTCACAAAGACAGCCTCCACATTTTGGCAATGATCCATTGTTTGACATTTTACTACATTTTAATTAAGAATATTTTTTGTAAATACCGTGATCGGAACTCTTTAGTGATGATACATTTTTCATCACTAACGGCCGGTTTCAATAACGTACCTTTAAGCAAATGCCAAATTAGCTGCCAACAGTACCTAGCTGAAGGCAAACATAACGTTTCAGCTACTGTTCGTTGGTGAAACGTCATGGTCATGGTTGTAAGGAGTTATTGGAGTTGTCAACGTTCTCGATCTCGTTAGCGTTTTTTTCAATTAGTTTGAAACAAAACCCTGTTTTTCGAAACAATCAGACATAAAATTATAATTCACGTTAAAGTGATCGAGTACGTAAAAACACGGCTAAGTGCGAGTCGGACTCGCGTGCAAAGGGTTTCGAACGAATAATATTGTTTTAACACGTTACTTTCAAATGATAGACTTCTTACAGGTTTATATGTATTTTTTTCAAAATTTTCGAATGGTCAATTTTCTTTTATAACTTCGGAATGGAATATTTTAGAATAAAAAAAATGTTTTTGGAAGTCTTACGATGAGCGCTTAAAAACCAAATGTTCGGGTTTTTTAAATTTTCCCCTCAAATGTGGCCTCACTTAGGTAGGTAGGTATACTTTATTTTCGTTACGTCCGTGTTTGGGTCACAGACGATTATTTGTGTACTAGATTTCAGAATCGGCCAAGTAGATTCGGAGAAAATCGGCTGTGACAGACGGACAGACAGACTGACAACTAAGTGATCCTATGGGTAAAGGGTTCCGTTTTTATATACAGAAGTTTAAAACCCTAAAAAACTTGAACTAAGCCCTCTGTACGTTTTTATCCGTGCACCTGCGCGTGCGCATTAAGTTCATCAGTGATACGTTACCGCCGATTCGTGGCGCGATTATGATAATTTGTGAATCTCGTATGGAGAAGTATTGTCTAGCTACCTAGTAAATTTATAAGTGTTCATAATAATTTATATAAAAAATTGTGTTGTTTCATTTTTTTATCAATTAATATGGAGCGCATTTTCATAACCTACTTTCGACGTTAACTGCCCGTTGGTAAACGGCTGAGCGGGGGTCATAAGTTCAATTCCCAGGTCGGAAAAGTGATAGATAATGCGTTTTTCCATTACGAATTTCTCAGCAGCAGCTCAAAGTTTGGTAGTTGGTGGTATCCTCGGAAAGCACATTAAGCCTGACCTATCCCGATCGAGTCAGATTGCCATCCCATGCCATGTTGCAGATTTTTTCGAAAGAGTTACCGCGGCCCTGGGACGCAAAAGAGGAACACGGATGAGTTTTAGTCAGTAAGAGTGTGACACTCCATACCGCTCCGCTCAGAACGGATGGTCACATCCTAAAAAAATGCCACAAGATCCTAAAAGAAATGACTACGTCAGTAAAATCTTATAATTACCTTCTTCGCTATTTGACTTATTGTCGTTGACATTGGTCACCTTGGACAAAAATCATTCTGATGGATTATTTATTAGTCTGTGAACTGAATATCAACAGCCTGTAGTATCGTAAAGAGGTACCTACTCCAAAATGTTGTCTTGCTTCTATAGAGACTTGGATATTGTGAAGAGGATATCCTTGGCTCCAGGTGTCTGGCAGACAAGGTAGCATTTGGAAGCGTCTGGCGAAAACTAAAAGAATTTGAAATAGGAATGTGAAAATATGTTTTGTTTTTATCTGTGACATCGGTACCAACGTTCTTTGAAGGCATACGCCTAATATATCTCAAGTTCAAATCTAAAATATAGTTTCATTTTTATAATAATATCAATAAGTAACACTAGCGGGAGTCGCTGTGTTACACAATATCCATATAAAACAAATCTCTGCTAAGCAAAGAGCTAGTCTTAGCCATTAAGGTAAGGTATCATCACGTTTCTAGGGTTCCGTACCTCTGAAGGAAGAAAAAGCCCATGTTGGATGACTTCGTTGTCTTCCTGTCAGTCTGCTACAAATCTTTTACTCAGGTATCAGGTGGGTGTTTTATCTACGGTCCCTTGGAGTTCTAAAAATATCAAGTTTTTTTTGTCTACGTAATAAAAAAAAGTCAATTTATGCTGCACTCGCAATTGAAAATCAAAACCTATTGGGGATTTGAATAATGAAATTTGGCAAAAAGCGGTCCTTTGCATTTACAAACTATATTAATTGTAGTTTTATGAATTGACCGTGATGTGTCGATGTATAGAACAATTTTCGACTGCAAAGGTAAGTTTGTCATTCAATCCGACATTCACGCGAGCAAAGCTACTCGCAGACTATGCTATTAGTTTATAAACTCGGAAAAAAATGAGACTCGTTTTCCGTAATAGTTGAACTATCAACATACGACTATATATAGAACCTGCGCGAGTCATGCACTCATCCGGTTTCTATTTTATTTACCAGAGTAACATGGTAACTATTCTCAGCACCTTCAGCTTGATCCTCACGTCCCGACTCACGACAACATAACGAACATTAGTTTCACTGTGTCAGTGATATTAAGTTCCATATAAGATGACAATTCACTTTGTATTGCTCCAGACACAATATATAATATTCTAAGATCAACTAGTTATTTGCACAAATGAGATAATCGTTATCACAACAGTAACTAGCACTCAGGCGGGCACTAAACAGCATTAAATAATAAGAACGAAATATAATTATTCAAAGTCTTTTATTATCAACTTATAAACAAACGACAGCAGAGCCAAGTCCGCTCTTTTATAATAAATTATAAACTATACATAAATGAGTACATTGTACATTAGTAAGAGAGCAACATTATAATATTACAAGTAAGACATATTTATAGTTGCAAATCGTAACATTGTCGTCTTCTTGCAATCTCTACAATGACAATTCCATAAAAGAACTAAACTTACTGGCTATAACAACTTTTTTTGAGCCTGTCCCTAAATTTTGTTGCTTAGATAAATAAATACCCTAATTATGGACATTTTAATTTCAACTAATGTAAACCTTTTTTTAGGTGGTTCTATCCATGCACTGCTTTCGTACATTTTGGTTACAGTTTTTTATTTTTACCACTTAAGACATCGGTATTTGGACTCCGTTTACATCTCTTTTATCAATAGCTAAGAATGACAATCTTTGCAAATTCATAAGCAATCTGAATATATAAGGCAACAACATAGTGCAGTATTCCCTAACATCTACTATTTACAATGAGTATATAATCAATTTCTTTGTACTTTCGACTCTGGTCTGCCGAGAGCTTCTGCTTCCGCGAGGGTGTCAGGCATCTTTGTACCGAGGGTCTCAGGCTGCGTGAGCACCAGGATCCCGGAGAGGATGCCCATGGCGCCGAACATAAGTGACGGTATACCGGGCCAATATTCCATCTGTTGAAGAGATACGGTTATCGTTGCTGCTAATAATACTTCAGTACTTAAATTCGTGCTAATTTATTTTTTAACAATGTTTTTTTATTACTTTATTCTGATTATGCTTGATCATCACTTTTTACAGAAATGCGAGGGGAAAGAGGTCGTCGTTTCTGTTTTCTGTGATCTTTTCAAAGCATTTGATAGCATGGACTATTTGAAACTTATTTGGAAATCAAGGGTAAAGAGTGGAGAAACATTTAAAAGATCATTTAGTTCAAAACTGTGATATGGAATCCCTAAAACACAGCAAAAACGAAGCATAAGATAGTTAGTGTTTATGTAAAAGTGGGAGTATCGCAAGGTTTAACTCCAGGCCCGTTTCTGTGTTTCTAAGCTAACAACAGAATTTACCAAGTCTAAATCCAAAACACAAAAACCGTAAAAACTGTGATCGATAAGGATAAAATTTTACTGCTGGATCAGTTGCCAGTGAAATAAACAAGTAAACTTACCAGTACAGGCGTGAGTGGCGCAGTGATGGAGCCGATACGGCCGACCATGGATGAGAAAGCGAGCAGGCGGTGGCGGTACTGCGTCGGGTACAGCTCTGACGTAAACAGGTACAGTGACGTGAACACCACCGAAATACCGAACTTGCCGAACAGGTAGACGATCAGACGCAGCGTTGACAGATCTGTAACAAATCATCACAACATTTTTTGTCAAAACCAATGGCCTTGTAATAGATAGTGCCCCCTGTGGACCTCGACCGTGATTCAAATGACCATATCAGACTGATTATATCGATACGTATTCGTCACAATTATTTTTCAGCACGATATCATAATTAGGTGTTTTATCGCGGGTATTCACAAATTCGATTAATATTTCAATTCGATCGATACAGCTTTCTTTTCAATGGCAAATTAGTTATTTGGCAGCGAATGATCAACAGAAATCAGTTTAATTTATTGATTGGAAACGTAATGCTATGCAATTTATTCTTCTTCAACTTGTTACTAGGTGTTAATACTATAATACTAACATGAAAACGTATCTTCTTCGACATTCCTTAAATTAATACCTACATTGTGTATCGCAGTTAAAAAGGTATATGCATATGCACAACGCCATTCAATAGATTAAGCTATCTTTATTCACAAATGCACACGTGAGCAAGGAATTATAATATTTCGGTACCTACAATCTAAAAATTTAAAGATTAGCAATTCAAATAATCGTGAAAGATAAAATTCTAGTAATATCAATCAACACAGATTATGATCATAGACGCATGATTATAATAAATTTTTGACGCATTTACCTGTTTCACGAGATTAATATGTGCGATAGTGTTAATTGTTTTGTAAACATTATTACCATTGTAAATTAGATATTTTAATGTTTAAATAGGTGTCATATTATTTTGCTAAGTTAATTTCAGCTTGAGGGAAGTTCCTAAATTTATGTTTATTTATTTCAATCCAAGAACTAACACTTAATAAATAAGGATGAACACTTCTTGTTTATGATTAATTCAAAGATAATCCAAGATAACCACAACCAGGCGTTACTGATGTTAGAAATAATAATAAGTTACGGTAAATTCCTCCATGTTTAGCCAATAAAGGCAACATGATAAACAAGTATAGGAATAGGCAATCAGACTAGACTTACCATCAGGAATGAAAGCGAAGGCGATGTTGCAGGCAGCACTGAACAGATACCCTCCTGAAAGGGTAGGTTTCCTGCCTATCCTATCGAGGATGAGGACAGCAGTGTAGAAGCCGGGGATCTCGATGGCGCAGGTCAGAATGTAGTTCAAGTGCATAGTGTCAGATAGACTGGTGGCGTTGATGGATAGCCCGTAGTACACGAAGGTGGTGGTGATCCACCAGATGGGAGTAGTGCAGACGCGCCGCAGCAACACGCGGGAGCGGAAGATGGCAGTGAAGAGGTTGGGCACATCGGCGTCGTCCACCACCTATAAATTAATAAAATAATGTTGTTAATGACTCGTTCATTGAAAATAAACTTATTACTAAAAGTATCTAAGAACTCATAGGTCTGTCTTTCGATACTGACTTTAACCGGCTCCGGTGGGTTACATAGCGCTTCCATTGACTTCTCACTGATTGTCGTCCTGTTGCGCTTGGCCACTCGCTGCAGCACTGTCTTTGCCCTGTCGTACTTCTTCTGTGACAGTAGCCACCTCACGCTCTCCGACAGGATCCAGTAGTAGGCGATGATGAGGAAGCATGGGATGTGAATCGCTAAGATCATGTATCTCCAGGGTTCGATGAGCCAGGCCACTCCACCGAGGATGACCTGACCGACGGCGAACATGGAGGAGCATGTGGCGCTGGTCAACACACGGTACTTCGGGCCCACGAACTCAGTAGCTGGAATAAATACATACAACATTGTGACCTCGATATTATAATCCAGACACGTCACTGTTCACTATACAAATAAACATGTAGGTTCTCGATTTACAAATATAAAACTTATTTTGACTACTATGAACAAAAGCAAAAACAACATTTTTGAAATATTTATGTATATGCTTTTGATAAAATTATTATTTTTTTTATTAAATTCTCACCAAAGATATAAGAAGAACTGAAAGTTCCAGCACCAAACGTAGTCTGCAGCAGCTGCAGAGTCAAGTACATGGGGTAGTTGACTGAGAAGGCTCTGATTATACCGAAGATGGCCAGGTTGGTGACACTGATGACGAGGGCAATACGTCTCCCAAATGTGTCAGAGACGTAACCGGCGATGGGCAGTACCAGCAATGTTCCCACGCTGCTAAGAGTACCAGCTAACGCACGAAGCCAATCTTGACAACCCAGGTCGAACTGTAAATGAAATGTGTTTTAGATTTGACGTTGAAATACAGAAGATATGTAGTGATCAAATATGTGATACTCACATCAAAGACGACAGAGTTTTCCCTCGCGTAAACGAACCCATCGCATTCCTGTTCCCTGTTATTATTGAAGATATCAGCGGGGCAGTAGTCCAGGGAGCCGCTTCCTTGTGCATACTCGTACCGGGAACAGGACACGAATCCGTTGGCGTTGTCCGCAGCTGGGATCGCATTGGTTATCCACTCGGGGCTGAAAACCTCGCTCTTGCCGGTTTCTCCACATTCGGGGATTTGACATCTATGGAGGGACGAATTAATGATGAATGAAATTATGTTCAATTAACGCTAATTCAGTGTTAAAAATTGTAACAAGAAAAATAATGACCATGGGTAACAACTGTACGAAAATGTTCCAGGAATTGCACACAACATGTATGGTGTTTCAAAATACTGCGTTGAATAGTTTTAAATAGTTCCCTAACAGCTCGTTCACACAGCAGTGGTCCACAGGACCCTTTTAGATAAAAACGCTACTATAAATAGTATTTTTATGTAAACGAGCTATAATAACAGGTAAATGCGGTGTCATCAAAATAAACAACAGATTGTGTGAAAAGACATATTACTGAGACAACTTTCTGTAACTGATAAATACGCACCTGTGCGGGATGGCGGCGGCAGAGAAGATATACTCGCTCATGAAGGCCGACATGATGATGGGCACGGAGACCAGCAGCAGGTTCAACATCTGGTAGCGGCCGAACTGGCCCAGCTCGTTGACCAGCACATCGTCCAGGTCCAGCGGCCTCTCGATCACGCTACCCTTGCGGTCTCCCGGACCCTCGGCCTTACTGTCCCTCCGCTCATCCGCCATGACTAACCAACTACTATTTTAATATTCCCACTTCTGACTTCTGTCTCTTCAATTAGAGCACGCGGCGACTCTAGCCATGTGCCCCGAAGAAGTGAACCGCAGCACACCGCACTGAAACAAGAGGAAGTGTTATCAGATAAATGTTGAGGATTATAATAATATTTTAATTTAGCGATAAGCTGTTTAGATTTTAGCGATAGTGCTTTGTTTATCGTGGATAGACGCGACCCTCGCGTATACGAGGGCATTGTGGAGGCGACGCGCGACACTGCCTAGGATCGGCGCAGACTTCAAGAGAGGTGTAGAACGACAAGTCTGCCATGAGTGGCAACTATGCCTTTGCAAAAAATTCAGTTATGAAGATGCTCCAATCCCTGACAAGCATTTGCCGTTTTTTTGTTGTTTTAGAAACCGTAAGTTTAACTCACATTGCTATTTTTTCAACTTGACGAGAAGGCCGCTGCCTGGAGCGTCTTACACATAATTTTAATTTTAGTGTAACTTAAATATCACACATAATTTATATTGTATAGCTAACTACATATAAGCTGCTATAAGCTACGAGTATTTTGTTTATGTGAACTTCTTAAGGTTTAATATTAACATATTTTGATGTGTACCTACTTATGTTGGTTTTAATCAGGGCTTCCCGTTTATTTGTACAGTCGGTCGATTCTGTAAACATGTTGAAGTGTAGGCCTGGGTGACGTGATCATGAGGTGAGCTGTCAATCCATGTAATCAAGATGGAATGACAGCTCACTTCGTGATCACGTGACATCTTGATTGTATGGATTGACAGCTCACCTCGTGATCTCTTCACCCAAGCCTTCACTTCGGCTTGTTTACAGAATCGACCGGCTGTAGCTCATAAGAAAGATTATAATGGTTCATTTAAAACACTTAATATTGAACACAAAACAAAATAAATACTGCTATTCACAAATATAACATAATTCACGAAGCAAACACACAAAATGTTGCTAATGCTTTGTTAATGATTTAATGGCCATAAAAATACTTTGTTAATGTGTAAGAGAATTATTATTCATTGAAATGATAATAACACACGTTTATCATATTTCATTGTGTCCATATTAAGGTATCTACTGAATGTTGGCACGTGAACTTGATAGCCGAAAGGCGACGTCTGTAGGGTAGGTGCCTACTCAATTGTATTCAGTAATATCGCACGTGATGCTGCCGAAACGTCTGACAGTAAACTGTATGCATGTTAGTACCGTAGTATCAGTATGTCGGTGATGACGATGACCTACATTCATATGTCTTGGAAGTTAAAATAAAGGAACAAGAAAAGCCCCCATGGAGTTCCACAAGTCGTCAGCAGTCAATGCAATTTTAAGACGCATCGGCCTTAAGTGGAGTTTCTGGGGTTTATTTTTTTTCCTTTACTTATTATTTTTAAGTCTATTGTATACAATTATTTTTACAGGTTGAACCCAAGGTAGTAAAAGTAGTAAAGGTGTTGTTTATTTCGTGTTGTTTTCTTCCAGCTGACCTACGGGAGGAGAGTTGACTGAGGGATGGTAGGATGTGTGTGTGTTATCTGATATGCAGCAAAATATCTAGTCTATCTGGCTATTATCTTTAAAGTTCCTGGGTTATTAACTGTGTCGGTCAAGTTAAATGTGCCAGATGAAATTGTTGTCTTTTCTCTGTGTATAAATAGTGTTGATAAAAAAAAGGTGCCTCGCATTCGCCTCGCACGTGTTTCGATGTATCTTTATTATTATAAAGCGTGTCTAAGATAAACTTGGGGTAGGTACAATTAATGTCATCATGATAAGCAAGTATGTGGAGGCCTGGGTTTGAGGCAAACAATTCTCAACAGTTGTAAAGTACTAAGGGTTACAGGCACAAATGGCAGAGATGATCGAGAGGCAGTGCTTAACTCTGATTATCTTTATGGTTTGGTGCATTAAGTCCGGCTATGTACCACGACTGCACATGCATAAATATGCATTAATTAAACAATATGTAATAGGTACGGCGGCGGCGTGGCGATATCTACATATAACGCAGTCAACGATCTTAATCAACCGTTTCATTAAAAGCCTCGCCTGTTCATTTAAATGCGCCGTTTAATCAGCAACCTATGTGACATCTTTGTTTAAATATCGTTTAATAACTTGCCCATGTCATTTATGTCGCTGATAAATCGGCGCAGTGAACCTTTTGAACGCCAGAGTTCAAAAGTTACCTATATATTTCAACAAAGATGTCACCCGAGAAATCGGCGCTGTTAAATGAAAAGGCTAGGCTTTTAATTAAACGACTGATTAAGCTAGTTGGCTGCGACATTTATACCACCACATACGAACTAAGAATTAGACGAGACGTCACATCAATCCCGCGCCGCACAAGTATGTTACCCACGCGATTAACAAACAAAACTATCGAGCAGTAGCACAGCAGACACAAAACCCCGCCTGCTCCGAGAATGATCCCTATTCAATGATGACGAGCTTTACACCTTCAATCCGTCTGCCAGGAGTGTGCAGGAGTGGCGGTTGAACATTGGCTAATCACCGCCTGAACCGTCTCTCATAGCAGTTATTCTCCAGAATACGTCAACTGGATTTTTTTATCGGTAACATATTCACTGTGAAACTTTTGATAATGATTTACTTTATTTGATTTTTGCTTACTTAAAAAATAATAGGAAGGCATGTCATAGTCCTGGCTTTGTTTATTTGTTTTTCGAAAGAAGGAGAATAGTGCATCTAAATATTTTTTTTATTTAAAATGGGTTTGCTCTTGACTATATTCTAGGTCATAGATGACAGAGACAAAGTCGACGATGGAGCGAGCTTACCCAGAAGAAGCCTGTTCACTCTAATTTTGAAGAGATAAATATTTGTCAATAAAATGATCAACTTTATGGTCTTCGTGGAAAGTCAATAAAAATGTCAATTGGTCAAATCTTGAGATAGTGGTAATCATTTCCAGATAAAATAATATCAATTTGATGGTTTCGATACCTAAGTAGCCAGTAGGTTAGAAACAGCGATCGGTAGTGCGGACTCACCATTACGCACGTACACAGTTTTCGCACGAGCCAAATGAATTAGCGTATTTAAGATAATGATAGGGACTCTTTAATCTAAAGTGCAGTTTTTATTTTTCATGTCACTGGAAAAACTAAATATTCAATTTATTTATATCTAAAAGATTTAATTCTGGCTAAAAGCGTTGTTTTACGAATTCTCATTTAGCAGAAAATACATGAAATTAAAGTCATATGATAGATCTATATGGCGTAAAACCTGCCAAAATCTTCAGAATAGCGGCGGCATCCGAATGAGGAACATTGCAGCACTACTGAGTACCTATCGTTTATAATTACTAGGCTAGATATTTTCTCTTTTCTGTGTTCTTCATTTTCTACCCCTTACCTTAGGTGATAAATTAGAACGCAACCCATGATTTAGTTTTATTTGCACACATCGTGGCAATGTAGGTTCAGAAGATCTTTCCAATTTGTTAAATATTAATTTGTTATTCCATGTTCTTCTTTTAAACCACGCAACTTTCACTATGTAAACATAATAAATTGATTAATAGAAAGAAATGTACTTACCACTGGCTGTTATAGCCAGCGCCAGCAGCTGTCTGAATATTTTACTAAATATTTACCCTAAATGCGATCCATTAGCAACTTGTTGTGCCCACAATCTAGAAAACTAGATTCATAATATTTGACATTGCAAGGCAGGCTTCGATCAATGCAACTGGTTTGGCAAGCAGATGTCAAGAGCTATAAAACTATAATATAACATTAAGGTTGAAGGCTACAGCATAGTAGGTAGTAGCTTAAGTAAGTACCTGCAGTCTACATCCAATCTTGGCCTCTTATTTTTAAGTAACATGTAATAGACGGAGTTATTGCCACCAGCCAAGCACACATCTGGTCTCCAGGCTGCCACTTAGAACTCGCCGATGGAACACCTAACAACACTGCCTAAACCGACCAGAAAATCGAGTCCAAGTCCTCACGCTCACCAGGACCTGGCGCTTGCAACAATATGGTATTTGAATACTATGAAAAATCGATATAAATGAATACTTATTTTATAGATGGTATTAAAACAGCACGATTGATGTGAGAAAATAAATAATATTGATAGAAAAAAAAGTTACACGCTTTTGAAGATATTCTTCTATCCTTGTCACACAAAATGTCGTTTGCACTGGATGGCTTCAATTCAATATGGCGGGACTTTTGATGACTTTATGAGCAATTAGTGCCGTCAGATTTTAAAACGCTGACAACACCGCCATTTCTTGAGATTTTTAAGCATTTTTTTTTAACTTCGTCTTGTCTCCTGTCTTGGTTTTGAGAAATGTAATAAAAAAATCCAGTCAAATACCCTATTAGGCCAACGATACACAACACAACTACTGCAAATATAATATATATTATGACATGGTAAGTTCCGGAAATTATCTGAATTGTTGGTGAGCAAAACCAGTTTTGATTTTATATGTATTATACATTTTTGGTAGAGCTCCCATTCAACTGGTTTGGCTAGCAGAAGTCAAGGGGTCTGTAAAACTATTAGAGATTTGTCTTATCGTTATCACCCACTAATAGTCTTTAGTGTAAATATTGATAGCGCTTCATTGCGATACCAATACATGGGTAATTTGAAACAATCGCGATAGTGTGCGTGCGATCAATTAATTGAGAGATAATAATTATTTGAATATCAAGGCTGTGATATTGGGGCCGCAATGTTCCGAGCTGTGGGTAAACCAATCATTATGATGAGGAACTTAATGCAGACGTTGGTATCACAATTTGTGATAACGATCTGGGGCAGGAACGTGATGCTGATCGGAAAATGTTCGACTTTTTGGCCTACTGCAAAGCTACTCAGGATTAGTAAAAACTTTTCTGCCTCATCTCTATCTGCCCCATCTCTACTAAGGTACGACGCTGGGATTTTCGATGTTTCTGAAAGACGGCCCTGGAGTCTTAACGTCTTTTATCTATTGGAGGCCCTGGGCACACAAGGATAATGGGGTCAAAGTCACAGGGGTGTGACTTTGACCGAGCCATTCTTTTCTAAAGTTATTTAACCAAAAACTAGCTCTAAAAATATATGTTAAACTAGTGGGCCGCCCTGGCTTCGCCCGGATATGTTATGAAATGTTTTTTCAAAATTTTCTTTCATAAGAACCTTCTCCTGACAATAAAAAACACAACAAAAAAAAAGAATTAGCGAAATTGTTCCAGCCGTTCTCGAGTTTTGCGCTTAGCAACACATTTAGCGATTCATTTTTATTATATAGATAGATGACGAGAACTCTTCTAGTTTTGAGAAATAAGCAAAATCGTCAATCACTTGTTTAAAGTCTTTAAAAACATCACATTCGATGGACATAAGCGACAAACCGGTCAAAATTTCTAGAAGCATTGTACTTCATAATTAATTTTCAGGGTTTTTAGTCTACAAGGAACCCTTAGGTATAGTTTCGCCATGCCCGTAGGTCTGTCCGTCCACGGTTTAGCTCAGAAAGAAAGAAAGTTGGAATGGTACATATTAAAAACGCCGACAAAATGGTATTTTTTTTTTAGGGTAACTAATAATTCCATAGAAAATGACTTAAAACCAAGTGCATTTGTAACTTTGTACTCTAATAAAATAGTTAAGTACATTTTACTATTTTTCTGGCATGGTTTAGGAGATGGGTTACTACGGAACCCTACTTTGTTCGTGGTCTGACCCACACTTGGCCGGTTTTTATTATTATTTTCTATTAGAGAAGGAGCGTTCTCACTACAGTTAGTTTTCATCATGCTGAAAAGATTCTCAATGCAAGTTCTTCATTTGGTGCTTCAGTTGTGTTTCCTTTAGACCGACGATTATGAAAGATCGCCAACTAAATTAGCTGCACATGACAATCAAAACGGTGAAATAAACATATTCTTTCGTTTGATTTTCTTCAAATAAACGTATTTTCGAGCCTGCTTCGCTCGCTAGCAAGATGGTCGCTAGGGTTGACCAGGCGCATAAAAAAATAATTGTTGGACCATAATCATAATGATTTAATCTACGGCTGTATGTTAAGCTCTAATAATCACTTGACAGGTATGATTAAAGTGATAAATTAAGATAAGTATCGATATTTGTTCGATAACGTCCACATTTGAATGTTTACTGTCCTTGTAGGTGGCTTCTGCTCAACTTCATAAATACGTACTTTCCAATTGGAATGCGTCACAGATAATATAATAACTTACTGTAGTTATAAATCATTATTAGATATTGAACATGAACATTGTAAGACGCAGTAGGTATATTTGTTTTACTGAAAACAATAACAATTTGTTTCCGGTTTAAAAAATGTTACTATTTAAATATCAGCTACAGCCCGACTGCCCGCTGCGGGGCATAGAATTCTCTTTTCTTGTGCCACCTTCATGCACTATACCAACTGAATACTGAGTACCAACCTTGCTTTTATCTTAGTAACATTTATAAGCAAATACTAAACTGTAATCAGTTTAAGGTAGGCATAAACGTAACATGTAGTTGTAGGTAAAAAACGTAACATGTAGTTGTAGGTAAAAAAAACTTCAGCAGATGTTGGTCGATTACATTTATTTAACAGTTTGTGCTTTTCAGGAGTTCAAGGCACCACAGTGTGCGCCAAGACGCGCCAATCTGACTATAAATACTAAATATTCCTAGTTGACAACATCACTTTGTACTTACACGTTGGTGCTTTGTCCCTAATATAACTTAAAAGTATTACTAGTACCGATACTGTCCGCTGAGGAATTTAACAAAATTAAGGCATGTTTCGGTGTCCATTATACAAATCCTATCATCCAGATATTTATTCAAAATGTATCCTATCGAGAAACTGATGATATTGGAAAGAAACTTGCCATTTGTAGTTACATATTATAATTTTGTAACTGATATTTAATTTGTCTGAATTTTACTCTGAACAGAAGCAAATTAGTAGGTATCGCACTAATAACGTCATTAATAACTTCTTTGATCTATCAAGCTAAAATACATAAACTCAATTTATTTACTAACTATACAATTTTATTTACACAAAGTAACATGATCGTTGATCTTGTACTTTTGCTGGCAAGTCCGCTTTGTACAGTCAACCACACATACATATTGATAACGCTTCAACAATGAAAACTATACCACAAAATAAAATAATCAGACAGAGGTAAACTGTAACGATACGGGTGCGGTTGGCAGTACTAACTACAGTACTAACTACAGTACTAACTAGACTACTCACTAGCGGTCATCATTACTAAAACTTAAGCTAAAAATAAATTAAAATTAACTACTAATATAAAACGTACAGGTAATATTAATTAAAACTACATTGACTTTACAAATCACGACCCGCACCTTGTCATCGTTCACAAACTTTTCCTTTCACTTGACTTGATATTCAAGTGTTGCCTCCGGAACTTGGCAAACTTCACTTTAATGCTCAAAGACAACTTTTCATGGAAGAAGAATTTGTAAAGTTTTCGACTTGGAATTCTCTAATCTGAAAGGGGAGGTACTAACCTCCCCTTTCAGGAGTGCCTAATTATTACTATTTCAGGATCTACTTTATTATATTTGCTTTTCCTTCCAAGTAGAAAACAACATACGCCTGTTGGAAATTGTGATGATAGAATTGAAAGACAGAATATACCCAATTTTGTTCGGTTCCAAATGGGATTCCGAGAATTCTATCGCAACTTCAGAAGTCTAAAGAGCCTAAGACTTACTACAGTGACATGTCAAGTTCTGTTCTATTTCTATCTTATAATTTTATTCAAGATCCATCTGTGTTATTGAACATGCTTCACTTCTACTCGGCGGCAACTTTCTTCTTGTCCATGTTCTCGGCCTGCTCGATGGTGTCAGGCAGGTGCGCCTTCAGCGTCTCCGGCGTCAGCAGCATCAGCAGCCCCGACGTGCCCGCCATCACCCCGAATACCAGGTACGGGAGCGCCTCCATGTACGCCATCTGGAGAGAGGACGAAGGTTCAAATAACGCCAGCGTGTCTAATATAAGTATGTCGTAGTCAAATAGTTGAATTGACCATTTCATGAAACGGTCAGCCTTTTCGCAAAATGGTTGGACACAAAATGGCCACCTCAAACATAACCTACCTTAACTTCGGCCACATCATGATTCTGCAATATGGTAAAGACATGAATATGTTACCATATTATTGCAAACACATTAGGTTTGTAAGAATAAGGCCGTCATATTTTCGTCAGGTAATGATTTAAAATCGATGGTCCACTACAGTAGACGATCTAGTCTATAATTTCATACGATGCGAAGCTATTTAACTAACTAAATACATATTCGTAGGCTGGCCGAGCGTTGCCCTGGAAAGGTGCTTAAGCGATAGTCCCTGAAAATAGGAATTAGAGCAATCTTAGATGTTAACACTACTGACCAGGAGCGGCGTCTGCGGCGCCACCAGCGCGCCTATCCTGCCCGCCATGGAGCAGGTGCCGAGCAGACTGTGGCGCGCTTGGGTGGGGAACAGCTCCCCCGTGTAGATGTAGATGCTGCTGAATGCCATGCTGATGCACAGCTTGCCCAGCAGGTTAAGGGTCGTCTGCAGCCACGGTATCGCTGCAATCAAGAAGAGTTAAAGTTAACCCCAACTCGCCATTTGCAACAATATTCTTTGAAAAATCCTAATTGCAACAATCAGGATTCCAAAGACTACTGCTACATTGAGCAAATAATATAAAGAAATAGAATTCGAACTTACACGTAGGCACAAATGGCATCGCCACAAGTGACAGTCCACAGACGATGAATGCTGACATAGTAGAACTCTTTCTTCCAAACCTGTCGAGCGTGAGCACGCTGAGGCAGTACCCGGGGATCTCCACCAGCGACGTCAGAATGTAGTTCACGTATCTGTTCCCCACCAGCGACACCGAGTTGATGGACAGCCCGTAGTATACGAACGTCAGCGTGATCCACCAGAACGAGCACACTAGCAGCCGGAACATCAACGTCCTTGATCTTACTACTTGCATTAAGATAGACCTTTTATCTTCCTCTAGTGGAGCCTTGCCATCTATTTGGGGAAGTTTTTCAGGCTCTTCAGTCAACAGTTTAATAGTGTCTGAAGACAGTTTCTTTCTATTCATTTTTGCAGCTTTAAAAATAATCCTGGCAGCTTCTTTGTTTCTTCCTTTGCTGAGCAGCCAGCGGACACTCTCTTCTATGAGCCAGTAGTATGTGATGAAAATGATTGAGGGCGCGTAGAGGACGAGGGTGTAGGTCCTCCAGTACGGCACGAGCCAGGCCACGCCGGCGGTGACCACCTGGCCCAGGGCGAACGTGCTGGAGATCAGGTTGCCGCCCAGCACTCTCTTGTCTAGACCGACCATCTCGAGAGCTGTAATGTGACAGAAAAGGATTGTTTACATTACAGAATAAAGTGTTTTATATGACTGCACCGATCAATGCCTGGCAGAAATTACAGAGTAACGTTTCATCTGACCGAATCTGACGAACTATAATTTGTTTTTTTTATGCCCACTAAAACAAATCTTTCGAACTAAGCACAAGCAAAGGCCGGTTTATTGACAAAATTAATAAATCGAATAGGAAGCAATGATCCGGTGCTACAGCAGACACTCCTGAACCAAGCAACTCACCCAGGATGAAGGCAGTACTGTAGACGCCCGCTCCGACGAAGGCGTCCAGGAACTCGAAGCACAAGTACATGATGTAGGAGTTGGAGAAGGCGCGGATGACGCCCACCACCGCAGGGGACACCGCAGTGATCACCAGCGCTGTTCGACGACCATACCTGGGGGCACAACAAGAATGTCTTTTAGTTTATTGCCACGTGAACTAGGCGCCAGAAGAAGTTTAGTGTACAAAATGTGAGTACCGCATTTTGCCAAAGGATTTTTGTGCTGAGCTTGCATGACACAGCATTAGGATGATGCTGTGTCATGCCAGCCGAGTCTATTTTCATTTGCAAAATATTGGAATGCCAATCTAATACCCTAAGTTTGGCTAAGGGTTTATCTCGAAATTAAATACTAATAATATATTTGTTTCAAACTGAGGAGCTCGTGCTTAAATAATAACAGCCGAAGTCGAACTTCGACGCTTGGCGAGGTCGATCCGTTATCATCCATTACATACCCTGTTTCCTCCATGCTTCGGAAACCACATCTCTGTTAGTCGCTACGGGTAGTCAGAAGACAGATATCCGACAGTAGTCTTGCCAAGGGTATAGTATTACCCAGTTATTGGGTTGTTGAACTCAGATAGGCAATCGCTCCATGTGAAATACGGGTACTCAGCTGCATTCAGTTAGACTGGATGCAGACCCTGACTTATTGGGAAAACACTAGGCAGATTGATTGCCTAATTAGATGATTTTATTGTTCCTAACGTACGTGTCTGATATGTAGGCGGTAACAGGCAGCGCGCCGAACACGCCGGCGACGTGGATGGTGCCCACCAGCGTGCGCTTCCACTCCTCACACGCCAGGTCGAACTGAAACATATACACGTCCAACATGCACTTATGTTGCTAAGAGCAGGAACGAATTGCAGGAGCCTGTGTTTCCCAATGAATAAAAAAGTGCAATTTTTCAAATTTCATGTGATTGTAGTGTAGTGAGATCATGGGCAACGCCAAACTATCTTATTATTTACACTCAGTTACCACACCACGGCGAACGCTTGCCTTGATACACGATCGCAGGCAAACAAAGATATAGCGAATAATGTAGAACTCGCCGTGCTCATCCAACGTAGCAGTAGAGGGTGCTACGGTGCTGCGTGTACTAACTGCCAATGATAGGTAATTAAACCAGCCATTTTTAAGAAATCGTTTGATTCAGGACAGAGTAAAAAGTCAATTTTGGTACCTAAAAAAACGTTCCGACTCCAATCGCAATTTCATTTCAGCGACAGTCAATGTCAAGACAAAATACACGCAAAATAGAATTATTTTAGACAGATTGGTGCGAACCCCTCTGCTCAAAACTTTCCAAACTATAGTCGCTTCGATCTAGTGTCAACCGGATGCAGCTAGATTGATATCCAGTCGTATCTGGTTAGGAGATAGCTGGTGACGAACTTATCGGTTCTATGAAGACAATTTGGCATATTATCTTCAAACATGGAATCTCAAGGGACGATGACCTTGCTATTTGCGATTATTGAGCCGATAAGGTCCCATATCTTTATATCTCATTGTGTTTCAGTAATTCATGTAATCAAGGAGTTAGTTGTTGAAGTGTTGGTAGCACACGTTCCTGCTGAGTGGCTAGTTTCAGCGTCATTATTCAAACTGTATCATATTACAAGTTATATCATTACTAAAGCTAAAAAGAATAATATGTCCCGTTTTTGCAACATTTTTCATTTATGCTCCGCTCCTTTTGGTCGTAGCGAGATAATATATATATATAGCCTATAACCTTCCTCAATAAATGGACTATCCAACACAAAAAGAATTTTTCAATTACAACCAGTGAGCACAATTCCTGAGATTAGCGCATTCAAACAAACAAACTCTTCAGCTTCATAATATTAAGTATAGATTGAAGCAATATGCTCGAAGTGAAATCAAAGAAGTCCCCTGTTACCGTCTCTCATTTAAAAGAGTCAGTCTGTATCTTAAAATCATTAACTATGGTGGCTATAGTAGGCGCCAGATAATCGTGGAATAACGGTCATTGACCCACCTACAATTATTGACATTTTTAATTTGAAAAACGGAATTAATGACACAAAGCTGTCCCGAATCATCATCTCTCGTGATCCTTAACATTGTCTAATAATGAAAAACGATTCATATTTAATTGTTCAGGTACCTATGAACAGTTATTAGGGAAAGGTCAATATACTTTATTCCACATTCATCTGGCGCCTACTATACTTGCAGACATTTGTTATTTTATTTTTGTTATAGTTATGTTTGTCGAATTCGTAACCCTGAACAATTTCATAACTTCCTTATTTAATTTATAACTGCGCGTTCACACAACACCTTTTTTTTAAGGGAAATGAGATAGGATGAATGTGATGGGATGGGAGGATGGGACTTCTTCCGCTCTGGGTGGAGCGGAAGGGCGTGTCAGACTCTTACTGACTAAAACCCATCCGGGTTCCTTCTAAAGCCCTTTGTGTTCCAGGGCCGCGGTGACTCTTTCGAACAAATTCCGCTACCCTGGCAGGCTCTGGCCCTAGCTCTCACCCAACACCTGGAAATGTATTATTGTATTTCTGTTATCAGCAATAATAATCTGATTGATTGTCCTCTAAAGAGACATGTATTGTGGAGAGATTGATGCACGGTTGGCGCAGTGGGTTAGCGTTTGGCTGCTGCGCTGCGTTTCACGGGTTCGATTCCCGCACGAAACAAATATTGAAATTGCCCGGTTGTTGCGGGTCTGGCTGTTTGTGTGTGTGAGTCAATACAGGGTTTTTGATGATATTGTTTCTTTACTGTGTAGCAGGTATACAAAACGTTGCGTAATATCCACACTGTCCTGTCTGTTCTAAACTAAATCTAGTATTATTGAACTTATTATATGACTGCACCGATACACTACACTACAAGTATAGCCGGTACACTCTGCAAACCTTTAAGGATCACATCACTGTCAAATTCGTCTCATAAAGTAAACCATGAATTCAATCAGCCTGTAGGTTTTTAGGCACCAGGTGCCGCACCTCTAATGGAAATACTCGATCTAGGGATAAAACCCAATAGTCTGAAAACCAAAGACCAGTATAGCAACCAGTGAGCAGCTACCCACCTCGCCAACAATAGTGTCGTGGTTCTCGTAGACCCAGGAGTTGCAGCGCTTGGTCTGGTTGGGGCTGAAGCTGGAGGGGGCGCACTCCTGCGCCGTGGGCACCAGACGCTCGCAGCGGGACCCCGCGTCCGGCAGCGCCCAGGGGCCCCAGCTGCCCGTGATGAACTCCGGGGGTGATGACTCGCATTCCGGTACTGCACATCTGGAAGCCATTTTTTTTAGATAAGTTTTTATGTTGTTAATGACGGAGTAATAATGTCAAGAACCTGAGGTTTGACAAAACGTTTTGTATGAATTAAATTGGTTTTATTTATTTATACTCTTCGGAAAACTTTATAATCCATTGTTAATCGACTTCAAAAAAGGAGGAGGTTCTCAAATCGACTGAATGTTGTTTTTATTTTTTCAACACATTTGCTAAAATAATGCATTTACGAAGCGTTTATACATTGTTCGAACGTTAAAAATTACACACCATACAATGGAATGTGCGGTAAAATAGATACTCTTATCTAAGTAGCTATTTTACCGCACTCCTCGTTGTATTGGCGCCGTGCGTATCCTTTACATTTTTTTTTATTTCACAAAAAAAATAGAAGAATTCTACGAAGGAGTGTCAGATTACTAGAATAACGAACCTCCTTGGAAGCGCTCTGAGGAAGACGCTTTAGTACTAGAGAGAAAATGAGACGAATGATGTAGTTCTAATTTTCACCACGCGCACGTGGCGCCATTTGAACAAAAAACCTTTTTACACAATTATATCAAAAGTTTTTTGTTACTAAAAATACCATATACTTAATAGTACTACTGAAGTCAGTACATTTACACAAAAAAGCATAAAACTAAGAATGACCCAAAACTCTGTAATGTTAGGTAGGTCACTATGCCCTTGAAAACACGTTTAGGTAGGTTTTAGGTGGAAGGAAAAGTTTGAATGTTACATTGTCTGCACAAGTGGTAGGTACTACAATGTAAGTTAGTAGGTAGGCACGTCCCACGCACGTATCATCTGTAGGTACCTACCTGTATTGATCAAGCTTGTCTTTAAGTGCAAACCAATTACTTTTAGCAGATATAGAGAAATGTAGCTAAGCCCGTGATTTGATTTATCTCAGTAATTTAAATATTAGTCTCCCGGCTTCTGAGCACTTAGTTTTCGAGTACAAATAGATTGCAAATCCTTTTCCGTCTCCCAGTTGTTATCTATGCCCGTTAATTTATTTAATTTATAAAAGTTAGATTTTGACAAGCTGATTATAATAAAGGTACTTATTTAGACATGATTTATGATAAGCTGCTACAGGCAACATTGCACAGTGCCAGACTGCCTGAGCAAATACGTATACTGTACATTGTTACTATCTTGGGTATACACTTTTATTTGAACAATATTATTTCCTTTGCTGTAGTAAAATATAGATAATAAAACACACAGGTAACCTTTATATTCATCAAATCCGTCTAGGTATAGATAGGTACATTTATTATTGTCTCTGTTCGTTAAAACATGCGATCTAATCATATTTAATAAGCAAACCTTTTGAATATAGTTAGTCTAGTATGCAGGCGGCAAAACATAAAATATCTTACGTTAAGATCCATTTAGTAAAAACAAAAGGCAAACATCATTTAACCAAAATATTTTTTGTGACACAAAAAATTGCAAATACGTACATAGATAATTATGTGTTGCGTAAAACTATTAGTTGGTTATTAGTTAAAAATACGGGGCAATTATACTTTATACATAACCATCAGTCATGCGCATTTTCGGGACATCGAGAGCGATAGCGTTCAAGATGAATTACTTGCGGATCTTTTTATTGGAACAATTGTCCCGACGAAGGATTACAAGATAGCCCGGTGACCAAGAGAAGGAAAAAACAAATTAGCGAACAATAGAACCATTATCTGATACTGCAACTTACATATTTAATATCTACTTGATGTTGATATAAGGAGTGTTACTGACAAACATGAATTGCGATCATTGACTATGTTGTTTCTATTGAAAGGATCGAAGGTCATGGATTTCATGATCTGTCAGTGAGAGGAACTGGATTGACAGGGTTACCGTTCAAGATGACATGGTATAATGGGCCAAAATCAAAGAAGAAGAAAGAGTAATAATAAAAACTGTGTTAATTTAATATTAAATGCACGGGTAATTTATAAGAGTCAATGATATCGTGACGGAATTGCACAAGAAAATGTATTACATGGACCCTAAGTAACATAGGACATGGACAAGAAAATGATGAAGATAGGACCCCTAAGCGCTAGATTTTTACTAATCCATGGAAGAATTGTACCTACATAAATCAAGGAGTTACGTGATACAAGCTGATGCTACCGATTCTCACAATTTTAAATACCAATTTTAAGACCCAGTAAACGTTCTTGTAACAAACAAAACATTTCGTTTCTCTTTATCATATTTATCTTTTAATTATACAAGTAACATCTCACAGTACTACTAACAGACGAACAGTTACAACTTTGTTTTTATGTCTATGAGGAAAAAACGCGAAAAAACCGTTGCATCTGTTTGTCTAGGTCACGACAAAAAGCTATTGAGTTGCCATTTTTCACGTCAGCTGACGGAAGGGAATACGAAAAGTGTAGAGGAAAACGTGTCCCATTTCTTTCCGCATCCCTATTGTGACCAAGCAGAACTTGTAAAAGAGTTGTGTTATAATGTTGGTGTACAATAAAGACATCGAAACGTATGCTCAGCAAATGTGATGGACTGGTACCTACTATACGGTATCAAAATGTAGTTACGACAAAATAGAAAAAACTAAACTCATAATTTCAGATAGCTTGTCCCGTAATCACCTGTAGTTAGATATCTACCTAGTAAAGATTTACGAAAAAAGCTACCGCTTAGCTGAGTTTCGTTAACAAAGCCGTCTTCTGTATATAGAAGTGGGCCCTACTGACCTCGACGCCAGCAACCACTTGCTTACCTCATAACTCATCAATCAGCCGTAATACTGTTCTTGAACATGATCATACTTACTTAACCCAAATAAATAGTCCATTTCACAATTACTATTGTCAAACCTTTTCCAAATGCTCTTGAAACATCGGTATCTACATGTTTATCAGTAGCAGCTAAAGTATCCAAAACAATGTCAATAACAGATACCTATTGACTGACTAACTCGTTTGTATTAGTTTAATCTATTTTGATATCTATGGATTATGTGCAATCTTTATCTTAAACTATAAAACTGCGCCATTCAATACAGCCAAGCAATAAAACTGCGCCATTCAATACAGCCAAGCAATAAAACTGCGCCATTCAATACAGCCAAGCAATAAAACTGCGCCATTCAATACAGCCAAGCAATAAAACTGCGCCATTCAATACAGCCAAGCAATAAAACTGCGCCATTCAATACAGCCAAGCAATAAAACTGCGCCATTCAATACAGCCAAGCAATAAAACTGCGCCATTCAATACAGCCAAGCAATAAAACTGCGCCATTCAATACAGCCAAGCAATAAAGGTCATGGTTTGACGTAAGTACTTCATTTCCCGAAGTCTCTTCTACGGTTACTTCTAAGTTATCAGCAGAAAGGAGCCAATATATTAATAAAACTTTCTTTAACTTGAAAATCCTACCAACCTAACTTTTTATTTCTACCGTCCTACTTTTATGGATGTTCGTCTATTACGCCTTAACGGTTGAACGGATTTAGATGAATCTTCTTGGCACGAATAGACAACGACTTGGTTAAGGCGAAAGATACTATAGTGAGTTCTGCGCTGGATACGGAAACTGAAGAACTTACCCGAATAAAAGTTATAAAATTAGGACAATCGACATGTTTATTTATTGACACATAAGAATATTAGACACTAAACATACTCGTAACATAACAGATTTGACCTTTAGCGAATGAGGAAGGCGAAGAAAAAGAGGGAGAGAAAGATATCATTACACATTACATAGATTTCCCGGTACTAAATATAGATCAAGGAACTAGTGACCTGGTTGTAACACAACTCGGCCAGGACAACAATGTGCTAGCAGGACGCACAGGATGCAATCGTTCAACATACTCTTAGCAAGCAGAGTACTGTTTATTAGCAGACAGGAAGGCAAACTGATTCCTTGTGCATTCAATGCCATAATTTACATGTTAGAACAAAACTGGTGTTTTCCGAGTTTCGATTTCCGAAGAATCATTCTAAAACATGGGGATGCGATTACGGGAGACGATGCTGTCGGTATTGGTTTACTTCTTAGTTTGACAATGAATAGAATTCGGGCCAGTAAACGGCACAATCAAGGAAAGTGGCATGTTCAGATTTTCAAAGTAGGGAGAAATATTAGGACTTAATTAACAAAGGAAAAAACACAAAAAACCGAGGAAAACTACGGACATTATTTTATGTCACCTAAACTTCTTGATCTACTTGTACTGTATTTGTGCTTGCCATTCATGCATACAATTACTACCTGCATAGCTAACGACTCGGTTTCAGGGAATCACATCGCCTGATCGGAACCTAGATTTCCTTGTAATTTCTATCCTTAACCACTTTTACATAATGCATGAAGTCTTTTACATAAACTACTACATATTACAGGTAGATAATAACCTATTAAGATAAACAATTACGGAAAGAAGATACTTCTTTACTTATGTGTTTTTGAAGCACTCCATGTTAAATTACTTTGTTAAAAAATCTACGAAGGCGAAGATGAATAGATGAAGACAACAAAAATACTACTAAACGAGTGAGGCACTACGGATTATTAGAAAAGAACTGACAAGAAATTATTAGATATTGAAAAGAAAGCTGAAGGATGTCTCTATCTATTTTGTAATCCTAGATAGAGGAGCGAAGATAAGGTAGAAGTAATCGATTGGAATAATAAACCTATTATCTATTATTAATGGAAAAACCATAGATTGCCAAACAGCCACCCGAAAACCAATATTGTAGAGTAATTAATAACAGGCAGACATCCAAATTATTTGCATTATCTCCCTCACGCATGATCATAAAGCAAGATTATGAAGTGTCGAGTATTATCGAGGTGTCCATCGAGTAGACAGTGATGCGTGAACGATACCATATCAGCGAATCAGTGGCGTGCTACCAGCTTATTATACACGTGTTCATACATAACTATGTACACTAAAGTTGAATGATTTTCCTGGGGGGCTACTCTTTAAACCCGAAGTCCGTAGTTTCGGGCTTAGTTGCGGGCGTATTCTACTCCGTATCACCTACAGACTTACAATTAGTTCCGAACCCGAAGTAAGATTCATTCTAATGGTAAGGTGACACGGACTAGAATACGCCCTAAATACGCAACTAAGCCCGGAAATACGGACTTCGGGCTTAGAGAGTAGCCCCCCTGACACGGAACTTCGATGTGTATTTCAGCCTACAATGATCGTGATCGGGAGCCGTCAGTTAGGAACTTAGGACTGGTTAGCTCTTAGCTGCTACGGCTTATTTTAATGTTCACATTCTTCTCCATACTCTACGTTTTGGAACGTGCAACCAGTTTAATCTTTCTGACTGACTGACTCCTTCACAGTTCAATAGTGCCCGTAAATGGTTTACTTGGATCAAATGCTTTGAGGTGTCCTACTGCTGCGACTCACACATGTGTTCTTCGATTCTAGAATTGTTTTCTCCCGATGGTTTCCTTCCTCAGTTTTAGAGCAGTCGCAAGTTTCAGCCGACAGTTGTCCAATGATAGAGAGACGCCTTTTACAGCTACGTACGTATATTACGTATCTCAGTTTAATAATTCGAACCCAGAACATCGCCCCCCAAATAAGCAGGAAAGTAGTAATATGTCAGATAGAATAATAAACCATAAGTGATCCGTGTGGGGACACTTGTAAGTAAAACACTTGTACTCTAAATAGGCCACTTGCCATACAGGAAGGTCAATTTAATATTATTAAGCCAGTTTGCCCCATTTCCACGCCTGCTGTGTCAACGTCACACATGCAAAGATTACGATGTGGACGATAACTCAAGGCAAATTCTTGCACAGATTTATTGATTAATTGATTGCTCGTAATTGGATCGATTATTCAAAATGCGTTATGTATGAGGCTTTAAGTCGTTTTAATTCTAAGCTAATGCTTCACGTGTTTTGAGATAAGAAACAACAAGCCCAACGGATATGGACGGGGTTCCAGAGCCGATTGAAAGTGCTACGTTTGATTCTCAATGAGTTGGACCATGAACCAGTCAGGAGAAGCAAACGCTTTCGGAAGGTTAACAGGATAGGTACTTGTCGCCCTTAACACCACCATAAATACATCACAGTATTTTTGTATGAATCTGTATTCTGTGCGCAGTGCAGCACATATTGCAAAACAAGAGTTTTATGAAGTAGTTATCCTTTAGGCAAAGTCATACCGCACAGGAAATTTTTGTAGGTTAACGATCTGTTGAAGATCAGCAGAATTGAATCCGCCGGGAGATTCCACGCAAGAGATACGATTTATTTTATTTATTTATTGTCACATAAGTATGTAAGTACCTACGCCGTTTTAGTCAGTGTAACATCGTCTCGGTGTGAGATTAAAACAAGCAATGAAGGAACCTTGAAGAAAAACAAGGCACAGTTTGTATCATAGTGACCCAATTTCTGTTGCGTTTTACCTTTCGAGAATTATTTATAAACATTGTGTTCTTAAAAACCTCACTTTTACTACATCATTACTTGCGTCTGGCTCTGTCGTGTCTGTTCGTATAAATTCCAAAAAATAAACAGAAAACTACCGAAAGGTTCTGTGTGAATTGGCCGACGACGATTGTTGAAAATGACGCTAAGCATCATGCCGGTTAGGACGCTAAAAATCGTGCAACGCCGGCGCGGGTTGGTAATTATGACAGAAGGGTATTCACATGATACCACTGCGAAAATAAAATAATTCCCTGAACTGTATTAAAGCCCAAGCATTTATTATTTGCACTCTTTTTGCAGCCACATACAATAAAAAGTTATGTCCTCTTACGTTAAGAAATTAATTTCATAAATGTTCCATAACCTACTCAGTTATTAAAACCTTTGAGATTATTTCCTAATTTTATCGACTCTTAAAAGTGCAATGGACTTGCAGGCAAGCATGTATGTAATACACGTGCAATACTTTATTCACGTGTTTAAAAAACATGAAAAACCAAGAACCATTAGGTACCTAGTAGTTCAGTGAGTTGTCGGTTAGGTACCTCTTGAGGTCGCAGGTTCGGTTCCTAAGAAGGTATGTGGTTATGTAGATGCGGTTTATTCTAAATACATTAGTTATTAAATACCAGTTCCTAAATCAGACAGGCATTCATATTTGTTTGAAAAAGATCGATAAGTACCTACCTACCTGCCATAGGTAACGACCCCATTCATTAATAGATACCTAATAATCTATTTACAATAATTCGTCATGCAGATTCACAGAGGTCAAATTAATTACAAATCAATCATCGTCTAAACTGGTCAATTATATTTTCTTGAACAAATTCGAGCACAAAAAGAGCGAACTTAACAAAAGCCGTTCCGATCAATTAGAGAAGCAATCTCGGGAAACCTCGTCAGTACTGACTAAGTATCTATGTGTCTAGTCACCGAGATGTGCCCCGACGCAGAACAAGTCCTCGGCAGTGGAGCGTGATGATAACAGTGCAGTCGCTCACTGACCCTCGACGGAGGGAACTCTTCCTGATGGAAGTAACAATTGCTTTCCTTCGATACGGGCTAGTGGTCTGTAATTCATGAACCTATGGCCGCGTAGCTGAACGTGAACCAAACATTTCAGACCTTGCTACTTGTTGCATTGATTTTTTTACTTCTACTTTTAGCAACTGGTCCAGATGATAACTATGTAACACGGCTGTGCCGGCGCTGCCGCTGCGGCTGCCGAGGCCCTCAAGCGGCGCAAATATTGTAACCTTATTGGGAATTACAGTTTTGAGCCGTTTGGGGTCGAAACGCTTGGATCATGGGGTCCGAGTGCGCGTCTTCTTTTCAAGGACATATCTCGCCGACTGATCGACACTTTGCGTGACCAGAGGGCTGGCTCGTTCTTTGCTCAAAGAATTAGCATTGCCATTCAACGTGGCAAACGTGGAAACGTGCCCAGAAGACTGGCAGTCTTCTGGGCACGTTTCCGGATGACAGCGATGCGGAGGAATACTTTGACGCCTAAGTTTACTTTGTTTTTGTATATGTACATACTTAGGTTTAGTAGATGTAAATAGTTTTAAGATTGTAACACTCAAACTAATGATTTGTATACCTCATGAGACGGATCCGTCTTGTTGAAGAGATCCAAAGGATTGTAAGGAAATAATTATAACAATCATCATGGCATAGTTTTTTGGTTTTGTGACCGCTAGCACGAATGGGGTCGTAGATTTGAATCCAGGGACGGTTAAAGTTTTATCGGGTTATGCAGTTAGAAAATTCTTATAGCAACCAGAGAATTCAATTGAATGTTAAACTATTTTTAATCATTAATTTCAAAAGACGTGTATACAAATATTGTTAAAATTTCTATATGGTAAGCTTAATACATGCATCGAGATTTTCACACATTAGATATCAATACTAAAAAATACTCCTAAACAAACAATAAAAAAACTCGTCATTCCGCTAACCTTTATTTAGCGATTTATTCAAATTGTTGACCTTTCCTTACCGATGGACGCAGCGCCACCAGAAGTAATTAATATTCCAGCAGAGTGCGTCGAACACTGAGACAGTCATCTTAATACAATATGACATACTAATTAGCCTTGCTATCAATGCTTCCGTTTCTATGGCGTCTTCTTTCCTTCCTTCCTTCACATAGAGCACTTTAAAAGAAATCCGAAGATGCATTGCTCATCATCTACCTACGCAGACATGACATAGGTCTATTACAACCCTAACAGTTTGTTTGTTACGCTTTTACGCATAAATTGCTGAACCCATTTTAATAAATAAGAAAATAAAACTACACCTCCACCAATAAATAATAAAACTATTTATAGGTGTTATATGCAAATGAGATGTCGTCATCAATTTTGCTGCTAACTTAAATTACCTAATATCTTCTTTGTTTTTTCTATTTTCCCATGTGGAGAAAGTTTCAGTGAATTTTTAAGGAAGAAAAAGTATTCTATTGCGATCTTGCGACTTGTATTATTGCGCAATAATACAAGTAGGTGTAAAATTAAAGCAAAATTAATTTGCAATTGGCAATTAATGTTTTCATGGCGAAATCAACGGAAAAGTCGGATTCTGCAACCTTATACTTTGGCAGGATCCCATCGACGAAGCTAAATACGGGGGTCTCACTGAACGTTTTCCCATTCGAAAATTTGCCGACAAAAGTAAAGAAGGGTAAAAGTCAAGGGAAAAAGATTATTCGCTGGGCGGAGGTCGTTTCGCAACAATCGACAGAAGATAAAAAGGTCTGTTACTGCAGATTGGTGTGTCAGTCCTTGTTGTCTTGGAACATGTTAGACAGCAGCGCCCAAGACGCAGGATCCTCCTCCACCACGACAACGCTACAGCTCACTCCGTCAGACGGACTATCGAATATTTGTCTATCGACGATGTGGAGTTAGTGAGTCATATTCCTTACAGTCCCAACCTGGCACCTTGTGACTTTTATTTATTTCCAGAAATAAAAGATAGACTTGGAGGAATTGTTTTATGAACCCTGCAGATTCCGTGATTGCGTTAGAAAAAGGCGTGAAAGAGATCCCTCAAGAAGAGTGGGTCCACTGCTTCAGTCAATGGTTCCATCGCATGCGACGGTGCTTAGAAAGGAACGGAGACTAATCGAAAAGCAATAAAATTATTAGTTGGCTTCAACATCATTCCGTTTCTTAATTTCTAAAAACTTTCAGTGTGACCCACGTATGTGGGAAACAAGTGCTGGAACCTACACACAAGCAACTACATACAAAAGTGTCAACTGTTTTGGCAACTTTCCTCAAAACAAACACAAGAGTATTTTTTATTACTGGTTATATTGCTCAATAATCCAAGTTGATCCAAGTCCAAGTAATCACTAGCTGTGCTGCTGATATCACGGAATGGCTATCGTAACATCGTCCGAAATATTGCGCAGGTACATTTACAAGATAAACAATTGAAAATCAACGTATCTCCACTTTATCGTCATTAACATCCCGAGATAGTCCTTACGTATTTTCTACGTCAATGATAAAAACAACAAAATAGGCAACAATTTAAATTAAGTAATTAAACAATAGGAACAAAGGCGAGGAAAAACATAAAAAATACGCTAATTTGTTGTCATCTTTCTGCAACGTAACGCTCATTTCAAATATATGTTATCGTGATCTTTTAACCGTACATAAAATAACTATTTTTATATTAATTGGGTGTTCTCGCACCTATTTAATTTAATATTGGTTAATCTATCTAATACCTTTAAACGAGCAATTCGTATATACATATGTATGTATAATCTTAATCTCGGAAACGGCTCCAACGATTTTCATGAACTTTAGTATGCAGGGGGTTTCGGGGTCGATAAATCTATAAAGCTAGGATTCATTTTTAGAAAAAGTTTACCAAAAAACAAATACCGGTCACCCAGGTACTTAACTTTAAACGAAATGTGCTTTCAATCACATCTTCCAAATTACTCGTAGAAAATGATGATAGGCACCACAAATGTTCACTGAAGAGTTGAATCACTAGCCCATAACGGCTTTAGCTTATTGTTTACATTGTAAACAAAACTTGCACTTTGCATTGTAAACAAAATCAGGATCCATGTAGCACCCTTGCTTGCAACTCTAACCTTCCATCTGAAATCCCCCTTATAAGTCCTAAAGCCGATATAAAATGAGACCTACCTGTAAGGAACTTCTCCAGCAGCGAAGATGTACTGGCTGTTATACACAGCACTCATGAGGATCACCACCAGGATGAAGCAGTAATTGCGGATCTGGTAGCGGCCAAACTGGCCCAGCTCCAGCAGGATGGCGTCCAGGTCCACGGTAACCGCCATGGCGGAGACGCACGAAGGTACCCGAGGGCTCACGAGGACACACGAGGACTCGCGAAGTCACGACACTCGTCCGTCACTGCCGCCGACAGTGTGGCACGTATCGCGGCGCTGCCTCACACAGGTATCGTCAAAGCCCCAAGTGTCGCTGCACTCACCGCCGCAACTCAAGACTGAGTAGATTATCGAGACATCGAATGTACCTAAGCACCTAATCTCCTGCTGAAACGTCATGGTCAAACGTGAGATTAAAGAAATCATTGGGTGCTCATTAGTCATTAATTTAATGCGAGTTGTTGGCAGATTATAATAGCAATGATATCTGTCAGTGATAACGAGCGGACCACAAGCACACGTGCTACTTGGTGAGAGAAAAACTAAAAACATAGGTACCTGTCAATTGTATGTAGCAGACGTAAAGTAGGTACCTAATGTTTTAATTTCAAGGTTATTAAAATTCGCTGTTCTTACATACAACATATGATGTAATTTTGAGTGTGTGTGGCACAAAGTGTTATTTAAAAACCTTTATTAAAACCTTTATTTAAAATTAGTAGCTACGTAATTAGGTGGTAGGAAGTGATACTTGCGCAGGAGTCACAAAACTCGGAACGATTATCTCTGATAAAATAGGTAGGTTCCTACTTGTCCCATAAACCCTACCTACCTAATCTACACACTTGGGAACTCTTAATTTTTTTTTATACAAAGATAATGTTGTATCAGTTTTTGCTACTTTTTCTAAATTATTATGCCTGTAGTTTTCATAGGAAGTCGTGAGAATAATTTTGTAATACTATATGTTACAAACACTTTCTTAAGGAGATATGGACTAAAACATAATTTCATACCTAATATAATTATCTGGATCGATTAACAATGCTACTTTCATCTAAATTGAAATAAGATGATTCCGGTCTGTAACATTTCAGCAGCGAATCGGTTCATATTTTTAACCGACTCCAAAAAAGGAGGAGAATCTCAATTCGGTGGGTATTTTTTCTGTACACCGATTACTACGAGGTTCCTGATCAGATTTGTATGATTCTTTATTCTTTCGATGCGGTATACTTACCATTTGGTTCTGTAAAATTTGGATTCAGTTTGGACAAGATGTCATGTCAGTCGATATTTGTCGCTGACTAACATATATAACAAGAACAAGGTAGGTACTGGAACTATAGCTTGGAACGCGATGAGCTGGCAGATTTAGACAATTACAGTAACAGGTATCTATTAGCAGGCAAACTAGCAATCAAACAAACAGTAGGTAAACAAGTTTTAAACTCTTTATAAAAATATAAAAAGAAACTACTCATACAAAATCAGTAAATGACGAAAAGATGAAATTCGCTCAGAAACAACATAAAAATGGCTTCAGTTGGTTGACAATAAAAAGTGTTGGATAATATACTGCTCTTCGGGTAAGTTTCTGCTGTTTGTAACAAATCCTTGATAAAAAGTGCCATTTCTCTTTATTATATATTGAAAAAATCTCGACTTTGTAAACCATTGTATATATAACCTGTAACATGACAGTATCTCTCCGTAAGTCCGTTCTTAACGTTCCTGTATCCTCGGGTCATCGACCATGATGTTCGTTATCTTCCTGGTTCGAGTCGCCATCGCCATGTTCATCTGCTCAGCCTGCGCGATGGTGTCGGGCAGCTTCATGTGCAGGGTCTCCGGCGTCAGCAGCATCAGCAGCCCGGCGATGCCCGCCATCGTGCCGAACACCAGGTACGGCAGGGATTTCATGTACTTCATCTGTTTCATCATATTTGTTAAAGCAATCATCATAATCATTTTAATTCAACCGAAAGACGTCTACTGCTGGAATAAAGCCTTTCCCAAAAGGATAGCCACAACGGCCAGTTCTATATATGCGTCTCGCCGCCGTTCTCGCGACCATAGTCAGGTCCACCTTTTCCAATTTTCACCTGAACCAAACTACGCTTACTTCTCTACGAGTTCCTAACTTGCTAAATTATTCATCCTGGTGCAATTTAGCAATTATTTCAACATTGTGCGCACGTCCTTGAAGTTATGATGCAACTTATCCACTGTACTGCAACACCTCCCAAATTAAGTCCACTGTTAGAGCGGTTACGCACTGCATTCGATCCGGATCAGTGAAAATACATTTCGAAGTAGTCATAGAACTATGTGTGGTAGTTTACGCACTAGACCCGACTTCCGTCATCCGATTTCTCTCCATCATCCGTGAGTCTCCATTTCGGAAGAAATATTAACAGTCGAAGTAACTGTGGTACTGTTTGTAAGAACGCTTTCGCATTACCTCGGATTCAAATCGGACATATCCAAAGATGGCCCTTGGATAGCTTGAATTTGTGATCGGTGCAAGCAATATCCAAATTTGGTTGGAGTTTTTATATCCGTATTTTTACGGATTCGGATCGGATGCAGTGCGTAACCGCTCTTAAGCAAAGGTTTCAGCGAACACTTTTAAATTCTTTCTTTGCGTTATTTCGGTTCATCTCCCATAAAGGCGTCTATGTCATCATATATATCTTGGGACTACTCACACACGGTCATCCGATCCCAAACTAGGCAGAGCCTGTGCTATGGTAACCAGACAACTGATTAACATACTTATATATTTCTAAATACATACCTACATATTATAGACAAATTACACCCAGACACAGAACAAATGGCCTGAAACACAGGTTTAAATAAACCTAGATCGGGCAACGCACTATATTGCCTTCAGAATTTTATTTTTGTAACTGTAATGTTATACTTGTCATACCATAGTTTTTATCCAGATTATTATAATACTATTATAGGCCAATATAAAAATTTCTAATATTGAACCATATGTACACTTTATGTAAACTTATTATTTCAAAAACATATTTCAATTTCAATATTTCATATTTCAATATTTCAAATGATCATGCTCATCACACAAAGATTTGTCCCGGGTGGGAATCGAACCCACGACCTGTGGTTTAGCAGTCAGGGTCACTAACCACTTGACCAACAGGCCAGTCAAATCATGCCAGCGTTTTCTGTGTCTAAGCGACTACTATTATTGTGAAGACGTAAAACGTATTTGTTTGTGGGAGATGCTCTCTAAAAATACAAATATGACAGCGAATATATTAATTAAAAGAAAGCTAAACTATCGCCAAATATCATGACTTATTATGTTTTATGATTACAATTTCCATAAGAATTCATGTCACATAAGATAGGCTACGGAACCACAGCTAGTGCTTAATAAATGACGACGATGTAATAGACCGACCGACCAACAGAGGCGTCTGCGGCGCGCACATGGAGCCGATGCGGCCCGTCATGGAGCAGACGCCCATGAGCGTGTGGCGCGCCTTCGTGGGGAACAGCTCGATGGTGTAAATGTAGATGCCGCAGAAGATCAGGCTGATCATCATCTTGCCCAGCAGCGTCAACGCTATGGTCAATTTTGCTGGAATTTCGATGCTCATGTTACTTTTTGTAGGTAGGTACTTTGGGAGCCAACTCAAGTCAATAATAGTACAATTCGATAGGTAGATGTCAGACAAGCACCGCTACCCATCGTTCTTATCGATGAGAAGTTCTTTAAAAAAATTGCATGAGGGTTTTCTGAAATGACGTAGGTACACCAAGTGGCAGCACTGAGTCTTCAGCTCCAAGCACGTGTCAATACGTTTTAACTTCAACCTCATGTTTACGTTAAAGTTATATTTCTCTCGCCTCAGTGGCGCCATCTGATGGCATGAAATTTCCTGGAAACCCTCATTGAATTGGTATGGGAAGCTGTAGTTGCAGGCTACAATTTCACATACAAAGTCAATTAAATTTTCATTAATGCTATATTATATGTAATAAATATTAACTCAAGCTACGTCGTCACTTTGCCCAAACTGTAGTGATGCATGTTATGTTCGTTGAGCTGCTATTTACAAAGTTAACACGAATTCTCTCTTTTGTGTACTACGCGCTGATGTTTTTTATTTGTTTTTATCTGTGGAGCTGTTACTGCCTGTGTGTGAATTTGGCTAGATTAATTGATTACTCATTAATTAAACAATTAGGTATTAGGTAAGTACTTACGGTTACTGACAGCAGGTAATGACAGGAGCGATATGGCACACATAAAATAACTCGTCATCAATGTACTCTTTCTTCCAAATCGGTCAAGCGTGCAGTATGCAAGAAAAGAGCCGGGGATCTCGACGATCGCCGTCATGATGAAGTTCATGTACTTATTGCCGACCAGCCCCACAGCGTTGATGCTGAGTCCGTAGTAGATCATCGTCGTCGATATCCACCAGAAAGAAACCACCACCATCCGGAAACGGATAGTCTTTGACTGTATCACTTGTTTAAACAGAGATGGTTCCTTGACCTCCGGTACAACTAAAGATTTTTGAGAAACAGATTTAATAAAAGTTGACTTTGGAGGTGGCCCGTGTTTTAAGATGTTCATTGTTTTGGGTAAAAGTGTCACCCTGTTGATTTTCGCAATTTTCAGAATGATCCTAACTGCTTCATCCCGCCTTCCTTTGACTATGAGCCAGCGCACACTCTCTTCAACGAAGAAGATGTAGAAGATAAAGAGCAGGGAGGGAGTGAAGACGACGAGCAGGTAGGTCCTCCAGTAGGGCAGGGCCCAGGCGCACAGGGCCGCCGCCACCTGCCCGGCGGCAAACGAGCAGTGCATTAAGTTGCCGCCTATCACTCGCATCTTGAGGCCGACTATCTCAAGACCTGAAATAAACAATGTGGGGATAAAGCACGAAAAACGAAGTCAATAAAACTGGAATCTACATTTATGTGAAATCAAAGGGGAAAGGTTTTACAGGGTGCGGCGTAAATAATGGATGACTCTGTATATGTGGATGGGATGGGACACCAAGTTGCAATTTAAAAAAAAAACCAACCCCAGAATCGCTGGATATGCGCAATTTTTTTTAAATATTTTTAATAATTGCCTTTTTAGATCACTTGACAAAGGAACAAGTTTTAGAAAATATGGGCAACTTACGAAAAAAAATACAGAAACACAACCTATTCACTCCTCCTAAGACCCATTGTACAAGTTTTTGCACAAAATGAATGTCGTCATTCAGTCCCGGAAATATTGCAACCTCCATAATGGTGTAGTCCCAGCGTACAAAATGTTATACATATTTTTAAATTGACCCGCACTTTTTTATTTTTTATCAGTGGACAAAATTTTACAGCTATGCGTCTATGGACAGGTTTGACGTTTCGTTTCGCAATGCAACCAACACAAAAAAAACAAAGCTGTCAAAATCATTTGTGGTTGTCGTTCGAAGATGGCGCATGGACAGCGAAGAAGTAAGTTTCAATCAAGATTAACCTAAGCAATCGTGATTGTTTTGCTAAGATATTTATTAATTTTGCTTTTTATTATATCCAACTAATTAAGTTTAACTTGTTATTTCATGGGAAGCTTCGTAATAAAAAAATAACCTATCATATATTATTATGTACAAATTTTTGCACTCCAGGTCTTAGTTCATAGATTATCACTATTTGAATTTGTTCAAATATTTGCACTTTCGGTCTTTACTCTGGTAGATCTAATTGGCGGTTGGTGCTGATGGCTATTGCTTTTTTTTTGTTCATGCTTTACAGATCTCCGTGATAAAGACGTAATAAATTATCTAAACGAATCGGAATTCGAAGATGACAGCGAAGATGAATATTCTATAGATCCCGTTGCTTTTCAAAGCAATTTTTCTAGTTCTTCCGAATCCTCGGACGAAGAGACCGTACCTGAAGAATTAGCACCACCAAGGCTTCCTAATCGACCAAGTCGTGGTAGGGTGCAAAGCAACAGAGGACGGGGTTCATCAAGAAGAGGTTCCCGAGCACGTGGGTTCCCCCCACCAGGAAGAAGTTCGTCCAATAGAGACAGCGCGTCGTCATCCTCGACCGACAGTTAAGAAGTTTATTTTAGAAAAGTTTATTGATTCATAAGTTCTATTTTTGTGTTTATTACTTAAAAGACTGTTTCTAGAAGTTTTAGTTGTTAAAGTTCATATTCGAATAAATATATTTTTTAAATGTTGAGTTTATTATTTATTGCGCTTAAAGTTCAATGATGGATTGAAACCGAATGTGCAATTTTTTGAACAAAAGATGGCTGCTTAAAACCTTAGCCATTCCATTTCAAGAGACATCTAAAATATATAAAAAGCATTAAATAATCAAAATTTCTAATGTAAAAAAATATATATCAAAATCAATGTCTGGGACTGAAGGCCAATATTTAATTTGTGCATAATTTTGTACAGTGGGACTTAATCACTACGATTTAATTTTTTGTCTAGGTCTTAGGAGGTTAAGATTAAAAAAAACCACGTGATAGTACAGACGCCAGCACATCAAGCTACCCAAAACTGTCAAATTTTCCTGATCAACCTTGAACCTAACGTTTTAGCAACAAAGTTGAAGATCTATTAAAGAAATTTAACAAATTTTTGTAGCTTGATGTGCTGGCGTCTGTACTCTAAGACTGTAATTTACATCTTATAGCACGTTTATTTCAAAATATTTTTCATAAATCAGATAGTTAAAATTCCTTCATTCGAGAACACGGTTCACATAATAAATAGTTTGGTTTTACTGTGTTGAACTTTTAGGACACATTTATAATGCTTTGGGCATTTTTTGCGATTTGTCTAAGGCATTCGATTGTGTTCTCTATGAGACATTAATCAGGAAACTGCACTACTACGGAATCCGGGACGCCTCGCTGGAGATTTTAAAACAGAATTTGTCCTCGTGAGTTTGTTTCGGTGTTTCTGCTCAGTGTAGTCAGCTAGGAAACACCGGCCTCATCAGATTCTGGTATAAAAATGACCAAAAGATTGAAGTGTAAAAGTGTTATGTTTAACCTACTTATAAAACAAATATCATTTATCAGTTACGGTGACCGAAAAAGTGACCACAAATGGCAATATTTCAAAATTTATACAAAAAACAAATTGCGTATTCCGTCGACTCTGGGGTTTGATTTTTTTATATCCATTATTTACGTCACAACTTTTATATGTTGAGAAACACAGAGGAACGGGTTTATACTATGATAGGAACAGGTACCTATAATAAAGGCAGTGCTGTAGGTGCAGTTGCCGACGAGCGCCTCAACGAACTCGAGGAACAGGTATAGCAGGTAGTTGTTGCAGAAGGCACGCGCCATGCCGAAGATGGCGGGCAGCACCGCCGTGCCGATGAGCGCCACGCGACGACCGTACCTGCCGCCAAACATACCGAGCACTTACCGCCATCTATCTTAAACGATATGTTTTTGAAAAACTTGTTTTGTATGTTGGAAATACGTCAGTCGATTGAGGAATCAGGACGCCAACGTCATCTAGTGGCGTTCGACGGAGTCTAGAACGTTGTGCTCTACCACGGCTGAGTTCAGTCTACTGGTGGCGATCGAGCAGTGAACACGTCTTAGAAACTGTGGCGCGTTCCGTATACTTGTGCCGTGTACCTATTGTGTGAAAATACTGTTATTGTGATTTAGAGTGAGAATTATAATTTGGTTTAAAAGCAATCGGTTTTTCTATTGCGCAATAACCAACACTTCCCGTAGTTCACTGTAGTTCCATTATCCTGGCTGATATAACCTAGAGAGGTGTACTTTCTCCGAAATGTATATCATTTAAGATATGAAAACCAATTTTCGGCTTTATGTCACTTACGATAAATCGGCGGTAAGGGTTCGATGCTGTCTTATTATTTTTACGATTGATAGGATTTTTTGGAAACTACACTCGCCAGCAATACACTTTTTTCTTTAATTCTTTATTGTACACCATAACAGCTTATATTAATTCACAGTGATTTAAATAGTTCATGTACAAAGGCGTTTTTATTTTTTTTATAAGGATGGGAAATCATCAAATGACTTCTTCCGCTCTGGGTGGAGCGGAAGGGCGTGTCAGACTCTTACTGACTAAAACCCATCCGCGTTCCTTCTAAAGCCCTTTGCGTTCCAGGGCCGCGGTGACTCTTTCGAACAAATTCCGCAACCCTGGCAGGCTCTGGCCCTAGCGGGCCCCGTCTTCTATGCTTACATCTCTTTGAGGCGCGCGTGAAACTCACCGCGCCATCGACCCGGGCCTGGTGGTGATCGGACAGCGAGCCACCCACCGCCGTCCGCAGGCCCGCGCCTACGGTGGCCGGGGATCGCCCTGCGACTCCCGACGCCCGGGGCGTCTTCTCCTGTAGCGGCGGTTGGGGCGAAGGCCTTGTCTTTCCCTCGCGCGGCCCGCCTCCTCCTTCGCTAGCATTACGGCTTCGCAGAAGGAGGTGACCGCTTCCCAAGCCTCATCGCTCCGGACCATGGATTCAACCAGGGCCGGACGCGAGAGGTCGCCGCCGCTGATCGTCTCGACAAGGACACGGCGGTGCTCAGCCCAAGCAGGGCAGACCTCCACCGCATACTCCACCGTGTCCTCCGGGCGATCATCACAGTTCTGACACCCGGGCGTGGCCAGCAATACACTGGAGTCACAACATCGCGCATTGCTCAAAACAATATTTTTCCAATTGCTATACAACGACCTATGGATTGTGGTAAATCATTTGAAAGGTAATTTTTAACAAAATTACTAGCTTTCAACCTCTTTCAATAGGTTTCCCTATCCATTCACATCTAATAAGAGCTAATATACAATAAGAGCTAATATAATTTGGCATACTAACTTTTGTTTTTCCTAATTAAATTTTCGCATAACATTATTTACGCATAACAGCTTACGCATAATTTTTTAAGCAAAATTTCTATAATCATAAATTTATTTACGCACAATGATATTAAAACATATTTTTAAGCAAGCATGCAGCATGCTACATACAGCAGGCATGGTTTCTGTCAGGGCTCCGGCGCTGCGGGGCCCCGGCAGCCCCACGCGGGCTTCTAGGGGTAGGGCACACAAGACTACGTGGAGTCGGTTTTGCAGCGATTCGTTATGCAATAACTTTCGTAGCATAACATATTGAATTTTTAAGACAATACTTTAATTTTAATTTAGGGTTAAATATGGAATTTTATCAAAAATCGTCACTCTCTAAATAAACGTTATGCTATCTTAAAAGTATTGAATTGAGACCTGATATTTATTTAATCAATAATATTATTTTATTGTTACAGAAACTATAGCAAATATCATCAAATATCAGAATTATGTATGGGGCACTACAAGTTCACCCAAAGTCTAGAGTACATTTCAACTATAAAAGGAAAATATACCTACAACACAAAATCGTGCAGAAGCGTGGCTCAATAGATTTGCACATTTTGTGGGAAAACACCATCCTGGATTTTATTTTTTGGCAAAATAAATTGTTCAAGAAATAAAACACCAAACCATTGAAATAGATAATACCAAAAAAAAAGAAAAAAAACACGGACAAACATTTATTGGTAAAAAAATGAATATACTTCGAAACTTGCATATTTACAAGCAATTGCTAAAGATATGCACCTAAAATATATAGTTAAGTTAAACTTGAGTTAACTGTTAGTTAACTTAATAGTCATTTTAAAAATAACTCATACTTGTTTCCGTTATTTCTGTTAATTGTATGCCTAAATACTATAATGCTAATAGTCATTAGGCCTAGTAACATTATGCGAATTAAATTTATGCCAAAACAAACTACCCTTCAAGATAATTATGCGAACATAAACTGTATGCCAAAAAAAAAATAAAGCAAGGTTATGGCAAAATAAATTATACCAAAATCGTCAAAGTATTACGAAAAAGAATATTACGCGAAAAGAACGGATCCCCTTTCAATAGATCAATTTTAAAATAAAACACCATATTGTTTGGTAGTCTTGAAACCCTATAAAAAGTGGGCGTTTAGGAAAATTCAATTCAGTCCAATGTTCACCAATTTAGCCCAATCACTGGGAACACTGAAGATAAAATTAAATGGAAACCACACCTATAGGAGCCGCTAAAGTCGTCATCTTAATCCAGCAAGGGTTGTCTCAGCGTGCTATCGCTCGACAGCTTAGTCTGAGCCAGTCTTGTCCAGAGACCAGGATCTGGACGACAGCGATGCACTTCGGTGAGAGATCACCGATTTATTGTCACCTCTTCTCTCATACGAACATGAACCCAAAAAGGCCAGCCACGATACCCAAATTGTCTCCAGCCCACGGACAGTTTACTCGCGATCACTTAGATTGGGATATGGAGCAATGGAGCCTAAATCTGATCTTGGACGAAACCAGGATGTGCCTGCATGGTAGCGACCATCCACGGAGAGTCTATAGGAGACAGGGGGAGCGATTTGCACAATGGTGTTTTGCGGAAGCAATGGCATACGAGGGTGGGTCCTATATGATGTGGGAGGGGATTACTATTGAAGCAAAAACGGAGATGATATTCATACCCGGCGGAGGTTGGAGAGTGGGGTATAACCGCAGACGTCACGTCATCAACGACATTCTGCTAGGCCATGTGCTCCCCTACACAGGTTTATTGAGGAAGATATCCTGCTAATGCACGATAATTTCAATTTTCAATTTCAATATATTTATTTCAGACTTATTCGGTCCATACAGTGTTAGTAATAAATACATCAAGATAATAACTTAAAAACTATGTTAGTAATCTATGCAAACATTAAAATAAAAGAAAAAACAACAAATGCCTACAGTACATGCAGACCTACCCAATGCCTCCTCATAATGCCCGCTGCCACACCGCTGCAGTCACTAGACAGTACCTTGTAGAAGTCGGGATTCCGACACTAGACTGTTCAACACTCAGTCCTGAGTAGTCCTGACTTATCATACAATTTTATTTTTTCATATTACTTCCTGTTCACGTAGACGTCCACATCTTAGAACTATGGCAATAATTCCCTAAATTTAGGTAGAAAATCAAATTACTTTAAAATATTTTTGATATAATTTGATAAAATGATATACCACAACCCATAATTCATTCACATCCAGTTTATTGCTTAGAAAATTTAAAAAATTGCTTTAAGCAACGCGCGATGAAGTGATTCCAGTTTATTGCTCGTTAGTGTATGTTTTCCTGTTTTCCAATAGGTAAACAACCTTGAAATTTATTTCGTGTGTGCACTATCTTCGTCTGCATCTTCACATGCCATAAGATGACTAATATCAACCAGGAGCATCATAATAAAAAAACTTAGTTACCTAAGGTACCTACACCAGTGCGATCTTTAAAAGCTATCACACATAGGTTCATAGTACTTTACTCCCATTCGTGTACGATATTGCTTATGACAAGTAAGAACCTCACGTATTACCTAATCCTTCGTAGCGACATCCCAGCGCTGGGCATTTTCTGAAAAAAGATTGAAACCGTGCGCTACCTATATCAGAGTTTCCAACCATCTTTTTCTGGATGTGTCATTAAAAATAAATGTAAATAAAAACTGTAACTCACATGTCGGAGATAGTTGCGGTGGTGGGTATGGCCACGAAAACGCCCACATTGTGGATTGTGCCCACCAGCGTGCGCTTCCAATCCTCGCACGCCAGGTCGAACTAGAACAGCAAAAGCACACATGGTATCGCCGCTGATTATAATAGAAGAAATTGAAATATTTGGTTCCATGAAAGGTTAACTGCGTATAACTTGTCGGTGGACTTGTTTGGAATAATAAATGATGCTGTCGCTCTTTGATTAAGTTATTACAGACAAGGCTCACAACTCTGTCTTTTGCTAGAACGGGCCAGACTTTTCAGTATCTTCTATCAATATCTAGTTTTCAGTATCCGCCATCTTCACTTTGGTCTGCCGCAATTTCATCTGGAGCTTAACGGAACCCATTCGATGGTTCGTTCCTCATTTGACATGCGGTGGACATGCTCGGCCTAATCCCAACAAAGCTAAGAGGGTTTTCTGGTTTTGACGTGCAGCGTCTTGTTCCTAACGCAGTCCGAGAGACGGATCCCCAGGATGCTGCACTCCATGACTAGCTGGCAAACTGTTGATGTGTCAAATAAAGGGAGAGGGAGGCCTTTGCCCGGTAGTGGGACGAAATAGGAGAGATAGACAAGGCACAGTGGAACATTCACCTCTGGAACAATCGTGAGTTGATTCTCGTAGACCCAGGAGTAGCAGCGCCTGGTCGTGTTGGAGAAGCTGGCTGGTTCGCATTTGGAGCCAATCGGAACTTTTTGCCAACAGTCGGAGTCCTCCGATGGTAACGCAAATTTTGCCCAACCATTCGGCTTGAACTTCGCTGGAGACGACTCGCATGCTGGCACTTTGCATCTAACCGAGAGAAAGGGGAATCAGCAGATATGGCTGAATAATTTATTGTGTAAATAAATCCTATAAGTAGCTCTTAACATGAGTCTGATGTTTTGCAGTAACAGATCTTGGGCATAATCTGGTGATTTTCTTTACAACTGCTAGTCTATCTTCTATCTATGTATACATTAATAAAATCATGTGGACATTGAATATTTTTGCATAAAATAACATAGAAACGTTAGGAACAGACATAGAACACAAAAATGCAATTGTTGAAATTTTTGACTGTTTGTTTGTAGAAGTATCATGCAGAAATCACTGTTTGAGTTCAAAATCTAGCTCTTAATAATATGAAGTATTATCCCGAGTAGCAGTAAGCGTTTATTTCATCAAAATCGACCCACAAAATCAAAAGATATTGCATTTTAAGTTTAGTAAGAAACTTTATAGAGCGCTGACTCTGTCCTGCGCGCATCACGTAAACAGTTCATTAGACGTAATTGAGTTACAACTACCTACCTACAATTTAGTTCTCGTTTCGTCGCAAGTGTTCAATGAATGCACGATGATAACAAAAAATTGCTTATTATTTGTGGAACTTTTAATAGTTAGCAAGAGAAAAGTAAATATTTTAATATCTTATCGTTATTTCACGTTTAATGTACTCTTTGTCGAAATATTTTTACAGTTCAACTTCACTGTCGGTGGCGATGTTAATTTGATGTAATTTTCTGAATCGCGTGGTTTTCAAATTTTCAAGAATGACTTTCGCCTGTGTTTGTCATTTCATGAATATTTAGAAAAAAAACCATTTAACCTCCGATAATAATTGATTATTATATTTTTACCTCCGGCTCCGATTTATTTATTACCTATTTAGTTTTTATTTCAATTAAGGATTATTTACTGTGCATCTACCGTTATTTCATTTTTTGTTATTATGAAGTTAGGCCCAACTAGCAACCCTACCTACTTATAAAACTGTTTTAACTTAAAATGGAAAAACAGAATTGAGTGAATCAGTGTTCTAAATTCTCTGTGATAATTGTTTCTTTTTGGGCTACTGGTTCGTATTGTTCATTAATCATTGATTGGAGGTAACTGGAGATACCGGGCTAGTCGCTACGAATAATAATACCTATTCGTAGGCTGGTCGGCATTTGAAACGGAAGAGGTGATACATTACTTACCGTCTTCCTATTTTCTTAATTCTGGGAGGGGTCAGATTATGTAAGGTATGAACCTACGTACATTTTTTAAGTCGCGGGAACAGCTAGTTGTAAATAAATCGCCCGCGTTAATCTAAAAAATTATGTAAGTAAGTCTACATACACCCGGAATAAAAAGTATTCTATTCCAGGACATGGTCTACCCGCATGCCAAGTTTCATTCAAGTCCGTTAAAGCGTTAAAACATGAAGACATAACAAACAGACAGACGGACAGACGGAGTTACTCCCACAATTATTAACTGTATGGATTACCTACAAAATCATCTGAGCATGTTTTATACTGAGACACCTTCACTCACCTGTATTCGACTGCTCCAGCAGCAAATACATATTGGATGTTGTAAATACTGGTGAATAGGATGGCGAGGCCCAGGTAGCAGTACACGAATCTTTGGTAGCGACCGAACTGTCCCAACTCGGGGAGAAGGGCGTCTAGGTCGAGATCGTCTAGTTGGGCGGAATTCCTTTTAGTCATTCCTTACGGACACTCTGACCAGCGACAACTGGACACACGGTCAGGAAAACACTACATTATAATGACACGAGCAAAGACACATTCTCTCAGCACAACCGTTGAAGCCATCAGTAGCCATTTGAAGTCTGATGGACTCTGTCAAAGGTGACAACCACAGATGCAACAGCCGGAAATAGCAATTACAAAAAGGTTTATCGTTTTGATGATTTTTAAAGGGTTTTGCATGAATATCATGATTCTAAACATTTGAACAAATCTTTATGGACTAAGATCCCAGGGCTGCCAGACCTTATCTACTTATCTTCTCACTAACAAAATGTGCGGGATAGAGTAGTGTTAGAATGTACTTTTAACATACGCATACCTGCTAGCTTGGACCGAATTCCAAGTCTCAGGTGCTAAAATACACCAGTGTATTTTAGCACCTGAGACTCAGCAAATTTTGAATTGTCAAGGTCGGTCAGTCATAAAGATGAAGCTATTTGCACGTTCCAAAGCGTAGATCTCTATAGAGAAGATCGTGAAAGAAACTCCATGGACAATCTTTTAAAAATAATATTTTTTTACAAAGTTATGGTTACAAAGTAATTATACATTTATGTGAGAAAGGTGTAAAAAGATGTGAAGGATAAAAGCGTCCCGAGTAAAAAGAAAAATAAACTGTGGCAGCCGAGAAATGACCAGTCCCAGCTGACGGCGCTCGTTCAAGAAAATGGTTAATGGTGCTACATTCAGCTCAACCATTTTGAAGGGAGCCAAATGATCCAACGCATGCACCACCATCAGTCAGACTTTTGAGTGAGCATGACACTCCTTACCGCCAGAGTACATTCAAGTCGAAGACACCCAAAACTGATAGTTATAATAGTTTAAGATAAAGGAAAACTGTACGTAGTATTCACACATGTGTGTTTCAAGTTAATGCATGAAATTATACAATGCTAATTAAATTTAGTCTAAACAAAGAAAATATTGCGTTCTTACAATCTTCAGCCAGTTCAACAATGTTTCCAAATTCTAACAGATTAGTTTGCGCGCCCTAGTGGCTGTGGAGCAGGACCAGCATTGAGCCAAGCATTTTTATCTTCAATATAATCCCCCAACTTATAATATGCTTGCCTGCATAGTGTGCGTTTAATACAAGATTTAAATTTTGTCTCATTTAGTCCCAATATATGGGGAGGTATTTTATTATAACATTTTAAACAGTATCCCATGAAAGATGAGGCTACTTTAGCCAGTCTGAAACCTGGTTGAACTATTTGGTCACTATTTCTAGTAGGTACTATAATTATGTCTGTCGCCTCTTTTACTATAAAGATGTAAATTCTTTCTGATATAGCTACATGATGTTTTCGTAAATGTATTGACAAAGGTACCGTCATGATGTTAATATTCTTAAACAGTTCCCTTAGGGAATCGCACCGGCGGAGATTGTATATGGCTTTGATGGTTCTTATCTGCAGAGTAAAAATAGACTCGATGTCTGCAGCCCGTCCCCATCGACCTGAGAGCCTGACGATGAAATCTTGAAGAATTGCATTCCACTCCTCTTCAATTGCGATTCGCAGCTCTGGAAGCCTTGTTGAAGCAGGTACCCGAGCTCGAACCCAACATTTCAGCTAATCCCATAAGTGTTCTATCGGATTCAAGTCCGGGCTTCGAGCTGGCCAGTCCATCGTATGAATGCCGATATCCCTTAGATACTGGGGCATCACATGAGCAACATGAGGCCGTGCATTATCTTGCATCAACTGCATACCCTGCCCGATATATCCTGCGTCAGGTACCACATGGCCTGCGAGGATTTCAGTAATGTAGCGATGAGAAGTCAGACCACGTGTACGGCCCGTCGCACTATGGCGTTTCACATGAAAGTCGTTGTAATGGAATACAAATAATAAATTAATATAACGTGTAACAGAATAAACGCAATTCTTAAAATTAGTTGGTTCAGAATCGGCTTCTGAATCAATTTCCGTCATTAAAAATAGGTGTCAATTAAAAACCGTGGCATGACAAGTTGATTCAATCCTTAATTCAAGGAAAAATTAAAACCTTAACTCACAGAGCAATAAAGCCAACTTAAATGCACGCCATAATTTGTAGTCCGATCATAGCTCGTAATAATATCAATGCAAATGTAATATAGCTATAACTTAACCCAAAGCAAAAAGAATCATTAAGATCGGTTAACAAACAATCAAGTTATACCCGAATAGATAACCCCAATATGTTAATTCAGATTTATTTTATTGCATCTGCATACCCCTTCACAGCATACCTACGTGAGTTTATGTTATGAACTGGCATAAACAATACACGGACATGCGATTTCAGCAATCCCGGGTGATTTGCTGTCTTTTATTGATGACTTCCGTTGCCTACCTCCGAAGTTCTTCATCATATCTTCACCAATTTGAAACGGGACCAGTTTGTAAAAATACTCTTCCAAACAACAAAATAATCATCCAAATCGGTTGACAATTGGCGAAAATATCGCTGAACAAACATTTTTCCTGGGATCCCAGCATCAGATCCTGACTTATACCTTCCATCATCAGTTCAGCAAGATGAGATGTTGATTACCAGGCACAATTATTTGAATTGCGTTAGAAAGTTTATGAAAAAATTGAGGGTTGCCCTCGATTTCCCTGGGATTCCATCATCATTGTTTGATTATTATCTACTATGTTTATTATTATTGTTTATAATTTCCAGCAACTAATTATTTATTATTTGTTTTTAATTATTTTTTGTTAATTTTTGTGTGTGTAACTTTTAAATTTTTCGATTATGACTCTCAGTACGTGTTTTTTCGTACTGTAAGTGCAGAGAGTAATTAAAGATAAATAAATAAATAAATTAGATCCTGACTTGGTGCCAATGGGACCACCTCAAGAGTATACTCTTTCGAAGAAAAAAATAATTTTGAGAATCGATCCACAAATGGGGCAGAAATCGGTGACTATACATAAAAAAATACAAAATAAATACAGTCGAACATAGAACCTCCTTCTTTTTTTGAAGTTGGTTAAAAATGGTGAGGTACCTAATCGAAATTGCTCATGACCTATTTTAAACCATGATTGATGTAAAGTGCCATAAGGTTTAACTGAAACTCTGAAGGACACGACATGTGAACGAAAGTTTATTTCAATACGGACTGTCAACACTACATGCTTGGATTAGGAGTATGGAGATGATCTTACACATATCCTATAACTTGTCTTTTGAAAAGTGGTCAGCTTCTACACCTGAAAATAATAAAAAAAAACAAACACGAAAATAAAAAAACGGTACAAAAGTGGTTTAGGGAGGAAATGGGAACGCATGTCGATAAACCTCGACAAGAAATAGTAATAACGGAAAAACAACTCGGCGATTTGTTTAGAATTATTGTTCTTGCTCTGCAGACATTACAGGTCTAGACGTACAAATTTATTAAACGAATGTACATAATACTTACTACAAACTATGTCACCTGGGTACTTTAGAATAAGTTTATAGTCATTTTAATCATCATGAAACGCACTTTCTGTGGGTATAACTTTGCTTGTTGTAAGTTTTACACTTTTTGAGAGTTCCAATCAGAGTTTCAAGGCAGCGGTGGCTCGGTTTATTTGCTGCCCAGTATACCTACTATATACTAAAATAAAAATAAGTCCTATATTATATGTATGATGTCTAACTCATGGAAGCCGAGGAAGATAAGCAAATCAAGTATCTTGATTTGGCTCGTAAAGCCGTCGAAACAAGGTACCTATATGGACTGGGTACTACTGGGTAGGTAGGAGCTACGGCGACCTACTCGTACTTCCATACGTTTCTACCATGAAAATTGCCGATTTCCGTTGTTTGAAAGAAGGGATTACAAGATAATGATAATTGTGAAACCGCTTCATTGAATGGCTTTTCAATCCTACTTGTTAGTTGCGAGTGGAATTATAATTACTTGAGCTGCTCCATTTCCTGTGCTTAGTTTATTACACCACTTAACTTACTGCGCAGAAGACTTATCTAAGTTCAAATTTATCGTTAGTAGCTTTGGTTCATATTACAGGTAAAGGAACCTTTACAAACCACGCCACAATATCGTGATGTCTCAGTGGTCAAGAGACACCGATCTCATCTCATCCACGAACGGGTTGGTTGCGGGTAGTCAGGTTTGTTATTATAAGTTACTTAATAAATAACTCTAGTAGCTAAGTGCCTGAAGATTATGGCGTTTCGTAGAAAAGGTAGCAATTTTGTTCCGGGGAAGCTTATCGAGATATTAAAACAATAATCTTTTATCATTTAAACATTTTGGGACAAAGCTCAATTGCTTAATTTTCTGACCTGAAGATAGCGTTTTTTGTCAACATAGCACCTAACACTATGAATCTCTGGGTCACCCAAATGTTGACCAGTAGATAATTCCTAAGGCGCCCATTATACGATAGGTTTTGCTGTCAGTTTAACCACAGTCACGGCTGTGATTGACGGATAACTAATCGTCTTATGACGGAAATTTGAATATTTTATTAATTGTTGTTTTTTTTTTATGGAATGGGTCCTTGTCCCTTTTCGAATCCCGTATATCAGCCAATAATATATCGTCGCTATATAAATATTATTTATACTTTAAGGTAGTGTTGGTTGAATTCCATCACTCATTCGTCTCTTTTGAAATTGATTGACGTTTGCATAAGCGTGTAATGGACGCCTAAGGAATTAAGTCCGCCTCTGTACATTCGCGTTCGTAAAGTATAAAAAACCGGCCAAGTGCGAGTCGGACTCGCGCACGAAAGGAACCTTTCGTGCGCGAGTCCGACTCGACACCATTATCTATCAAAACGGCTTAAAAGGAACTTTGTTGTATGGGAGCCCCCTTAAATATTTGTTTATTCTGTTTTTTTAGTATTTGTTGTTATAGCGGCAACAGAAATACATCATCTGTGAAAATTTCAACTGTCTTAACTATCACGGTTCATGAGATACAGCCTGGTGACAGATGGACAGACGGACAGCGAAGTCTTAGTAATAGAGTCCAGTTTTACCCTTTGGGTACGGAACCCTAAAAAACGAACAAGGAGGTGGTTATTTAAATAACACTCCTTTTTGGGCAGTCGTGTAAAAAGGTCGATCAGGTGAAATAAGTGTGACCTATCCTCTCAATACAAACCGCATAGCCGCATAGTTCGTCCGATGGAAACACTTAAAAATAAGGATAAACCGGTATATGACCTACACATATTTTACACAAGGCTATGTCGTAATACAACTTACCTGAGAGGTCACTCAAGATATCCTCTTAAAAGAAAAACGTATTTTGAAATTTAAGTATTGAGGCATGTTCGTAATACAATCGGACAAGTGCAGTTCTGAATACGGAATTTTTCGAAACAGTTTCCGCGACCCTGGAACGCAAAGGGTATTAGGAGGAACACGGGTGGGTATTAGTCAGTAAGAGTCTGACACTCCCTCCTGCTCCGCTCAGAGCAGAAGTCATTTGATGATTTCTCATCCACAAAAAAAGACAGTTCTGAATTTAGATAAGTAATAATGTTGTGTATAAAGCCCAGGAAGATGGCTCATCGACTAAAAAGGCGGCTAGGACGGACTGGATGCGTCTGATCTAGATGTTGTGGTGCAACTTGTAGACCGAGTTGATTGATATCATTTTTTATGAACCACATTCTCCTTAAAGCATGATATACGGATAAAAAACAGGATATTTTCAGATTGTGTGTTATCTTTTGACGTAGAGTCAAAGAGCAATATTGACCCTATCTCCAAAACGTAAAGCAGTCATATCTACTATCGAGATAAAAAGACGCGCGCGAAAAGATGCGGTTGCCAATGTGCTAGGGATGGCAACAATTTGTGAGTGGAGTGAGACAAATAGACTTCAGGTTAATTCGTCGAAGACCCAGGTCATTGTTGTTCGCAGCTCCAAGACGATTACAAAAGTAAATAGATGTCTACTTCCCGGGGTTCAATTTAACGGAATTACACAGGTACTTACTGTTCCTATAAGTAACAAGGTTAAGAACCTTGGGGTTTGGATCGACAAACCAACATCTGTCTTGCGGTCCGCAGCTCCAGGACGTACCTAAGTTGCAAAATGTTTGCATCAGCCAGGTGCCTTAGACGATTGCGGAACTCTCTTCCCACTGCTACTAAAACTGCGCTTGCAGTCTCTTCTGCTTCCTATCCTTGACTATGCTGACGTCAGTTATCTCGATCTTACTCAGGCACAACTAGATAAAATTGAGCGTCTTCAAAACCTTTGCATAAGATTTATATTTGGCCTTCGCAAATATGATCACATTTCTGAATTTCGCACAAAGCTCAAGTGGCTTCCCATACGTCTTCGCCGAGATATCTCATATTTTATTTCTGCTCTACAGTATTCTGTTCAATCCTACAACCCCCTCTTATCTTAAAGAACATTTCAAGTTTCTTCATGACACACATACCTATAGATATCTAAGGTCACTGGAAAACTTGAGGCTAGAGATGCTTCTACGACAAAACTTTTACGGTTCAAGCGGTTATGAAATGCCTTGTCCGCGTCGGTAAGGCCGTAAGGCATGCTCAATCTTTGTCCACTTTTAAAACTATGGTCAAAAATAACTACCTCTCTCTGTTTAATGTTTTTACTTGGGTTCTATGCTTTTTGTTTCATAATTAGTTCGGTATTTATTTATTTATTATGTATACGTAAATAGTACACCGAAAAATACCCGAGTACCTACTGCCTTTCCTTTTCTCTTTAAAATCCATCCAAAGGTTGTCTTTAAAAGATCGCTTTTAGCGATAAGGCCGCCCATTGTGTCACCCTATGTAATGTTTTTTTCATCTACTTTTTCTGTAACGTATTTGTATTTGTATAACATAATAAAAAGTATTCTGTGTGCCCCGACCGTAACCGTAACGTTCTTGCAGTGGCGTGTGTAGGGAGAGTCATTTGAGTTGACAAACGCTACTCGCTAATAAATAAAACGAATAATTATGTAACATAATAATTATTATTTTTTAATATCCTTAAACGTTTTATATACAGTCAACATCGAATGCCAAGAACAACATCTACAACGTAGTAAAGTACACAAGAGCACAACAGGTTTATAAACGTATTTATATATTATATGTATAGATAAAATTATATACATCTACAGTAGTATCCTCACATACGGTATACTTGCATGACTGCGTTATATTTGACGTCGGGCTGCTGACGTTGGAAGATAATTTAGTGAATTTGCTAATTGTGATTTTCATTTGTAATTTTTCATTAGTGCTCTTTACCTGCAAGTAGCAGTATCGTTGAATATTGATAATTAGATTTAACGGCTAAATCTACACATATCTATATTTTCAAACATCTATGTGCACTTATGTCGAGACTATTTTATTTGAACGGTACCTCAGCAGCCCGCCGTCCACGAATAGTAACAAGTGATCGATACACTCACGATAGAAACCTTCTGAATTTCAATACAATATAGTTTTATTGAACTATGACGACCGACAATAAATATTACATTGGTCTTTAGATTACAGGATTATTATACAATATTCATATGATTACGGTTACATCCTGTCCGTGTGCGACAGAGCCGCGTACGATTGTTGCCGTCTCTATCGCGCACGGCTGGACAGTACAAGCTATCGAACACTTAACATTTCAAAATGTTTTGTCTCTTTCCTTTGTTTGTATAACGATTAATGAACACTAGGAAGGGATAGTTACACAACACTGACACAATACTATCACTTTTCAAAGATGGCGCAATTTGGAAGCTTTCGCCCTACGCAGCTACGCGAGCCGGGAACACGACTCGCCCTAGAAATAAACTCTTTTAACCTACGAACGAGCAAAAGATATGAAAGTTATTACAATAATTAATTGTATCATAGTACCATAGTGTAATTAATAAACAGTTTCTTGTAATTTGTATGTAACAGGTGCCAAGTTATTGTTTTGTGGGAAAATATACATGTTTCCTTACTTTATAACAGAGTGCTACGTTTTAACAAATTGCATTAAATTACATCCATTGTCGTACAATCGGCTGCACAAGTGTTCATCATTTTACGGAAACAGTCTTTTAACCAAACAAAATAAAACCGTTGAGTGAAAAAATATATATCTTTTAAACACTTGTGTAGCCGCTTGTACACAGCACAACCAAAGTGGTGCGAAGCACCGGAAAGAATTGTTCGTTACTATGAGAACCAATATGTTGATATACAAGCATTGACGAATAACTGTGGTGGAAGGAAACCAAAATAAGTACAAATATTGGCTATTATAAGGAAAATTAAATACTTTCCACTTGTAACGGTCAATGCACACTGATACAGAGTCAAGCGATTTTCTTATATGTATAGCATATTGAACCTTAGTTCAACAACATAATGCACATATTTCTATCTAGATAAAAAAAAAACGTTCGAGTACATTACGTTGTGGCGATAGGGATCAATATGCTATGGACAGTAATTAACTCTTTAAGGGTATACTTTAATTCTTAAGGGTCAAATTGATTTAATGTTTTCATAAAACATTACTAAGTATTTTATCTTTAGTGATGGCAATCAACATTAGTGTGGGGATATTGTAAATAATGTCCTATTATACAGTTATACAGAGGAGACACAACGTTACAAAAATATATGCTTTAAACATTCACAGTAACTTATACTTATTTTGACAGACATTGGCACTTCCAATGTTCAATTATTTCGGACACGCTTTACAATTATTGATATTAAAACATATGATGCGACACAAATGATTGTCTGTGTTCAATCACAAGAACAAGACGAACACAGTACGATAGCATTTTAATGAAGTAATTATTATTCGTGGCAAATAGGACGAAAACACTTTATTATTGTAAGTGTTACTAGGCATTAAAAAGAAATACTTTCCACAAATATATTTTAAATTGTTGAAAAATAGACGATTAAAACTCGGGAAAGAAGATTGGGAAATAAACTCGTTTGATTGTCATTTAATATTAACTATTATTATCGAACTATTTTGTAAAATCGGTGCGAGAAGTGTTTCTCATAATATTAAATGATATAATGACGAATGTATTTAAGTCTTAGATGATTTTTTAAAGTGTGTCATTTAAATGGTTGTGTCATGGCTTCAGTGACTGCTTTGTTGTTTACCTCATTCGTAAATGGTAATTACTGCAAACCGTAAAATTATATCTTTGTGCTAGCTAGAAAACTCAACCATAAGATACAATGTATTGTTTTCATCTCGTGTACAATAACTATCTTAATGGATACGATATGAAAATTTCGTGCCGTGCCATTATTCTGGCAATGATTTCGATGTAGCAGTTTGGTAGTTATTTTTACGATTATCATTTAGTATTAAACACAAAATCGGTTCATTCGTTTAGGAGCTACGATGCCACAAACATATACATATCACCGGATAAAAAACTGCGCAAGATTATAAAATATCTTGAGAGATTGTAAATTTTTGTCAACTAAACAATTGGAATAATTTTTACGCATCAAAATTTGATAGTCTATAATCTTTCGAAGTCATTCCGAGAAATTGTGAACCGACATAAACTGAAGACATGTAGGGACCAATCAGTATATGGTTCCTTTAAACCCTGCAGACAGAAACAGGAGCTCGCATCGGGGCTCCGTCGTCGAGGTTAGAATGTTCAAATTGTAGGTATATTCCATAATTTCAATTACCAAAATATTGATGCGTAAAAAGTTTTCAAAATGTTCAGTTGATAATTTATCGAGAGTTAACAATCTCTCAAGATATTTTATAATCTTACGGAGCTTGCCATTTTCCGGTGACATACACACGTCAAACTTATAACACTCTTGTTTTAGGTCGGGGGTAAAAAGGCGAAGAAAAAAGAAAAGAAAAAAAGACTTCAATTTAACTTTCCGAACAGCTTGTCGCACCGATAACTTTCTAAATTAATATAAATACGTACACCCTCACCTGGAAGTCTACCGAGGTACTGTCACCACACTCACCATACTAACACCATGCTCTCACCATACTACCACCGTGCTCTCACCATAGAACTACGTCTTTACCCGCGCCATTCATTTAATTATAAACTATAGAACCTTTAAACCATACATAGTATAAATGATGCAGAACTAAACTTTATTTTACTACTTTTTCAGTTAGAACAAGATACTACTAAAATGAAAATTACTGAAAAAATATGTTTTTTTTTAATAAGAGGTTCTCAAATATTTTGCATCATTCTTTTGTTTGAACAGCTGTGTATCTGAAAACACATCTTTCTTGGAATTTATTATCGTTGTTTTTCCCGATATTAAAATTCATAGGATGTGAGGACATCGTTATCAAGAAACGTGAATCGTAAATAATAATATAATTTACCACAGTTACATTAATATTTTAATATCGTGCAGGAAACTAAATTGATTCCTATCTCGTTGTTCACACGACTGACATTATAATACTTAGGTCGTCGCATAAAAATATGACTTGGAAGTAGGTATACATTACAATATCATTGATGTAGTTGGAAAGTCTGCCAACCAGTATGAGGGTATCGTGGTATGTAGGACAGATCGGCAGTCGCTTCAAATACGACTAGTTTCAGCAGACCCGGTTGGACTGGAAGCCAGCTCCAAGGGTAAGGCTAGGTACAAGTTTTTTTTAAATCCATGCGCCCTCAGCGTTTTGGAAATAGTTTCATTGTACGTACAGCTAGAAGTGATAGCTACAACCTGGGGATCTTAAGTCAACAGTGAATAGGTTACTTTAAGGCAAGCGCGCTCCATCGTCGACCACATCATCACTTCCCATCAAGCAAGATTTTTTTACAATAATAAAAAAAAGTAACATGAGTCATGACATCCATGATATAAAATTAAGTGAGCACCATTTACACTACGTATGCACAGACATGTGACGAAGACTAGCAACAATTAAATAAATCTAACTGCGTACTAAAGTAATACAATGTAACTTACTTAACTGATATGCGCTGTAGCTTATACGATACATATTCTCGAATATGGCGGCGATCGTCTTAGCTGAGGTTGGCAATGTGAGCGATGAGGCTTACAGTCGCGTCGCCAGGTTGTGGCAATTTACTGAGTTATTGTTGCCAGAAACTGTAGCAACAGTTGCCGAGTTTTAATTTCGCTGTGCACCAATGCATGGTCTTAGAAAGGTCGTTTTTTTTTGTTGTGAAAAATCTCTCAATGTTGCGCAACATCTGGCAGCAGTTGCGCAATGTTGCGTGCAACTTGTGTTCGAAAATGATTGTCATCTACTTACGACGCGGCTGTAAGCTTTTTATGAACATAAAGGATATTAAAATTCCATATTTCCATAATTTATCTTAATTTATAATAAATAATTAAATTGCCTAAACCATAATTATATATTAGCGACATAATATAATGTTTCAAAGTATTAACAATAGTTTAGCTATGATAATTACACGATACTTTTCTGGCAAAGTCAATTTGGAGAACAAAAACAATGAAAAGGATATTCCCGCAAAACTCTATACAAATATCATACACGCAAGTCACAATCTAAATGTTTGAAACCACTGGACGGGACTCGAAAATACTTAGAGCATTTAAACATGTGGCCAGATGGAATACTTCTGTGTTATTTGTGATAAACTGAGTATGCAAGTATTAAGTTAAAGTGATAATATTGATTAGAGTCAAGGCACAGTTTTGGAAGGAAAGATCTATAAGCCATTTTTAGATTTCCACTTCGACTTTGTGCCTTGACCCTTACGCTCACCGACACGGAATAGCAGAGGGTTTAAATTGTTACCAAAGGACATTCAAACTTATCTAGTAGGAGTCGACATAAATGCCAATGTTTTAAATTGATTCCGTGGCATGGAAAGGGATTTCTTAAAACGGTCTCGGTAGGCCTCGTATCTAAGCGGCTAGTGTGCGCTGTCCGGTGGCAAAATCCTCTGCCATTCTGTCCCGGTGTGCGTATGCCTTTCTGTGGCTTTATTACCGAGATGTTCTCACCGAATCATTCGTCAAACAGGACGAATAGTCACAGAAATGTATCATTAGCTACACTAACCACTTTTGACAATAATTTCATGTTTAAACTATGTAGCCGTCACATGGACGAACAGGCGACACCATTTTTGAGGCATGTGACTTTTGATAAAAAAATTACCTGACTGTACCTAAAATGCATCAACTTCTTTTCCTACGTCATGTTTACATGCTCTAAGCAAAAATGCATCGACGACAATACAATGTAGCACGAATACACGAACGATATTAATGTATTTATTTATATCAATTAATTAATAATACACGAATAGACACGAGACGAGATTAATTCAAGCTATTGTCTTATTATTATTACTCCTTCGCTGTATGATCACTTTGTTGAGATAATTAACTACAACCATTACTTAACATTGATTTGAAAATTTAAATATTATTGTGTGGAAATAGAACATTTTCAGTTACTTATATTATTTACAATAATTTTTATTTCTGGATTTCTGTATTTTAGTATTTAAAGATTATTAACTCTGTTTATATATTTTTTTATATTGCTTTTTCTTTTCGTAAATAACTTTATGTTTCACAGTAATCAGGAACTTATGGCGAAAATGTTTTATATACAATCTCCGGTGGCAAAGGAAACGTCTGTAGACTATGAATGTTTGATTTTATTTCTAGTGATATAGAAGCGTCCCCTCGCCAGTTTCGTTATCTATTGAAGGAAAGAAACTGTGTGGTTTACTTTACACTGTGACCAGATGACTTTAAGCCCGGCTGCAGACATAGAGTCATGCAAAGTAAGTTCATCTTAGCTCGCATAGCTGAGGTGAGTTATCATACTATTACAAATTAGTTTCCAGTCTACACACAAGTACTTGTCTGCAGACTGGAATCTAAAAACACCATTTTTGCAATCGGTTACATTTCCAAAAAAAATTAGGCAACCGGATTAAATATAATTATTTATTTTAACTAACTTTTTTATTACCTACTACCTCGGCTATACGAGCAAAGCTTAGTAAATTTCAGGTCTGCAACCGGCTTTATACAAACTGTATCCAGTCAGATGCTAGATTGTTTAACGTTTGATTCAGTTTAAAACCAAGCATTCACTAGCGAGCTGTGATTAAAACCGAACAGTCTGAACCCGTTGACGTCCACTGGCTCCAATTAAAGACCGCGAGCGAAAACCAGTCTTAAGCAATATGTGTGACGACCCATTTTGCACCATCGTAAGATTTAGCACAGCTAGTCACAATGTACAGCAAACCACGTGCCTACATCAATTCCGAGGCTCGTATCTAATACAATAGTCAGTCGTAACTTCGTAAGGATAGTAGCTACTAGAACAGATACACCCATTTTCAGTAACACTAGTCGACACCTAAACGTTTGACTAAAGATAAACGAGCTGTTGTATTCTCAACTTTCGGCGCTGGGGCGAGGGTTGAAAATCCAACAGCACGGTTTTCCGAAACCCAGTAATTAGGTAACGCCTAGTGTTCTTGAGAAAGGACAATAGAGCGCTATATAAGTACACACTTACGCCGGCAATATGCTTTCTAAAACGTTTGCAGCGCCTACTTTATGCCTAAATATTCGTATTTATTGTTTTATCTCTACATTGTCCGAGTTACTTCATTGTCTTCATCAAGTTTGACTTTGTTCGTCGATGTCATGTTCATATATTTTGACAAGTTAACTTGATGTTGTTATTATTTTAAAGTTGGATCTTGGAATGATTTTCACGTCATACTTTCGACAGTCGAAACTCGCCCGAATATTTGTTTACGCAGCTGATCGCGAGCGTAAACTGTGCTAGCGTTGCGCGTAAACTCTGCTTAATTAGCGCACCGCTTGCGTAAAATCAGCTGCGCTAATTTAGCGCCACTAGTTTTTGTGTGGGTTGCGTTAAATTTGCACATATTTATATATCTATTCGGTTTACCTACGTATAACGGATACTAGACGGATATCGCTTTATCTGTATTTTCGTTTTGTGGTCTAACTTAAAATACACGTCGAGTCAATTTTATGTTTGCTTACATTTCGATTGATATCGATTCGTTGTGGCCACACAAAATGTTTCACTTCCTACTCTAACAGGAGTCAGGTATCCAGACAGTATTCTCTTCAAAAAGTAAGTATTTAGACATCTATAAGTACTTGACGGCAGTTTATGACTATTAATGTAATTTTCTATAATTTATCTAGATTTTTTAATATTCCTAGGTTAACGAAACAGCTATGGCTAGCTAGCTGTATCGTTAACGTAAGATTTTATTATTTTTATATAATAAGTTAGTTCTGGAACGTTCACAAAAATTCAAGAAAATATTTATGTTTATTAAGATGGAGGAACATACGAATTGCGGATGAGATTGTAAGGAATTTGAATAATTGATTTTATTGACAGACTTTTAGAAAGTGCTTTTATTTTTCGTATTTTTTTTAAAACGTAGTTAGAATTAGAGATTGAAGTAAAGAATAGAAAATCAGCCTTCTACTATGCCGTGCCAATGCCAACATGATTCCGTTGTAAAAAGGGATAGTGCTATACGTGTATATAGCTCCGTCTGCCTCCCACATTGGAACCATGATTGTTTTAAGATTTCATTGTAGAACCATACTTAATAGAATCGTAGAATACCGAAGCTGTTTTGTAAGATGAAGTTAGGACTCGATTAGGGAACATTGGAATATATTGATTTTATTATCTTCGGCAAAGTGTAGTTTATAAATCCAGATAAACTACACTTTGCCGAAGATAGTTTGACACTTTAACGATATGAAATAGAGTTGAGTTCTGGTTTAAAATTCGGGTTTGCTGAATTAGACTACGTAGTGGTTTCGAGATACATAGGTAGGTTATCTTTTTCAAATTACATTTTTATACGATATACTCTGTAACAACAAAGGCGGCAATAAGAGGAATAGTTGTTAGTTGCGAGCTACTATTTTTGTTTTAAAATTGTGTTATGTTGACGATTTTGTTATGAAGTCTCTAGCCGCTTTGTGAAAAGATTGATCATAAGAGGCATTCGTCACATTAAAGTCGTTAGATATGTAGATGTAGTACAACTATTCGTAGGTTTGAACAAAATCAGTGCAAGTTAGTCAAAATCAAGGTTAAAGTGTAATGAAAAAATATTAGTATTTTAATTTGTAAATGTTTTGACTGTTTGCTGAAACTAATATGACAAAGTTGTAAGTACGATCAATCTTTTCACAATCCGACAGCACTAGGAAGTTTGAAGTCATCGCACATCGGGAGTGTGGGAAGGAAAGCAGCGGGAGCAGCAGTCCGGCGAGTCCTCGGGGCGAGCGCGGGCGGGTCAACCTACCGGCGGGCAGCGGGCGGCGCGGCGCCATCAGAGCGGCAGCGCCAGCGCCGGCTCGTGCGGGTGCAGCGCCAGCGCCGCCGCCGCCGCGTCCGCCGCCGCCAGCGGCTCGGCGGCGGCGCACAGCACGAGCGCGAGGCGGCGCCACGTGTCGGCGCGCGCGGGCTCCAGCGCGGCGGCCTCGCGCAGGGACTTCTCCGCCAGCCCCAGCCAGCCCAGGTTGTAGTACGCGGCGCCTGGGGAGACGAGATCGACTCTTACTTATTGCGCACTTTACTACTATTAACTCTGACAGCTTTCCATTTTTGAAGTTTACTCCTTAAAAAACCATTTTCATATTTAACCAAACAAAAAATGATTGTGTGGTTTTATGAAACCACGGTAAAAGTGAAACTTTTTTTCACATAACTAAAAATTTTCGGAATAATATTCCATTAAGGGTATAAAAAAACACTGACAAAAACAAACAAATTAGCGTGGAGCACTGGCACAAATGAGTAATAGTCTATACACTACACGGTCAGCTGATGGAACTATAGACGCCGCCATATTGGCCTCGGCTGCTCTGACGAGCGCCTTTCACTTTATCCCTACTCCACGGCCGACCGTCACGCGACATGCGATACACAGACCAAAAAATTTGAGACGATGTAATAAAAGTTTCACTTTAAATAAAATAATAATAATAAAAATAATTATAATTTGGATTAAGTGGCTACAAAGGTCGCACGCTCGTTTGGCATCTCAGTACCAAAGTGCCTTAGAGTCCGGCTCGCTACCCAAATTTCTTACGACAGGAGTTACCCACCTGCTCCACAAATCGGGTAGTACCGCGGAACCCAAAAATTATAGACCGATCACGTGTCTACCGACGGTCTATAAGGTTCTTACATCTATTTTGAGAGCTAAAATTAATAATCATATTAACAGCAGCAACATCATGTCTGTCTCTCAAAATGGATGTAGGAATGGGTCCCGCGGTACTAAGGAGCTACTCTTCATTGATATGGCCATTAGCCAACAGGTTCGGCGTTCCCGAAAGGATTTGTCGACATGTTGGATAGACTATAAGAAGGCCTATGACTCGGTGCCTCATACATGGCTCAGGAGGGTGCTAGAATTGTATAAAATTGATACAATGCTACGCACCTTCCTGATGTCGTGTATGGGGCAATGGAGGACAGTTCTTCGCTATCCAGGATGTCGAAATATCCAGAGGAACAGCGAACCGGTAAGGATCGAGCGGGGTATATTTCAGGGCAATAGTTTGAGTCCGCTTTGGTTTTGTCTAGCCTTGAACCCTCTAAGCACACTGCTGGAGAATTCAGGGCTGGGCTATCGGTTGAAGAGAGGTGGTCAGGTTATATCTCACCTCCTTTACATGGATGATTTGAAACTCTTTGCCCCCAGTAATCTCCAACTGATGGAGCTACTGAAGGTAACTGAAACTTTCAGTAGTGCCATCAGGATGGAGTTTGGTGTGGACAAATGTGCGGTCATGCATGTAAAGCGTGGGGAGATTATGGAATCCGTGGGAATTCAACTCTCGGATTCCATAAACCTCAGATCCCTCTCTTCAACTGAAACTTACAAGTATTTGGGTATGTCGGAAGCGTTAGGTATCAATGTTACTGACATGAAGCAATCGATGAAGGAGCGCTTCTTTGGCCGCCTGAAGAAGGTATTCAATAGCCTTCTATCAGGCGGAAACAAGGTACGCGCTTTCAACGGTTGGGTCATGCCGGTATTGATGTACTCTTTCGGCGTACTCAAATGGACTCAAACGGAACTTGACGCCCTGGATAGGCGGGTCCGTACACTGCTTACTGCATATCGAATGCATCACCCACGGTCGTCAGTAATGAGACTGTATATCCCGCGAAAGTGTGGAGGTCGAGGCTTCTTAAATGCTAAGACTCTCCACAATCGCGAGATATGCAGTCTCAGGGAATATTTCCTAGCTGTCGACGTGGGTATACATCGAGATGTAGTAGCGGTGGACAAGGGACTCACTCCGCTCTCTTTGGCAAATGAGAACTGAGGCGCAAACCTGCGGTGCTAGACACTGACGATCGCAGGGCGGTATGGCAAAGTAAGGAACTTCACGGACGCTATTTCCGGGCCCTACATGGGCCCGACGTAGATCAATTAGCGTCCGTAGCCTGGTTGCGTTTCGGTGATCTCTTTGGAGAAACCGAAGGTTTTGTCTGTGCAATTATGGACGAAGTTATCATGACGAATAACTACCGAAGATTTATTGTGAAGGACGGCACGGTTGACATATGTCGGGCATGTCACCGTCCGGGAGAATCGATTCGCCACATTGTCTCTGGTTGTTCTCGTCTAGCTAACGGAGAATACTTGCATAGGCACAACCTTGTAGCCAGGATTATCCATCAGCAACTTGCTCTGAAATACTCTCTTGTGGAATCGGAGGTGCCGTACTACAGGTATGCGCCCGACCCAGTTCTCGATAATGGCAATATCACATTGTACTGGGATCGGTCCATCATCACTGACAGGACTATTGTTGCCAATAAGCCTGATATAGTGGTGGTGGACCGAATCGATAGGCGTGCAATGATTGTAGACATAACCGTTCCGCATGACGAGAACCTCGTGAAAGCCGAGAAAGATAAGCAAATCAAATATATTGACTTGGCTCGCGAGGTTGTCGACATGTGGGATGTGGACTCAGCAATCATTGTACCGATAGTTGTGTCAGCCAATGGCTTAATAGCCACGAGCCTCGACCAGCACCTCAGGAGGCTCTCGTTCCCGGTGGGCTACTATTTTTATATTTTTAAATGTTTTTTTTATTTTTGTTTTTTTAAAGAAATATTTAAAAATGTAACAAATAAGTTAAAAAATGAATAAACGGAATAAAAATAATAATTGAAATACTTGTAAAGATCTAATATTCAGGTATAATAGATCTACAATTGTCGTAAAAACTCACCTAACTGCACCATACTGTCGAGGTGCGTGGGGTGTATGGCGAGCGCGTTCTGGAAGCACTGCCGCGCCTCGTCCCACTCCGAGCTCGCCGCGTGCACCAGCCCTCGCTAAAACACATTTATATTGTTATTAATAGGAATCTGAGCCTAGCAAGTTAAACCGGCCAAGTACGAGTCGGACTCGAATGCACGAATACACGGTTCCAAACGAATCTCATTTTTGTAACATCTTACTTTAAAACCATAGATATCTTATAGGTTTTCCTGAATTCTTTGGGTAAAGTTCTATTCTCTGGATCTTTTTCCAAAATTTTAGACTCAGTACTTTCGGGGTGGTAATTTTTGATTTAATTTCTTGATCAACTTTTAACTATAATTTATTTTAATATTATAAAAAAAAAATATATATTTAAAACCCTTACAATAATAAGATATCTGATATGTCACACGATGAAAAATCTTTTTTTTTCTAATTCGTCCTCCATACTCAAAATTTATTCATTAACATAACGCGTCCGTGTTTAGGTCACAAGAATACATATATGTACCAAATATCAACGGAATGGGTCCAGTAGTGACAGACGGACAGACAGGCAGGCAGAACTGTAACTCTATAAGGGTTCCGTTTTTTACGGATGTGCTTTAAAAGTGTCAATTCATAGGTAAAGATCATGATTCAGTTTAGGTAGTTTTTAGATGGATACATGTCGGTTGCACACTCGATGCCGAAGCCATATCTCTTACCAGTAGCAGTGAATCTTAGCATGTTATACCCACTGCGAGGATTCACTGCCACTACCGGATCGTCCGCATTGTATGACGGAGCTAGCCTTCCCACGATGGATCGTTCGACACGCCATCTAGCGGCATTTCGTCACACTAACTACGAAAGTACAAGGCAATGCAGAACGCGGCACGAACTATAGGTGGCAGCACAGAAGGGTCAATGTCAAGTAAAGTTCAGAATTTGCAACACTAGATGGCCACATTCTACGCCGTATATATTCCCTAAAAGGCTTTTTCGTCCTGTGTCGCCATCTATCGTCAGCTTTCAAAAGTTGTTGTTGGTTCACGAAGCTTCTTGCTTCAAAAGTCAAAAAATCAAGTGTAGTGTGTTAGCATTATTGGCATTATGATAAACATTTGCAAATTCGAATTTAAATAATAAAGCTGCCTTATTTTAGAACTCAGATAAGTTCATTTTTTAATAGATACTTCAATAACGAACTTAACTGAACAAGAAGGACAAGCTCGCGAGCACGTAAAATACAGGGTTGGTGCCCTGGACAACGAGACGACGCCGCGGCAGACCGCGCAGGAGGTGGCGGGACGAGCTGGATGTCTTACTTACCAAATGGAAGGAAGAGCCACAACACCATGAGCATTGGAAGGAATGGAGGCGTTTGCCCCGCAGTGTGCCAATTTTAATAGGAAAATACCCTTCTGTGTTAAAAATAACTAATAATTGGAAAATCATATAACTCACCGTATATAATACAAGATGGCTGAAGGGCGTGAGCGTGGCCGCTTCCGACACGCAGCCCGCCGCCGCGCTCACTCGCCCTAACCTGCGAACACACAACAATATTGTTTAACAAACATACTTCCTTCTCTGAGTAGTACATTGATTGTTTTTTTAAATATTGGGCGTCTCTCGTAGGTCAACCTTGGAGCTTGTCGTCTGCTTAACCGGACTTGCTTGTGACGGCATTAAATGGAATTAAAGACTCCTGCCAGGACTTATAAAAAATCACACACTACTAACACTTGACATACCTGAGACACAGTTGCGCTAGCAGTAACCACGCATGCGCGCGATGGTCAGCGAGCGGCACCCGCGGTCGTTGTGTGGATAGGGATGACGCGCCTTCCGACAGCGCGCGCTCGATGCGGTATACACCCGCTGATTCCGCGCGGATCGACGCTGAAGGGAGAGAAGTATACATTTAATTACTGTGAATATTTGTGGAGAGACCCTATGGCCAGCCAAGGACTTTTCTGTCTGATATAATGGCTAAGATATATCCAATTACTGGTATTCTCAAAATGATGTCAATCTTTTCAACATGGTCAACAAGTCGACACAGTACCTACGAGTTTACGACTGCAAATATCACTTTTCTTTCGGTTTACCCATAACGACTATCAAAGATCTAAAAAATGACGCTGAACGTGCTTTCCGTAGCACGAAGGTGTCTCGGATCCGATCTATATATTCAAGTCCGCTGGTTCCCATCGACGCCTACCATCCAGCACTATTAGTAAATATAGATTTCGTAGAACGCCACGGACGCAATATCTGTTCGACAAGGGTGACTCTGAATCCATCAACGAAGAAATTTCCATGACTGACTGGGAATCCGAGCTCGCGACACGATCAATTGATGAATCATTAAACTTTTTCAATCAAGTTATTCTCAATTTACACACGAAATACATTCCACAAAAAATACATCAATCCAACTTGGTACAATTCGGCATTAATCAAGACTATTATAGAAAATTACAAATATTTTAAAAAGTTTAAGACGTACGGTAATATAGCTGATGAGTTATCATTTAAGCTTCTTCGTGAAAGGATAAAGGTACTTGAATCGCAATGTTATGAAAACAACTTGAACTTAATTGAAAAATCTATTAAAGAAAACCCTAAATATTATTGGACGTTTGTTAAAAAACGACATAACTCAAATGCAGTTCCGAGTTCTTTAAGCTATAATAGCGAAGCGTTGCGTACCGGTGAAAACATTTGCGAAGCGTTCTCTACTTACTTTCATTCTACATTTCTAGATACAAGCCCTAATCATGAAATTTCTTCACCCCCTCTTTTTACTGAATGTGCCAGCTTATCTGATGTATGCAGAATTGTAGTGAACTTTGAGGAAGTTTCTAACTTGCTTCGCAAGTTGGATACTTCTAAAGTGGCTGGCCCGGATAATATTTCATCCAAATTTCTTGCACGATGTTCGACTTCGATTGCCCAACCTATCTCGCTTCTCTTCAGGAAATCCTTGGATACTTGTGTTGTACCCGAACTGGAAATCGGCTTTCATATTGACAAAAAAGGAGTCAAAACCGAAATTGTAAACTACAGGCCAATATCCAAGCTCTGTATTGTGGCAAAAGTCTTCGAAAGGATCATCTATAACCATGTGTATAGTGCTCCTAGGAATTCGTTTAGTTCCTTTCAACATGGTTTTTTGAAAGAAAGGTCTACCGTCACCAACTTAATTCTGCTCAATGATTTTATTATTGATGCAATGGATAGCGCTAAGCAGGTTGATGTCGTTTATACTGGTTACAGTAAAGCTTTTGATCGGATCGACCATGAGATCTTACTATCAAAGTTAAGGAATACGTGGCGATTTACTTAGATGGTTTTCTTCTTATCTGGAGAACAGGTGTCAAGCAGTGGTGTTAAGCAATTATATGTCTGGTTGGGTGCCTGTCCCCAGTGGAGTCCCCCAGGGTTTCCCGGTTTGCTCGGCCCCTTACTTTTCATTATCTATAAAAACGACATCAACTCTTGCTTGATTTCATCCAAACTTGTTGACGATATGAAAATCTATGCCAAAATATCATCACATGTGGACGTGATTGCACTTCAGGATGATTAACATCGACTTGAGGCTTACTGTCATGGGAGTAAGCTTGATCTTAACCCCACTAAGTGCTCGGTTCTAACATATTCTCGAAAGCGCTCAATTATAACTTCATCGTATATCTTCGGTGATCAAGTACTACCTTCAGAACGAATTCCATCCGTGATCTGGGGGTGTATCACGATTCTTAGCTTACGTTTGAACTTTATGTCGATGCCATAGTCGCTAAAGCATCTAAAGCACTAGGTTTCATAATGCGGCTATCCATATGCTTCACTCAAGCCACAACTTTAAAAATTCTTTACTGTACTTTTGTTAGAAGCCACTTGGAATACGCGTCTGAAATCTGGAATCCATGTTATCACAAGTACATTGATCGTATCGAGAGCATCCAGAAGAGGTTTATCAAGTATTTGTGTTATCATCAGAAAGTGCCCTACGGGTCTGAAGATTACCTCAACCTCTGTATGAAGTATCATATATTACCCCTAATTAACCGGCGAGCAATCTCAGACTGTATTGCATCTCATTAAGAAGCCTGGGCGCCCTGCGGACTCTCCGTCCGCTTACCGGCCCATCGTGCTGCTCGACGAGGTGGGCAAGCTCTTTGAAAGAGTAATTGCAAACCGCCTCGTCGGGCACCTGGTGAGGGTGGGGCCGAATCTGGCGGAGAACCAGTTCGGTTTCCGCACGGGGCGCTCAACGGTGGATGCCATCATGCGCGTGAGAGCCCTCACGACGGGGGATGCGGTGTCCCGGGGCAGGGTCGTCTTGGCGGTGTCTCTTGACATCGCCAATGCCTTTAACTCCTTGCCCTGGAGTTGCATTAGGGAGGCGCTCCGGTACCACCGGATGCCGACCTACCTCCGTCGCGTGGTCGAGGCCTATTTGACGGACAGGGCCGTCATCTACCCCGGTCACCGGGGAGAGTGGAACCGGCGAGAGATGTCGTGCGGTGTTCCACAGGGTTCGGTTCTGGGGCCGCTCCTGTGGGACATCGGCTACGATTGGGTGCTGCGCGCCGACCTCCCTAGCGGCGTCAGCGTAGTCTGCTACGCTGACGACACGCTGGTTCTGGCACAGGGGGGGTCGCACCAGGCGGCGGCCGACTTAATGACACGCGGGGTCGCGATAGTCGTTGGAAGGATCCGGCAATTGGGTCTCGAGGTGGCCCTGCACAAGTCCGAAGCCATGTGCTTTCATGGTTCTCGGAACAGGCCACCAGCGGGATCCCAATTAACGGTAGGAGGGGTTCACATCGGCGTCGGGTCGACGATCAGGTATCTGGGGCTCGTTCTCGACAGCCGGTGGAACTTCGAGGAGCACTTCCGACGTTTGGCTCCCAGACTGGAGCGGGCCGGGGCTGCCTTCAAGCGGCTCCTGCCCAATCTAGGGGGTCCAAACGCCTCCTGCCGGAGGCTCTATGCGGGGATCGTGCGGTCCATGGCCCTTTATGGGGCCCCTGTGTGGGCCCTAACGCTGAAGGGGCGACCAGCCCGCCAGCTCAACGCGGCCCAAAGGGTCATGGCCATCCGGCTGGCTCGGGGATACCGCACGGTCTCCGGCGAGGTGGCGAGCCTCCTTGCCGGATTACCGCCATGGGATCTGGAGGCGAGAGCCCTCGCGCACGTTTACGCGTGGCGCGTGGAGGTGCTTCGCCGGGGCGAAACTCCGCTGCCACGGCAAATTGCATCGCGGCGGACGGAGCTCCGGCAGGATACTATGGCGGTATGGAGACTGCGACTATCGCGGCCCAGCGCTGGGCACGCCACAATTGCGGCGGTAAGGCCCCTCTTTGAGGAGTGGCTGGAGAGGCGCCACGGCGTCCTCACCTTCCGCCTGACGCAGGTACTTACCGGACACGGCTGTTTCGGGAGGTACCTGTTTCGGATTAAGCGGGAGGAAACGCCCGGGTGTCAGCACTGTGAGGATCGCCCGGAGGACACGGTGGAGCATACGGTGGAGGTCTGCCCTGCTTGGGCTGAGCACCGCCGTGTTCTCGTCGAGGCGATCGGCGGCGGCAACCTCTCGCGTCCGGCCCTGGTTGAATCCATGGTCCGGAGCGAGGAGGCTTGGGAAGCGGTCACCTCCTTCTGCGAAGCAGTAATGCTAGCGAAGGAGGAGGCGGACCGCGCGAGGGAAAGGCAAGGCCTTCGTCCCAACCGCCGCAACAGGAGAAGACGCCCCGGGCGTCGGGAGTCGCAGGGCGATCCCCGGCCACCTACTGCGCGGGCCTGCGGACGGCGAGCGTTGGGTGGCTCGCTGTCCGATCACCACCAGGCCCGGGTCGATGGCGCGTTGTGTTTCACGCGCGCCTCAAAGAGATGTCAGCATAGAGGACGGGGCCCGCTAGGGCCAGAGCCTGCCAGGGTTGCGGAATTTGTTCGAAAGAGTCACCGCGGCCCTGGAAAGCAAAGGGCTTAAGAAGGAACACGGATGGGTTTTAGTCAGTAAGAGTCTGACACGCCCTTCCGCTCCACCCAGAGCGGAAGAAGTCATTTGATGATTTCCCATCCTAAAAAAAAAAAAAAAAAAAAAAAAAGACTGTATTGCATTATTTAAAAATTTCAATAATTCTATTAATAACTCCGATATTCTATCCAAATTTTATTTTAACGTTCCCGGAAGATCGAAGCGATGGTACGCACCGTTGCGTGTTCCATTTACCTCTACGAATTACAGGCAAAATTCATTTATAGTGCGTGCAAGTAGAAACTTTAATGGCATATGTAAACAGCATGATTTTGATCCTTTCTGGGGAGGGTGAGTCCTCGGCCAGAAAGTGTCTGAGCCTTATTTTTTAAAATAGGTTTTTGGCTGTTCGAGTTTCTATTCTTGTATTGAATATGACCTGTGAATTTAGTTTAAGGTTGAATGTTTTACTGTTTTTCTTTCTTTGGTAGATGTGTTGTTTTTTTTCACACCCTTTCTTTCCAATCTGTTTTTTAGAAGTTATAACTTTTAACTGGCTGTCAATCTCACATGCTATTTTTTTATTCTGTTTGTTTTAGCTGTAAGTCATCCATAGTTGGTAAATAAATAAATAAATATGTACAATACAGTGTAGTGATTTACGGAACTGAAATGGAGCTGGGCAGGACATCTGGCAAGGTGGAATAAGGCGGTGACCGAGTAGCGTCAGCGGACAGGAAGAGGAAGTGTGGGTCGTACGGCGGCGATATTGTTGCCATCGCGGGTAGATCCTGGATGAGGTTGGCACAGGAGTGTGGGGTTTGGCACCAGGAAAGAGAGGCCTATGCTCAGCAGTGGGTGAAGTCGGGCTGTGGATGATGATAATGAAGACAGTGTACATACCGCCGTCTCGGTTGCTCTGCGTGTCGTCGTGCTGCGAGTCGGACATGGCGTCCAGCTCCGCGTACCCGTTGTGTTCGGGTTCTAGTTCCGACTCAGAACTGTTCACCAGCGATAATAACTCCTTGCCCGTTGCTAACGCCTCCTGTTATTAACAAGATTTTACTTAGAAGTTTTAAGTCCGTTTTAAGGTGTATTTATTCATGCACACACAATTCTGACAAGATAAAATTCTAACACGTGGAAAAATACTCAAAGAAGTCTCGAGACCGATTCTGATGAAAACACGAGCGCACTGTGGGGGCGACACCACTTACCTCGGGACTCTCCCACGTGAGCTGCAGTGTGGCCAGCGCGGCTAGCGGCCAGTCGGCGTTAGGATAGTGGTGCCTGGCGAGTCTCGCCGCCTGCAGAGCGCGGGCGCCGCGGGAGCCGGCGATGGCGCAGGACCAGAGCGCGGCGGCCAGGCGCAGGCCGCCGCCGCACTCCGCGCGCGCCGCCAGGCACGAGCGCGTCGCGTCCTGCCATAGGAATAAATGTCAGAGAAAGGGTCTAGTTTTAATTTATTAAGACTACATATCCATATAATATATGTGGAGGAGAAGCACAATACGACTATTCGGGATATCGAAGTGCGGATGGTACCCAGCAGTACGTCGGGCATTCCGGTAGTAAAGGGCGATGGTGGGATCAGTTCGTGGAGTTCCTACGCACACTTTCCGAAGTACAGCCTGCAAAAGACTGAAAGGCAAGCAACACTACGCCGATGAGCCAGGTCGTAAAGCTTTGCCCAAAAGCTCTAGGTGGTCGGAAACAGGTACAGACGTAACTCAGAAAAAAGGAGATAACTGAAACGGGGTCCTTTTAGCAGTGAAAAGACACGCCTGTGTTTACAGAGCATTGAATTATTTGTCCTCGTCCCACTGGGAAACGAGAAGGTAAGGTCAAATTCATTCGCTCCACCATCGCTTCTCTAAAAGTAGCTGTTTCCTCCCTGCTGGCTCTTGCACTGGAACGGTATCTTTCTGAGACTGTGATGTCATCTGCGTATTCGATTGCACCTAGTTGCAACAGGTCGTTGATGTGCAGCAGAAATAGAGTCGCAAAAAGATCAGACCTGAGGCATACCGGCATCAATAGCCATATGATCCGATGAGCAGCCATCTATGATCACTTTGATCGATCGCTCACTCAGGTAGTCAGAAATCCAGTTGCAAGTTGAAGCTTACCCAACAGACTAGCATGCCAAACCCTGTCAAAGACGTTTGAGATTTCAAGTGTGTTTCTCAATGTCCCCGCCCCCGCAACACAACGCGACCGATTTAGTGACTGGGCAACTAAAGGACTCAGAAAAAGTAGGGATAGACTTGATGAGCTGTATGGCCTTAAGCCTTATATTATGACTGAAACTTTTAATAAATATGTTGTTGTGTTGCTACCTACTCAAAAATTTATAAAATGTCTTGTAAGGCTAAGGCTTCATATATTAGCAACAAAGTTAAATCATCAGAAAATAAAATAAAGACGGTTTGGAAGATTAATAATGAAACGATCAGGAACAAAAGACATAATACTGATTACGCATTGGAGACTTCTCATGGTCTTATAATAAGACTCTTATTAGCGATAACAAGAAAGTTGCTCAAGAATTCCTCGCCTTTGCTGGCTTTTGTAATGTATTTCTGGGAGAAAATAAATAAATAATAATTATTATTATTTTGATTTATTACACGGAAACGTTTCAACCTGCCCGACTGAATTTAACTTTAAACATTTAAACCCCGGAACAGTAATGAAGGCTTTTAAAAAATCAAGATTATATTGACCGGAGATCTATGGGGATTATCTATCAAAGTTTGTCCCTCAATTATTGAGACTATAGCGCCTGCCGCCGCGTATTTAGCTTTTATATTTAATCTGTGTGTGGATCAAGGATTATTTCCGGATCTAACGAAATACAGTAAACTTTTTAAATCTGGGGCAGTAAAAACATAAATAATTATAGACCAGTATCCGTATTACTATTTATCATTTTAACACGAATAACATCTATAACGATCCATAGGCATCTTTTGCGACTTATCTAAGGCGTTTGATTGTGTAAATCACGAAACATTACTCATGAAGCTGGACTGGGCAAAACAGCGTTAAACTTAGTAAGATCTTATTTGAATGATAGACAGCAATAAGTTCAAATAACGGTGTCAATTCGTCGGGATCAAACGTGAAAATGGGTGTCCCCCAGGACTCGATTTTAGGTAAGTAATTTCTTATTTTTAGTTTATATTAATGTTTTAACTAATTTATTGCAAAACAAACTAAACATGGTATTGTTTACCGATGATACTTCTTTGATTTTAAAAATAAATAAATAGACTTAGTAATAATCTTGACGACTTAAATAACGCTCTTCTGCAGGTCCAGAATTGGTTCACTGCTAATAATTTAGTTTTAAATGGGAGATAAACTAAATGCATAAGATTTGCCTTACCAAATATAAACAAGAAGAAATTGGAATTCGTCGATAGAACAGTTTTCCTGGGGATTACGCTTGAGTCTAGGCTATAATGGTGTCCTCATTTAGCATCTCTTGCAGGACGACTAAGTTCAGTAGCATATGGTGTTAGAAAAATCCGCCAATTTACGGTTGATACCGCGAGACTAGTCTTTTTTAGTAACTTTCGTAGTATCATTTCTTACGGTATTTTACTTTGGGGACGGGCTGCAGACATCGAGTCGAGAGTCTTCTGCAGAAGAGAGCTATAAGAGCCATATACAATCTCCGCCGGCGCGATTCTCTAAGGGAACTAACTGTTTAAGGATATTAACATCATGACGGTACCTTGTCAATATATCTATGAAGGCATCATGTACGTTAGAAAGAATCTAAATCTTTTTAGTAGACGAGGCGACAGACATAATTATGTTACTAGAAATAGGGATCAACTAGTTCAACCAAGTTTCAGACTGACTAAAGTAGCCTCATCTTTTATGGGGTACTGTTTAAAATGTTATAATAAGATACTTCCCAATATATTGGAACTGAATGAAACGAAATTTAAATCTTGTGTTAATTTGTTTTATTTGTGTTGTTTAATTGCACACTATGCAAGAAAGCATATTATAAGTTGGGGGATTATATTGAGGATAAAAATGCTTGGCTCAATGCTGGTCCTAAAAAAATATTTTGCGCGCCCTTGTAGCTGTGGAGGCTACACGGGCGCACAAAATATTTTTTTAGCATTTACAAACATTGTTGGACCCGCTGAAGATTGTAAGAACATAATATTTTCATTGTATAGCCTCAATTTATTTAACATTGTATAATTTCATGCATTAACGGCACATACGTGAGTACTGTGTACCTTAAACTAGTTTAATTATTTTTTTCTTTGACTTGAATGTGCCCTGGCGGTTGGGAGTGTCATGCTCACTCAACTCAAAAGTCTAGCTGATGGTGGCGCATGTGTTGGATCATTTGGCTCCCTTCAATATGATTGAGTCGAATGGTGCTAGCGCGTGCGTCATGTTCGTGAACGGACGCCGTCAGTTGAGACTGGTCATCTCTCAGCTGCCATGGTTTATTTTAATGATTTGTTATTTGAATTGTTGTTTTTTCTACTCCAGACGCTTTTATCGTGCATTTCTTTTTACATCATTCTCACATATGTATGTATCATTTCAACAAGAATGAACAATGTAACAAAAAAATATTTAAAAGAGAAACTCTACAGTGGAGTTTCTTGCACGTTCTTCTTCATAGAGATCGACGCTTTGGAACGTGTCACACGTGGCTGGCACGCTAGTTGAGCCTCAAACTTCCTGCGGTCGGCCAACGGCAAGACAGTGCTTCGGATCTCGCTACCCTCCAGAGTGAGTTGCCGTGGCGAGGTTCAGTCCTAGGCAGAGACTAGCCTTGGACAACGCAACTGCCAACTCTCAAATTCCCTAAGGCACTGGCACTCCCACGCGTCGACGAAACAGCAGGAGGGTGCTCGCGGACCAGGCGGGCGTTAGCCTAGCACGGAAGTGAAGGATTGGCCTGTCTAATATGGTATTAGGTGAAACTGCCCAGGATGCGCCGAGCGCTTGGTTCAGTAGAGTGTCTGATGGAACAAATTGCGATCTCGGATCTCATTTTCGACTGCCGGCGTTCAGCCGGCAATTATAATAGTAGCATCATTTATACTAGACCAATAGACGAATAGTAGATATCAGAGTCCGCCTTCATTTTATCAGTCAGCCTTTAATTGAATACTGTTGTAGAAAAGTATAAACTCTGTTGTGCGGACTTGTTTTTATGGATATATTGTTTTCTTAATGTATTGCCTAGTTACTTGAAATAAACACTCTTGTCATTCAGCATCTTTTTCTAACTCTTATTTTACTAATAATATATTTAATACTATTCCAACCAAATATCACAACACGTTATCAGCACGAAGCTGTGGAAGAGTTTAAAATATAATTTGTAATAAAATTAGTTGAGTTTCTTGTGTGACTAAAAATTTTACTAGTCGAAATGTCACGTGAAACTGGAGATGCTTCGAGTGTTAATAAGTCTAATCCCTCTACGTCGAATTCATCTTCGATTCCAACATTTTGTCTTCGAAATAAAGATGGATATCCTACTTGGAAGTTTAATATGAGAAATTACCTTTTACACGAAGACTTGTGGGTAACAATTAGTGGTTATCCGGATGGTGACACGACCCCTGCTTCGATCAAGGTACGCAACGACGAGAAAGCTCTTGCAAAAATTTGCTTAACAGTTGACGGTGCAGCTATTACTCACGTTAGATGTGCGAAAACTGCAGCCGAAGCATGGAAATACTTGCAACAGGCGTTTGAAGATAAGGGAATGGGAAGAAGACTAGCTTTAGAGCGAAAACTGTACAGGTTGAGTCTGTCAGATTTCGGAAATATTGAACTGTACATTTATGCAGTTTTATCAACCGCACAGGATCTTGCGGATATTATGTTGTCATAGAGGATAGGTCTATTGCTGCTATACTTTTGGGAGGGCTCACTTCAAAATATGAACCTCTCATTATGGCTCTAGAAAGTTGTAATATAGACGTGACTACTGACTTAGTAAAGACAAAACTGCTGAATGAGATGTCTAAAGATGCAGCTATATCTATAGATTCCGCCTTTCATGCGAAGAAGAAGCCTAAATCCAAGAAGAAGGGAATAGTCTGCTACGAGTGTCAAGTACCTGGTCATAAGAGACCTGACTGTCCGCTGAGAAACAAGGAGAAAGGCAAAACGGAGAAAGCTAAGAACATAACGTTTACAGCTCTCAATACTTTTGGCTGCTCAAGCAAGGAGGTATTTTACGTAGATTCTGGTTGTACTAAACACATGAGTTTTAGACGAGATTGGCTTCAGAACATTACGATACAGAATAAAGGTAGTGTTACTGTCGCAAACGGAGAGCAGATTAAATGCTGCGGCATAGGAGACATTTCAATAAATACACCCGAGAACGTAATCAACAAGATCAGCGATGTTGCTTTTGTCCCCGACTTAAAAGCTAACTTATTGTCTGTGCAGAAAGCTGTTGATAAGGGTTTTGTTTGTATTTTTGATAAAAATGGATGTAACTTTTATAAATCTAATCATTTTCATTTTACAGGTGATTCAATACTTCATGCCTCGCCCTGTGGTGGACTGTACGTTGTAGATAGTACTTTTAATGTTCCCGAAGATGTGGCAAGTAATCATTTGACGCAGGATGTGCACTCTGACTGTCAGAATATTAGTTACAAACTCTGGCACAAGAGGTTAGGACACTTGTGTCGTATAGGCATGACCCAACTGAAGAATCACGAGGTAGGTGTAAAGTTTAGTGTAGTAGATAAAAGCAGTTGCATCGCTTGTGTGGAAGGAAAACAGGCAAGGAAACCTTTTAAGAAGGTAGCATATAACAGAGCTACTTCTCCTTCAGAACTGATACATTTGGATTTATTGGGACCTGTGTCTACAACCTCTTTTCAGGGGGATAGGTTTATGTTAACTATTGTTGATGATTATACAAGGAAGGTATTTGCTTACTTTATTTCTTCCAAGACAGAGGTTAAAAATAAATTTAATATTTTCCAAACCTTTGTTGAAAATCAATTAGATAAGAAAATTAAAGCAGTTAGAACTGACGGCGGTAAAGAGTTCGTTAATAGGGAATTCGATGATTATCTTGCCTCTAAAGGTATCCAACATCAAACGACGGCGCCGTACAGCTCTCAACAAGTGGGAGTAGCTGAACGCCGCTCAATTACAGAGAAGGCGAGGACGTTGTTAGCAGAAAGCTCACTACCTAAAGCATTCTGGGAAGATGCTTTCCAAGTTGCCGTATACCTGAAAAATAGGTCTCCTCACAAGAGCCTTAGGTGGTCAAATTCCCGAGGACAGGTGGTGTGGTTGTAGAAATGACCTCAGTCATTTGAAAGTGTTTGGATGCAAAGCACTTGTACATATACCTTCATTTCAAAGGAAAAAGTTAGACGTAAAGGCAAAGGAAGCGATTTTTGTCGGTTATTCAGAAAATCCAAATACTTATATATTTAGGAATCCTGCTAACCTACGAAAAGTGTTTACGTCCAGAGATGCAACCTTTTTTGAAAATTGCTTTACAGGGTTAAAAGAGCAGAAGCAGTCTGAGCCTGTGGTACAGTCAGATTCCATATTGTTATTTGAAAATAAGGAACCTGAACATAACGATTGTCAATTTTTCGATTGTGTTGAGAGTGCCGATCCTATAGATGAGCCAACTACACAGTTAAATGTAGAAAGTACAGAAGAATCAGCAAATATGAGAGAACCAGAACCATTCTTTGAGCTGAGACTTCCTAGTGTCGATGAAGAGCCACCTAGTTTGGAAGAGGAGAGGAGGTATCCCACGAGAAACAGAAAACCACCAGATTTTCTTTCTTATAATTTGTCGACGGATGATGCAAATGAACCTACGACTTATTATGAAGCTACTCATGCTGACGATGCTGATAAGTGGCACCATGCGATGGCTGATGAGTACAACTCTCTGATAAAACTCCACACATGGGAACTAGTAGATAGACCAAACAAAAAGGTCATACCATGTAAATGGGTTTATAAACTTAAAAAGGACGCTTATGGTAATGTCACTAAATATAAAGCCAGACTCGTCGTCAAAGTTTTTAAGCAAGTTAAAGGCGTAGACTACGACGAGACTTTTGCGCCAGTGATTCGTCATTCTTCTCTCCGCACCTTGTTTGCATTAGCTGCAGAGATGGGCTTAAGAATGAAACACTTAGACGTTGACACCTCGTTCCTTAACGGAAACTTAGAAGAAGAAGTTTTTATGGAGCAACCCCTTGGCTTCAAAGCAAAAGACAAGGAAAACAAGGTGTGTTTGTTGCGTAAATCCTTGTACGGCCTTAAACAGGCGCCAAGAGCTTGGAACAAAAAGTTAAACGAAACGCTTATAAAAATAGGTTTTACAGGAACTCCTTCTGAGCCTTGCGTATATACGAAACTTTTTGGTGAAGAACTCGTTATATTAGGTATTTTTGTCGATGATATAATCGTCTTCTTGAAATCTGAATTGATATTTGACATTGTCAAAAAGGATTTGTCGAAATATTTTTCTCTGAAAGATCTTGGAGTATTAAAATGTTATTTAGGTTTACAAATTGAATATGATTCCGAGAGTATAAAAGTAAATCAGAGAAATTATATTTTATCGTTACTGGATCAGTTTAACATGAAAGATTGCAAGATAGTGGATACTCCTTTAGTTAAAAAGAATATGGAAAGGAGAACCGATGGACAAGTTGGAGAGTCTTATCCTTATCAGAATTTAATAGGAGGTCTAATGTACCTTTCGGTAAACTCTAGGCCCGATATCGCCTACGCCACGAGCTACTTAAGTCAGTATAATACGTGTTATACGAAGGAACACTGGAATGCTGCAAAAAGGGTTCTGCAGTACCTAAAGGGTACTGTAAACTATTCATTGGTTTATAGGAGAAGCGGAAACCCCTTGAAAGGCTATTGTGACGCTGACTGGGCAAACTGCACGATAGATAGAAGATCATATACTGGGTACGCCTTCAAGTTGAGTGGAGGTCTTGTATCTTGGGAGTCCAAGAAGCAACCTACTGTTGCCTTATCCTCGGCGGAAGCAGAGTATATGGCACTAGCGTCTGCCACGAAGGAAGCGTGTTACTTGCGTCGATTTATCTATTAGATAACAGGTAAACTTTCATCAGTTAACTTAGCTTCTGACAGTCAGAGTGCCATTAATCTGGTTCGAAATCCCGTACACCACAGCAGGACGAAGCATATTGATACTCGTTTTCACTTTATTAGGGAAAAAGTATCCGATAACGTTATAATGTTAGAATATGTGAAAACTAGTGATATGCCTGCTGATGTGCTAACAAAGCCACTAGGGCCTATAGTACACAAACGATGTACAGTTAGCTTAGGTCTAGAAACTTAGTTTTATTATTTTTTGTTTTCTGTTAGTGTGTTTGTCTTGCACAACTTCGATTAAGGGCGGCTGTTGTAGAAAAGTATAACCTCTGTTGTGCGGACTTGTTTTTATAGATATATTGTTTTCTTAATGTATTGCCTAGTTACTTGAAATAAACACTCTTGTCATTCAGCATCTTTTTCTAACTCTTATTTTACTAATAATATATTTAATACTATTCCAACCAAATATCACAACAAATACTAAACAAGTAAATATGCTTCGCAAGGTTTTAAACAGACGAACTGCATTTGAATTGGACGCCAACTACATAAAATATACAGTTATATCAAATTTTGCAGCTGGCGGGGCGTGAAATTCAAACGCAGCCCATTCGTTCACATTAAAAAACATGTTAATTTCATCTCACCATGGCCTCGTTCAACATGCCCAGATGCATGTACTGCAGCGCGAGGTAGTAGAACGCGAGGTGATCGTTGTCATCCAGTTCTACTGAACGCAGCAACAGTTTCAATGACGTGTCGTTTGCTATTTCCTTATCGATGCGTGCGTTCGTTTTCTGAAAGCGAAATTTGAAGCTGATTAAATCACTTCTTTTAGAATGAAGCGATACTTATATTCTCGTTTTATGAGCATCAAAGTCATAAGAGCGAATTTTACACACAGTGTCATGCAAAAGCATACGTTGCAAAGTCGTGCGGTGTATTATTGCATTTAGGATCGGATATAATGAGGCAGAACGATTGAATGGCAAGACAGAAGTTGTCAACAGACTACCACTGCAATGGGTGGCCTGGCCCTGCCAAAACTAAGCTTGCTCATGAGAAATATAGATACACCCTTTATTGTAGGTACAACATATAAAAATTACAATGAGGGCTTAAAAGTAATAGGAATGTTACAATAGGCGGTATGTTCGCTAAAGGCGATCTCTTGCAGATACCCTTAAGATAGATTTGACAGTGAACGAAGAAGTGTGCAGATAAACCGTGGCGTATTTCTATTATGAAGCATACCACCGAAATAAAGTAATTCAGTTCCTACTTATTCATGCTTTGTCCACTAATTTAAAACCAGCCCCCCCTTGCGTCTAGGGACATCCGCTCAATTTAATATTTCCGCTCAAATAGTGGTGTTAGGCACAACTACTTTGTAAGTTAAGTAACTGAACGTTTTGCGTTGATAGTAATGCAAGGTGGTACTGACAGACCTGTGCCTTCATCTGGTATCCGATGCCGGTGTAGAGACAACACCGCGCTAACATGGGGCCTTCTCGTTTATCTTCTATCGCTAGCGCTTCTTCCGCCATCTCGATGCCTTCTTCTATCTGTACAGAATAACACTCATTAACTACAAATTTCTTGATTGGGCTCGTGAGGTTTTTATATGACAATAGACCTTCAGGAGACAACGGGGCAGCCCGTCGCGCCTCGCCTGCTGCGCTGCTGCCTGGAAGATATAATGTAGTGGCAACGTACCCAGCCCATCCTGTAGCACGTGTTGGCGGCCACGAGCCTGAGCGGCGTGTCTTCAGGAGACAGCGGGGCAGCCCGTCGTGCCACGCCTGCTGCGCGCACACCTGCGCTCCATGCGCTGCTGCCTGGAAGATATAATGTAGTGGCAACGTACCCAGCCCATCCTGTAGCACGTGTTGGCGGCCACGAGCCTGAGCGGCGTGTCTTCAGGAGACAGCGGGGCAGCCCGTCGTGCCACGCCTGCTGCGCGCACACCTGCGCTCCATGCGCTGCTGCCTGGAGGATAAAATACTTGCTTTAGTGCCACATATGTATATCATACCATACCACATGCATTCAAATGTAAATAGTTTTATGAAAGTTTTCTGAAATGACATACACCAGGTGGCAGCACTGAGGCGTTTGATCCAAGCAGTATTCAACGCTCGTTTCCGACATTACTTAAATTGATGTCAATGTCAACGTCATGTTAACGACAGCGTAAAGAGGACCTCTCGCCTAAGTGACGTCATCTAGGGGCTCAAATTTTCCTGAAAATCCTTATTGAAATAAATGCGTATGGTCAATAGTGTGTAGAAATAAAATAAGTAATGTACATCAACGTACCCGGAGCTATATGCGTGTGCGGCGCAGGCGGCGCCGGCCTGGTCGGCGCAGGCGCAGCGGCCGCTGTGGCCAAGGCGCGCTGGCGCCAAATATGCGCGCAGCCAAACGAAAACTTCATTGCTCGCTCTAACGACTGAGGACATGATAATAAAGTAAGTGTCAGAAAAAGTCTTCAAAGACAGTTTGATGGCTATGTTCATAAATAGATATTGTAGCACGCATTTTTGCCAACATGATCTACGTGGCCTTCAACCTATGGCTCGCTCGTAACGACTTGATAGGAACGCACGTACGCGCACGGGACATGTCTCCATTTTGTTCTAATAATATTTCTCTACAATATGAAGTATTTGCATAGTGTAAAGCAATTTCAAACTAGAAAGATGTAAATTATACATTTTTACTCTAGCAACATTGGTCCAAACGCCATTTTATTTTCGACTTACGTTAACGGTAACGTTTGACTAACGTTGAAGAAGCAAAAAAAACCCGGCTAAGTGATGAGATGAGAATTGTACTGTTTCAAATTGCAGGCGGTGAGAGTATCACTAAAGGTGGTCTGATAAGGTATTAGTAGAACCAACGAGAAAGAGTTATTGTTCAGTTAGTTTTTCGTTCCCGTAAACTAGATGGCGTTGTTCGAAGATCCAAGCCTCTCTGGCGAGGTTATTAAAACAACATGTACTTTGTGACGATGTTTTTTTCGCGATTTTGCTGTTGGCCCCACAGCAAAAGTTGTTCATAATGTTGAGTACAATGACACCTTATGAGGTATTGTGTGTATTCTGTTACACGTTGTATAGGTATATTATGCGTGATTTTCTTGGCAGCTTGCGTCTCAAGACGAAAGTCTTATGACCAGTGCGTGTTGCCAGTGATAACTAATGGAACCGAAACGTGGTTGCTCACAATGGTCCTCATCAGAAGGCTTAAAGTCACCCAAAGGGCAATAGAAAGGGCAATGCTCGGAGTTCCCTTGCGTGACCGAATCAGGATTGATGATATCCGCAAGAGAACCAAGGTTACCGATGCGTCGCGGGTAGCCGATGGATGCGAGACGCACAAGACCGGTTGTTGTCGCCACAACAACCGGTCTTGTGCGTCTCCGTTGTGCGTCGTCGTCTTGGTCGTCTTGTGTGTCGCCACACTTGGGGGAGGCCTGTGTCCAGCAGTGGACGTCTTTCGGCTGATATGATGATAGCGAATCGTGTCAAGAACCGAAGTTCTCACAAGTTAATCGGCCGGCGCGGAGGTTTTGCCCGCGGATTCAACATTTTATCAATTTATTTAGGAATAAATAAAATCTTTACATAAAGTGATAAAATCATCTACGGCCCTATATATATTTTGGGGTTGCTAATTACGATTATGGAATCAAAATCAACATCCAAGATGGCGCCACCGAAGTTTATCAACTTAGCGTCATTTTCGTGGTTTTCGGGGTAGCTGAATACAAATATGAACTCAAAATCAACATCCAAGACGGCGCCGACGAATTTTAGTCATGGGTTTCAGTTTTCGGTATACATGCTTTTTGGGGTTGCTAATTACGAAAATGGACACAAAGACTCAAAGCATTTATTTCAATTAGACCATTTACAAGCACTTTTCAATTGTCAAGGTCGGTCGGTCAAAACGCTGAAGCTCTTTGCACGTTCCAAAGCGTCTCTGTGGAGAAGAACGTGCAAGAAACTTCACGGACACTTTCAGTGGTTACATCATTCCTGTTAAAATTATACATATATGTGAGAACGATGTAAAAGACGTACAGGATAAAAGCGTCCGGAGTGAAAAGAACAATTAAAATAAACCGTGGCCGCTGAGAAATGACCAGTCCAAGCTGACAGCAACATGATGCATGCGCTAGCACCATTCGGCTCAACTATTTTGAAGGGAGCCAAACGATCCAACGCATGCACCACCATCAGCCAGACTTTTGAGTGAGCATGACACTCCCAACCGCACACGGTACATTCAAGTCGAGACACCCAAAAGTGATAGTTATAATTTAAGTTTAAGTTACCTACACGGTACACAGTACTCACACATGTGCCGTTAATGCATGAAATTATACAATGCTAAATAAATAGAGTCTACAATGAAAATATAGCGTTCTTACAATCTTCAGCCGGTTCAACAATGTTTCCAAATTCTAACAGATTAGTTTTCGCACCCTAGTGGCTGTGGAGCAGGACCAGCATTGAGCCAAGCATTTTTATCTTCAATATAATCCCCCAACTTATAATATGCTTGCCTGGATAGTGTGCGTTTAATATAAGTTTTAAATTTTGTCTCATTTAGTTCCAATATATGGGGAGGTATTTTATTATAACATTTTAAACAGTATCCCATGAAAGATGAGGCTACTTTAGCCAGTCTGAAAGTTGGTTGAACTAATTGGTCTCTATTTCTAGTACAGTAATTATGTCTGTCACATCTTTTACAAAAAAAATGTAAATTGTATGTGACATACACGATGTTTTCGTAAATGTATTGACAAGGTACCGTCATGATGTTCATATTCTTAAACAGTTATCTTAGAGGCTTCAACCAATGGGCTACACCAGGTATTTATAAAAGCAAAGCGAGACTATGAGTTATATGGTTTAAAAAAATATAAGTTTGATGCTCCTTTTCTAGAGTATGTTAGAAATTATTCTAAATTATTTAAAAAGATTTGTGCTACTGCTAAATCTAAATTTTTAAGTGACACAATTAAAAATTCTAAAAATAAAGTAAAAGCGACTTGGAAAATTATTAACAATGAAACGGGCAAGTCGGTTAAACAAGAAAATCAAGTAGAGATTTTTGTTGACAACAAATTAATAAGTAAAGCAACTGACGTAGCTGAGGCATTTAATGATTTTTTTGCTAATATACCTATAACTACGACTCGCTCCTTAAGTTCGTCCTCGTCTAATGCTGAAAACCTTTTACATAGTAGTGTGCCTAAATGTAGTCAATTATTTAGTTTCGAGCACGTAACACCAAGTGATGTAGTTAATGTTTTCAACACACTTAAGTCAAAAAACACAGGTGATTATTGGGGCATTTCCATTAAACTTTTGAGTAACATAATAGACATCGTAGCCCCTTACCTTGCTGTTACTTTTAATAAATGCGTGGATTTAGGAACTTTTCCTGATCTCATGAAAAGTAGTAAAGTCATACCTTTATTTAAATCTGGTAATAAAAATGATATAGGAAACTTCCGGCCTATTTCTATCTTACCTGCATTTAGCAAAATATTTGAAAAGTTAATACTCAAGCAATTGCTAAGACATTTTAATCTAAATAGCCTCCTCCATAATGAACAGTATGGATTTACAAAAGGTCGTTCAACCACAGATGCAGGTGTTGCTCTCCTGAAACACATATTTAACGCATGGGAGAACTCGCAAAATGCAATTGGAGTTTTCTGTGATCTCTCCAAGGCCTTTGATTGCGTACACCATGATACGCTTTTGCGTAAACTGCGTCATTATGGTCTCCAAAAGGAAGCTCTTAACGTAGTTGATTCATATTTGCATAATAGGTTTCAATGTGTAGATATCAATGGTGTGAAGTCCTCCGGGCTACCAGTTCATTTAGGGGTGCCTCAAGGTTCTATACTGAGTCCATTCTTGTTTCTGGTGTATATAAATGATTTACCATTTTTCTTAAAGGGTATCTGTGATGTAGTTCTCTTTGCAGATGATACCTCTCTTGTCTTTAAAGTAGATAGAAATAGACAAGATTTTGATGACGTAAACAGTGCTCTCTCCATGGTTACGGATTGGTTTACGACAAATAACCTAGTTCTCAATGCTAAGAAAACAAAATGTATCAAGTTTGCCTTACCTAATGTTAATAATCTAGGACCGAATATCGTCTTAAACAAAGAGATGCTTAAACCTGTGGACTCAGCAGTATTCTTGGGAATAACTGTTGATTCCAAACTACAATGGGGCCCGCATATATCAAGCCTGTCAGGAAGGCTCAGCTCGGCTGTCTACGCCGTCAGGAAAGTAAGACAATACACTGACGTTTACACAGCTCGGTTAGTCTATTTTAGTTATTTCCATAGCGTTATGTCTTACGGTATCCTATTATGGGGAAGAGCTGCAGACATACAAAACATATTTGTGTTACAAAAACGCGCTGTTCGAGCAATATATCAGCTGGGGTCAAGAGTTTCCTTAAGAGAACTTTTCAAAGATATTGGAATTCTCACGGTAGCATCTCAATTTATTTTTGCAAACATATTATATATTAGGCAAAATATACATTTATACACTAAAACCAGTGATATCCATAACTTTAACACTAGAAACAAGCACAAATTACATGCACCATCCCATCGTCTTCGAAGGGTCCAAGGCTCATTTGTGGGGCTCGGTATCCGTTTTTACAATAAGCCACCTCTTTCTTATCTTGAGCTGCCTTTTAACTCTTTTAAAGCTAAAGTTAAATCTAACCTTTGTTCGAAGGCATACTATTCAATCAATGATTATTTAGACGATGATAATAGTTGGTCGCAGTGTTGAACGCAAGACATACTTCGTTTTTAATGTTCTTTCATAGTTAGCTTATGACATATGAGTTCATATATTTGTTAATTTATATGTCCGTAGAGGTCAATTATTTGTTATTATTTTTTTTTATTTTTTTTGTATTGACTTAATTCTCTCATAACAATGTTTTATAATGAGTGTATTGCAACATGTGATTAACTAGTGACTTCGACAGTTGTATGATTTTATTCTATCCTGAGCAACCGGCAGCAAGTTCGTCATGCTCCCTTAGATTTTACTGCTTGCGGTAGCGTCGGGGGTCGGGTTACCTCTTTCCCTCAAATAGTGCGAGGGGGGTAATGGCTGATCTTTGCGTTATGCTCGTGAACGGGTGCTGCTTGTGGTGAAAGGTCGTCTTGTTAGCCATGGATTTTACTATTGTTATAACGATTATATGCTTAATGTTTAATTTTGATGGCCCTGGTTTATCACTTGTGGCGTCGAGTCACAGATCTTTTTATTAAATTCTACCCTCTGCACGTGTAAGCGGGCACACCCTTCATGTCTGGAGGCTTATTTAGTTTGATTTGATATTGTTTTTATGCTTGAGTTTGTCTGTTTATGCTGGCATAATGGAGTGTGCTAGCTTACAAGTAGCGAATTATTAAGTTTTATGTTTTTACGTGTTACCTTTGTTGTATTGTTTTCTTTGTAAGAATACTGACTACTTACATACCTTTGTATAAGTGATAGTTCTTATAACTCAACAGACAGATGTGTTGCTGGGGAGTTTGTTGCGCCACTTCTTCTTCCCAGCTAAAACACTAGGAAGTGGTGACGGGCGGGCGTTTTGGGGGACTGTCTTTATGTAGAACTTTGACGTTCAAAAAGTGCTGGCACTCAGCCTAATTTGAATAAATGACTTTTGAATTATTTTTTTTGAAGAGAATCGCGCCGGCGAAGATTGTATATGGCTATGATGGATTTTTTCTGCAGAATAAAAATAGACTCATAGGCTGCAGCCCGTCCCCACAATAAAAAAGTAACTAAAATAAAATAGTCTCGCGGTTTCAACATCTGTAAACTGGCGGATTTTTGACGTGACAACGTCTTATAATTCGATGGAGCCGGCTGCACGTACGAAAAAACATGACTCATGCGGCGTTACCTCGCTCTGAGGCGTTACATTTAAGGCTTGAAGTGCAAGCGACAGCGCGGAACGAGCGACAAAGAGGCACAATCAGCCTCCGCGTTCGGCAGCGTTCGACATCTGTCTCTCTCCTACTTGAGTGAGCGATGCGTCCGCGTGGACAGCTGCTATACAATAATACATTTACATGTTTTCGTCAAGTATGAAGTGCAGTGAAAAGTGAATGTGGTGTCAATTGTTTATAGCAACGATAATTGCGGCGATAAAGGTAATGATTCTTTCGATATTAAATATTCTAACACAAATTGTAAGAAGTTAAATATCACACACGTTTAAAAGTTGTAAAACAATTGCTCAAAGCACATTCATACTTGTAAAAACTATGTACATTGTAAAAAAAAAAATTACATAATTGTATTTATGCGTACAAATAGATCAATTCAATTGTAATTTCCATTTACCTCCTTCTCTATATCCATACAAAATATCTATCAAACAAATAAAATTAAAATTATCTTTTGAACAATGAAACCATTCCATCAGTATTTTCTTATGACGTTGTCACGTTCAACTATCGTCAGTAAACCGACTTTACAGACAACCGATTTTCTAACAGCATATGCTGCTGAACTTAGCCTACCTGAAAGAGATGTTTAATGAGGACCCCATTGCAGCCTTGAGTCAAGCGTTTTCCCCAGGAAAACAGTTCTAGTTTTGACATTTGGTAAAGTAAATCGAATGCATTTCGTTCTTTCCATTTAATATTAAATTACTAGCAGTGGACCAATTGTGTACCTACAGTAGGGCATTATTTACATCGTCCAGATTGTTTGCATATCTATTTATTTTAAAAATTAAAGATGTATCGTCAGGAAATAACACCATATTAAGTCTATTTTCTAATATATATATGGCAAATCATTTACATAAACTAGAAACAAGAAGGGACCCAAAATTGAGCCCTGAGGTACCCCCATTTTCACGTTTAATCCTGTTGAATTGTTGCCGTTTATATGAACTAGCTGCTATCTATCATTTAAATAAGATTTAACCATGTTCAAGGCGGTTTTGCCTAGTCCGTAATGCTCTAGTTTCAGGAGTGATGTATCATGGCTCACACAATCAAACGCCTTCGACAGGTCGCAGAAGATACTTATGGCGTCTTGCGCCTCTGCCCACGCATTAAATTTATGTTTTAATAACGTTACACCAGCGTCAGTTGTACAACGTCCCCTGGTGGAACCGTACTGTTTTTCGTGTAAGATATTATTCGCGTTAAAGTGACTGAGCATTTGATTAAGCATTACCTTTTCAAATACTTTGCTGAAAACTGGCAACACAGATACGGGTCTATAGTTATTAGTATGTTTACTGTCCCCGGATTTGAATTACCTTACTATGTTTCATAAGGTCCGGGAAAACTCCCTGATTCACACACAAATTGAATATAAAGGCTAAATACGGGGCTTTAGTGTCAATAATGGAGGTACACACTTTTAGAGACATGCCCCAAAGATATTCGGTCAACTTGACCTTCATTTGTCTAAACGCTTTTATTATTGCAATTGGGGTTACGTGCTGAAAGTTAAAGTCGTTCGAGCAGGCTGAAACGTATGCCCTTAATAATTCAATAGAAAGTGAGAACAAGGAGTTTGGTCAGAGTGAGGTAAAGAAATTTACAAATTCTTCAGCGACTTCTTTGCCATCGCTTATGAGTCCACAAAATCAACATTCAAGACGGCGCCGACGAAGTTTGTGAAATTTTCGTCGTGGATATCATTTTCATGGTTTTCGGGTAGCTGAATACGAATATGAACTCAAAATTAACATCCAAGATGGCGCCAACAAATTTTCCGTCATAGGTGTCTTTTCATGGTTTTCGTGGTGGCTGATTACGAAAATGGACACAAAATCAACATTACAGAGGGCGCCGATGAACTTTGTCAACTATTCTTCATGAGTGTCGTTTTCATATTTTACTACGAAACCCTAAAAATAGCCCTATTGTTGCTTATTTTCGACATCCCATTTCTTATAAGGTATTATTTAAAAACTGAAAAAGACCCTAATCTCATAACAATTACGAACCTTTCAGTCCCAAACTAAAGAACATGGCCAGCTTAGCCCTCTGGCCTTGAGCACCAGACACAGCTCTCAACGTGTTGCGCAGCGCGTGCGCCCGCATAGCCCACTCACCTCCAGCACCAGACACAGCTGTCCCCAGCGCGTAGCCGCCAGCGCCAGCAGGTCTGCGATACACACAGCATTGCGCAGCGCGTGCGCCCGCATAGCCCACTCACCTCCAGCACCAGACACAGCTGTCCCCAGCGCGTAGCCGCCAGCGCCAGCAGGTCTGCGATACACACAGCATTGCGCAGCGCGTGCGCCCGCATAGCCCACTCACCTCCAGCACCAGACACAGCTGTCCCCAGCGCGTAGCCGCCAGCGCCAGCAGGTCTGCGATACACACAGCATTGCGCAGCGCGTGCGCCCGCATAGCCCACTCACCTCCAGCACCAGACACAGCTGTCCCCAGCGCGTAGCCGCCAGCGCCAGCAGGTCTGCGATACACACAGCATTGCGCAGCGCGTGCGCCCGCATAGCCCACTCACCTCCAGCACCAGACACAGCTGTCCCCAGCGCGTAGCCGCCAGCGCCAGCAGGTCTGCGATACACACAGCATTGCGCAGCGCGTGCGCCCGCATAGCCCACTCACCTCCAGCACCAGACACAGCTGTCCCCAGCGCGTAGCCGCCAGCGCCAGCAGGTCTGCGATACACACAGCATTGCGCAGCGCGTGCGCCCGCATAGCCCACTCACCTCCAGCACCAGACACAGCTGTCCCCAGCGCGTAGCCGCCAGCGCCAGCAGGTCTGCGATACACACAGCATTGCGCAGCGCGTGCGCCCGCATAGCCCACTCACCTCCAGCACCAGACACAGCTGTCCCCAGCGCGTAGCCGCCAGCGCCAGCAGGTCTGCGATACACACAGCATTGCGCAGCGCGTGCGCCCGCATAGCCCACTCACCTCCAGCACCAGACACAGCTGTCCCCAGCGCGTAGCCGCCAGCGCCAGCAGGTCTGCGATACACACAGCATTGCGCAGCGCGTGCGCCCGCGCTGCTTCGAACTCTCCGCTCTGCGACAGCACGGCGTCCCGCACCGCCATCGCTTCGCCCACCAGCAGCAGTAGGACTACTTCTTCGTACTCGTTTTTGGGTACGAACTGGAAGGTAAATATCGCATTAACACACTATAACTCTATTAAAAGTCTGTGGTCCTTAAGGACCAGTTCAATCGTGCACCTAGATTCTGAAATTTCATAAGGACCCATATTTTGAGCATAGCGGTACCCTGCGAGTTGGCTTCGGCCCATCGTACGCATTCTTTGCCACTGCCGAAATACATATGAATTATGTATTTCGGCAGTCCCGGTTTAGTTGTAAGTTTGTAACAGGTAAATATCTACGAGAAAGAGCTTTTTGAGGGGTTGACAAAGGTCTGTTTCAAAAAGAAAGTTTCGTAATGTTACCTGGTTGATGGCGGCATATCTCTTGGGCTTCCAGGGTCCGTCGGAGACGTGCTCCTCTCTCCGGCGCGACAGCGTGCCCTGCGGCGGCGCCACCGCCAGCTTCTCCGGCGCTTTGTACACCTGAGTGCAATAACTTAAATCGTTAGTATTCCGAACTTGTAGAACCGTTGTAAAGCTACAAGAAGAGTGTACAGGATAAACACCAATACAAGAATAGTCCTTGTCCTAGTAATTCATCTTCTTCAACATCGTTTCAGCTGAAAGGCCACTGTCCTCAGCTGGACATGAGCCTCCCCCAAGCAGTTGGTATTACCACAATAACTGTTTTTGATGCCAAGCCACATTTTCTCTGCATTTTCTTCTTTTTAGAGCAAGGTGATACTGGATCATCTTACCTGTCCAGTGACACCCCTCATGAGCACCTCGGCTAGTTGTCGTGTGAGCGTCAGTCGCAGCGCCTGCGTTGATATCGACTCCACCGCGTTTAGCATCTCTCGATACCTGTGCAACAAAATATTTTTTTCAATAATAAAAAGTTTTCTCCAATAAAAATGGGCGGAGCGGCAGGGAGTGTCAGACTCTTGCTGACTAAATCCTACCCGTGTTCCTACAAAATGCTCTTGCGTTCTAGTGCCACGGTAACTCTTCCGAACAATTCCGCAACCCTGGCAAGGTTATTTACTTGAAGACGGTATCCATAAACTAGACGTAGGTTTGTAAATCTGTTCTCCCAGATAGTCTCTGAAAAACTATGTCCTATTTTGTGGATTTCGGGTAATAGGGTGGGTAGAGTACGTTCCTAATTATTATTTGTTATGGAGTACAAAAAAGAGCATAATACTCTATCTCCATCTTCCTGGTATTCCGATATGATATGTTTTTCTACAGAGGCAGCAAGTGTCTTTAACTTAGTTTTAAAACAAAAACAATACATCCAAAACATGTTCGACGGATCCTTCTCAGTGTTCTATGTCACTAAAAATAACACGTCTATCAACTGTCTCACTTAAAACTCGTCGTAACAATCTAGCAAAAATTAATCAATTATGTATAAAACATATAAAATGTTACTTCATTTCAAAAACTCGTAGTAACGTATTATTTGGGTAGTACAACCGCCGTAACATAGTAACAAATGTCACACAAGGTTAATTGGATCCAAGGCAATCTGTCCGTAAGCCGGTTAGCGACCAGCGCCGCGGTAGTGACAACCTACATTAGGTTCACGCACGCACCACTACGAAAATTATAGTAATAATTGTTAATTATGATAATGCATGACAAAATATTGTACAGGACTCGGCTGTTTACGAGTTTTGGACCAGGCTGTTTTAAGGAACATCAAGTGGGAGCAAAGAAAATTGGCTTCGTAAAGTCATCATCTGTGACGTACCTACAAAGCGATCATCGCCTGAATACGAGATCATTTATTAACCAAAACCGGCAAGCGCGTTCGATTTTGCCGAAAAAATATCGCGTCGATCGCTTATTCAGGCGCTGATCGCTTTCTATATGGACCACGCTTATGTCACTCATACCTCTGTGATAGCCTCATTTACTCATGATATTCAGCATGTTTTCCCGAAGAATAACACCCGGTCGATTCAGTAAACCTGTCCAAGTGAAGGCTTCGGTTAAGTGATCACGAGGTGAGCTGTCAATTCATATAATCAAAATGGAATGACAGCTCAATTCGTGATCACGTGACATCTTGAATTTATGGATTGCCAGCTCACCTCACTTCGACATGTTTACAGAATGGACCGGCAGAGGTGTACTGGTTTTTTTTTTAAGTGAATACTTTTTTATGCGCGTGATCACTTTTTGGGTGAACAAAAATCATGGAACTCGCGTCATCGTCACCGAAAAAAAAGAAATCTGTCTTTCTGAATCGCGTTTATAGGCTACTTCGAAGCCAGCATGCTCCATTGTGACCACATCATCGCTTTCCATCATGTAAGATTCTGGAAAACGCGAGTCAATCAAATGAATAATATTAAGTAACAAGATATTTTCCCCGTCTCTGGGTTGGAAATAGTATAGTTTACCTGTCTATAGCATTCTGCAGCCGGCCGGCTCGTATGTGTAGTATGGGCACCCGCTGCAGCGCCGTCTCCAGCGTGGGCCCCGCGCGCACGTTGGCGCCGTTGCGTTGAAGGTACAGCAGAGTCAGGTCGGATGACAGCTCGAAACTGCGGATCTGTGCAGAGATTACATCGATGAACAAACACTGGTATGAATCGTTGTAAATAATCGTTGAGGAGCTTGTGGCGAAATTATAACAGCTGCACGGATCGATCTTCTAAGTTAAGCAAAGCCGAGGTCGAACTGTGGATGGGTGACCAACCACTGCATACCGAGACTCCTCCATGCTTCGAAAAGCACTTTTTTATTATTTGAGATGGGTTTGCTCATGAGTTTAGTCTAGGTCAGAGATTATAGAGACAAAGTCGACGATGGAGCGAGCTTATCCAGAAGAAACCTGTTCACTCTTATTTTGAAGAGATAAGGGAACGTTAAGCCGCTGTCCCGGCTATGATTTTGAATTCGTTAAGCATAGTCAGAAGCCAGAAATTTTGACAGTAGTCTTGCCTAGAGGTGCCAGTTGCCAGTTACTGGGTAATGAAGGCCATATACACAGTCGCTCCATGTATCATACAGGTGCTCAGCTGCATCCAGCGGCTGGAAGCCGACCCCAATATAGTTGGTATAAGGCAGGCAGATTGGTTTAAATACTGGTTGGACTCAGTTCAAAGTTTGTAGGAATATGCAAAATATAAAAGTTTTGAGGTTAAGAGCCAAGTTATCCATATAACATGACTAAGTAAGCTATTTACCACTCGCTGGGCACAAGGCGTCTTTTAAAATATACAAGTAGACAAGTGCGACCGAGTGCGGTAAGTAAAACATTTTATTATGTAAAAAGTATTGTTACTTTTAATACCACTTATGGTATTGATAGTATTTTGCTATTATTGATTGGGCTAGCTCTTGACCTATATTTCACCTAGAAGAAAGTGTAAGATCAGGTCTACGATATAATGGGTGAGCCCAAAGTCCAGGTCAGCCTTCAAAGCACGACAAAAATGCAGTTTCCCTGTTCTGTCGTGCTTTGAAGGCTAAACAGATTTTGACCATAGGTTAGGCAAAGGCTTCCCCATATCCTTCTAGACTAACTCTTGCGACACTTCGAACCAATTCTCGTGGTGCGCGTCCAGATCATTCTGCCACCGCTTTCTGGATCAGCCTGGGCGACGTCGTTAATAATATAGTTTTTCAAATCTCCTCTGTGCCATTAGGTAAAGTCAAAGTCAAATGTTTCAATTCCAGCGCAAACAAAGTAATCTAATTTCTTACCATTTCGGATTCTCTCTCGGCCTGTTTGAACCGACTGGTGGATCCGGGCACGGTGTTCTGTTCCAAGCACAGGCCCTTGATGGCGTACGACTCAGCCACGATGCGGAGACTTCGACTAACCAACAGAAGATATTTAATTTTAAATTATTTTTTACCCCTGGCAATTAATTGTGTGATACTTTTTTTGAAAGTATCACTTCCGCTAAATGTATACTTCTTTGTCGAATTGATGATTCCAAAATATATAGGTATGTTTCGACCAGAAGTCAGCCACGTGTTAAAAGACCTTTGCGAGTTCCACGCTTAGGGTGACCTCACACCGAGACGCAACGCGACAACGCTGTTGTTTGAAGAGGTCCAGTTATTTCGCCGCGATAAGCATCGCGACGCCCCGAGACGCATCGTGGAGTGATTGGAGTATTCTTCCAGATTACCTTCGAGTTAGTCATTAGGAATTTAATTATAGTAATCCTGACCAGTATAACAACTGCTTGTCAAAATACAAGATAAGATAAATCTTGAAAATGGCTTGTGTTTGTGAAAAATATTGACGCAAGGCAAAACCTAACATCAATAGTTCTTTGCGAACCAGTTATAATATAGTATCATCGAAGGTATCAAAATGTGTGAATCACAAACTGATGGACACATTACTTTGATAGTGGTCACTAAAATTATCATCAATACGGCACATATTATTCTATGTACATATGCAGTGAGTAAACAAACTCATTATCTCCAAAATTCCGAGGATAAAGTCCCGACCCCGACATAATGTCAAACGCATGACACACACGGTGCGCGCGCGGCGCATAGTACTTTAGCTTTCTATATTTCTTAAGTCATAGTAATGACTCAAGAAATATAGAAGGGCACGACTGTGTATTTAGGAACTCCTTTAAAAATATAGTTTTCCATCATGGTTAGGGTAATAACTAAGGACCATCTCCTTTAATTCTCAAATCTTTGGATAAGCAACAGTGTATGGGTTGGGTACCTGGTATATTAAGGGCAAGATAAAACTGATTGATTTCTGCGTGCAACGGACTTATGACCTATGCAGAAAACAACAAGGAAAAGGAGAATAAAAACAAGTAAAAAAATAAGCAAATACATTATTATTTGAATTTGATTATGTTCTTTTCGTGCATGTACGTAAACACAAATAAATATAAATAGGTCAATATAATAAGAGTCAGTTGTTGTGTAAAGCTATGCGCGTGAGTTTATTGCCTCCTATCCTATTACGGATCTAGCGCATATTTTATGCGCACTCGTCTATCAACAGTTTGTTCAGCGTTTGTCATCATGTGCCACTGTTTGATCGCACGGTGACGTCACCTCACACGTGTCTAGCTGCACACGATAACAGATCGACACTAAACATTCCCTGAAATATGTGCTTGTTTAGATGCAAGTGTTTATATCAGACCTATGTCTACCAGTAGATAAGATACTGTGTGATATTATAATGACTACACTATGACAAAGACTGGTAACTACAAATCTTTACTCATGGCCTTGTGAGGTCATGTGCTATGTACAATGGTACCTACAGGCTGTGATTAATAGTATGTAGTACACTATTAGAAAATTATATTTTGCCAGCAAATATTACCTAATTAACATATTAGGTATATCATTCCAGTCATTAAAATATTAGTCACGGTTTCCTTTATTTATAAAGAGTTTGTTTAAAGGAATTTCCTCCAGTACGCGCAAAACGTTTTGGGAATATGTACTTTCAATGTACATGTGGCGATGTAGCTAAGGAGTGGAATTCCCTGGCGGAGTGTGTTGTCTGATAGCTAGGTCGCTTCTAGGCAAGCATGCTCCATCGTCAACCACATCACCGATTTCCATCAGATGAGATTGTGGTCAATGTCAAGCTTATCAATAATACAGAAAAAAATATAAGAATCAAATCCTAATATTGTACTCAGAACATTAACATTTATGTGTGGCATAACTATTCCTACATTACATTAAATAGCTAAACAATGTCATAAGTGATGCTAAGCTAAGCTTCAGGTACAAGAGCATTGCTCCAAACTAACAAAGGTATTTAGCGTCAATTTCATTAACAGAGTGTGAGTCAACGAATCTATTCAACCACAAATAGCAGGAGTGGGTGTTGCAATGAGATTCCACAATTGATTTTAATTACTTGATAATTTGGCGCGTAATGCAACGGAATAATGCAGCTATTTATGGAAAAGTTAATTTGTATTTCTGCTGAAGAAAATGGGCCTATCTAGTTTTTACGCATTCTTTTTTTTAATCTATACCTACTAATATAATCTATTTACTATAATATAATAAAGCTGAAGACTTTGTTTGTTTGTTTGAATGCGCAAATCTCTGGAACTACCAGTCGGATTTCTTAATTATTTTTGTATATGATAGCCACATTCATGAGGAATGCTAATAGGCTATACGGGAACGGGAAATTCCTACGGAAACAGGAAAAACGGGATATGCGCGTACGAAGTCGCGGGCAAAGCTCTAGTGTTTTAAATATACTGTGCGACAGAGACGCGGACGACCACGCAGGATATGGGACGACTTGGATGTATTCCATGAGTAGGAATTAGCAAGAAGTAGCAAAGAACCAGGAACTATGGAAGAAATTCAGGGAGGCCTTTGCCCAGCAGTGGGACAACTCGAACTAGATATAATAATTTGGAATCAGGAAAATAACATGAGTTTTCTTTTCAGTGTTGTGTTTTGGTCAGATACACCCATTTTGCATATGGCAGCAATGAGTACATACATAGATATTAAAATGCATGATGCACACTATTCAATTGTAGTTAATTACTGAGAGCAGATAAGGGACAGGACACATCATGTCACACAATGAGTAATGAGATCGCAAATAATGATCTATTGTCTCAATCTGAAGGTGTAACAAAACAACAAAGCAATGCCAGTGTTACTGTTACTTTGATGATAATCTTCGAGAACATCAATAACTTTGACTCAAGGTTTTATTTAGCTGGCTTTGTTTATCCAATGGTTTTATTCTTTGTTTTTAGGGTTCTGTACCCAAAGGGTAAAAAAGGGACCCTGTTACTAAGACTCCACTGTCCGTCTGTCTGTCTGTACCAAGCTGTATCTCATGAACCGTGATCGTGTGTTGTCGCTATAACAATAAATAATACAAATTTAATTAACTTAAAAAATTACAGGGGCTCTCATAGAAGAAACATTATTTTTGGTTTATGGTACGGACCCTATGTGTGAGAGTCCGACTCACACTTGGCCTGTTTTTTAGGTATTGATCTTAATCATTTATTTTAAGTTTCATGCCCAGGAGTATGGCGGACTAAATGCAACAAGGCATGCTCTACCGGTCCACGTTTGGTTCAAAAAGACTATGGTTGAGGTGTAAAACAAATAAATAATATTTATTTCAAATAGAAATTGGTTTCATAAAAATTACCTGAACACTAAAACAATATAAAAAATGTGAACTTGTCATTTATTAAATCACTTTATGTGGATTAAGAATCAAGATTTACTCACACAGGTAACTCTTTCTCCGTCAATGTATTCAGCTCGGCTAGTTTATAATGCTTCAGTGCGTCGTCGTACGCTCCACATGCGTAGTTCAGCTTTCCAAGCAGTAGATGTGCATCCAGTGCTACTCCGGCCCTCTTACCCGCATCGTCTGTAGCTAGTGTGAGGTAGCCGCGAGCATCAGAGAGCTCCCTTTGTGCTCTCTCAATGTTTTCCTTGCTGGGCGGCCATTCTTCAAGGTGTGCCTCAAGCTTGCCCTCTCCGATGAGGAAGTGGGCGAGGCTTTCTGTTGACATAAATTATTAAATGAGTATTCCTAGCCTATATTATTATAAAGTGAATTTTTTGATATTTGGTTATTATATCAATGGCATTGGATTAATATTTGATTCATAGGTAGAGCATGCCATTTATTGGGACTTAAAATGCTTTTTGTCCCTATAGTAAACAATGATCCCATATCATAACAACCTAATCTGACGCAGGCAGAGCACTGCCACCGGCCAGTATGACCAGACAGATTTGATTGAGTAAAGAGTTGTGGAACTAGTTTGACATACTTTTACTTGTAAAAAGTAATAAGATATATGTTATTTTTACTGTGTTTCCAGTTTGTGCTTCTATGTTGCATGGTATGACAGAGGAGTATGTTTTTAGTTTGTTCTCAGAAGTCCTGTTTCTAGTTTCATCAGTGTCAAGTCAAATTGACGTTTTGAAAAAAGTTGTACTACATGCCATTAGTAAGTAAAAATTATATTATTATGTCACAAGCCCTTCATTTGTGATCCCATGTGCCAATGAGCCGCTCCTTTGTTCTATTAAAATAATTCTAATGGGAGGAAAGTGAACAGGATGGTAACACAAAACAACAGGATTAATGTTTCAATCACAATTAGTAGGTACTGGGTTTAACCAGTGGATAAATAAATTATGAGCTTTAATTGGAACCATTACTGAAATTGCTTTCAAAAACTCATGTTAATTTTAAATGTAATTAGAGACAGTGATTGTTTCGACCTCACCTCCTTTTTATAGCCAAAAAATATAAAATATTAATGGTTTTGTAACTGACATTCAAGGAAATGTGAATAAATAATTATCATAATAAAACAATAGTTCCCAACTATACTGATGTTTATCATGCATTCACATAATAGGAAATCAGCAAACAGGCATTATGTTTTGAACATTTACTGATAAGTAATACTACAATTTAATGTTTTTAAGCTCTCATGATAACAACTGCACTTCAATGACCTAGCTGAGGATACCTTATGGTGACATAAGTATTGTGAGAATACATAACGTGTGTCACTGACCATGCTGCGGGGACCTGGCCTTCAACTGCTGAGCCAAGTCAACTGCCTTCCTCCAGTTGGACTCCTCACGGCTTTTCTCAATCTCTGTCTCGTAGCCGCGCACAGCATTCTTACTCCTCGATGTCATTTTAACACGGGAATAATTTTAGTCGTTTGTCACACCATCGAACTGATTGAACACCTCACTCATACATTGCAAAACCTTTTGGAAATTGCATTAACATCCCAGGATCAGCAGCGAATTGAAGGCCAAATTTGACAGATGACAACATAGTTCGCGGAGTTAATTCTGGCAACAAAGTCATATTCTACAATAGACGTTCATTGCTCACTTTTTATTAAAATCTTTAGAAAGTAAATAAAAAAAAAACGGATTTGGAAATTAATTTATTTTGTGCCTTAAAGATTATTTTAAATTTTTCATTCACCAACAAAATTGATGAACTACTACCGCCAGTGTTCGTAGAGTGTAGTTTAATGTTGTGTTCACAAAGTAAGTTTTCCAAACCAGTTTCCGACATTCATTTTCATTATAGTTATTTTCTCTTTAGAAAAACTTCGTTAGATGTGACTGTTATATTATTGAAATGTAGAAGTTAAAAAAATACGTAGCTGGCTTTGAAAACACAATTAAATTAAGTACTCGGAGTTGGCTAACAGATGGCGTTAGTAGTATTCTAAAATCTCGATTGTTTTGTTGTGTGTCTTAGAATCTCTCATAGTAAAATTCTGGACCAGCCACTTCTGAAATGTAAACCTAGGCCTAGGCAGAGAAAATTCTTTAATTAGGTAATTATCAAGAATGTTAGGTATATTCCTACATACGGTCGCTACGCCATACCGGTCGCAAACTAGATCAGTATTTGCTGCAGATATAAAACTGGTGGTGTGCCAAACTCGCTATACCGAATGTGTGCTGAATATTAAGTCCACATGAATATCTCGATGCCGTAATATCGATCGCTGATGAATCTAACTAGTTCAATGGGCTATAGGCAGGGTTGGGCAGTAGATATTTGAATGACTTGTATTAAAATACGTAATTAAAATAGAGTATTTGGTATTCGTATTTCAATGACTTCTTAAAAATGTAATTTGTAATTGGTATTTTGTATTTTAAATAAAAAAGTTAAGACACGAGTTTGTATTTTAGATTTTAAATACCTACACGACTTAAAATAATTTTGTATTTCATATTTTAAATAGGTATATACGAGATAGTAATTTTGTAATTTGTATTTTAACTAAAGCAAAGCATGTACCTATTTTGCCCAGCTCTGACTATAGGTACCTACCTACCTAATATTCTTGAAACCCTGCCTACTCTACTACCAATCTAAGGCCGCGCGCTCTATCTTGAAAGATATTTCAGAATCGATGATATTTTCACTAGAGCTAGGTTTAGATGATAACCACTGATAACGTGACTAAGTAATCTCGTTCTCATCGCAGTCATAGACGCAATATCTATACCAAATCTTTTAGTGATATCTACATGACCGTAGTGTCGTCGGTAAAAAATATTCTATGGTAAAGGTAGGTACTGTTTATATTATAACAAGCTGTGCTTCGCTTCCGTCACCTCCCGTCAACCGTTACCTATTCAACTCTACCTACCCTACCCTATCTACCTACCCTACCTTACTTGCCTACCCTACCTACCTATATTTTGTTTGTTTTTAAACCTTCCCTGTAAATCGGTTAAGCCGTTCTCAAGTTATAGCGTGACCAGGAGAAATAGGGGTTAATTTTCAATATAGATATAACAAGGTAGGTATATAACAAATAGGTTGCTACTGCTGATTTAGGAATGTATATATATGTCACCGGATAATCGCAAACTACGTAAGATTACAAAATATCTTCATATTGAGAGATTGGAAACTCGCGTCAAATTTATCAAATTTTTCTGCAATAATACGAATCAAAATCTTTTATTCTATAATATCTCTGTAGGGCACAGAGATATTATAGAATAAAAACTAGAAATTGTGGACTAACATAAACTGGCCACCAATCAGCAGAGGCGGCGCTAGGTGTGGGCAACGTGGGCCACCGCCTACGGCCTCGCGGTACTAAGAGCCTCGTAGCTTTGGCTTTCTTCTTCAACTCCGGAAAATTGTAGCTGTTGTTTGTAAGGCTTGATGCAAAAAAAAAACAACTTATCCGAGTCTACTTGCATTTCTTTATGAGCTCGCTTTGCTCGCTCTTTTGCTATCTGAATTATTTTTACTGTGAAGCTTTTCTATGAAATTCGACCAAGAAACATACCGACCTCGTACTCCAGTAAGTATTGTCAAAAAATAAGCCGCGGCGGTATAGGCACTGTGATTTTCAAGCACTCTACGCTAGCTCTTACATCAATTCTTTCCATGCCATCTTTCCATTTAGTTGTTCCACGAATATTCCCATATTCGCCCAAATATTTAAAATGTTTGCATAACAAGTTAACATAAAATCAAAACTATTCGTGGCGGGGTGCAGGGTCGGACTGGCCATAGATACGAGGTGGCTTTTGCGAACTGGGCCCTAGCCTATGCTGGCCTCCAGGATCCTGGTGCTTACCGCAAGCCAGGTGGTTGGTAGGTAGGGGCCCACGTAGCCTAGGGCCCGGCTCTTATTGAAGACTTACGTAAGACCTATATGATATGTAGGGGAAGCCCGGGCAAGACGCATATATTAAGGGATAATGTAAATAAAATCACAATCTGATAAACAATAGAACTCTTTGTACTTTTAATTTGTACTATGATCATCTTTGGAAAATGTTCACATAAACTTAAAAACTTTAACGATTTCTGTATCAATTATAAGAATTAACAAAAAGTATCAATTATCGGTTTTGCCCGGAGGGGTCGGGTAAAACGGATACGCCCAAAGGGCAAAAAGGATAATGTTGAATTAGTTAAGATCAGTCTTCGCATTCATCACAGAAGTAGCTGCCAACTCCTACATAAGAAGTGCAATCTTCATGCGCCCAACTTCTGAATTGATTACACTGAATCCAATCTTCGGCTGGTGGTTCAGTGTATTTGTCAGCGCACACCAAACAGTAAAAATCTGGTTTCGGGTTTTAATCTGTTGTTTGTCTGAGGGTCTTTTAGTTTTAGTCTTGCTGGGGCCTGCTAACTCTGAAATTTTGGTTTTCTTATTATTTGCCTTCTGAAATTTTAATGCCTGCTCAGCTTTGACGGGAGTAAACGTCAACACCTCCGATTTCTGCCTCTTGTGTTTGCGGGCTGTTTTAGGAGCAGCCATAGTTGGAATAGGTCTAATTTGAAATGGCGTAAGACTCGCTGCAGGTGCTGGATGATTTTCTCCTAGTAATTGAGCTGATCCTTCTTCCAGTATATTGGAATTAGGCAAAGGTGTAGTAGACCTTTCAGTTTCTGTTCCAGAAATGACAGCCTGTGTAGAAGATTCAGCTACTGCCTCCTTTGTGGTCACTGTTGTTGCTGGAGAATCATTTAAAGCGCAGACGGTCACAGTAGACGACGTGCCATTAAAAAGATCTATGCCCACTGCAAAGCTTCTCCATTTATCCAACCGTTGTCAGTCACGGTGGCTTGTGAGCCTGGTGGGGCATTATCTAGAAGTCGTTCTTGCATACGTTTGCGCGCAAATATGAAAAAGGGTGGAACAAACGTTCCAGCTGCATTACAACAACATATGACAGTGGTTAATTGCCCCCTTTCTGCACTGCATATTACTCCGACTTGCCTCTTGCCTTTAATAGACAAAACCTTTGGTGGTTTAGATGTACTGCTCTTTATTCCGGTCTCGTCCATATTATAAATTGTAGTTGCATCAAAATTGTATTTTTCTATTAGGCTCCAATAATTGGAATAAAATAACTCCACCTGTGGCTTATTAAAGCCTCTTGTTCTCGCTAAACCATGCTGCACGATTAGTTTTGCACTTATATTTTTATGATTACATTGAAATTGAATTAAAATACCCTAGCTATAATTAAAGTTGTCAAAATACTGTTAAAATATTTCTTACTTATAAAAGAGATAATGAAATAACTAAACGGGTAAAACGGATACCTATTCGTTATGCCCATATCCATTTTGCCCAGCACGCTCATATTAGAATCAAGTCAAGACTTGAAATAATTTTAGCAGGTAAACAAAAAGTAACGATCACAAATAATAGTTAAGTAAACGTGCAATTGAATAAGTAAAACATTTCATAGATAACTACTGACTAATACAGAAACTTAATGTACAAACCTTCACAAAAATCGTAACAAAACAACGATATTTCCTTTTTTTTCTTTTGTCAACAAATGCACTCGCGTATTGTTTTGGTTGAACTGTCATGACGTCGCCGGTCGCACGAGGCACGACTAGAAAATATGTAAAAGCGCCATCTATTATAGATTTATGGAAAAATCAGTTATTCTTCTTGCCCGCACTATGCTTCTTGCCCGGGCTTCCCCTACCTATACGTCACCGGAAAATAGCAAACGCCGTAAGATTGTAAAATATCGCGTGAAATTGTTAACTATTTTTTCTTAATAATACACGAATATATTGGAAACTATTGAATTTGGATGGAATTTATTGTATACAAAACGTTTTTTATAATATATCGAGAAATTGCAATCTAATAAAGATTTATTACAATCTTACGGAGTCTGCAATTTTCCGGTGACATATATATTTAATCCATACCCTATGGAATAAACATTTCAGGCTCGCTTCGCTTGCTCTTTCTATCTTCTTCAGCTTTCCTGCATTAGTTAATATATTTGAGGTAAGGAAAATCAAACCTACTCGAGGTTTGGTGTAAATTTTCGAGCCTGCTACGCTCGTTTTTCAATTCTACTTGCCCTTTCCTGTGTGAGTCTAAAAGTCACTTCTATTAATCTATGAATGGCTAAAATAAAAGCAAACTATCTGAGATGACAGATGGGTTGCAAAGGTTTGCGATCTCGCTTCGCTAACTCTTGCATTCTATTTTGCAATCTTCTGCTTTTCTACTCTACATGAATGGTTAATAGACAAATATATAAAAATAATAAAAGTGACAACTAACAAAAGCATTATTTTTCAATAATATCATGATACCGTCCCGGGCCTACGACCTGTGGGGAGCCACCCGGCCCAGTCCGACACTAGCGGGGTGCGAATGAGTTCGCTGCATCCTACTATCAATAATTGTAGAATCCAACCTCTGAAAAAATCACTGCATACTTAGGTAGACCTAAAGGGCTTCGCAAATGCCAACGTTGCCCACATCAAACTTTAGTCTTGCACCGCCACTGCCAATCATCTGGTCTACAATTTATCTGTTTTTGTGTGATAGTTAAATTGGAAACTTGGCCCCTCATTGGTCTTTGTTTTCTCTGTATAGACCAATGAGAGCCTTGTTTCCAGGTTTACTATCATACGAAAACGGATAAATTGTAGACTTGTGCTCTGATTGGTCGCCGTTTTATGTCAGTCCACAATTACTCGGAATGACTTCGAGAGATTTAGACTATCAAATTTTAATGCGTAAAAAAGTATTCCAAATGTTCCAGTTGACAATTTATCGCGAGTTTACAATTTCTCAAGATATTTTATATTTTTACGGAGTTTGCCATTTTCCGGTGACATATATAACCTTCAAAGGAGAAAATAGGCACCTAGCAACCCTTCACTTTCCGGTTAACGCTACAAGTTACAAAGCAACGGGGCTCTTCTGTTACCCGGAATTCAGCCTTTGATCTTTCACATACTGACATAACCACATCGTAACGTTATGTTTGTTCGCCATATTCATACCGCTTACATTCTAGTAAGTAATTCGATATTTGACGTTCACAAGCATTTACCAAACAAGTCAGTTTACGAAGAAGTCAAGGTTCAGTACATCAATAAAAGGATGTCTTAGTCAAGACTGAAGAGGCATTGATCGATAGGTTACCCACGTCAGCAAGTGGCAGGTGAAGGTTAAACCGAAATAGTCAGACTGACGCGAAGACAACTATATAAAATACAAGAGGCAATTACCTATTTATCCCTAGGTACGAATAGTTAGCTATCTACCAGTGGGTATGTATGATGAAGACAGGTAGGTATCTGACTTATTTCGTTATAAACTGCCAAACATGTCAAGGCTGAAAATATGGCCTCCTAGAATTCGGGTTGCCAATTCTAAAGTCAAGCCAAGACAACAAGCCTGTAATACTCGGATTTGGATTGATTTCTACATCTTTGTACCTACTGTTACCCAATTAAATAGGTAGTAGGTAGGTCGTTTCAATTTTTAGAAGTATGGTAAGGTGGACACAGTGTTACGAATAAAACAAATGACACTGTAGCGACGAAAACATTTATTTAAACAACTTCTAACTGGCATGGATATATAACATTATAGTCCCTCTTCACTTATTTATGATACTAGTGCGGTAAGTTGGTTGTTACAAACGAGTAGACGAATGTACTGTTTCTATACTCATGAGTTTGTAAAAACCAATTTCCACACGTGTGTCATACTCATACAACGTTTTTCAACACATTTGCGAGAAAACAGTACACTAGGTTATGAAACAAACTTTTTGTATTCAAATATCAGTCGGAAAGTCGCAACAATCTTTGACGTTCCTTTTATGAAAATAGCGCGAATTTGCAAATGGCGCCACGTGCTCGTACATACATATTTCGTCTCATTTTCTTATTAAAGTGAGACAAACGTATTGAGCAAAAGCGCTTCCAAGGAGGTTGGATCATTCAGCTTATTTATTCTAGTAATGTGAAACTCCTTGGTGGAATTACTATTTTCTTTTTTATGGAAATTAATAATAGATCCGCAAAGCATACGCACGGCGCTATACAACGAGGAGTGCGGAAAAAACGTAGGTACCTATTTTAGCGCACGTTCCATTGTATGTGAACAGATGAAAATCACAATTACTTACCTTTATGTAATACCTCAGGAAAGAAATGAAAAACTTTGACGTGATTTTTTTCTGCGTTTGATCACACAAATTCGTTTTTTGTTTGTTATCTCTAAAACGCGGTACAAACTGAGGCAATGGCAACTGTTTAAAGTTGGCCGCCTATTAACTTCTCAAAACCATATAACAACAATTTAAAAATAAATTACAGAAACAGAGATACTCTCGCATTGTAATAGTGTGCCATATAACACTGTGCGCCACCTTACCCTATGTAAGTAATTGAACTTTTTATTTTGACAGGTTTGTATAGCAGCGTTTCAATCTTGTGTACCATTATTGTCTGAAGACAAAATTCAACATAGCAAAAGTGGACTGCCCATAAAACCCTGTTCGGACGCTCCCCGGACGCCCTACAAACTAGGAAAAATCTGCAGAAACCCGGATGGATGGCAACCCTTCATAGAAGGTTTATCCTGCCTACTTACATCATTGTTCCATATTAGGTATCTCAGTTTCGCTTGTCTTACTAAATTTGCTACCTATGTATCAATAAAAGTTGGTATGCTAATCAGCAATATCAATCTTCTTCTGGTACAATTATATTGTGCCGCCCGCAAAATTGTTAATCATTCAGAATTCTATTGTCGCCTGAGGACGCTGTTGTCCATTCTCTTGAAACACAAAAACACGAAGAGGCCTGTTAAGTCGAAGGATGAGAGGATTCTTGTCGTCTTCAAGTTGAGTAGGTACCTACTGGGTCTATCTTGCGAAAAAGCCTTTTGTTGCAAAAATAAGAGCTCGGTATACTAAGGCTTAGTTTCTCGTATAAAAATTGTCACGAAATGAACAATAATTTTGTGTCTCTAGACAAATGGTCAAACACGCGTTCGGTTATCTAGCGGTGATTGGTTGAATGAGTTGAGTTTGCAACAGTCAAACCAAACGCATGACTTGACTTGCGTGTAGTTTGTGAAGGGTCGATATTTTTTAACCTGAAACCGGGGTTATACCTATGCTGATGAAACAGGAAACAGACTATCTACTAGGTACTAAAAACCTAAGTACTTTAAAGTCAACGAATTTTAAAGAAAAAGTAACCAGCAAAGTAGCTAAATTTTGTCGCATGCTCTTTGCAATCGTCAACTGCAACACAATAAAAAAAAACAACAACGCCGAACAATTTCTGCAATTCTGTAAAAACAAACATGACAGCTATTAAAAATATTCGACGTGACTTCACGTGACTAACGGCAAATAGAACGAGTACGGAACACTGCGGAACCTAACAAGCGGGCCCAGGCGGAATATAAAACGTTACGGCCGTTTGATTGACATTTATAACATAACTGCTTCCGAGCAAGGCGCGTCTTGTCTGCATGGTGACCGTGTCGCAGGGGATTTGAGGACTACTTTTAGAAAAAATAAATTAGATGTTCTGTTATTTAATTTTTTTGTGTCACCGGAAAGTTGCAAACTTTGTGCTTTCCCGTTACCATTTAGGTTCCTATCAAGGTACTTACATGCGGCCTACGGGATCTTAAGTAGGTCTGATTTTGCCATTACAAGCCAGCCATTGCACAACAGCACAAGACCACAACGGGCTGTAGGTAGATATTTATTACAAGCTTCTGTCAGCTTCACCTGCGACAAAGTTGAGCGCACACGTGTACTCCCGGGTTAAAGAGTATCGTAACAACAAACAAACATGGCACACGACCATGGTCTACCCCAAATCCGATCAGCCCTTAACCTTTTGAATGCCATTGTCACGTATACATGACAAGCAAGCGCGTGCCCTGTACGCAAAACGTCACAAATATGTGACAAAAAGTATGGCAAATTTGTGGCTTGGCGTCAAGGGCACGCCCATGCGTTGATACTCTGGTGTTCAAAAAGTTAAGACATGAAGAGGCAACAAATAGACTAACAGAATTTTTTCACATTTATAATATTAAATGTGGATGGACTTTATTCTCCTCGAGATCTCCCTTTCATATACAGTTAAGGAAGCATTAACGGCACAGCATGCAATTGAGCTGTGCCCAGTCTGGGTTGAGCAGCGCAACGCCCTGGTCGCCGAATTGGAGGTTATCTTTCGCTTCCGACCATTATCAAATCTATGGTCGGAAGCGAGAACATGGCTAGCAGTAGGTGCCTTCGTCCCAGTTCGATCCCTAAGCCGAGGCCCGTACTCCACAGGGGGTGCCATTAGCGTGTAGTCGCTTAGTTTGTAAGTTTTTTATAAGCCCTGGCTGGAGGCTTTAATAGTATATTAAGGCCACCACAGGCAAGTCCGGTTAAGCAGTCGACAACCTTATGGGTTGAACTGCGAGAAGCCACTCACAAAAAAAAAGTTAAAAAAAATGTGCCTTCGTCGACGAAGTGATGATAACGAAAGAGGCTGCGGAAAGGAAAGGAAGATATTCCACTTTGCCAATCCGCGTCCAAAGCTTTGGGCGCCGGAGGAGGGCTGACAATGCCCTCTTACGTCCCCCGTAAAATGGCCAACGCACTTGGGTATGTCCGTCGTCTAAGCATATAAGTCCGAGTTAGTGTCGCGTTGTGTATCCGCGCGCCTCTCACAAAATGATGAAAGGGTCTGGAGTAGCTCACTCCTCCCCTTACCAGAGATGGGATTTGCAAGCGCAAACTGTCGCTGCCGCCATGCCGGAGTGATTGGTGTGGTGATTGTTGAGAATGCAATGCGTGTGATTTAGTCAGTAGGAGTCTGACAAATCCCTCCATGTACCCCAAGATGGACGACATCCAAGAGGATTTCCATACGTAAAAAAATATCGTTCGCATCCGAACTGACAGGCTCATGGATAAACTAATAAAATAGTTTCTTTCCTATCTGGAACTATATTTACCTCCCTTGAAATACTAACTTAGAATCTGCATAAAATCTAGTCCCCAAAGAAACCAGAAACTAATGACTAAAGATATTTAAATACTTGTCAATAATGACTGAACTAGCGCAACTGAAGAAAAGGTTAATGAAATTATCTATAAATTTCCCTAAGTTGAACCTTTAGTTCTATTAACTTTTCTATCCGCCATTACATAACCATGTTACTTTCCAAACATTATAGAAATAGCACGAGTCCGGGCGGTGTCGGAACGTTTGGGCACAGTGCGGGGGCGCGGGGTGTGGGGCGGGGTGCAGGGTGGCGGCGGCGGCGACGTCGCGGACAGAGGATTAGCACCGGGTGACACTACGCGCAGGCAAGGACGCAACCTTAGCTTAACACTTGCAAGGGGTTGCTATACTGTGCTCATAGATATCTTTTCATTTATTAAACGCCTGTGTTGTCCCACAACAGGGCCTCCCTTTCTTCCTTCCTCTACCTCCTGGCCAATCCTTATGAAGTCTATTTCTGGGCCTGCCGCGTTGTAGTTTTCTGCTATTTGGGATCCACTCTCAGATTTGTTTTGGATACTGCGCAGCGAGTAGCACACTTCTCAACCACACACCCTAAAAGTTAGAACAAAACTCATCATTACGTAAACCGTCGTTCACTCAGGTATGATGATCATGATGATAATTCCGTTAGGATTGACAAAGGTTGCTTCGGGTATTCTTGAACCACTTACAGCAACTCTTTTCATTCTCCTTGGCTAATCAGCAAGATGTATAATAATATATTATAGCTTATGCCAAGAAGCCTCTAAATTCGTATTTGGCCCAATTTGATCTGAAGCGGCCTCATATCTATTACTAGCACCTCGCCTGCGACTTCGTCTGCGCAGATTTAGTACACAAATATTCCTCCTTTTCATCCCCTAGGTTCCCTCCTCCCAAGGTTTGATTTCCAAAAATACCTTTTGACAGTTCATCTACATCATAAAAGGAAACCTTATGCAAATTGAAATGTTCCTAGAGCCAGTAGTTTCGGCTATGCGTTGATACGTCAGTCAGTCAGTTTCCCTTTTATGCTATATATTTATAGATTAACATGACTGTCGTCACTCTTGAAGACTCCCTAATAAAACCTTTAAATAGCTGCCTAAATAGCCCTTTACAGGCTTTTACCAGTCATTGTGAATAGGTAGTCTAATTTCCCTATCCACACCTGGCAGCCCTGGTATTAGCGAATCATTCTCGGCTGATGGGTCATGTCTATCACTACCTCAACCCACGGACCGAGCCGTGCCAATTGGTTCCAAGTTCTGCCACGGAACACCTTGACATTTCAGTCCTAGCGTGCTCATAACTTTCCATTTAAATTATTTTGAATTTCAATGGACTGCTCGTGAAGTAAAGTACAGTTTTAGCAACGTTGTTACATTCAAATTAATAAGAGTCGGGTGGTTCTATTAATATCTGCGGTTTTACTACTCGAGTACGAATGGCTAAGTTAATACAATTTACTACAAGGGTGGTACATGCCACCCTGCACAATTTTATTAAAAATGCTTGCAGGCATGACATAACAGTTTAGTAAGTTGTTGTTACGATAGTATGTATTTCTCAACTCTCATATATACGTGTGTGGTTGCACGCAGTTACCCGTTCAAAACAGTTTTATGAACTGAAGGTCAACGCTTCTTTTTTTTTTCTAAAATCAGCCCAGAATATTGCCTCTAAAACATTACACCCTGACATATCTTTTCCTATATCTTTCAGATATTTACCCCAAAAATAGTAACAAAGAAAAAAATCCCGGCTTTTCATAGGTACCTGCGCCACAGCCTCCATTTTCCCGAGATAACGTGGGTACCTGCGAGCTACTTTACGGCGAACGGTCTCGAAGGGCCCATTGACTCCGTAATATCTAAGCCAGCACTACTTTACCGCCGAAAGGGGCTAAATAACTGAGTTTTGTAGCACAGGGTTTATGAAACAGTTTTAAGTAGGGGATAAAAACTTATTAAATGGAGAGATAGGTCGGACTTTGTACTGAAAATTCGTTACGCAACGTTGTGTATATTTTACAGGAAATGCGTTAACCTTGTTATTAATAACCTTCGCGCAGTGAAACCAGACAGCCACTAAGCTTTACCAAGAATTTTAGCACAAATATCAATTTTCCGTCAATACAAAGCAGTTTGCTGCGAATTTCCCACAAACTAGTTTGATCCGGTAACAAGCCATTGCAACATACCCGCTATGCAGGCTGTAGGAGGGGGGTAGGGGGTACATGAATGACGCACCTGTGCAGGCGGCACGGCGCAGTGCGGGTCAATGTCGGGCCACATCCCCCCCGCGCAGCTGAGGGATGGGGGGCGAAAAGGACAGCGTTATCCCCTTCGCCCCCTCTCGCCTCGCGGTAAAATTGGTTTACCTTTATAGGCATCAGCGAGTGCGATGGGATCTAAATGTTCCGTTTTCAATTTGCTTCGGCGTGAGTGTGATGAGGGTCAGGGACTGGGTGATACGTCATACCTTTGTGTTTCGTTCATGTGTTCATGTTTTATGAGCTCGTCTCATACTACTATACTATACGTGAATAGGGTAGATTAGTTTAGTCCTTTGTTTTAATATTTTAAATGTTGCCGTGGAAGGGTAACTTTTTGAGCGTGATGTCAAATTTTATCGCCTTAGGAAAACTGTTGCAGTGCTAGGAAATTGTAGCTGCTGAAATAATGGACAGTATACAGGCATAACCGAAGTGGTTGAGGCAGTATTTTATGTTATTTAGTTCTGTTGACGATGGAGGAAGGTCCTTTCGGACATTGGCCTACTATTATTGTTGTAGCAATGCTGTTTCCCCGAAAGATCAGAGTTTGACTATCCCAAGAGAAACTGTCACGAAAAATTTGACAGCTTAACTATATATGTATCTTCTCTAACCTAAAATTCTTCTTCTTCATGAATGAACACCAAACTACAAACTAACATGAATTCCATAGAGAAAGAGTGGGTAACAGCGGGCAGCCGGTGATTGTCGCGGCGTGTCACGACATTGTCGCGGCGCAGTAGCGGCGCGCGGAAGGAAACACTTTGTTAATAGCTCAGACTGTCACCGACGCCTTCCTATACTTGTGGACATGGAAGACTTCTAGTATAGCTGTCTTATAATAAGGCTTTATGTCTTTATGATTATCATTATTTTACTTTTTTACTTTCGGAGATCTTTTAGGACGCCACGCTGTCATTCTCTCATTCCTGAGGACTTCTATTGTTGCTCACAAAAATAGAAGTACTGAGCTCTTCAAACACAAAGGAAGAGATAGTCTACAACCGTATGATATGGCGTCAGAATACCTGAAGGTCTGACCCCAAATAAATTGGCACAATAGCTAGAAGAAAACGAATAAGTAATATTAATTATATTAATATTACTAATTCGTAATATATAAAAACCCAGCGTTTCTGTCGTCTGTAAAACATGATGAATATAGATAATTTCATTAGTAACCTAACTTACTAATGAAATTATCTAGAGACATGTCCACTCTTATGAATGTTGGCCGTCGGGCGCAGTGGTAGTTCCCTCGCTACTAAATACTTAGTACATAAAAGTTTACTGTAGACCCGGTTTATTCAGGAGCCTGTTATTGTAAAAACGAACCTGTGAAAAGCCCGTTAGAAACAGAACGTTAGCAGCGTTACTTGGTAGTATCTGCGACAAAACCGATCAAATAAAAACGAACAGCGATCGCCGTCACGCAATAATGATAAAAAAAAACTTCGCTGAATTTTTTGTTCTGACTCTGATGAGAACCTTTTTGTGTCACTTTCGTAGGAGGGTGAGGGCGAGAGGCTCGCAATGATCCACATTCACGTAATGTCTCCATACATTCATCTCAATTTGGACGAGATTCGATGGAAATACTTACAATTTTCTTCTCAGAGGAAATAAATATCAATGAAAAAAGTTCCGAAAAAAACCTTTCTTTTCATCGCGAATAAGTTAATAAGAAAACTGAATAAGTATGTACTTACTTAGTAATGAATATTTGAGAGTTTTTAGAATACTTCGAGTGTTTTATTAATAGGGTAATTTATTTTCAGTTAAGTGTGTACTTTCATAAAGTTACTTATTGGTCTTTTCCTTACGCTGTGGTCCTTGTTTACGGCTATCATCAGGTTTATATCCTGAGGACCACAACATTACTTATACTTATCATTATAGGCGGCGCAAGCAGTATTTTTGGTGATAAAAAAGCTATTAAAAGAAAGTAAATAACTAAACAAGCGTAGATACCTATCATCATGAAATATCGTCTTAAAATTATAGGCAGACTAGCATTTGCTCGCGACTTCCTTTGCGTTAGTAAAGATTTTCGCAAAAAAAGTAGCTTTAAAACCGACTACAGGGTCTCTTCTATCTCTTGACCAAAATTCATGGGATCAATTGGGATAGCGCCAATACTTGTTGACGTTCAAAAGTGCCTTTTAATGGCCTATTGGAATAAACGTTTTGACTTTGCCTTTGCCAGGTGGCTTTAATGATTTTGATAAAAAGTAAGAACAACTTGTATTTGGATTTTTGGAAAATTAACTCCTAAAGGGGTGAAAAGGGGTGATGAAGTTTTTTCATTAGTGCTTGCCTCAATTTACTTGGAAATTGGTATGAACAATATAAAAATGGTATAATTGAAACGGATCTAACGGTTTTTTCATAATCACCCCCAACGGGGTGAAGGGCACTTCAGTTTTGCTGATCCTGAGACCACAGGATCACCAGCAAAAATGGATGACTAATTAATAATTATAAATTGTTACGATATAAATACGATTATAAATTTTCAAAACTATCCGTTAAAGTCTATCCCTTAATGGGTAGTTTTGAGAAACCAATTATGTTATTTTTTTTATTTATTTAGCTCAGTATTTGTACCAAGTTTCAAGTTTATATACCTTAAAAATAAGATTCTTCCAGACAAACTTGAAACCCTCTCAATCGTGTTTTGGGAGTTGTAAAAAAATAATACTGGCAACCTTTTTAATTCACCTAGGCCGGTATTCGTACCAAAGCATACTCGCCCAAGGAATAAGTTTTTCATACAAACTTCCACCCCCTATTTCACCCCTTTACGGGAAGAGTTTCCTAAAATTATTTCTTAACTGACGTCTCCTATTCATAATCTACCTCCTTACCAAATTACATCTTCATAGATTCAGTAATTTCAGAGATTTCGAGAATAAAATCAGTGAGTGACCTCTCGCTTTTAGATACATAACTGTACATAATCAACCTTAATTATTAAACCATTTCAATGGATAAGGATTAATAACATGATACCAAAATCACCACCTTTCCATTCTGCCCTGGTTTTGATTGAATAATCTGAACAAAAAGCGGTCATTGTGACTTAGCCGTAATAGTTAGACATATACGCTCGCGGACTTTTTTATAGGTAATAATGAGTTCTCTTGTAGTACATTTTTTGATGTATCAACAATAGTTTTCTTAGCGCACGCTAAATATTGAATTTATTAGGCAAAATTTTTGCTACTTTGGGTTACATTATTGCAATTTTCGTAGGGATATCTAATTTTTCGAAAAAATATTAAACCTATGTTTTAAGTTAATAATGCAGCTTTCTAATGACGAAAGAACTTTAGAATCGGTTGAGTAATTTGTGAGCCAAATCGTAACAAACAAACAAACCAAGAAATAAATCTTTCCTCTTTATAATATTAATTTAGAAAAGCATGGCAGAATAGTCATCATCGGCTCAGTTAACAAAGACGAATAAAAAAACATATCATCCTAACAAAATTCGTGAATCGATAGCCTTCATCCCTACAACGCGTTTGCCCACCTTCCAACATTGGGTAGTGTCGTGCGGCTTGCGAGCGTTTAGCGGGGGCGCCGCTGACGTATCGATCGCGAGGACGCCCTCCAAGGCCGCTGCAGCTGCAGCTAACTGAACGCAGATAACGCTGGAACCATCTAGAAGTAAGTATGTAACATGATGATAAAGTGATAAACAGGTAAGTACAGTCATTTTTTTTATAATAGCCACGCAAATATTACATAATTTGACGCTATAACAAGCTAGGTAATTTACAATTTGACTTATAATTTACTTACATTTTGTAATTAAATTGTGTAGATACTGTAATTGTGATTTACATTTTGTGAAGTTACAGGAAGTTGCTGGTACTTCCCAGGACTCACATGATTCAATAAACTGCGGGGGTGTTTGAATGATTTGATTGTTTATTGGTCCAGATTTTTCTGGATACGAGGAGTAATTGGCAAAAGTACAAAGTGGAAAAGGACATGCATTCGAAATTTCTTGAATAGCTTGGCAAATCCGTGTGGAAAATTGCACGTCTTATTGTTGGTGTATAGGCAGAACCTATGGTTAAGTTTGATAAGAGATCAGTTAGTTAAAAAAATGTTTTGATAATACCTAGTCATTTTAGTTCAGGGCCAGGTTTGATTTTATTGGCAGACATGATGAAAATGAAAGGGATGTTTGCTATCCTATTAGCAGACTCTCAGTCTCATCATAACTGCTCATAAATCTTTCCTCATAATCGCTAGAAGGCTCCTAATGTATCAAACTCAACATGAAATAAAAAAAGATAAGCATCTCTTGTTAGCTCCAACTTTTTTCATCCTAATATGAGAGCCTTTTTAAAGAGAGCCATTTGAGTTTCCGAATAATTTCGTTAAGGATGGTAGTAATTTTATTAGGGCTGCGCAATTGCGCATGCCCTCTACGTGACGTGGATTTATGGCGGGAAGGGAGCGGAGAGCAGCCCTAGCGCCTAGCAACAGGCGAGACGGCTGCGTAGTGTCTTTGTACATGTGTATCTTATTCTTAAGGTCTGAAACATATGTATACGTGTGACGTTGTTAAAAATATGAACTTATAATATATAGCAAATTGAATTTAAAGCAGTTTATGTGTAAACGTAAGTGCATTCGGGAGCTACAAAACTGTTCTTGATGCAAGAAAGACTTACTCGTTCAGTCCAATGTAGGGATAAGCCCGCGAGGCAATAAAATGTGTACTCATCGAATTAACAAAATTATAATAAAGCTGTGTAGGGCCGCGTTTCCACCTGCAAGCAACGTGAAGGTTGTAACGTGGCCTTACAATGTTGTGTACAATAAAGTATATATATTTGCATCACTTAGTATGAGTACCCCCCGAGTACCCCCCGAGTACCCCCCGAGTACCCCCCGAGTACCCCCCGAGTACCCCCTGAGTACATATGTCTTACTTTTCTTCGCAAAGTTTGAAGACCTGTTGCGAACTCCGATATCCCTGAAGGATTCCTAGATAGCTACAAGATGTAACCCTACGAGTTTGACTATAACTTAGTACTTTCTTTATCCATCTGGCTTTGTGTTTCTACAAAGGAAGATTTATTTTAATAGCTGGCTATGATATTTGGACGGTAGCCTGGCTAAATATCAGGCAACATACAAACATTACCCTACTTCTGGGGCAGTCGGGTTAAAAATTCTTGGCAGCTTATTTATATTGTGTTAGAGTCTATTTAACAAGTTAAAATACAGTTAGTAGTTATCTCAGTAAACATTAACATTGACCGGCCCGGCTGCCCGGGACGCACCTCCCGCGTCCTTGGTGCCCGGTGCGCGTTGCCTGCAGCGATACGCAACCAACCTATTCATACGTAGTTATACCTTATTACGTAAGATACCTTCGCAACGTGTGTTTCATTTAGTCTTTGTCCATAGCATGATAACATAGTTTACGCCAATTTTAGATATTTTGAATCGTACCTTGTTCTATGGCACGGTATCGTTACAAGGTTACCTGTAACGATACCGTGCCATAGACTTAATCGATTTGGAGTTTGGTTGAATTAAAAAAAACGAGCATCATTTTGTTAAGGAGGTGGTGATGATAGTGTTAAAAGATAACTGGGAAGATTAGATGCAGGTAGATTATATTGAGTCATCGTAGCAATTCAAAGTAAAAGGAACAAAGATAGATGGAATAAAACTAAAACGTAAAGCAGATTAGAAAGGCCTCCACAAGAGCCCTGTATAAGTCTGGTCGGCATTCAGCCAGCCTTGTTGACTCGCTAATCTTTCAGACGACACGACTTGACGCGAGCTATTCTCGCCGAGTCGCGTCGATACGAGACGACATTTAATTCACAACCCTTGTTCATCACACAGGTATGAATGAGCTGAAGTATCGCTGTAGCCCGTGATATTGAGCCGGTAGAGGGCGCGGCGGGGGAGCGGTGCGGTTGTGCGGGTCGGCGGGAGGGGGGCAGGGGAGAGACCCGCCCTTGACCCATAATTGCAGCGCAGTAATTTGTATTTATTACTGATAATATCTCGTGCAGACACGCCCGTAAACAAGGGCTGCGTAAATTCTGTTGTTTTCTTGGTTGTCCAACTACTTATTGCTGCGTACCTTCTTGGTAGGTATCCGCATAATCTCCAGTCAAGCTCCTGTTGCTCCTCTTAGTATCTTGCTGAGATGCAGCGAATCAACCATCAACCTTTTTTTTCAGTGTAAGTTAACTTGACCACTGTACAAGATTGCAGTACCATCTATCATTCTTACAGTTTTTCAACAATTTGTTTGGTATTTTTAACAGGTTTGTAAGGAAGCCGTCCAGTGACTGTTCCGTTATTCCTATAGTCTGAAAATATTATGTAGCTACACTAGCACATTCTGTACCAAGCTGACCACCAAGAGTCGAGACAGACATGAAAGATAAACACTTGATAAAACCATTAGGACCAAGATTAGAGTCACTTCATCATTATGCTGGAACGACACTGCACAGCCAATAGGAGGAAAATTAGGACGTGGTTATTATTCACGATTGTCTTTATTAAGCATATAAAGTTAGGTAAGTAAAGTTTAACATAGGAGTAATGCTGTAATATTGAGCGGAGCTGTGGCCGGGACGAGATGTGGTCGGCGCGGCCTTGACCTGCATCTGCAATACAACGACATTACACATTACAGGTGATTCCCGATCAACAGTCATCGGTTTAAATAAACCCAATATCATTGGACTGTCATCAAGGACTACCCTGGGTATCCTATATCCTTGTAGGTTCATCATCTTTCGATGTGGCGAGTACCTACTATACATATGTATGGTAGGTACTCGACACATCGATCGGTCGCAAAGCTAATCTAACAAAAATAATTCAATTTCATCATTTTTTACAGAGGATGACAAAACACAATTACGCAACGTGCCTTTTCTCACTCTAAGATATGAGGAAGCATCTATTATGAAACTTCCAGTGTGCGAATATCTAAGGAGTGGAATTCCCTGCTCGTAGTGTGTAGGTACTTCCTGATGGCTACAAGCTGTGAGAGTGAATAGGTTACTTCTAGGCAAGCGTGCTCCTTCCTCGACTACATCATCGCTTTTCATCAGGTGGGATTGTGTTCAAACGCGAGTCTATCAATCATAATTTAATTTTAAGAAAGAACTCTTTTAACCGTCAGTGAAATGCAAAGTCAAAGTCAAAACGTTTATTTTAATTAGGCCATTAAACGGCACTTTTGAACGTCAGCATTTACAGTTCAGTAAAATTCAAAGCAGCTATAGTGTACTTGTTACAGACTACAGTCGCAGAGTTCCGCAGCTGCGTCCAGGCCTCGGCCGGATGCGGGTGGACCGTCCTTGGCCTCCTGCAGCGCTGACGTATGGAAGCAACTGGTGACCACCCCCGGTCCCCCCTTCCACCAATCAATTGAATATTGCAGCATTTAAGTGGAGGGGCTTCAGCTCTCAAAATAAGTCAAATTAAAATATGCAACATAAGCATATTTTAGACGTAATTTAAGTATATGACGATGAATGGGACTATTTTAATACATGTTATGTGTCCTCTGCCTCTCTCTCCTATAGATAAGTTTTTTCCATTTCACTCTTTAAAAATGTATCTTTATCTGTTAATTTTTCTAGTACGTAATCATTCACACAGTTCCAAACCGAGTGCTTGTCTTCGCCCCCGGTTTTCTTAGGATGAGTTTTTTGATCCGTAGTTAACGCAAAAAATTGTGGTAAAAATTTCGTTAGAAATGCGTTTTTCGCCCAATTGTTAGTTAATTGACTAATCGTTTCTAACTTATAGTTATTTATCTGACCATTAGTCAAGCTAAATATTAAATAAAATCGCACATGGACGTAATTTAGATGCCCATAACTTTTAACTTTTTCTTTTTTTATCTTTTTATTTTTTTTCTTATTATGAGGTGTACAATAAAGTATATAATAAATAATAAATACATAAATAAATAACTATGGAGGGTGTGCGGAACAGGGAGTAAAGTCCCGCAACCTCCATAAAAAGGGAGGTTCCTCCGACTGGATGGTTGTTGTGTCTGGTGGGCAACTACCCGATAGTTGATATTCGGACTGTTGTACGCACGGAAATCTCTGACACCGCGACTGGTAACAAGTAGGATTTCGTTAGTAGTTAGTCGCTGGCCGGATAGATGGCGTTGCAGTTCTTTTTGCTGTCGTTCAAATTTTGCTTCGTTAGTCTTTCTTGTGGCGGCATTGATGCCGTTACATCACCACAGATCAAAAACTCGCCCTTGAATAACTTTCTTATTGCTACGAAGTACTTTCAAATACTAAATACATATAAATGTACTTAAACTTAATAATCCTTAAAAGTACACCTACATAAAACGAGTATCCTAGCCGAGCGGTAGGTGTCGTAAAATGCGACTAAGGTATTAATTTAATAGGATAGGTAACATCTTTCCTGTGCGCTAATAAAATGTTTCTGCGCCATGTTTAGTACTGGACAGTTACGGTCTTTTATTAAGATAAACGTTTAGAAAAATGGAGAATAAGATAGTTCATCTCTGAACGTAAATAAATCGTTTAATAGTAGATATACAGTCTACAGAGATGAACTCCGATAAGGCATTAAATGAGTGATAACATTATTGATGGTTTAAAAACCAAGACGGGTTGTTTTCCCTCACTCCAACATTAGGTCTTCATGATAATAGGCTTTCTGGTTAAATTATGAAGAGCAAGAAAATGGAAGTTCATCTGCAAGACTAACTTAGTTTCATACATATAAAAGACCATAATTTTAACCCATAGCAGATATTTCTGAGACCACACTGAAATTCGGTATTTTATAAGTAATCTCTGTTTTGTTATTATCATATAGTGCTGGCAATAAATATATCTTTCTTAATGTAATAACACAATTAAAGGCTGCATTTAAATCCTTACACATACATATTTGTGAGAATAAAGCAAATTGTCTTCATGACGATCTCAAGTGTACACGTGTAAATTTCAGCGGTTTGAAAAAGTTCAGGAAACCCGCAACGAGGTACTGCGGACAAAATCATGATAGTTACATACAGTAGGTACTATATAACGTGTGTTATGTAAGGTCTCATGTAACAGGCTAGCGGGGGCTCCTCCCCGGGGTGCGAAGTCGCTTTGCCAACTTTAATGCATTTTGAAGGGAAAAGCTTCACGAAATTTAATAAAGTGGTGAGATGTTTTCCTGTTTTTTGGGCTTCTGTTGGCCAGTTTTTTTTCATTTGATGGTTGTCTCGCATGCATAACAAGTAAGGGTTTATTGACACACAATCAGGTCAGATAGATATGTTCCTAACAACAATAAAACTGTCAAAAATGTAGGTTAATTGAGGTGTTTTTGACAAATTGCTCAGTAGCAATCTATATTCGCATTGGTATCTCAGTAGATACTAATGTGAACGCTGCTTAAAAATTTGTGGAATTGACCCTTAGGAGGTATATTATCTTTTTACAACAACTTGAGACGTCGGACTTCAAAGCGTACCTACCTAATGTTCGGCCTAAGTACCTAACTGAAGATAAAAGACGTTTTCACGTCAAAAATAGCAGCTTCATCCCCCAGATAAAAAAAGTAATATTATAAAGCAAATAATTTATCCATTACCTGAGCATTTTCCGTAGCAACTTATTATAATAATCAGAATTCGTTATTACATTTGAAGCCGCGCCTGAAGCCGTCGGCCGGGGCGCGGGGCGTGCGGCGCGGGGCGTGCGGCGCGGGGTGCGGGGCACGGGGTGCGGGGCACGGGGCGCGGGCGGGTCGCCAGGCCTGCCTTTGTTTCAGCTTATTTACAAAAACTTTGCTTGCCAACTCCGGCTCTTTATGAAGTCTTGGTACAAAGAGATGTTTGTTGTTCGAGTTATTATGTTTTATTTGAGCTAGTTACGGCCGGCAGAGATTTATGTCAAAGGTTAAGTTTGTGTGTTGTCATAGTGCTGCTCGTATTTATTATGACGTCAGATTGTTAATGTTTCATTCTTTTTGTTTCTCACAGCGACAGAGACAGTGAGCCAGGGTCTAGGCAGACCACCAAGGAGATGGTGGGACGGCGTGGGTAGAGAAGACTTCATCAATATTGTAAGTAGATAGCGCGGGCTGCCGACAGGTTGAAGGAGTGGAAGGAGGCCGCGGCCCAGGAACGCGACAGAATAGGCAAGCTGACTTATACTTTTTTTTTTAAGGATAGGAAATCATCAAATGACTTCTTCCGCTTTGGGTGGAGCGGGAGGGCGTGTCAGACTCTTGCTGACTAAAACCCATCCGTGTTCCTTATAAAGCCCTTTACGTTCCAGGGCCACGGTGGCTCAAACCGGGCCTCGTCTCCTATGCTGACATCTCTTTTAGGCGCGCGTGGAACACAACGCGCCGTCGACCCGGGCCTGGTTGTGGCCGGACAGCGAGCCTCCCAACGCTCGCCGTCCACAGGCCCGCGCCTACGGTGGCCGGGAATCGCCCTGCGACTCCCGACGCCCCGGGTGTCTTCTTCTGTAGCGGCGGTTGGGGCGAAGGCTTTGTCTCTCCCTCGCGCGGCCCGCCTCCTCTTTCGCTAGCATTACTGCTTCGCAGAAGGAGGTGACCGCTTCTCAAGCCTCCTCGCTCCGGACCATAGATTTAACCAGGGCCGGACGCGAAAGGAGCTGACTTATACCTGCAGTGCGATTCTGTAAACAGGTCACCATGTAAGTTTAGGTGAAGTGCACATGAAGAGAGCTGTCAATGCTTAAAAATAAGTCGGAATTACTTCATGGAATGAGTTAATTTTATGCTCACTAGCACACTCCACCTAAGTTAACACGGTAAGATGTTGACAGAATAGAACGGCTGTAATATGCAGCTCATTAAGACTCAAAATCGAATGTTTTAATCCAGAATACCTACATAGTGGACAGAGAGGCAAATACCTGTTCAAACAGCTTCCATACTGACACATGCATATTAATGTATGTTGCTAAGGAAGCTGTTTCAACCGCCTGCAAATTTACATCAGCTTATATTTTTACATAGAACATCCAAGTGCGTACATATCTATGTGACAAAAGTGTATAGTGTTAAAAGATGACGCCATTTCTCCGTCGAACGAGCGAACAAAGTGACGATTTGCACGTAAATGGGGCCTTCGACTCCAAGCCATGCGCCGAGGGACCGCTTCAAAGGCCTTTTTGTCGCGAAAAAGTGCTTAGAAATCCATCTGGGATGGATAGAATAACGCTTTGGAATTCAACCTTTTCTTAATGCGGTACATGATTATATCACACATCAGGTAGGTAATCTGTTTTAGTTAGCCATCTCATCATTTTCTACGTTACAGTCGAGAAGAATGGGTATTCCCAATTGGACATCTTCATCAAAATTTTCAGGTCATTCAATGATCATTGAAACTGTTCATCGATAGTTGTTTCACTGTCTACACGCACAAATGGAAGCTTATTATGATCTATCTTTAAAGTTTCACACTTTTGTCGAAAAATTGCGCGCTGCATAGGTATAGAGTGAGTGAATGATCACCAAAGAAAAAAAAAACTTTAAAATACCTAAGTTTTAGTGCCACAACCACAAGGTAACTCATTATAGTAGACAAAAAGTACAACAAAGTTTACAGCACGATCAAAACCCGCGTTATAACACCTCATAACATAAAAACAGAATCCCACAATAAAATTAACACGCTACAAAGGCCCGTCAGAAATCAATGTACCACATTAATATAAGGAGGAGCTCTAAACAAGAGTTTATTCGCCATAAAGCGCGAATATGGCGCGCTCATTATCGCTAATTAATTTATATTGGCGCCGCGGTGCGCATGCGTCGAGGAGTGTTTATGAGCTGCGTATGGCAGTGAGCGATATTATCGTTGTCTTAATGACGAATTGAATGCCATTGAGGGTTTTGGGTGTGGAACCTCATAAGAGATACCTTTCCAGAAAAGAAAGGCCGATTACTTTCTCCCTAATAAAGGTAAGTAAGGACAGTTTCCCAATGGACACTCTCTATTCAAAATAAAATCTGAATGCCATAATAATTTAATTAGCACGCACCCGTTACCTTAATGTTGGTCGTACTGACTAACCGCCATTTGCATTTATTTAGAACAACATTTAATTATTTCATTTTATTTTTTAGAATATGCGGTCCACAAGTAAAGCTTTCCTTAGGCCTTAGGTACAACACTTGCCCATACACGAGGCTTGTTTTCCAAGCTAGGATAGCAAGACTGTGCTGGTGAGAAGTTGAATACTCTGACCTCATGGAAATCCTCCACCCTGGGGCGGGTGGAGGGGTCTGTCAGACTCTTACTGACTAAAACCACCCCGGTGTTCCATCTCCCACCTACGCCAGGGATCGCGGGAACGTATGCGACTTCCGCAATGAATACTCTGACAATGCTCTAACCTTATTTATTTATAACTCATTTCTCATTTATTGTGCCCTAAGCCAGGAAAAAAAGTATATTAGTTGCTGGCTTTATAAACTAGCTTCGTGTATTCCGAGTATTTAGTCAGCGTGTTAAACAATATACGATACAAATGAATGTATTCGTATTTAATATCCGCAGTGTTGCTATACCCACCTACTGCTCTGTATACTGAACGTTTCTTCCCCTATTTCAGAGTTAGTGTTGATATAATAAAGATAGCAATTTGGCACATAACGGCACATAAACAGTTATGGCTATCGTCGTGCGCCTTTTCACGAAACTCGTCCGTTTGCGACGGGGCCGTGAACTAGTCTGTGGTGTCTGAACCTAATCGTGTTTTATTGTTCTTACTTATGTTGATAGGGTAAAGTATAGTGGAAATAAATATTAGGAGGAATAAATCGTATAATACGAAGACACTGCCTACCTCTGTCTGTTTCTCCTCTAATCCACGAAACGGATTTTAAGTAATATGGTTTTCTCTAATAGAGAGAGAGCGATAAACGAGGAAGGTTGGAATATAATTAGCAAGGGCGCGCCTATAATAAATATAAACGCCAATCAACGGTAATAACACCTATCTCTAAATAATCATGAACCTCCCAATTTATATTTATTTTCCATCCATGCCAGGCCATCTTTTCTATTGTATTGTAGCCATATATTTTTTCTCACAATCCACCCATCGTTTCATTGGTCTTCCTCTACCCTTACAACACTGGCACAAAAACACTTCAGAGATACAAAAGTGCCGCATGTCACCGCATCTCAGCACACGGTGTCATATTTTAGCGTAGGTACCTGTCCGGACGCAAAACCACGCGTTTATGCGGACCAACCGCGTGTCATCTCACGACAGAACAAAAACAGACGTCCCAACCACAATCATACCTCGTGTAAATTAGAGGGTTTCATGAAAATGTGTGTTCTTTAATTTTTTCAAAGTTTTAATTTACCTTTTTTAATTTTTTTTTGTTTACGGGCTTTCATTAAAAATATGCCAGCCCCATCGCACCCTTTTACATTAATTGGCTTACTTAAACAGTACTAGTTTCTAATATTACTTAATAGTTACCTAGTGAATTAGACCATGAATTGGACCATAATTAAATGGCACAACTTTTTAATAATCTCCGAAGATGGTACAGATAAGATGGATTGGATTATTTTAATTTAGATGAAAAGTAGTTAATTACAGTTGTTCTTATCTAATATTTGTTAAACATAGCTGAATTTGCTAGTCTGAATCTTTTATCTGCTAATATTTAACAAATTATGAACAAACCGCCGTAATTTTTGTACCTAGTAGTTTAGCAACATTTTAACTGGAATTATAAAGGAGGCAACATACATGCAACATACCGTAGTAGCTCAGTTAACGAAACACCTAATCCTAACAAATACTATACCTAAATGTGAAAGTGACTTTGTTTTTGTAAGGCTTTCACACCTTAATCGCTTTAGATGAACCGATTTTAATGATTTTGGTACAGGGATAGATAAGGAGGCGGTCATAGGCTACTTTTGTTTTTCAAAAAATCTATAGCTACGCGAGTGAAGCCGCGGGCCAAAGTAAGTATTAATACAAATTCAGTACGATATAGTGCGGTATCGCTCGGCGCACAGTGGGCCCATACTGAAAATGAGTGGTCATAGGCCACAAAGTTCCAATATCGATGCGATTTTTTTTTTGTATAACGCGTTATGGTATTCCTGACAACTTTTACTCTTGTGAAATTTCTTCTTAAGTTGATAGTTTGTCTGAAAAAAAAAATAGTTTTTTTTTGTATGGAGCGAATCACGTCTAATTTTTTTTCTTCAATTGTTCTAATATGTTGGGTGTATGGCGTGAGTATATGATAGCTAGAGTCATTCTCTATCCAAGAAAAAATAAATCAGCGCCGGCCATCCGCAGCCGCGCGAGTAATCATTTGGTAAAAAAAATATATTTTGTATGAAATTATTTGCTATTTAAAATAAATTCAAAGTATATTTTTGTCTCATTTGGCTGTTTTCACCTTCTTTTTAGTTAAATATATAGTTTTAATAACACATAGGTACCTACAACTAGTAATTCTGGTAGAAATTTAGTTATTATTGCATGTTATTAGTGGCACCTGCATTGTGATTGATGACTCATTTGTTTGTGCGCTCGGCTAAGCGCATAACTAATGAGTCATCGAAAAATGCTCGTCTCTGATTGGCTGAATAATTTTCAGTCACTGTAATGTCCACTAATTGAGTAATTAATACTGACAATAAATACAAAGACATTCATTATTTCGCTCTTGTCGCTTATTTGTGAACACACTGAAATACTTTTATTTTTATATATACATTAGAACTATGGCTGGATTTTGTACCAACCTAGATCTTTTTGTGAAATTAAGAAGTGGCAGTGATCTGAAAAATTATATGCTTCTATATGAAAGTATAATTTCTGTTTTGAATACCGCAGTTTTTGAAGAAGACAAGAACCTAATCAAGGAGTTATGTCGACTTTTTTGTGTAAATCTAAATAAAAAGTTGATAGAGTCAAGTAGAACTCAAAACACTTTTATGAATCGTGTAAGTAATCGCAAGTGGTTGGAAAAAACATCAACGGGCCTGTTTGTGACAGTGTTGACCTGAGATGTGAGTTGGGCTTTTCGGACGCAGCCTTATCTGAGCCAGTGGATATGGATTTCCATGTTCCTAATCTTGCAGTATGTACTGCGGAAGCGGGAACATCTACAGAAAAGGAGCACAGAAAACCGTTCGAAACTTAAGTAGTACTTAAGCAAAAAAAGACGTTCTACTTCCATAGTAGAAGAAAATTCCGAGGAAGAGTTGCAGCACTGGCACTTAATAAAATTGAAAGACAACGGCAAAACAAATCTGGCAAAAGTGGTTGAATACCATACCAGTAATCGAGAAACGCTATCCGAAGTACACGAGCGACTATTCAAAAAGCAGAGCTTAAGTACTGTCTCTGAAGATAAGTGTTTAGCTCTTTATATATCACTTGCGCTCTCGAAATGGAAGTACTTAGCTCTTCGACAATTTCTGAAAGAAGAAAACTGTACTGCCTTTCCATCTTATCCGAAGCTCGTAAATGCCAAGAAAAGATGTTATCCACTACAAGAGAGTATGAAGATTATCGAAAAAGAAGCTCAAATTAAATTGCAAGCGCTATTGGACCACACTGTGGAGAGGATTTTACTAGATGTGAATTCTGTTGATAGGTCTCAAAATGAAGAACTCAAGTTGACCCGGAAATGGGGGCTTGATGGTTCTTCGTCGCAGAGTAACCAATCAGAGACAAGCATTTTTCGATGACTCGTTTGTTATGCGCTTAGCCGAACGCACAAACAAATGAGTCATCAATCACAATGCAGGTGCCACCGATAACATGCAATAATAACTAAACCTCTACCAGAATTACTAGGTGTAAGTACCTATGTGCTATAAAAACTATATATTTAACTAAAAAGAAGGTGAAAACAGCCAAATGAGACAAAAAATATACTTTGAATTTATTTTAAATGGCAAAAAATTTCATACAAAATATTATTTTTTTACTCGCGCGGCTGCGGATGGCCGGCGCTGATTTATTTTTTCTTGGATAGAGAATGACCCTAACATACTCACGCCATACACCCAACATATTAGTACACTTGAAGAATAAAATTAAACGTGATTCGCTCCATACAAAAAAATCTAATTTATTTTTTTTCAGACAAACTATCAACTTTAGAAGAAATTTCACAAGAGTAAAAGTTGTCAGGAATATCATAACGCGTCATACAAAAAAAATCGCATCGATATTGGAACTTTGTTGCCTATGTCCACTAATTTTCAGTATGGGCCCACTGTGCGGCGTGGCGGGCGCGGTCGCCGCCAAAATTCCCTACCTCCCCTTTATTACCTTTGCTTTGTCGAGTTTTTAAAATTCAACAACTTTGAATAATGAACGGAGAAAAGGAAAGTAGAATGAGCTGCCGTTTTATTCGACTATTGTGGAAGCTATTACGATGAAATGTGGCCGACATTTTGTTCAGGTTACATTGTTATGCTAATTTATATGACTGGCTTCCGTCCTCGTATATTAGCACTTTTCTTTTATGGTCTTGTAAACAGTCAAAATTTGAAACTATTTTAGAATACTGTGGCTTTATTTACTGTCTTATAAAGTATCTATCTTATAAGCTTTTGTCTATAAAGTTCGCTCAAAGACGTGTTTTTGCTACGAATGCTTTCACAATATAAATCGATAATCGATAGTTTTTATCAAAAAATTATAAGTCGCCTATTATTTATTCTTTATTGTAAACACAAAACATACACATATAATTGAATAGCTCATATAAAAAGATACATAAGTATATTAAGGTAGGTACATTATTCCGAGGCTAGTTTAAAAATTCATACGAAGGTCGTTCAAACTGACTTGAAATTTGGACCTTAGTACTAATCGGAATCCAGGAGTTCCGATCAGTATTGTTACAAAAATTATGAAAAGGATCCTCATCACGACTAACAAGTCAATCGACACATTCGTACGCTGTAAGTCCTGCCAGCTTCAATTACTGACGCACTCAATGTATAAACAGTTAATGAATAAACAATGAAGGAGGAGAGGGAACTGTCGCTAATTACTTACTGAAAGCGTCAGCCAACAATAACACGCTACTCTCGTATTCTCGTACGAGGCGCTCACTCGTGACGTCACCACTGACGCACCTGACTGACGGGATAAGCAGGCTGTGATTGAAGACAGCCTTTCAAATCTTTTGTATTAAATGTGGAGGCTTTTTTGAGGTGGCTGTGGTGAGTATGTGAAGTTTTATGGGCGAATTTCAGTTGAAACGATGGGTGGATATTGTTTATAAGAAGTTGTGACTAAAAAAAGAGGGTGGCTGTTGAGTGACGGTAAAAAGAGATGTGTGCAGGAACATGGAGCTCCACCAGGTCTACGGCGAAAGGAGAATGATTAACAAAACAAGGGAAATCATACTGACGTGATGTGTCGATCAAATACAGTACCTATCTAGATATTATGATTTAAAAAAAATGGCATAAAACGAACGAAAAACCAGCCAGAAAGTTTAATTAAACAACCCTGAGCAAAACGGTGTGAAAAGAAAAGCAAAATTTTAGCATAAACTCAGTAATTTACGTCGACGAACGCTACGAAAATCTCTCTCTAAGTCCGCTGAATTCAATAAGAAATAAATTATGAATTAAGCAGTAATAGATGATTAAACACTTTGTAACCACAATACGAGGATACTCATTACATTGAAAGCTTGTGAAAGAGCAGGAAGCACGAGTCATGGAGTTAATTAAATTACTGAGGCAATTACCTGTCTTTGAACCGAATGTAGGTACAGTTACAGCCTAACTGGCGGTTGTTTGTAAGTAAATTGCTTTATAACTATGAGTAATTATTTATTTTTAACTAGGGAAATAGGCGGCTTTTATTGTTAAATATAGGTGGGGTCCTACTTTGATATTTATGTACTTTACTACTGAATATTTTTTTTTTCTTTTTTCGATTTTTGGTTTTCCGACAGTTATTTCTCCTCCGCTGTTATTTTCTGATTTATCTCGTTGCGGGATCTAATACAGTTGACGTTGTCGTTTCTCTGTGACCCGTCGAGATTCATTGACTCGGCGTTTGTCTGGTGGTCGCAATGTCGTGTCTGACTCTCCAGAGTTGCGGTGGTTGGGAAAATGTGGCGGACTTGTTCCCGACGGTCATTATAAATATTGAAGCGCGGTTTTGTAGTATCGCCATGGTTCCCATTAATCAACATTATCAAAAAGGCAAGCTTAAAACCCACTGAAATTTATTACAGTTTAGAAAACAGGTAGCAATTTGATGAAGTCGTAAAACAAAGTACCGTCCGCGTCGGGCTCGATCGATAGGACATTAATTTGTAGCATGTGTGGGAAGCTAGTGCCAATTGCTGGCAGATAACAAGCAGGTGCTGTACTTCTGTGAGAAAGTGAACAGTTGGTGGTAACGCTACGATCAATAGTTCACTGCAGTCGAGATCTTGTTTCAAGTCTCTTTACACTGGCCATAACGTGGCGTTGTCCTTTGGGTAAACGTTAATTATGTTCCGAACGTCTGTTATTTGCTCTTACTGTTAATGAGATAATCAGTAATTGAATTTAATGTGTATTAATGCTAATTGATGAGCTGATAACAATTTTTGAAGAACCTATTGATTACTTTTAAACAAAACTAACCTTTTCCAAAAATAAATTGAGACATTCGCTTCATGTCTTAACTCCAGAATAAATTAACATAAAATGTTATAATTTAAATACACTACCTAATATTTTGTGTATCTACCAAGCATGGTCAAAACATCATTGTCTCAAGTTCATTTTTATTGTTTACTAATTTAATTAAACGGCATTTAATTTTGTATTTTAAATAATGAGTTTTTACAATTCTTTTGAGTCCGACTTAGTTGAAAACCGAGCTAGCGAGGATGTTGGTGACCACGTAAAAGTTTGAAAGTAATATCCTGTGTCATGAATCAGGTGTGTATACCCACAGAGTACGCACGTACATACAGGGTGGGTCTGTAACAACAAGTGCAATAACTGTAGTGCGCCATTCGCGAAGCATTAGCCGGCGCGTGTTTCATCATTATACTGGTCGTTAGCGGGCAGGGGACCGTGGGTCTAGTTGAAGCGGGGTGCGGTTGTAACATGGCTAACTATGTACGTAAGTGTCATCATCATCATCTCAGCTGTAGGACGGCCACGAACGGGGCGGGGTGCAGCCCCGAGGCCGAGCATCCTCAACAACCTGACTTGTGTAGACTTCAGCAGATTCTCGCAACTTGCATGACAGTTTGTCTATCTCGTGGCGGGCTAGAAAGCCGGACTAGGAAGATACGTCGTCTTCGACTTTTGGTAGTTTAATCTGTTTGGTTTCACATAGTCGAGTGCGCGGATATTTATAATAGTAGGTCTCATTTCCCTTGACTTACTCAAATTTTTGTTGCAGTACAGCGGAATGCCGCTTATAAGACAGCTAACTTCTAGCAACATTCGAAACACCGTTTTTTTAGGCAGATAACAGGGTAGATAGCTATTGAAATTGTTTTCTTGCAAGTTGACCATTACATTGATGTGGGAATAGAACCGAGCATTACAGTGCGCAACTTGATGATACAACTTGTTACATAAATGAATGAAGCTATGTTACACTACAGGCGTATGTATGCTCCAGGTGAATGAGCACTTTAATCAATCCCTTATATTTTGACATTTCGATTGTCACATTCGCTAATAGGATGGCACACAAGGATAGCACATGGCACTTGACACACCTTTTCTAGGGCCTCAGTTTACATTGATGTGATTTTCATGTTGTTGGATTAACTTCTTCATCCTTTCTACAGCCCAACCAGTTCTGCTGCTTATCTACAAGAATCTTCCGACTTCTAAGTAGATACTTCTCCGTTCCGAAAGTCGCTGACACTGCGACCCCGCCCGACGCGCACGGGTCACGCTTTGACCTACATCGTACACATTTTAGAGAGTGGCTCCATTATTTAGCCGCAGCGTTTCGCCGCCCATTCATACTGCCACACTCTACATTAATATCACTGAGCTTTGGACGAAACTCTATTGAGGTAACTTTGCGAAACACCAATAAAAGAAATGTGTAATAAAAATACTTGGTATAGTGGGCAGTATTAACGCTGATACACGTACAAAAATAATAAAAATGTTACAAAAACAAGACACATCACTATCACAGGAAATTATATCAATCCCCTAGTCCTATCACATAGTTTGATAATCCTACAAACAATGTAGGCTCTTCTAGCTTTTCTGAAAAAACCTACAAAGAGTTTGTACAGAAAACTTTTGCACATATCAACACTAATTGTTTTAATTACGTAAAATGTTTGTAATCATGAATGTACATATTTACATAATGACAAGGTGGCCGCATGTCATGTCGTGTGTCATATAAGCTGCGAATAAAGTCTACCATTTATTGATCTGACTCACTACTCGATCAATAAAATGTACCTACGACTTTATGAACACGAAATTTCGGCTGAAATTACCTTGAATCTAATAACACCATATAAATAAAAACGCACCCATTCCTCGCGATGAATCCGACACAATTAATCATACAGTCCCATTCACGTCCATCCATTGAATTGTATCACGTACACACGCGTGCAAACACAGCGACCCACCCTTATAATGAACAAAGGGAAGTAACAAAGAGATTTAATAATACGACACGGAGGGCAGCACTAATTAGTTTACTCGGTGGCCTGTGCGCGTGGCACACAGTGTAGTACAGCAACTTTGTACATTCACTGATACCACCGTTTCACTGATTTTGAAGCGGAGCTCAGGTTGAGCACTCCAGTCATTGATTGCTCGGTTTCGTTCGTGTATTCCTAAAACCTTGTTGATTCAGGGGTAGTGAACACGGTGAGTGATTGTCAATGTGTCTTCTTGCGCAAACATTATGTGAAGTTGATTATTGATACTTTCTTAGCTTACACGTGGCTTCTAAAAAGGCTAGTCACGTTTTTAAACTACGAGTAATGAACAGAGTTATAAGGTTTTGATACTCTCATCTTACTTTTATACAAGTGTTAAATGTTAGGATGGATGTATGTTTGTTGCTCAATCACGCCAGAACGGCTGAACTGTTCTGTATGAAATTTGGAACATAGATAGTTTACAGTCTGGTTTAGCACACAGGCTTTAAATCCCGTGAGTATGTCTACCTGGGATAATTTCCGACATTCACTCGCGTGAAGCCTCTGACAGAAGCTAGTTGGTCATAAGTTATTAATAGTATCAACAGACAGAGATAACTCATCAGTTACACATGACAGATTGCATAATATTAATGAATTGCAGTCATTTGCGAACGCGTCCAGTTGTGTGACCTGCAAAATGTATACGAACTTTACAAGGATTATAGCAACTGTAACTCGGGGTAATTGTGATTGTGAAATCAACCGTAAAAAAGGTAATAAATAGGTTTATTCAGGACTGATTTTTCGTCAGATACTCAGTCTTTGTGTTAAGAAAGGGGAAAAAAACATTATTATTCCTCGGACAGCCTGGCGGTGGAAAAATCAGCACTTTTTCAACAGTCTGATAACTTTAACTTGAGGTATAAAAGGTCAAGGTATAAGAATTTGACTGGTTTTGCATATTAGTTGAGTCAAATAATAACCATACTTCTTCTTCAGTTACTAATTATCTAACAATTGAAAAATTTTAGAAAAACACGTATCAGTTATTTGGCAGCAGCTGTAGATCCCGAAGATCGCAGGTACTTTAACCAAGAAGATGTATGATGGTAACATTAATTATGAAGGATCATAATTAATGTTACCATCATACATCTTCTTATAAGCCTTCAACAATTTGTTATTTTCTTAGACATAAAAATAATAATTCTATTTAGTCCGTCCGTTAGATTTACAATAATATTGAACACGAATTTTTTGCCATTTCAAATCCATAAAAAATATGACGATAAATCACAACAAAGTTACTCAGTTAAAAGTGTACTAAAATATCACGTCACGCATGTTTACAACGCACTGTATCGTCTTCATGTTTTGTTGATGTGAAAAAATAAAAAAATACGTGTTCAACATTTTTGGAAATTTATCTGATGGACTAATTCAATTTATTTCAGAAAAATACAAAATGAGAGATCGTTCGCGGCCGTCTTCAACTACGTTGCATGTCTTCCGAGCATAAGCCCCCATAGTTAAAGTAAACCAACGCGAACCCATCGTACGTTGATGTCATATTTAAATTCCTTAGTTTATAAAGCCGTGCTTGCAGAGTAGGAAGTCAACTGAACCTGATGACGTCGAATTAATTCTAATGTTTATTAAACACGAATGAATTGAGTGTTGTTTCATGTTGAAGAGGTTATAAGTGGTATTGTAGTATTTTAAGTTGTTACTTAGTTTGCAAATATAACTATTGTGAAATGTAGAACGGAACTTATAGAGCAACGATTCAAGAGTATAGGAGAACAGAACTTAAACAGTACAAGTACCTTGTTAAGCTTATTAAAACAGTTTATCATGCGTTTGTATTCATTAAGTTGTATAATACACAAGAGCAAATAATATTTTCACATAATAAAATAATATAAATGTGAAAGTTAGTAGGGTTAAATAGACAACTGAAGACATTTTGATGAAACTTTACATTAACATAGTTTATACATCTCAGAATAACACAACTGCTATAATTTATAAAGAACTAACTACATACGAGCGGAGCTGCGGGTGATAGCTAGTATATACAAAGAACGATACGTTACTTACGACTAAAGTCACGCATTCCACGATAATATCACAGTACCTATTAATCTCCCAACATCAAAAATCATATTTCCGAACAACGGATCCAATTTATCAAAGCTTAGTCACCATTTACCAGGTCATTATCCTTTCTCAGTGAATATGCCCCCCGCCGGGGCCCACTGGGACCCCCCGAGGGATCCTTCGCTTACGAGTAAGCGGTCTATTGTGACCCCCGCTGCTGCGCAATCACTGTAGCCCCGCCTCGAAGCTCGTAGCGCTACGCAACGCTACGCCGTAGCACGAGATTGTTTCATTTGAGTTAGTCATGATTGGGCTATCCTTACTTGTATTTATGTTCGCATCGCAAACTAAATATGATAATTTCATTTCTTAAAATTTAATTTGAAGTAGCATGAAAAGCAACTAACACTGCTTCATTAATTTGCTTAACTCTCAATTTTTTTTAACTAAAACTACAAAGTAGAGAAATATTTCTTTGAAATTCGATGAACAAACTTCATTCTTTAAAAGAATCTTAATATATTTATCGTCAGTTATCTTAAACGTATTTCTAATTGTATTGAGAGTCTCAAATACTCTTTTGGAGATCATTACAAATAACAAAATGAAATTGAATTGTTTTAAATCAACTGGAAACCCCTCACCTAGGAAAACCCAGAATATCTAAACTAATATTATAAAGAGGAGATATTTATTTGTTTGTTTGTTTGATACAATTTGGCTCGAAAACTACTCAACCGATTTTAAAAAATCTTTCGTCATTAGAAAGTTAGCTAACAAAATTTTGCCTATAAATTCAGTTTTTGCGTGCGCTGAGAAAATTATTGATGATACATAAAAATAATGTACCACATGATTAAAGTACTCATTGTTACCTACAAATAGTCTGTAACAGTATATGTCTAACTATTATGGTTAAGAAACAATGACCACTTTTTGTTCAAATTATTCAATCAAAACCAGGGTGGAATGGAAATGTGCTGATTTTGATATTAATCCTTATCCAATTAATTGGTTAGATAATGAAGATTGATTATGAACATGTAAATTGTTTTTCTTTTCGTTTAAAAGTGAACGGGTATAAAAATGCTGTGAGAAAAATGTTACGGTTTGAGTGAACTGGGGAGAATCTTAATTGCTTAATCCGATGAAGTTAAAACACGGCATTAATGATTTCGATAAAAAAATATAAGAAAATCATGTTTGGATTTTTCGAAACTAAACCCCTACAGGGGCGAAAAGAGGTGATGAAGTTTTTAGGGGAGGGCATTATTGCTTGCTTCAATTTACTAGGAAATTGGTATGAACAAACTACAAGTCGAATAATTGAAACAGATCTAACAATTTTTGCATAATCAACCCATGACGGGGTGCACGGGGTGAACAGTTGCGCTAACCCTTAGACCACACAATGAACAGCAGAAATGGCTGGGTAATTAATGAAAATCGTTGTGCTTAATTTTCCAAAATAAACCTTTAAAAGGGGGCGTTGAAGTTTGTGGGATACCGACTAAATCCACGTGGACAAAGTCACGGGCGAAGTGCTAGTTTTTAATGAACAAAAATAACACTTTAAAGCATATAATACCATCACCATAATTAAACATTATTCACTTTTAAAATAAACACAGTAGTAAAAACATTCAGATAATTAAATTAATAAGATAGACACAGCCTTCTTCCCCGGAGAACAATGCATTATAATAATGTGTAGCGCGTGCTGCGAGCTACGCCGCTGCTACGCGGCTACGGGGCTACGAGCTAAAGAGCTACGCCGTAGCCCTCACGTCCGGGGGCCATGTTTTAAGTTTATTGGAGAATTGAGAGTAAGTAAGGTAAGCAAATAGTTTTGGTGTAGGTAAGTAAGTTTATGATAATGTGGGAATCTAGTAGCGAAGTGAACATTTGTTGTTGGAGGTAAGGCAGTGAAGTTTAATGAAGATTTTTTTCCGGGAAGTTTACTTTGGGTTTGAGCGATTCTTTTTAGTGATCAACTATTATATTTTCCATCTACTATCTTAAATAGAGGGTACTAAAACTTTTCTGAAGACAACAAGCTTCTGCCAGCGGCTTCGTCCACGTGAATGTCGAAAATTAAACCAACAATCCCGAAAAATTTTAAAGATCCCTTGGGTCAGTTTCATCTAAATCCGATCATTAATAATATTAGTTAGGGTATAAAATATACAACGTGTAACAAAATTAACGTAAAACCTGAAAAGAGTTTGTTGTACTCATCTTTTAAACAACTTTTACTACGGGAGCAACACTGAAATCGCGAAAAAAAAACAACTGTTTGGTAAATTTTGTCGAGTTATGTGCACATGTATGGAGCAGTCGATTTTATTTTCGCTATTTCAGTGTTGGTCCCATAGTGAAAGTAGTTCATAATGATGAGTACAATGACCCCTTTTCAGGTATTGTATTTATTCTGTAACTCGTTGTGTAGTTGGGAAGTATAAAAAAAAAACACATTTATTTCTTCAGCAAAGTAACACGAACAGAATTAGTGATTGGAATTTACTTTTTAAAAGGATTTAATCCCACACTAAATGACACACGTAACTACAAGATGTTCACAGGTCGACGTAAGGAGATTGAAGCGATATGGTAATATCATGTGTTATTGTAAGCGAACGCGTTGACAATGTCGTTACGTGTGATAGCTGTTGATACACTGGGCTGTGTAGGCACATGTGTACACGTGAATACGTATGGTAATATAATTGTGTATAATGGCAAGACATCTGTCTTTGTTTGTGGGTTGTATTTTATTGTGAGTCTTGAATACGTAGTACAAATTAATGTAAGTTTTGAAACAATATTATCATGAATTTGTTGGCGTAATTTCCTTGTTCTTTAATGGTTTAAATTGATGTAAATTCCGTACATTGATGACGATATCAGTCTGAGCCTAAGTTTGTCTCTGTTACTGTATTCATAGTTTTCAATTTTAAAAGTATACAGTTTGTAAGTGGAGAGAATAAGAAAGGTATTCTGTTATTTTTTTTTTTACTTTTATGTATTTTGATAACCAAACTTCATTTTTACTCCTAAATACCATTTACCAGACATAACTAACAGATTGTACTTTTACAAACAATGTATCAACCCTATTTCACCCACAATCGATGTCCTTAAATCACCCGGGAGTAGTACAAAGCTGGCCTAACATCGACCACGTCCCAGCACTTGTACAAAGTGCGCCAAGAGAGCAGAGGTACACTCGCCGCCCGTTGGGATGCATACTGATTGTACATTTGAGTACAATGGACACACTGGACACAATGGTTACATAACTGATTCGTATGTGGATGATTCTAGTAATGAATGAACTATTGCCGAATTCCCTGTAGGGAGATGTAAGGAAAGGACTGGAAGTAGATTGTTAACCAACTTCATTCTTCCATTCCAAGGATGCCACTCAGTAGGTAGTTGGCAACATATAGTTATAAGTTCTAGCACGTATTGAGTTCAGAAAAAATCCTACTATTATTATAAACGCGAAAGTTTGTAAGTATGGATGGATGGATGGATGTTTGTTACTCTTTCACGTCAGAACGGCTGAACGGATCTCGATGAAATTTGGCACAGAGGTAGATTATAGTCTGGAATAACACATAGGATACTTTTCCTCCCGGGAATATGTTCCCTTCGGATATTTTTCGACATTAACGCGAGCAGTAGCTTGTATGTTATAAATATGTGAATATCCTATGAATATGATATCATCAGCAACGCTTCATTAGAAACAATAGCTATTACTGTCAGGCTGACGCTTGCAACCTTACATGACATAATTTCTAGGAGAATTTGTTTCTGCGACCTACGACCAGAAGACCAAATTCAAAGGCGTCACACATACGTCCCGCCTATTACTTAACAGCTTTGTTTCATACCTGTTCAGTCACCCACAGAGCACGTCACAGCCTCACTTTACTCTCAGTAATCCGAGAGAAGTGTCGGACACGCAGGCTGATTGCGGCTTTACGTTCATTGCAGGCGCATACAAAGTGTTCCAACTGACGGATGGGGACGTCATGATACGTCTTCATCTTGCTGAAAACGAGGTTATCCTGTGTGCTCCATTTATTTTTGATACTGACCCAGATTTTCATGGTTTGTTAGTGTTAAAGGTTGGGCTATGTTCTTGTCTCATGGATCTTAAATGGTGACTAAATGATTAAGTCAAATAGATAAGTAGCGCTATCTTGGTTTGTGCTAATAACCATAAATTATGAAAAACATACACACTCTTTTCTATTGTCAGTTAAGTAAAAATTAAAATAAGTCATCTTTGTTTAATTTTAACACAACAAAACCATAATTTACGAACGGGTTTACTCTTTTTCTTCTTGTATAACATACGTATGTACATAAACAACAATAAAATATACCAACCGCGAGGATAATGTTCCATGATATATCAAGGAAGCATTTTTAACGTTAAGTTCAGATAATCTTACATTCTGACGAGTTATTCACACTGTTTAATTTTACTCACCATTTTTACTTATTGCTTATAATAATTTATTTTAGCTCAGTACAAATATAATAACATTACATATTCCCTCGTCTAGCCGGCCCACACTACAAGGTCAGGGCGCAGCCAGCGGCGAGTGTGGCCACATCACATCTTGATTAAAAATATTACGAGGAAGACATCGTCGTGAACAGTGTGCGTGCGTGTGCGTGTGTGTGTGTATGCGTGTGCATGCGTGTGTCGAGAGACTGGCGAAGATGGTGTCACAGAACGGTCGAGTTTATTGCACGCTCGTGGTTTGGGAACGAATTAGGATGTAAAGAGGCTGGCCGTATGTAAATCTTATGAGATTAAGATTACCATAAACTGATATGTCTATTTTCAAATAAGGAAGAGAATCAACAACGTCCAAAATTACAAAAGATCTTATGGTTTATCTATACTTATAATCATAAAATAGTAAAATTTTATAAATAATCTGTTAATCAATTTTTAAACTAAGCTTATGGTAAAAACTTTTTGGACCGGAGAAGCAACACATTTTTCTGTTATACCATAAGAATTTGAATCTAAACAATAATACGCTTAATATTTGCAAAATTACTGAACAATGACATTAATTACGCAAAATCTAGAGCTTATATTTATTTCCAAAGATTTGTCATTTTTTTTATATTCGAAGAATTCATTCGTTTAAGGGCGATCCGACAGAATGTAATTGATTTCACACCGTTTGCTGTTTATGGTCGTGAGGCAGAAAATTTCTGAAAATTCTTAAACACTTAGATAATTCGAAAACCACCGAAGATAGAACACAAGTTTTCGGGGTCAAAATCGTTGCAATTCAGTTCTAGTATAACACATATCAAGGAACGCACTTCACTACCAATCACTCTGTATTAACAAAACCTTAGGTACCTGTTTCAAAACGCTTTATTGCTTCGTGTAATTCATACCTCAAAACAAAGAAATTCATTCAAAATTGTGGTCAGTTGTTCACGAGTTTTTCCTGAAATCATAAACAAAGTATACAATTATACGTACAAAATGCTCTTAGCATTTAACACCCCAACAGCGTCGTGTAGTGTGACTCGCAACATTAAATAGTAATGCAGCAAAAATATAATTAACTCGGCAATGCATGCGTCACCGCTCTGCAGAGAAGAAACTTGCGCCAAACGGATAAATCAAATAGAAAGAACAAAGACTTCGCGACCAATCAACGTTAAGGGGTAGACAGAGAGTGTTGTGCACTGGGTAAAGCTATCAGCGTAGTCAATAGGGATGTTGCCTGGGTTACAAAAATATGATTATTTTATTCCGTCAGATATATTACCGAAAAATATTGAATACGTATTTTTAAGTTTATCAAAGCAATACAAAAATACGAAGACAAAACGCATCTTAGATAGGGAGTGGGGGCTTGTAACGTCACAATCCAGTAAAAAGTGTTCTGGTAATTGACGTCACACGAGTTTTCAACGCACTGTATCGTTTTAATTTTTTGTTTACGTGAAAAGAGAAAAAATACATTCTTATCCAATATTTTTTGGAAATCTATCTGATGGACTAATTAACTTTTTTATCATATCCTATTGTGTTCATCAGCCATAGATCATTAACATGATCTTCTGGACTTAGGCCTCCCGTAAGCGTCGCCAAATCCATCCACCAATGGACCTTTATTTACTAATTGGCTTATGTTGTCCCGCGACTGGGTAAAGGCATAGGATTTTCACCTTCTTATTTTTCTTCTACAGAGTATGAAAGTGGCAATCTAAATTGTGTCATTGTGTGTGCATCTTCATGTTGCATGTAGCGCCCTTGAGTTCTTGTAACATGTAGGCATCAGGGGAGGCAGGTCATTGCGTCAAGTGCCCCATGTGACCCCATCTCATTACCTCATTGATACTCATTGCCGATCACGTCGTTCAATAAGGAAGATTGGACGCCGCTCGACGCTTTCCTCTTTCCGAAAACAAAAGAACATCTCAAGGCATTCCCTGAAAGGATATGTGTTATCAAGTTTAGAGGCACCCTTCCTGAGGCGCGTCTCGTAAATAAACCGTAGTACGCCATTGAGAGCGGGTACCTATACCCGGGTGCCTAAACCCGGGCGCGTATACACGGGTCGTATCTCGCATCTCGGGCTTATTCAAGCCAAATCACGGGAATCATGCCCCGGGCTCCACCTAAAAGGTTCATGGCTTAGAGTATGAATAAGGCGAGGCATGTAAAACGAAAACCTTTGCGGTTACTGCTATCTCGTTATAAAGATGAAATACGATTGTTAATTTTAAATACTCTCTGCTATTTCTTAATTGCAAATTTCCTTTTATTTCTCCGCCGAAAGATTCAGACGGAGATTACCAATAAAAACAGCGCGCAGTATTAATTTGTGATTTCCGCAGCATACCATAAAGCTCAAAGATAAATTGAGCTTGTATGAAACATGGGTAAATTCTAAGTAACATTATACATGTGAAATGCTTTTTTGTTTGCCATCCTTAAGAATAAAAAAACGGTTTCAATCGGCCTAAATCACCGAACCAAATTTTCGAATTTTGGAACATGTAACAGAGAAGGTTATAGACTACTTTAACGCGAGCGAAACCGCAGGCAAAAGCTAGTATTTCAATTTCTGTTTATACACACACATATATAAGTTAGTAAGTTGTCTCATTTATACCCTTAGGCCAACATATCACATGAATGCGAGATAAAATAGGCGCGTATTACACGAGCGATGTTGTTGGAGCCGCATCGAAGCCTAAGAAATACTTTACACGCGCAGGGCGTGACCTTTATGTCCACAGCTTCATATTAAATATGGACGTAGGTCGTCTTTTTAACCCAAAGAAAGGTTGACTGCTAGTCCGTTTTTGACTACTCTTCGTAAAAAAAATAATCCTACTAATATTGTAAACGCGAAAGTTTGTATGGATGGATGAATGGATGTTTGTTACTCTTTCACGCAAAAACGACTGAATGGATTTTGATGAAATTTGGCACAGTGGTAGATTATAGTCTGGAATAACACATAGAATACTTTTTATCCCGGAAATATGTTCCCTTGGGATAATTTTCGACAATCACGCGGGCGGAGCCGCGGGCGGCAACTAGTAATAAATAAATAATAGACGAGAATCCTGTAAATGTGCTGTCAAAGAGAGCCTGGAAATGAGCATTATCAATAGTTTGGTATTAACATTAAAAAAGTTCAGTAGAACGCACGTCAGTGGTAACAAAACCAGTAGAAGCAGGTCTCGTATTATTTCGAAACTCCAAACTAAGATACACCAGCTCTCTAAAAAACTTGCGCCCAAGTTTGCCTACTGGAAGCTGTATGTCTGTTCAGTTCAAGAAGTTCCACCGTCATATGCGTGATGGACCAATTAATCTGACTAACATTTTCCGAATTGTATTTATTTATTTATTTATTTATTAAAACTTTATGCACAAGTAAAATCACTGTACAAAGGCGGACTTAATGCCTTAGGCATTTTCTACCAGTCGACCTTAGGGTGGTGCAGAGACAACATGGCAGGTGCAATTTAAAAAAAAAATAACTAAAAATAGAGAGAAGTAAAATAAAATAAAATTATAAATACATAGATACATACATACACTTAAACAAAGTTATTAAGAAAAAACGAATCCAACGAATTAGCGCTGTGATGATTCTACCAACTTCTTGCGAATGTGCTCACGTGCCTTCACCTTAAAGGACAACCGACTTGTTGCCGTCCTGATGTTCAGAGGGAGCGCATTCCAAAGGAAAATTGCTTGAACAATGAAAGAGGAGCGGATAAACCCAGAGCGGTGAGCGGTGGTGTATTGGGGTCGGTCTTCCTCTAACTACATGCAGTAAGTGCGAGTGTTGTACATGGAGCGGCTGCCTATTTGAAATATGTTTCGTGTCAGTTTATTCAATTTTACATCGCTAGAGCCTGGTAAACAGCAAATTACAGTAACTCAAATAATTCACGAATAGTAGTTAAGTAATTATATCTGATTAGAATTAGGAGTCTCTCAGAGTACGCGGCATCCTGTTTCCTATCTATTGTAACAGGAATCCCTTTGGGATATAATTTCGGGCTCCTCATCTAAATTAACTATCTATTCGATCCTTTACTTACAAATAATAGTTACATAATTGGATTGCTGTAATTCTAGTGCCAAACTAAACTACGACTTAATTACTTGTGGTTCCCGTAATAGAATAGGTTACCGCCCTTAAAAACGGCTAAGTTGAAAACAACGACAAACGGGATAACGTTATCCTTATGACGGAAATAGCTCACTTCGTCAAAAAGAAACGACTGACATTTATGTGTGACATATCTCGACCAAATGTAATGAACAGTAAAAGTTGTTCATAATGATGAGTAAAACTCAAAAACGGGTTGACCATTTTTTTTTGTTTGGACTTGCTCTAGACTGATCTAGGTCATAGATGACAGAAGAAAAGTCAACGATGGAGCGAGCTTACCGAGAAGAAGCCTGTTCACTCCAATTTTGAAGAGATTAGGGTTGTATTCGTTCGGAAACACAGACGCAGAACGAGAATTCCACTCCTTTGCTGGGCGCCTTATAAAAGTTGTTTGGAAACGGTTAGTGCGAATTGGTGGAATAGCAACAAGGTAAGGATGGTAACTTGCAGTGCACCCCCTTCTATGGGGGCCGGTGGTCGTCGAGTTCCTGGACACTCCCCCCGAAGTTCAATCTGTAAAAGACCGACAAGCAGGCAACCTTGCGGCGATGAGCCAGGCTGTGAATCTTGGCATCCACCAGTTTTACGTTGCCAAAGATGGCTGCAATACACCATGAAGGATCGGACTTGTGCTTTGTAAAGGGTTAAAAGCTGTCCAGGCGTGAATATTTTATTAGCGTAGATCATTGTCTTCAAGGTAGGTCAGCAACTTACTGTTCAGTACCCTTTTCATAATCTTGCACAGAATGGAGGTAATGGCGACCGGTATGTAATGAGCAGGGTCTGCACGGTCACCTTTTTCGGCACAGGTTGTACATTTTCATGCTTCCAGTATTTTGGCACCGTTCTTTTTTCAAGAGAGAGGCGGAACAAGCGTATACACACAAGAGATAATTCAGGCGCACACTGCCTCAACACTCTCGCTGGAATGCGGTCAGGCCCTGTTCACGTCTAGACTGCACAATACTCTTCGGACCTCTTTCCTCTTGTGAAGTGCGATTTCCGGCATCGAAGAGTCACAACGAGGTACAGTTGGTGGTTGCTTGGAGCCAGCATCCAGACGTGAATTGCTAGCAAAGAAAGATGCAAATTAATTTGCTTTCTCACTTGCAGAGTGGGCCAGCGACCCATCAGGTTTCAGCATTGGTGGTAAAGTGGGCTGGCAAAAATGCATTTCAACCGCTTTCGAAAGGGACCAGAACTTAAAGAGTTTAAAAAAATAGGGAAATCCCAAAGGAGTAGGAGATACGAAGTGCACCGGGTAATCAAGTAACTATGAAAACCAAATCTATGACCTGAAAACAAACTTCTTTCGCTTAACCTTGAACCCATCACCATCTCGAATCAAAAAATCACCGGACTACGTCTCGTTCGTCCATGACTTCACTACGTCGTGATAATCCGGAGCTGCAGAATTATTCTATTAACATCTCGCCAGCCCCGTGGCAACTTAGATGAAGTGAACATTAAGTGAGCTAATAATCCATACAATAAAGGAGGATTTTTATTTTTTTGTAAACACCTCACTTGAAAAATTAGGTGTAGTGAGCTTAGAGTGAGCTGTCAATCCAACTGCCAGTCTATTCTGTCAACATCACACCATGTAAACTTTGGCGGAGTGAGCATGAAGTGAACTTTCATCTTGTTAGTATCGATTGACAGCTCATATCATAATCCCTTCGCCTAAGCTTACGCGGTGAGATATTTACAGAATCGACCGGCTGTTTCACGGCGCTTCGTAAAACAGCTCGGGATGATCACGATCGACGCCATTACCTCGCAGCCTGCCCGTGACGTAATCACTGTGTTAGCTCGCGCACACTGTTGTTATGGTCCCTAATTATGGCATTATTATAATGTTACTGTTATGAGTATGGGAGCAAGCGCGAGGGCTTGAGTTTGGAAGATTCTTGTTTTAAATTAACTGACTGATAATTTTATAGACCTATGATGTAGTGTCTCTAGGATTATTGAGATTCTTCTTCGTCTTTTAGAGTCCCTTAAATAGTTTGTGTCCAGTAGATGGCCACGTTTATAGCGGCATCTGTAGTATTATTTAGAATTCACAAAGTTGTTAAAATACTTTTATGGCATGTGGCACATCATTAGAAAGAGGATAGACTGGAGAATTAAAACCAAAAGCGACCGGGATCTTCCAACTCCCTCAGAGTTGGAAGATCCCGGTCGCTTTTGGTTTTTTTTTTTTTGTAGCCTTATAAATAGCTGTAACATGTACAGCTTTAATTTAAGTTTTACCTTTGCGAGTGAATTAAAAAAAAACTAGGTGACTAATAAATTTTGTATTTAAAAGTATTCTTAAACAATACACATCGAAATAAAATTAAAATTCAGAGTCTACGCCTTATATTTTTTTTAAATCTGTATTTGAATATAAAATTTGGGTGTTTTTTTGGAAAACAATAAAAAGTCGATAAAAAAAATCCACAGAGCATGAGGGGTGTTAAGGGGTCTGAAAGGCTAGCGGATGACCCCTTCAGTCGACCATTTCAATTTGGCACACGATGCACCAAACACCCTGTATATGCTACTACTATATTTTTTTTCGCGTCTCCAAAAACTACCCTATAGCTGGCAGAGAGGGGGACACTTGACTCTTACAAAAATTAGCGCTTTAAATCTTAATATTTCGCAAACGGATCCTTGGATTGAAACTTATTTTAGCGCTCAATATTTTAAACGACCTATTCTACGACACCCCACACCATGGCGTAGGCCATAAAAAAAAATCATCGCCACATTACATGTTCCTACCCTAAAAAAAATGTAAGTATTTCAAGAGTTTATTTTACTACCTTGTCTGCATGATTAATATGAATACCCATAACAAATTTCAAATCTCTAGCACTAAACGTCTCTGAGCTAAACCGCGGACGGACAGACAGGCAGACAGACGGACATGGCGAAACTATAAGGATTGTTGACTACGGAACCCTAAAAATGATCTGAGAAGACATCTGCAGCCAACTAATCAGACTGTTGAAATGTACCCTGTACCTAATGGTACAAAGCTTTACGAGCCAGGTTCCAGTCTCGCTTGCTACTACCAGGATAGAGACCAAGTTGCTAATCGATTATTATAATTTAGGGTTCAATAGAACTGACACGAGATGGTGCAAACACGAAATCGTTCTGTTTAATGCTAAATGTTAAGTGACATACAAACATTGTATACTATGGATTGATGCTCCGCCCCGACCCTAGCTCGAGCCAGCCTGCGCCGCTGAGCTTGTAGTCTTAAATTCGTCCCTAGCTGCTCCCCTGCCCTAAGCCGAGGCCCCACAGAGGGTGCCCTTAGCGTGTAGTCGCTTAGTTTGTAAGTTTTTTATAAGCCCTGGCTGGAGGCTTTAATATTTATATTAAGGCCACCACAAGCAAGCCCGGTTAAACAGTTGACAACCTCATAGCTTGAACTGGGAGACGCCACTCAAAAAAAGAAAATGGATTGACGGTAAATTGGGGAAATAATTATGGTTGAATTGTGTAGGGAATGATGTAAAGAAAAGTGAAGTTATGGTCCAGAGAACGGAATCGAAGGACAAAACGCGTTGTGTAACATAAGACAAGGACAGAAAGAGGATGGTCCAGGAAGTTAAATATAGTACCTACAATGAGACGGATAAACTTGGAAATACCTGAGAAAAGGCTATGCTGAATTAAAATAAATTTTAATAAAGTCAAAGTCAAAGTCAATTCATTTATTTCAACTAGACCATTAAAAGGCACTTTTGAACGTCAAATTTACAGTTTAAAATTAAAATATAAGTGACTGTAGTTGTCCATTCGCAAAAAGTAGATTCTTATGGAGAAGAACGGACAAGAAACTCCATAGTTACTCTTTTCAAATATAAGTTTTACAATATTTTGTATACATAGGTACATTGATCAATTGATTATATTATGTGAGCACAATGCATCCAACATTACACTAATATACAGCACACACTTATATACTAAAGGTACAACAAAGCAATACCAGCAGAGATAAAATTAAGTTTGCTAGTAAGGGACATGGTACTCACATATTTACAATATAATTAAAAACAATGGATCAGTGTATGAGTTAAATTACATATTAAAAACCTAAAAGTACACCAGTAAATAAAACAAGTTTGACTTTTTCTACTATACCCTCGACTGTCCTATGGAGCAGGACCAGCATGTTTCCAAGCATTCTTATCTTTAATATAATCATCTAGTTTGTAATATGCTTGTTTACAAAGTGTGCTTTTAATGTAAGTTTTAAATTTTCTTTCATTTAGTTCTAATATGTCACAAGGTATTTTGTTGTAACATTTAACACAGTACCGCATGAAAGATGTTCGTACTTTGGCTAATCTATAGAACAGAACAAGTAAAACTGAAACATAGTTATTTTTTAATTATGTCTCAAATTATTACAATTTCAAACAAAAATGCAACAAAACCACAGCAATAAAAGCATTGTTTGTGCTCAAGCCAGCCAGACGACAGCAGCGAAATCACATTCAACCACGAGTTTTAATTAATATTCAGAATTCTCTGCGGTTTTATACGATCATCCTCTGAACCACTCGGATAACCTCTACGGCGAACATTTACTAGAGAAGCTTTATCCCGCGGCTCCGCTTCGCTGGCCTATTTCACATGAATTCTGTATTTATTCGGAATAGAAAGTAGTCTCTGACAATCAACGACAGTGTAGAACTGTATCAGTGAAAGATTTATTTTTAAACCGGATCAGTATTTCAAGAGATTTCCTACGACCTTTGTCCTTTCTTTATTTCTGTCCAAATCCATCTAAAGGTTGTTTATAAAATATCGCCTTAAGCGATTAGACCGCCCATTCATTGGTACAACTTAAGTACCTAACTATTTTGTACTATTTTTATATTGTACAATTAAGATATTTTATTACATATAAACAAACAGTTTCACCGTTTTTTTTAGTATTATAAAGAAATATACAGATAATAAGAAGATATTCGAATATAAGCCCGAAGTTTATTTAAGTAAAATGTTAAAGATATACTTTTAAAAGTAACTTAAAGAGGATTACAAAGTAAATCTACGTAAAATGAATTGGCTTATCTGATGTTAATACTATGTTCTCTTTCAATTTTGTCTGGCTTTCTGTAGCTACTTATCATACCCCCTCCCCCGTGCCTCGAAACCACGTTAAGCTGTTGGTCCCGGCTGTCATTTGTTGATCCTTGAAGCCATGAAATCTGACAGCAGTCTTGTCATGGGGTATCGTGTTACCCAGCTTCTGGGTTGTGAAGGCCAGGTAGGGAGTCGCTCCACGTAAATACTGGTAGTCAGCTACATCCAATTATAATGAAAGCCAAATTTATTTTTCTTTATTTTTTATTAACTCTTTACGCACACAAATGTACAAAGGCGGACACTGCCATAGGCATTCTCTACCAGTCAACCTTTGGGTGATGCAGAGAATGGTGGTAGGTGCAATATGGAGAATAAAAAGCGATTGTTATTTAATAAATACAAATGTTTCAATAAATAATACAAATATATAAACTAGACATACAATATAAAATATATAACAAATTGATTGCCTGTCGCTACGTACCTCAAACAACCCGTTTAGTGCAATGTATAGTTCTTTGTTAGCTCGTCATCAGCTCAGTGAATTTCTATGCACCTTTATTAGATTAAGCTCAACTGAGCAAATGCAAGACGTACCTAAATCTTCTTAACATTAATACAACATTGAGCAAGGTTAAAATCTCTTTTGTACGGGATGATTGCTAATTGAATGCGTTCCTTCAAAGAGGATGTTCTAGTGCTAATATGCAACGACTTTGACCCCGGTAACTTGGGGGCCAAATTGGAATTTTTCGAATCACATCCCATTTGAAGGAACGCACTCAATAACCAATCACTCAATTTATTTTTACGTCGTCAGATAGTAGTCCTTTGCATTGATATAATTATCGGAAGTTGCACAATCCAATGGCGGGTAAAACCTTGCCGAATGCAGAAAACGTTTAAAAAATGTCCCAAAATAAATGGACAAAAATATTCACAGCATGCAAACGAACCCGCGTAGTTCTCTAGTCCCATATAAAACAATGTAATTGTGTTTGTTTGCCACATCGGTCACATATTCTGCCGCTGTCCCCGCTTTATTGCCAAACTTTATATTCATCGATCCCCCCCGGCCATCCCATCCTACCCCCACCGCCGGAATTTCAGGATTGTATTAAAACCGCCTGCACTGATAGACGGGGTTTTTATAAAAGAAAATAATACTATAAAAAGTTAAATGACATTCTTTCGCGCGAACTGTTATTGTCTGCAGCTGTGTATTTTATTTTGGAGTTGGAAATATTGTTGTTATTATAAAAAGGATGTTTCTTCGACATTTTGCTGAAGATTTATGTCCCCGCAGATGAGCGATGTGTCGCAACACGCTCGGTGGTGGAGCGACGACGTAAAGTGGCGATTGTGACGCACCGCGACATTTGCAAATTGATGCGTGTTATTTACATTCTCGACCGATTTCACTCTGTCATCTGTAAAGGGTGAAGTGGGATTACAAATTAGATTAAAGGGAGATATGAGTTTTATAAAGATAAAATTTAGGCAAATTTCTTATAATTTATTTAAACTTGTACAGTACTGGGTATTACTACTATGTATGTAGTGAAGGCTTTGTATTATTTAGTCGTTTGCTTATTTTCCCATACATCTCGATTGCCTTACTTACCATAATCACTCAACCACCACACAACCTATCTACATCAGAAATCTTGAAAACTAGCTAACTACCGCCGGCTTCGCTCAGATCGATGCCTCTCAGCCGAAGAGCCTCTTGACCCGGTTGTCTAGTGGCTCCCGCGTCATCTGCGATACCTCACGTGATCACGTGATGCACTCCAAGTCGATCCACCTTCTCTTGAGGGTAAGATTGGGAGACGAGGGGTTGGAAGCGGTAATATAATGCAGTTTAAAGGTGCTAGGCGGCTGGTATGTTATAGTCATTAAATTCAAAATATTTTATTTCACATAATCCTACATGTTGCTAGCTTGATGATTAAGACTAGTTCCTGATGGATTGCCCGGAGATGGTAAAACACAAAGAGCGTTGAAAAGCGATGGGGGACACCTTTGCCCAGCTATGGTACAATATAGGAGTAAAAATAATTGAAACTAGTGCGCGGTTCCAAACGATCGTTTCCCATTTATTTAAAACTCATACAACACACAAGTTCAAAAGCGGACTAGTGCAGGCATTTCCTTATACTAGTCAACCAAGGGTTGTGAATGGCAGGTTTATAAAAAAGAAAATAAAATGGGTAAACATTCCATTTTAAATACCACAAGAAATCGACAAGAAACTACATTATGTTTTATGAGGTCCAAAGATGGGTGTTATCCTACTTCATTACCCACCTCTAATTTTGAATGACTTGTACTAAGTAGTATCTATAACACTTGTGTTTTTGGGCAATTATCTAGGTAGCACTTAATAGGCCCACGCAGACCACCATTTGCCGAGTTGATTGATAGCTTACCTTTATAGTGTTGGAAAAATATATAATATGAACACGTGTAAGTTCAGCTTATCTAATCACAACAAAATGCCTAGATACTATCCAAAGGCGAAGAACTGTGATTGATAAAATACATAGATACGTAGGTATATCGGGTGATAGGCCTAATTCGTCCACGAAATGTTCTCGATCCTCGGCAATGTGAATGATTTCATCCCTGCAGTAGATACGTAGTTTCTTAAGTGGTGACGATCGATGCGGAAGCGTGCTATAAAATGAACCTTATTTACATTGCTCACAGTCCCGGTGCCGGTATCTATCAGATAAATAAACAGAAACACAGCAACACCATTACTGTGACTATTGCAAAGATAGCACAGTATTTGCTCTGCGGCAATATATTCAACACATTACACGTTCAAATACTTCGCGAAAAAAACCTATGCCGGTACCTTTTTCTGCCATATTTTCGTGTCGAAGGTGACCGGGAGGGTATAAAATGTGCAAAGCCTTCCTCATGAAACACCCAAACACACACATTTGTCATGTCGTTCGCTCCCTTCTCCAAAAGAAAATGAAACTCCTTTTTCAGAAGCTGTGCTTGTTTATTTTTTTCATCTGGCAACATAAATCCGCTTATGAATACTTACCGAGCAGGCGGACGGGTACACGAAGCCCCGCGCCGCGCCGCTCGGAGCGACCTTTAGATATCTTTTTCATTTTCGGGTCCTAGACGGTGATTGGTTTTATTTTTGGCCGTGTAGGTATTTTCACGTTACACAGGTGTTTGAAATAGGATCGCTTCGCTTAAGTAAATCGAATTAAATTTGAATATCAAGTTAGTGAATATTGATGGCGTGAAGTGTTCTGTCGAACCGTTATCGAAAACCTTGTTCTAAGGCTTTTTAAGTGTAGAGATTTATTTTAACCTAAATCATTAGACTACATCATCTTAAACTTGTATTCTATCTTCTTCTTCTCGGTTATTTGTGATGAGAGTTCCTTCACTGATAGAAATCCACACTATTACTGAGAATCAGATGGTGCCTATTGATCCCATAATTAAAATGATGATCCCATAAATGACGGTTCCTGTTGGTTAAGCTACAGGGACAAAGCTGCTCATTCCCACTACAGAACCATAATAATCGCTTGCCCTTCGACCCCCGCTCTCCGAAGCCACGCTTAAGGCGTCGGTCACACACTTATTCATGTCCTAAATCGCGCAATCTATTTTAATTTCAGATAATAATACAAGGACACAATGAAACGTCACATGCTGGTGCACGGTTTCAATTGGTCGTTTTCTATGGAGAAGAACCGACACTATACTTCATCTCCCATCGCGAGAGATGGGCTCAAAATGGGTTTAATCCCCGTTAATTTTCCATATCTATAACCGAGACCTGTAGCTACTCGTACCTATCTATTAGAGATGTATATTTTTCTCACTTTCACAACAGGGCCATAATAATCGCTTTGTCAACGCGATCTCGTGCTCTCCGAAGCCACGCATAAAGCGTCGCTCACACACTTCATCATGTCCCAAATCGCACAGCCACTACGCGAAAATGGCCGCTGACCGCCCCTTATCGTGTTCATGTTATTTTTCCTCCTTTGTTACGTTTCCATCGAGTTTGTTTCTTTTTAGGGTTCCGAACATCCGCAAAAACGGAACCCTTGTAGGATCACTCGTGTGTCTGTCTGTTCGTCTGTCACAGTCCTCTGAATCTACTGGACCGATTTTATTGTAATGTGGTATAAATGTGAGTTTCTGTGACCCAAACACGGACGCATTACGTAAATAGAGTAGATAAATTTTGAGTATGGGGACACTTTTACAAATAAAAATTTTAAAAAAGGTTTTCATACTTTACCGATATAGCAAATGTTATTATTGTGAGGGTTACAAATATATATTTGAAATAAACAATTTTGATGTTATTCAAGAAATTAGATGAAAAATGCAGATATTTGTAATAAATGACAAGTCTATGGTTATACCATGTTACAAAAATAAAATTAGTTCGGAACCCTTTGCGCGCAAGTCCGACGCGTGCTTGGCTTGTTTTTAATGTTCGAGTTAGGTCGGTGGCGCGGTGTGGTCGGAGCGATACTTGATACTGTATTGTTTGGTAGAATGTGGTTTTGTTTTTAATTTCGTTCAGATTAGTATTAGGTTGCTTTTGTGGAGTATTTCATTTTATCTGGATGACTTATTCCGGCCTGCACAAAAAAAAAAGGCACAATAGAAGAATACTTTATTAGAATGACAATGCATTTATCCAACTGTGTAGTCCTAAAATCCAGGTATCTTTCTTTTAAGAATATTAAACACGTCGAGTGCGAATCACGTACCTAGGTAGTTCGCAAAAGACAAGAAAACACGTTACAACTTCCAAAAGAGAATATCGACTAAACCCAAAGAGAACTACATCAATTCAACATCTGACTACCTCTTCTTACTCCCCGCCTCGCGACTACAAGAACACTCGTAACAAAACAAGAGCGAACAAGTATATTCGCGGTCGCAGTGAGCCCTTAAGCCTAGCAATGTTACGATTGTTCTACTTGTACCGAAAGTAAATATTGGATTATGTAAAGCTTTGCTCATTTGCTTTCGTAATTTTCTTTCAAAATATACGCTTCCCCTTGTAGCTTCGAGTAAATGTTGGTAACTTTTTCAAAGCAACAATATTTTTACAATGAAAGACCAATGTTTATAAATTCAACGGTTCACATAAAACGCATATTTATAAAACGCAAACGTAATATTTTCTAGAACATCAAGGACATAAAAATAAAAGCTAGTGTAGTGCAGACAATACGAGGAATCTACAAACAAACAAATAAATAAAATACGTTGAGAGAAACAGGAGCACAGATTCGAATTAATAATACATGAGATAATAAAAAGGTCATGTCTTACTTTGGAGCATATATTCAGAATCCTAGAAGCACGTAGCGTGTGACGAATCCTGAAAATGTACTGAAAATGCAACTGAAACTCGAGGTATAGTACGACCACTTTTAACAGAACCCTCCTGCTAGTCTAGTTTGGGGATAATGCTTTCTTTTTTTTTTTTTAAGGATGGGAAATCATCAAATGACTTCTTCCGCTCTGGGTGGAGCGGAAGGGCGTGTCAGACTCTTACTGACTAAAACCCATCCGTGTTCCTTCTAAAGCCCTTTGCTTTCCAGGGCCGCGGTGACTCTTTCGAACAAATTCCGCAACCCTGGCAGGCTCTGGCCCTAGCGGGCCCCGTCCTCTATGCTGACATCTCTTTGAGGCGCGCGTGAAACACAACGCGCCATCGACCCGGGCCTGGTGGTGATCGGACAGCGAGCCACCCAATGCTCGCCGTCCGCAGGCCCGCGCCTACGGTGGCCGGGGATCGCCCTGCGACTCCCGACGCCCGGGGCGTCTTCTCCTGTTGCGGCGGTTGGGACGAAGGCCTTGCCTTTCCCTCGCGCGGTCCGCCTCCTCCTTCGCTAGCATTACTGCTTCGCAGAAGGAGGTGTTGGGGATAATGCTGCCAAATAAAACATAACACATCCTCGTTAATTACTGGTATTCGAATTCGTTTCAGAGATTATTTACAGCATTTTGCTGACAACAATTTTCTCCTGGACCGTTTATTGTACTAAATAGCACTCGTTTTACTACTTCATTTTTTTCGTTTGGTAACATCTGTACAAGTCACAATCACAGCATTAAAAAAAAAACTAATCTATGTACTAATTAATCTCGAGCGGCGTAAATATAGTAAACTTATTGGTAACTATATTTTCGAGCCGTTTGGGGTTGAAACCCTCGGGCCGTGGCGCCTTTTCAAAGAAATTTCGAAAAGACTGGTTGACACTTTCCGTGACCCAAGTGCTGGCTTTTACTTTGCCCAGAGGCTAAGCATTGCCATACAACGTGGCAATGCCGCCAGTGTCTTGACACATTACCAGCGTTGGGACGAATTGATTGATGCTATATTTTAGTTTGTAGTTAGTTTAGTTTATAAAATTGTGTGTTCGTGAAAATACAATAAATTTTCAAGATTAATAATATATACGAATATTAATAAATGTGAAAGTAACTCTGTCTGTCTGTTTGTCACCTCTTCGTGTCTTAACGGCTCAACAGATTTGGTTGCAATTTGGTAATTGTGTCATCTCAATTTTGGATTAGTATCATCAGTCAATCGCCATTATTTTGTATTTTTTAAAATTTTGTAATAGTTATGTTATAGTAATATTATTTATTTATTTAAACTTTATGTACAATAGTGGTACATGGGCGGACTTAATTCATCAAGGCATTCTCTACCAGTCAACCTTTGGGTTATAAAGACTATACTGTGGTAGGAGCAGGAGACTCAGTAATGTGTAAGTTGTGGTTACCTGTAATTGAGTGTGCATCACACGAAAACGTATAGTGTAACAAGATTGTATTTTGCAGAAGTTTTGTTTTAATGTACTTACTCGTTGGTAATCCTAAAATAAATAATTACATCCTACTACTATTATAAAGGCGAAAGTTTGTAAGTATGGATGTATGTATGGATGTTTGTTACTCTTTCACGTAAAAACTACTGAATGGATTTTGATGAAATTTGGCACAGAGGTAGATTATAGTCTGGAATAACACATAGGATACTTTTTATCCCGGGAATATGTTCCCTTAGGATAGTTTTCGACAATCACGCGGGCGGAGCCGCGGGCGGCAACTAGTATGTAAATATATAAATAGACATATGGTGACTTTTTTCACCCAAAAAGTACAAACGCGGGCGAAGCTGCTGGCAGAGATTAGTTAAGAAAGCTCAAACAAGGCCCAGGTTTACAGCTGCCTCACTATACCAGGTAATGCATAAATGTAGTTGTAGCAGCGCGCTTATCCCGCATTCCTCGGGAGCCGGCGCTAAACCAGCGCATTTGCGTTCCTCCAGTTTGCGCCATTCCCAGCGGTGTGAACAAAGACTACTTTCATAATTTACACAAAGGAACTCGCTTTAAAACGTGACAACCCTACTTTTAGCTCGTCTAGAACGACTAGTATTTTTTTCTTGGCACCGCTTCTGTTAAGCTTAAGCCAAGGCTGAATTTATTATATTAAGTCCGTATTATATCGTCGACATATTATATGTATAGGCTAGCTCGTGTGTTTTATGTGTATCGTAAAAAGTGTCTGAGAGATTAACTTGAGAGGGTTCTAGATGGTATCCTTTTGGACACTAAACACACCAGCCAATCCATTTGCCAAGCACGTAAATTCCTGAACCATTAATGTTGATTTATCGGCATTGCTGAAATATTTGAAAACTAGCTTGTTCCGCGGCGTCTCACAAGTTTATAGACTAGTTTCTCAAAAAGCGCCCCACTTGTCTCTGCACCGAAAATCAATCAAATCGGTTCAGCGATCTAGATGTGAAAGCATAAAAAACTCACATTCGCATTAAAATATTACTAGGTTTTTCCTGCGACTTCGCTCGCCGTAAAGAAGCCCAAAACCTTCTCTGAGGTAAGAATGTTTTACAAAAAACCTGGCAATACAACTTTTACACAACACCAGACAGCAACCCATAAAGACCACATTTACAACTACGATGGCCCTATCTCATAAAACGCGCAGATCCCTAAAAAACATATTCGTTCGCTTACATCGGGCTAGTGATAAATGTGGAAGGTCACAGCCTTCGGTAACTGTCGCCCTAATGTTTATGTTTAAAGGACGCTTTTATGCGCCACAAAACTCACGATAATGTGCGGCGGTCCTCGTAAACGAGCTCCTACCACCAGCCTCTGGTACTGATGGACTAAGATCCCAGAACCGCCACATCTTACTTATTTTTTCACTAACAAAATGTGTGAAATAGAGATGTGTTCGTTTTTACTGCAAACGTACGCATACCTGCTAGCTTGGGCCGACGGTCAACTTTATTTTTGTGGTGTCGGAAATGTATTTTAAAAGTCAAAGAGGTAGTTTTGCATCCTCCCAAATCCTGTCAGACGTCATCATCATCTGCCTAGCCTTTTCCCACCTATATTGGGGTCGGCTTCCAGTCAAACCTTATAGTATATTCAGCTGAATACCAATATTTTACGTGGAGCGGCTGCCTACCAGACCTCCACAACCCATTAACTGGGTAACACGGTAGTTCTTGGCAAGACTGGAGTCAGATTTACTGGCTTCTGTCAATCCGTTACGACTGCCAAAGATCTACAAATGACAGCCGGGAACAACGACTTAACGTGCTTTCCGAGGCACGGAGGAAACTCGGTATCTTAAGATGGTCACCCATCCACAGACCAACCAACGTGACAGACTATATTAAAAGTACATAGTAACACTACTCTATCCTATAAATTTTATTACTGAGAAATTGAGTAAGGTCTGGCGGCTCCGGGATCCTGGACCATAACGCTACACCGTCCCTTTGATGGCTGCAACTTTATTCGAACGGGTTTATTTTAAAATGTAAGCGAATTGTGTTGTTTATTCGTCAGTTATGTCGTCTAGAAGTTTTATTGCTTTATTTATTATGTTCTTGGAATGTTCGAGTCTTTCTGTATTCTAGATTGTGGTCTTTTGGTGTGGGCGGAATTAGCTTTCTGTTTGTGTTTTTAGAAAATGAGCTCTTTACGATATCGTTGGCTTTGAGCTAGCGCATTCAGGCAAAACTTTACGGTTATAGAAAATCGTTTCTAAAAGAGAAAGTTTTGGAAGTGAAAACTTCTTTAGGCGCGTTGAACACTTTATGGGTGAACAAAAATCATGGAACTCGCGTCATCGTCACCGAGCGCTTTGGGTAAACAAAAGTCATGGAACTCGCGTCATCGTCACCGAACGCTTTAGCTTTCGCTTAGTTTTCACTTCTATCGGCAGTCCCCAAAGACTGCCCCGTATGTTTTTTTTTACAAAACAGTTGCAATGAGTTGGCACCAAACCCATTACAAAGCTTGTAATATTTATTTGTTAGCCTTTTCAATTATCTAGTTCAGAAGATAATTCCTCTTTTTAATTCCGAAAAGACAAATCATTAGCATTCCTCGTTTTCGAAGCCCTCTAGAGAAGTGCTCCACGTTTTTCTAAAGCGCTTTCCTCCGGGACAAATTAGCTGAAAATAAGGAGGTTCCTCCTCGAGGGCGCGTGAGGAGACTCGCGAGTGGAGGGCCGAGTGCATTGACATCTACCTCCGGTGTACCGGGAATATTGTGGGTTGCTTTTGTGTTTTGAGAAAACTCGTAGGCTGGCAAGTAATGTAGTGTTAAGAAATTCTGAAATTTTAAATAGATATTTATTTTGCAAGTTGGTTATAAATACTTCTTTTACATGTCGATCTTTTTCGTCAACTTAATGTAGATCATCGCTAACCAGAGGTCAAACGCGAGGCCAGTGCTTCCTAGCTGACTACCCTGAGAAGAATCATCGAAACTCACTCAGAGGTAGTGTCTGCCTATCCCCGTGCGCTTATGGCACGAGTTTATAATGATGGAGTTGTCTCACACATAGATACCAATACTACACTAGTATCTTAGTATCTTCCTAGATGCAAATAAGTTTGTCTTGGTAGATAGTGGAAAAAAAAGATACCTATTAACATTTGGGAGATTTTGCTAAGTTCATCAGTTCTATTATCAGCTAAAAGGGAGCCTAGCTTTTAAAATAATGAATACTGGATATCATTCAATCATTAAAGTAAAGATTAGAAGCAAACTCCAGAAGATTGTGAAATATCGCGTGAAATTGTTAACTATTGAATTTGGGTGGGATTTATTGTATGCAAACCGATTTTTTCAAAATATATCGAGGAATTATAATCTAATAAAGATTTATAACAATCTTACGGAGTCTGCAATTTTCCGGTGACATATGCATAAAAATCGTAGAAGGGAAACGTCTTTCGCACTTTTACATATTCTAATAACCTTCGCGTATTGGATGTAGATTCGTTTATAAAGTAAGCTTGTAGAGCACGTGTTCCAGAAGTACCTGCTATGTTACAACGAAGGCTGTCCTACCGGCTCGTGTAACTACGGCGGTGGAGGCGCCCCCTGCCGTGCTAAAATCTTAAATGTCACGCGCTACAATTTACATAACCGAGGTATTTCACAGTTATGTTACAACGCTTTATGTAGTACATCTAGATTGTAGAATATGTGTGAGAATAAGGGATAGTTCTAATTTTTTGAAGTAAGAAATTCTTTAGCGGCGTTGTGCACTTTTTGGGATAGGTGAAAAATGTTAAACTCACGTCAGGACACGTGACTCTGATCGAAAATTCGTAAGACGGAGGGAAAGTTCTGAAGTTTTAAATTTTAATGTAATATAAATTGTCATGTTTGTGTACGATAGCGCAATAAATGAATATTGTATTTTACAACATAAATGATAGTACTTTTATACAGATAATTAAAGCAATTCGTGAGAAATTATTCCCTTACCAACCCAAAATATCAAAAATGCACAACGTTAATGTTCAAGTTTTCACTTCTGTCGGCACTCCCGGAGTACAACCCGTTGTTTTTTTTATTTATAATTATTGATTGGCATGCACTTGAATAAAATTTCACTTGATGGAAAGCGATGATGTGGTCGACGATGGAGCAAGCTTGCCTAAAGTTACCTTTTAAGTCTTGACTTGAAAACCCTCAGACTATCACAAAACTCATAGACTCGGGATGAAGATAGTTTGTTTTTTTTTAATCATCATCCTCGGACCAGCCTTGTCCCCACTACGTCGGGATCTATCCAGTCGAACCAGGTGCAGCTGATATGAGTATTTTACTTGGAGCGCCTGCCAAACCGACTTCCACAACTGGGTAAAACGATTTCCCTTCCTACATAATGCGTATCTAAAGGTGGGTACTGAAAGAGCGAGCATTCGTACCAGTATGTGGAAACGAGCACGAACATGATGCTTATGTGTTTTGTTTAACATAGATTTTAGGACACGGCGTAACGTAATGCTCGCTGCGAATGTTACATTACGGCCTAAAACTGGTTATCAGGTCTCAAAAAAAGAATTCTTATTCTTTTTTAAATACTTGATAACCAGTCTTTTCGTTTGTATTTGGTCGAACGCCCAGAGATATTTGCCTATAGATCTCCATCTAAATTCGTTACACGTTTCACGATTGAAAAAAAACTGTTTAAAATCAATAGGTGACTAAGAGCGAACTTAGCCTGTTTTCTTTACATTTCTTTCGTTCTTTCTTTCTTCCTTTACTTGAACTAATGAGCGCACAACTAATCCGTTCAGTAAAGCTGACTGGCTACAAATTGAGAACAAGCAGAGAACGTTCCTTTTGCACAACCTTTTAGTCTTTTAACTAGCCACGCTTTGTTTACAAGAAACAATAATTGAAGATTTTCTTTTGTGTGTGTTTCCTTCTGAGAATTTTCTACAGTAACGAAAGGGTCACACGTTTCGTAGATTATGCCATCTGCCATCATCAAACTTCCAAGTTTAAAAAAAAAAAAAAAATATTTGACACTGACACTTCTGTGCTGGAAGTGTCAATGTCAAATATTTTTACGTAAAAGTTTCAATTTGCAACACCAGATGGCATAATCTACGCCACGTGTGACCCTTTCCTTACTGTAGCGTGTGACCCTTTCCTTACTGAAGAAAATTCTCATAAACCTGGGGAGGTTTATGAGAATTCTCTACAATTATATATTATCTTTCTCCAACTAAACTAAAGATTCGAGTCCAGCATCCACGTAGTGCCCCGAAATATTAAGACATAACCGCTATCTCTGTCACACGTACAGGGCGATCCTTCGATAAGTGCGGCCTAATGTGCCGACTTCCCGGGCACGGGACGCGCCCCGGGCTCCGGGACACGGAATGCGGGATGCGAGAGTAATCTCCCGGGATCCGCGCAATCGCATATCGACAAATCGACGGCTTGAGCTTCTTTGCGCAAGGAGATTGAAAAATTTGTATGTGATTTATGAATGGGTTGTTTAAAAAATTCAAATTGTTTCTAATGAATTTTGAATTGAAAAATAGAGTAAAACACGTGTAAAAACTTTTATTAGCCAAGCAGGTTTTCAGTCTAAACTAGAGTTTAGCAAATAATCAACATTACATTCTTAATATATAGGGGATAGCTCTCTAAAGTAATTTTTAGAATTGTCTGCACTTCTAGATATTGGTCTACCAGGCCAAAAATTAAAGCTACAATTCTTGAGAAAGAAGATGTAAGTACGGTATATCTCAAGAATTGTATGCAAATATTTGCTGGGTATTTTACTTAATTAAAACGCCAAGCATAACAGCTGTGACCATTCTTAAATTTATGACGCCCATCACCCATTATTATCAACAATAAAATCCCACTTAACCGAATACTTAACAAATCACCTTAATGACGTAACCCTGCCAATAATATCTAATCGTTCCTTTGTAGGCGCCATCAAAGTTCGCCACATTGACCCCCCGGGGTGGCGCATGGGGTTCTCCCACCCCATTCCCGAGTGAGGATCAAAGCCATCATCTGCATAGTGGATGAGGCCGAAAGCCGAGGCCGAGAGCGGCGGCTAATGAGATCAGCTCAGTTCGGCTCAGTTCGACGATCTCGGCTTGGCATCGTGACGAAATTCAGTGTAAAAGCTTAAGATAGAACAATTATGGTAAGTATAGTAGGCGCCAGATAAATGTGGAATAAAGTATATTGACCTTTCCCTAATAACTGTTCATAGGTACCTGAACAATTAAATATGAATCGTTTTTCATTATTAGACAATGTTAAGGATCACGAGAGATGATGATTCGGGACAGCTTTGTGTCATTAATTCCGTTTTTCAAATTAAAAATGTCAATAATTGTAGGTGGGTCAATGACCGTTATTCCACGATTATCTGGCGCCTACTATAGTGCTGTATATGCTAATTTATATAAAAACTAGCTGGTGTCTGCGACTTCAACCGCGTAAAAGTCGAAAATTAACACAAGGGAATTTATACTCTCGAGATAAATAGTATAGTATAGTACGCTATTCAATCTATTCCAGAACATGGTATGCCCGAATGCCAAATTCGTTCAGCCATTGAGACGCGTAGATTTTACAGACATACAGAGTTACTTTCGCATTTATAATATTAATATGGATGTGTTGTTCTTAAGCTGGGTACTGACCGGTGTTACGGGCCGTAATATAACATGTTACAAAGCGAGTATTCATGCAGTCAGTACGTGGAAACGAGCACGAACATGTGCGTATGTGTTTTGTTTTTCACTGATTTTACGACACGGCGTAACATAACATACTCGCTGCGAATGTTATTTCAATTTGAATTTGAATTGCCTCCCGTAACACCGGTCAGTATCCAGCTATACGCCGTCTCCTAAAATGCACGAATGTTCGCTTTGTTTTTTTTTTTTTGTAACATGTTTCTACGCCCCGTAGCACCGGTCAGTACCCACCTTAACATTGCAAGTAGCGAACAAAAGGGAAAGAGAAATAATTTCATCTTTTGTCCGGACTTAAGGACCATTCCAATTGCTTTTTATTGTCTTTGCGTGAGATCTGTATGATGACTTCTTATTATAACAGCTATTTGTTTATATTGCTTCTTCTGTTTCTAAGGCCACGTTTTCACTTTCAAGCAGCTCGCATGCAAGTCGAATTAGACATTTTTATTCCTCAAAAACTATACAATTCACTTATTATAAGAAATACAAGTTATCGAAATGTAGGTAGGTACTCAAATAAACTAGTAAGTTATTGGTTATAATAATGTGTTCAATATGATCAAATATCGTGCCCCGCAATCAGAGAACCGCAGGAAAACCCGGCCTAAAACAATATCACAATTTCAACTTTGATGTTATTATTTAACATTGAAACGATTGTAAATAGTAACCAACTTATACTTGCCGAGACATCCTAAGCAAAGTAGTCTAAAACCGCACACAGTCCGACTAACACATATTACATAAGCTGTGCTTGCTAATAACGTATTGCTCTTTACACTGCAAACTTTAACAAACGGCAGTAAATAGAACTCCTCTTTGTGGCAAGCTCGGTACAGACACGATTTGTACTGAACACTGTGGACATACAATACGGGGACAGTACGGAACTGGGAGACTGCACTTCCTTCCTTCGCAGAATGAACTGTATAAGCTTGAAAGAGCTTTTCATTCAAAGTTTCTGGCCTTTCCACAATACTATACTGCTTTAATAAAAGCAAAAGGGTACTCTGGCAGAGAACTTTTCGGTCTCGGCATAAAACATTATGATTTATAAAGTGTAAGTAAAAGTCCTACAGGACGATTTTCGATATTAAGCGACACTTGCCGAGGTCGGTCCTTGGATGGGAGACCGTCAATTAAGTACCGAAACTCCTGTGTGGTTTGAAAAGCAGCAGTGAAGCTGTTGACGTTACGGATAGTTAAAAGCCGGAGTATCTGACGCCAACTTTGCCAAGATCGTGTTATTCAGTTACTGGGTTGTGAAGGCAAGATAGACAGTCGCTCCACGTAAAATACTGGTAGTCAGCTGCATTCGGTCAGACTGGAAGCTGAGCACAATATCGTGGGGAAAGACTAGGCAGACTAACTATCCTTGCCGGCTGCGCCCGCGTGCATGTCGAAAATGATCTTAAGGGCACATATTTCCGGGATGAATAGTATGTCTATTCCAGACTAGCTAAACGCAAACAACATAGTAATAGTAATAGTATTATTAGTATTGTATGTATAGATGACTTACAACATGTTAATTTCTTATAGTTACCTCAAAGCACATCAGATATTATGTACAATAGATTATAGTTAAAAAACTTGTAGGTTCCCAAATAACAGACTCCAGCCATGTTCAACAAGTTTTACCGTCCTTCAAGCACTAACCCTTTTTACCAAATATTTTCCTTTACTTCCATACAACAACATCCCAATAGAGTCCCTAGGAGAGCAAACATCAATAAAGTGCCGTCCACATAGCGTCCACACAAGGTCAGCAAATAAACCTCGTTTGTCGCTCCTGCGGGAGTTGTTGCTGACGCTCCGGAGTGGTCCAGCGATGGCTGACTCAATCATACGTGTGATGATGTGAGTATGTGACCGTGTACATTAATCGTATCGGGGTGGTGGGTACGGGGTTTAATTTCACTTGGGATTGTGCGAGGGTAATGTCATAATGGAGCTGGTTCTGTTTTTGAACCTTGATGATATTTATATACTTACTTTATTTTACACCTCATAATTAGTGCAAAGCAAATGCTATAAACACAAGTCTACAATGGGCGGACAAACAACCTTCGCATGGACTGAACGAAAGGAGAGATTTAGGCTGTCAGCGTGAAATCCGCATAATAATAGAAATACCCTTTACATAAATAAGGTACAAAAATAAGACAGAAAAAACAAAGATTATCGCTGGAATCATCCTAATTTCATCTTCATAAGATAAGATTTAATACAAAAACAATCCAGAACAACGCCAATAGGAAATTTAGTATAAGTTCTTTCCAGAGAAAATTTTTGAAATCAATCATTTCACTGAAGCCAAATAAATCACAACTTATATGAAATCATCGCTGAAGAAATATACGATAATGCCCATTGTGCACACGTCCTATAAAATAATGACTCAACCAACAATACCTAATTCTGTATTCGTAGCCCGTTTTATATTCGCGTCTACGCGGTATCGTAGACGTGCTACGAGTCGCTACGAGGCATCTACGATCCGCTACGAGGCCTCTACGAATTTATGCTACGTCAATGCGACGTATTATTGCTTCTAGATAAATTCTATGTAGACACTCGTTATGTCTGTGTGTATGTTTATGTTTAAGTGCCTCATTTAGATTGGAATATTTAGTGATTTAGTGGTTAGTGCTGTAATACGTTGTAGATGTTTTATTGGGCGATAATTTAATTAGAATTTAGCTTGTATGAGTAGGAACTTAGTTGAATCATAGTAACATATTGGCTAACATAATTATTTTGGGGCTTTGGAAACTCAGAGATGAACGATGACTACTAGGTATTTAAATCACCATCTTAAACTATCTCTAAAGAACTTACGTGACTTTTTTCCTGAAATGAAACCTAAAGCTAAGTCATTTTGTATATGTTTCATGAATATACCTAGTAAACTGAGATAGTAATGGCAAGGCCTATATAATCGAGACAGGTTCACTGCCCACACAGCAGACACAAGAGTTAGCAAAGACCACTCAGTAGTAGACCACGAAGTAGTCATGTGGTTCATAGGACGGTAAATCGGTAAACATTAAAAAAATCTGACCCCGTAACAAAAGTTTATCACTTTACAGTACCCAATCGTATCGTCTCAATCTACTAATAATCATAATGTACTAGCAGGTACATAAAAATCGTGTGTAACAGACATGTATAATTTATATAATACCGACGATCATACATCATCGTCACAGCATGAATACGAACTCACGAAATGATGTGCCGACTCATAATTTATCATTACCACGAAAATAGACACAACCTTCAACCGGCGGCACAATACCGACCTAAACATACATAGACACGGTTAAATAAATATTTTATATAGTAAACTTTGTTGAGACAGCCCATTAAATTAATTAATATGAAGATTACTTTGTTCATGATAATTATGATTACTTAGTAGGCACAATGAAAGTGAAAAACAAAGGTACCAAAAGGAATAGCCCCTACAATTACTTCAGCAAAAACCTTATTATTTTTACCGGCATAATTAATGTCCTCAAGGGCTTTGCAAAACAGCGATAAATACGGCTGCCTGGCGCACCCTTGAACATGAAAATGCGCAAAAAATTAAAACATTTCCAGTGAAATGAAATGACACGGCGCACGTTAAGGCAATGCACTCCCCTCGGAAAATTGTGCACGTTCTCAGGGGGGAAAGAGGTGACCTCACCTCACTCCCGACGCACCTTTTTGTATGTATTTATAGGGATTGGAAAAGTTGATAAGTGTATTAGCGCTAGTACAGGATTTATTCATTTATATTTTAGCCAATTGTGTCCCACTACAGGGCCAAGGGCCTCCCTTTCTTCCTTTCATTCCTCCTATTCATATGTATTACAAAATAATAATTATTGTAACTACCAGCACTTGTTTTTTTAAATACTTTTTGTGCTGTCCGCCGGCTGTCGCTGAAAACCAGCGCTGTGGCTCTGTCTCGCACACGAGTCGCAATGCTCGCACAATGCTGACCGGTGGCAGATTTGCGGATGAGACGCAGATTTTTTGTTTTCAAATATAGTTATTTACCATACATTTTTGAATTTTCGACGCGACTATCGTCATTGCTGACAGAATGTCACTTTGTCTAGAGACAAAGGGTTTACTCGATCGTCGATCGATGCCATCGATCGACATCGATCGACGTTGTTCGATGATGGTAGCTTATGCTGATCGAAGAAAGAAGTAGAAACGATCGACGTCGACTAAATCATTCTACCATCAATTGATTGGTGTGGTGCCCTTAGGTCGGATCTTATTCTATCCCCACACCGAAGACCCTTAGTTATTTTTGAGCTTTATCATCGTCATTATTCACCCGACAACCGTCCGCTGTACTTAGACCACCATCTCCCAAGCATCGCCGCAGCGCCATCCATGCTACACGATTCACAGGTTCCAGATTTTTTTAAATCTAAATGTTTATGTCTCCTTACTCCATTCCAGCTACCACCATCACTCCCCATGGGTAAACTGCGACCCCAACACATGTCGTAACACCACTGTATAAACTTTGCGTGAATAATGAAGTAGGTTGGCACAGCGTGTCAGTTTGATGCACGTCCTTCACGCCTCGCGGCGGGACGCACGCGTTTTAGCGTGATTTGTTCAAAAGCACCGTGACTGCGGAACCTGTTTTCACGCGCCGCATTTTAGGAGCTTAAAAACCTTTGATGGGAAGGTTTTGGTGGATGGTAACGTAAGATGTCTAGAGGTGAAGAGTTGCAGCACCTTATTCACTCAAAGCTGAACGGTAATCTGTTTGCATTTTCATTGTGCGTACAGTTAAGGAGTGGAATTCCCCGTCGGAGTCTGTGTTTCCCGATAGCTACAAACTGGGAGGTCAACCACATCATTGTTCGTATTCAAACGCGAGCTTATCAATAAAATGTTATTGCGATACCCATCTTCCAAGCTAGGGGAAGAATCACATGCCTGCATCAAGGTTACGTTTGTAGATTTTAAACATAAGAAAAACAAGGCCTTGTCATCTAATGTGTTAATAAACTTACGATTCATGGCTACATACATCAAAGCTTAAAACCTACAAACTGTCACATGAATCGCTTTGGTTCTAAGTAGATGAGTTGCCGACTCGCATGCTCAACGCGATGTAGAAGACTCGCTACCAGCACTAGTGACGAATGGCTGCCATTCGTGTCGCTTGCTCAAGGATTTATCAAACTATATAAAAACAAAACAAATATACTAAGAACATTTTTTAAAAGGAATAAATTGCAGGGACGGGTTTCCGAAGATCCCACTTTATTCTTGCGGAGACAGAAATATCGCCCTCATAAATATTCCGTTCGGTTCTAAAAATGTGACTTTATTAGTCTCAATAAAGTATGCAGACTGAATTTTATATTAATAAAATATAACAACGTTCCAACAACTTTATGTCTCTATCAGTTTATAGCTTTTTAAAATGGAAATATTTCTTTCACATGACTTTCGATACTTACAAACTTGAGTACTCGCGTACTTTTAAACTCGGTAAATAAAGAGGTTTATTTAAATTAAGTAAACCTTAACATTCATGCGCTGAAAATATGAGCACTTTTGAGTCTCAACTTTACCCCACAAATAACAAGGCAAGCAAACTTTCCCTTATAATAATGTACAGGGTAAATATCTAATGCGGGCACATATCCCGGGGGAGCCGACAATCGTGGGCCATCGCGCAAATCCCGGAAAACGGGATCAAGGAACGTCCCTCTTTGGGGCTCGCAAACTTACGCGAGTGACTTGCGTACTATGTGTGTGTATGTCTGTATGTGTGTGCGTCCTCCTCGTCTCGAGGGACTCGCTAAATTCCAGCGATAGTGACTCGTATGTCACGTTGCGGTATTATAAGTTCGTTGGGGAAATATTAACGAATACCGAAAGTAATTGCTTCAAAGGAAATTAATAAATTGTTGTGCCAAGGTTTTTGTTTTGTTGAGGACTTCGAAAATTCCTTTCTAGAACACACAAATTAAAAATAAAACATGAAGTAAGGGTAGTAAATAAAGTACTAACTTAATATTTAGTTATTATCTCCTTTCGTGCAATCCATCAAAAGATTTTCTATAAGAGATCGCCTGTAGGATAAGACCGCCTATTTTACAATTGGTGTTATAAAAGTTTGTCCTGTGAATGTTATGAGATGTAAAATAAAGTAAATAATAATATAGATAACATTCTTCCAATTCACCAGTAAGGTATCTCTTCACGCTTCCATGATTCGGAATATGATTGGCCTTTACTTTTTACCAAAACTGTAAACTAGCTAAAAGCGACTAACATTTTAAAAGCACTCGACATTTTTACGTTCTTTCCCACAAGTCCACAACTTTCTAAAACAATGTACATAATAAATCAAATTCTTTGTCGCGACCGCTCCGAGGCTCCCCAACTTTACAAAAGAAATTATAACGTTAGTTTTACAGATATAACGTCGAGATAACACTGAAGTTTGTCAAGTCCCGCCTCTCTGACTTTTTCTTTTCCCGCAAATCATTTTCCGAGGAGTGATGCCGTGTCGGGGGGCAATCCCGGGCGCTCGATAAACACGCGAGCTCCGTGCAAGCCGCGCAAACCCGCGCGGCCCCGCTAGTCGTGAAAACATTACAGAGTTATAGGCACACTTACATTTTATGAACGTCGATTCTCCCTTATTTAGAAAGCAAGAAATAAATTCCTTTTACACGGTAAACAGCGCTGTTTTGTTCGCTGCCGCTTTAATATTAAATGGCAGATATCTGGGAACGCAAATACCGAGCTCGTAAATTGTTACATGGAAACAATCGCTGGATGACGTCATTGGTTGTTGCAAATAAGAATGCTTAATATCTTCTAATTTTATTTAATGTTAGGAAAACATTAAATATAATTGTTGAATTACTTGAGAAAACATACAGAAAAATGGCTTCGTCTCGCTCGACTTAAAAAGACGATGCGTCCACCACAATATAATATTAAGGTCACAGGTATTTGTTTAAAGCAACCACACTCCCAAAGCAATTAGGATACAATAACTCAACCAAGAAAGCTGATAAAGATAAAATAATACCAGAAATCGTAACACATTCTATAATGTTAAACTTGGTATAACAGAAGGCTTATTCAGATTGAATCATTTATCACTCGCCCGCTGTATCACTTCATCCACTGAATCGATTGACATTCAATCGTAATGCGCCTGAATAATACATCGATGCAGCACAGCAAGGCACAGGTGGCCGTGCCTCTAATTGGAAATCAATTGAAAAATCTAGCGTGTCGGCTTTAAACCCGTCGCCGGGCCGAACACGTCGCGTGACAGACGCGCCAAGTCTTTCCAACATGCAACTCAGTTAACACTGTGTACAATACACGATTATTTTAATGAGCACAGCACAATGTTTCAACTATTTATGTTGTATACTTGTTCAACAGTGTCGCCCACTCCAACTTCGTAACTTCAAGTTTTATTACTTCCGAAGTATAACTGATTTTAATGGAATTTGTAACTAAGAAAACCTCTGGGGCATTAGCTTGGCTTCCTCGAAGATTATACCCGCTTGTTGTTGTAGTTTATTTAACAGAAAATGGAGAGAAAATATGCAAGGAACTTCAACTTTAATAAGGTTTACCGGGTGTACCTGTTTGTAAATTCGCCGTACATAATTCACAGATTTGTGTTGTACCTATCTCGTGAGCAATGTAGCCTAGATTCCGTCAGCTATGGCGGCGATGTACCGCATCTCATTATTACGTACCACATAAAACATTTTCACCGTTATAAAAATTCTTGGTTTGCGGGTTTTAGCGTCAACGAAAATTCTAGAGTTGAGCAGAATGCGGTCTAAATATACTTCGGTGGGGGTAAGGTAGTTCGTATTTAAATGAGGTGGGTGATAAATTTTATTAGCTCGAAAATCGTTGTGCAGTGTTCATAAAGAGGATGACAAACGACGAGAATGTCACGCTAATGTGATGGTGGTGGTCGTCCTACCGCATCGCCGCGTGTCTCGTGACTCCAGACCGGTTTCGGCAACCAATCACATGTTAAGTCTCCCAAAAAGCACGCAATTCTAACGAGTTTTTCTTTCGCAATAAGGAAAATATATCGTTCATTTGTTTTTTGTAAATTTTCCCTTTCAAGTTTTGTTTGAATGTTGTTTCGTTGGATTCCTTTTGGACAAGTTTTAGTATTGTTTTTATAATTCTCGAATTTACGGTCGCCTATGTAAGATGAAATATTTGGCCTTCATACACGTTTTCTTGTAAGGAAATTCATTTAGAATTGAAAGCAGTACCTATTCATCAATTTTCCATTCGGCCATAAATACGGCCTTGAATTCAATCAGAGTAGATTATAAACTATGCCATATCCATACCTTCGTGATATACGAGTGAATCTTAACAAAAAAACTACATTTAATTATTGAAGAAAATGTAGTATTATCCCCGGAATAAGCCGTCTTCTTCACATAATCTTTCAGCCGCCTGAAACAACGCTCACGAAAAGGGTAGGCTTACTTTAACTCTATAGTCTATGGGGAACTACAGACTATTATATTTTCGGTTATTTTGACTTCACGCTTAAGACACATCTGCTGCATTAAAAACGTTTCGGCAATACTTTCATTGTGCGTACAGCTCAGGAGTGGAATTCCCTGCCGGAGTCTGTGTTTCCTGATAGCTACAACCTGGCGATTTTAAAGTCAAGAGTGAATAGATTACTTCTAGGCAAGCGTGCTATTGCTCCATCCTCACCGTTTTCCATCAGGTGAGATTGAATAATATTATTCCATTTACCACATCATCGCTTTCCATAAGGGGAGATTGTGGTCTCGTGCGTGCATGTCTTACTACGATTATGAATTTGGATGGATGTTTGTTACTCAATCACGCTAGAACGGCTGAACGGATCTGGATGGAATTTGGCACAGATATAGATCATGGTCTGGAATTACACATAGGCTTTCTGATGTGAAAACTTCTTTAGGCGCGTTGAGCACGTTTTAGGTGAACAAAAATCATGGAACTCGCGTCATCGTCACCGAACGCTTTCCATGAGCTATATGTTTACTGTGTATATATGTGTACTTTTGGGTGAAGAAAAATCATGGAACTTGCGTCATCGTCACCGAACGCTTTGGGTGAACAAAACTCCTGAAACTCGCGTCATCGTCACCGAACGCTTTAGCTTAGTTTTCACTTCTATCGGCAGTCCCCAAAGCCTGCCCTGCATGTTTTTTTTATCCCGGGAGTATGTTCCCTTGGGATAACTTCCAACATTCACGTGGGCGAAGGAGCTGGCCGAAGGTAGTCAATAATCAAAAAGTTTCTCCTAAAAGCCGGCGTCCTAAGCAGACAGGGAACAGTGACAGCCGAAGAGTTCCGAAGAGGCCATCGTCTCGGGAGCCACAGCCGACCTCGCCCGAACGTCACAAAGGACGAGAACTTTCTCTCCGTGCGGTATTAACTTGCACAACTGTCTCCTACTTGATCATAGGGACTTTTGTGGTCGGTGTAGTTAGTGTAGTTTATTGACTCGACTGAAAGGCCCATACGCTCCACATATCACTAACAGCCCTATTTATGTACAACAAAACTGTTTAATCATGTGCTTGGTCTTAACCGGTTAGCAGAGTCTAAATTAAAATTCTACACAGATTTGAATAAAGAATCTGCTAATCAATATTCAAACCAAGCATATTATGTAGTTATGGTTTGATTTTTTTTTTATGAATATGATGTTAACACCCGGTTCTGGAAGTCTGGATTGAGTATTTGGGGTTAAAAACTAGACTTTAAGCTAAAATAGAGTCAGACAAAGACTATAATACATTTTATTTTTCAGAAACCGGGGTTATGTTATGCTATCATTGTTCTGTGTCCGTATTTTTTTTGAAAATGACAAAGACTGAATGTTTTTTTTGTATGACGTTCATAACGTTTAGGGCGTCAGAAGAAATCCAGAATTTAAAGCCTTATGAGAGTTAAGATTTCACTCGGTCAGTCAGGGTTTATTGCCTAATAAAATTAAGTGTTTCACCTGAAGAATTTAGAAGAGCCCTAAATGTCCAGCACAGAACGATAATTTATTACTTACAAAGGCTACAAACATTAACAAATTAATGAGGTTACAGTTTATTCTGATATTCCTTTGAAATTATTAATATAATGTTGTTATGGACAAAACATTTTACTAAGTATCTCCATTACTTCGCAATTTATAGTCTCGATTTTACGTTTATTATTTAAAAGGATAAAGGAGAAAATGGACTGATAATATCTCTTATCATACAACATGTAGGTACCGAGCATGTCTCGAGATCAAAGGAAAAACTTAGTAGCTTTTAATGAATATTTTTACATTTTCTTACGACTTCAAAGGCTGAAATCTTATGTTATTTATATATTCTGAAAGTATTTTATATGCTTCAGTGACAAAGCAGATAATTCGCTTTGTATTGAATTTATTTAAGCGATGCTCAAAATAGGATCCATCAGGCGTTGTGTTACATAAGAACTAACGTGATAACAGTTATCGGGCACTTATTGCTACACATGTATCGCTGGAGAACAGTCGCACTCCATTCCGTTTTATTTTACGAGCGAGCACATCCGAGAAAGAAATGAAGCAATTATTACTACGCGTCCATCCATTCAACTGGAACGACGTACAACGCTCGTCCGGCAACAATCAATCAATAGTTCCACAAAAGAAACGCGACTATGGACGTCGCTCAATAGGAAAAATTGCAATGAAAATTCTAGTGAGTGGTAGGAGGGGCGGGCGCCGCACGTGGCGCGGAGTCGATCGATACTACGTGCGACAACTGTTGCGCTAATCTCGCGTCTCTCTCGCACGCAGCGGAAAAGCTATGGGGGGGCGAGAAGGAGCGAAGGACTCCAGAACAAGCTCATAGCGCAAAACTCACGCACCACATCCCCCATCTCACGTGCGCCGCGCGTCACTCCATGTGTGCGAGAGAGAGGGAGGATGCGGCATCGCATACTCCTAAAACGTCACAAAGGAGGTCGCCCGATGAATAACAATGCGGACTGCGGAATGATGTCCTTACCGAGGAGCGGCCGGCGGCGCGCGGCGTCGGGCGACGGCGGCGGGCCGCGGCGCCGTACGCCAAGCGTTCCCGATAATGCCGCCGTTTATTAATAACACTTAATTTTATCGGTTCCGCTACGAGCTGAAAAAAATATAGACTCCCAGTAAATTCCTATAATTTAAGTTAGAAAATGGAAGTAAGTTATAAAATAAGTTCCGGATATATTGATTACCGAAAAGCAAACTTTTAAGTAGGTTATAAGAGTTAAATTAGGGTAATTCCAGGCTAATAGGAAGTGAAAGGGAAAAGCAAAGTGAATTATCGACTTTGGAAGTCCGTTGAAAGATAGACGACGACCTTACTGTGTTTGACTTAGATTACTACTTGACAATAGACAAAAAATTGCTGGTCACTCTCTTAAGATCATCATCATCATCATATCAGCCGAAAGACGTCCACTGCTGGACATGGGCCTCCCTCAAGGGGGGTGGGTTGGCGATTGCAGTGTAGCTGTTGCAATGCACAGAGAATGCTGCTGCTCATTCTCTGGTCTGGTCTGGGGATGTGATGGGATGGTGCTATTCTTTTACATCCAACACCATACAGAACTTTAGATATCCTCTCTGTAGATATCCACAATGATTTACGGTATTTCTACATCCAATGCTTGCTAGCTTAGATCTGCTCTGGACTCATGATAATTACACTGAACTGAACGTCGATTAACATCTCGATACTGTCAACATCAGCAGTCACAAACAGGTTAAATTAAACGTACAGACAACAAAATCGTCTCCTCGCACCTTACCGCAGCATATATGTTTCTGCCCTCAAAACTGTCCTTTAGGAACGGTTCCACAGTATCGGAGCATTCAGTGGGACTTCGTTAACTACGGCCGCGTCCCCGTGCGACGGTTAACGACTGTTTGACGGTCTCTTATCGAGCAATTACTGCCTGCTAGCGCGCTGAACTAACGAATGGTTACCGTGTGGTGGAACCCGCCGGTAAAGATGGTCGGTAATTACCTGTAATTATGAGGTTTTCTTGCTTTTAATTAAACTTCGTAATGTTGCTGCGGGGAATTGGATTATTGAGGTGTGTCTTTATTAAGTAGTTTTATTTGGTAGTGTGGGAAAATGTCTTAATTAGTTTTGTAATTTCCATTTTCAGCGTAATTACCTAAACTAAAATAATAGAATGGTCATCGTCTTTTATTAGGTTTGTATTATTGTTTTATTTGTAGTTTAGGAAAAATGTCCTGATTAGTTTTTCAATTTCCTTTTTCATTTATGAAAGATTAAACTTAAATAATGTAACTTAAATAACTCATCGTCTTTTCTTTAAGGTAATTTGCGTTATTACAGAGCACGTTTTACTTCCAATTCTTTATTCTATTTTATATTTCCAACATCAAATTCAACACGAAACGTTTGAATAAAAATCTATTTCAGAATAAAATGGGAAATCGCAAACTCCGCCGAGGGAGGTAGCAAGAGCTACCAATTCAATATACCAACATTACAGCGAAAAGAAATTCCTTTTTCAGCAGCAAATTAAAAACGTTAACAAAATGGCGGCGCCCTAACAAAGGGGTATTTGTGCATAAATTAAAAGCCATTGAAAGCAATTGTATAATGACAGGCGCTCGACCACGCACCCTGAATATTAAAAGGCATTCGCCATTAACTTTGCATACACGCCGTGCTTTTTAATGGGAACGAACACTTAGCATGGTGATTATTATCGCAGTAATTAACTACTGCTTTGGACACAAGAAAAATGGTCTTTCCTTTTTTAAACCCAATAATCACGCTATGCGAAGTTGTCTTTCTGTGTCACAAGTTCTGTTCCTCCTTAGATATAGAATAGAATAGAAAACATTTATTCGACACAACATAGCATCAACAGACACATAGTAAAAAAGAGAAGAAACATTGCACTGAGCGTGCATATGAGCACGCTCAGTGCAATGTTTCTTCTCTTCTTTTAAGAGTTACCATCTCAGCGTTTGGTGGGCGTCAGGCACAGCGCTGGTTTTCAGTTGGCAACCTTCAACGACACACGGAATTTATCCCCAGATATCAACAAACTCCCATACGAAAGAGAGCTTATTAATTGATCTTCCTGATGCTCACTCATCTCCTCCGCTAAATGACGTCATCTATAACTACTCTCATGTACTATAACTACCCATCACATCGCATACGGATATTTATGTGTGGTCATAAATAAACTCCACAGCGCCGCCTGGTAGGCATTACGAGTAAATCTTCGTTACCACCGCCTTTTGTTTTAACTTGCTCTGTCCGACCGCTGACGATGAAGAGAGCTTTTGTTTTGCCCAATTTATAGAAAACTTCTGTGGATGCAGAGCTAGGTTTTATCTTGCTCGTAAAAGTTTCGGGACTTTGAATGGATAAATTATTGACTTTAACCTTAGTATAGGTACTAAGTTGTGGTATTCGTGGCTCTTAAATGTGGATTTTATATTATCAGAGCCTTTTTGTTTTGTAGAAGCCCGAACAAATTACAATAACGGTAGAGGGCGGATCCTAGCAATCTCCGGAGTTAAAGCCACGCAGTCTACATAGATACGAGCAATGCCACAAAAGAATTCCTCACAAATTACAAAAGAACATCAAATATGTAACGTATACGTAACAAAAGCACATGAGCCTGAACATTTTACACGGCATCGTTAAAACATTGTCGCGGAAGTTTCACTCAGAGCGGAGCGACACTACATTTATTATTGAGCTCGCGCCGGCACACACTAACTGATTTACTGAATATTTAAATTAAAGCGCTCGCTTTGCCCGCTTTGCCCGCACGTTATAAGTTTCGGTGCAAAGTTAAATTGCTCGGCTAAATAAAGTGTCCCACTGGCTCTCGGACTTATTTGTACAAACCTCAGCCATCGCGTCGGCATAGAATGCAGCTCATTCAAGTGCACGTGAAATAATTCCGCCTGGAAAAGCTAATTCAATTGTGTTTCCGGATTTTACACGGAATTGTCCTTTGTGGTTTTAGAATTCGTACTATTTGTATTGTGTTGGTACATATTCTATGATTGTCTAGTGACCGCTAACGCGACTTCTGAGGAAGTGAGCATGAGGTATCAGATCAGGCAAAATGTTTGAGGGTGTTTTCTGGAACCTGGAGTGTATATCGGTGGATTATGGGTAAACAGTAATACAGCTCTATCTAAGTCTTCGGGGAATACAGGTTTGATGTTATTTTACACCCAAGTAAAGATTTTTTTGTAAATTTTTAGTACAGTTTTGGATCAACGTGCGCGTGGGTGTTCGTACCTTTCCCCGTCTATGTCATTATTGTAAGTTTAGTACAGTTTATATCAATTTCACGTAATCTTAGCCTATTATGAAAATTACTAAAATTAACTAGTTACTGGAATAACTAATGGCACTACATTTCGGTCAAGGTTACACGAACTAGTTTTATTGTTTCACGTAATGCCGACTTGCTCAACCTTGTAGTAAAGTTAATGTGTGTCTATAAGGAACAGGCTGTATGTAGATCCCATTAACGTGCCATCCACTACAGCAATATATCCGCAATATATTCATCTATCTATCATAATATATTTACATCGCAAACCTTCGCAACGTTGCCATTTTCTCGAATACTCGGCGGCACGCAAGACGGTAGTTACGCAAATATCCGCGGAGGCATTATCAAAATACCACGGCATTCCTTTGAAGGACGAATTACTTGGCGAGCAGTTAATTTAATGAAACCCCTATCTGTTTCGAAGGAACACAAGGAAAGGATTTGTGCACATACTCGTGGCCTGTGTGTGTGTGTGTGTGTGTGTGTGTGTGTGATGCGGATCTAGTTACAGACGTCATTGTACTCTCTATGAGACTGAGCTCTGTAAAGTTAGCGAGATGTCTCGGGAGATGCGAGAATTATCTAACTTTTAGCTGAGTTTGACTAGAGTGACGTTATGTCTGAGTAAATTAAATTGTTCCTTTATCGTGCTGAATGCTTTTATGAAGACAGTTTAAGAGCAATGTAATGGAAAGCCCAATTATTTTTATTCGCAATACACGTATGTTCGAATTCTGATAGACAAACATTAAAATAATATATAAATAATGCTGACACGACCTTATATCAGCTAATCAGTTTCATATTAAGGTTAGTGTGCTAGCTTACAAGAAGCGAATAATTTTATTTTAGGTTTTTTGTGTTACCTTTGATGATTTTTTTTTTGTAAGAATACTTTGCATACTATTGTTTAAATGCTCGTTCTTCTAACTCAACAGACATGTGTGTGGCTGGGGAGTTTAACACTAGGAAGTGGTGACGGGCGGCCGTTTAAGGGGACTGTCTTTATGTAGAACTTAGACGTTCAAAAAGTGCTGACACTCAGCCTAATTTGAATGAATGACTTTTGTTTTTATTTTTGTTAAATTGATAGAATATACTTTATTGTACACCAAAACTAGGTACATAACTCTAGAATAAACCTGTTCTTGTTTATTTAAAACCTAAACAGAAGATGTGTGAATCCCGGATCCTGGAATCGTTCGAAATTCCTGTCATTGCTAAAATGCCGCATACAAAATATAGTTAGAAGTCGTTGTGAACTCTCATTCTATTTTTGTAAAGGTATTCCATTTGTTTTGAATAAAATAAAGATACTAAATCAAAATAACCACTGCTTTAATTTCATTAAGATTTTTATAGTTGTTTTTACAAAATTGTTCAATCCCGGGAACCCGGGATTGCTTATTTATTCAGAAAGGAATGTCCATGTCCATGTGTGTGTTATTTTTTCAGGGGAAGAAGTTTAGGTATACAAGCGCCCGATTAACCGATCACTGGTGATTACTGATACTTATATAATTTCCTAAAATTCTCCGAATTCAATGAGCAACAATCCTGTCAACCAATACCTCTAGTACCTATAGTTAACAGCACAACAATGCCTAACTTAACACTTGCACTATGAAACTCCCCTTACAGCGACGTCGTAAAGACACCGTCAATGTGAAATTGTTACCACCTATGGGCATGGTTAATGATAGGACAGTACCAACCACACTGCCAGCGTATATCTACCGATATTAACGCTCCATAGCCACAGCTCAAATGTAACCCTCCCTGCCACCCATAGAATGTATCGTTTAGCATATAACAAGACTATTACCGCAGACAGACGACATCATTCATGGCTCGCGACCGATCCGCAATTAATTACATCGATTGTGCTCAACTGCTCAGGTGTCTGGGGCTAGAGGCTCGTAACACTGGGGATATGGTGGGAGGGAACAGGAATAGTGATACAAGTTGAAGGCTACCTACTAACAGCATATGCTTTTGTTGACTGAAAGTAGAAAGTTAATTTAGTTAAAACTAATAGGAAGTGGTGACGGGCGGGTGTTTAGAGGGACTGTCGTTTCGTAACCGTTGACGGATAAAAAGTTCCGGTACTCAGCCTAATATTTGAATTAATGACAATAACTTTTAATCTTTTGTTTTTAAATTTGTTTTTAGTAAAGTTTATTAACTTGTCATGGATAGATATGGATTGTTATCGAAGTTTGGGGCATAACAATCACTGTCATGGCAATCAATAAGGTTATTTGAGGCAGCATTTACCGAGCGGTCCACACGCCAGGAGTGATGAAACGATCAAGAAGAACGAGAGGGTTTCTGTGAGTTTATGTGTCTGCTACTCAGAATGAATAAAAATTAGCCACCGCTTTACCGCACCAAAACCGTTCAAAAAATCTCATTCGTACGCACCAAGAGCAGGCTTGTAGCTTGTTCCCAGAACAAAAAGCGGAGTGCATACGACCCGGTGCCAACAACATATACATGTAGACAAAGGCTGGCAATTAAGAAAAAAACAGTTTGGCAAATGTGCGCACAGAAGCTGCCAGCGGCGCCCGCCAACCGGCCTATTATGCCAAGAGCCATGCTGATTCTGGCTTTATCGTGGGGGCAAGTTACTGCTTGATATTCCGGTTATGTTCAAGATGTAGGTTATGTGAACAGTCGCATTAAAGATGCGGTAGTTCTTAGGGTTCCGAACGTGTGTAGCGTGCGGAAAAACGGTACCCTTATAGGATCACTATCTGTCTGTTTAAATCACAATTTCTATAAGTGATATATTGTTGTGCAATTTAACTTTCAAACTCATTAATTTGCTGAAAGTTGTTGCTATGCATCCAGTTCCTGGTGTCGATTTTGGGGATCGGGCAACGTGTTGTTGGGATTTTCCATCTGGAATTTATGAGTAGCAGCTTACAAACTAGATTTGTGGCCGCATGGTGGTCACAGGCCCTGCCAGGATTGCGGAATTTGTTCGAAAGAGTCACCGCGGCCCTGGAAAGCAAAGGGCTTTAGAAGGAACAGGGCTGGGTTTTAGTCAGTAAGAGTCTGACACGCCCTTCCGCTCCACCCAGCGCGGAAGAAGTCATTTGATGATTTCACATCCTTAAAAAAAAAAAAAAAAAAAAAATGGTGGTCACAGGCTCGCTCCTAATGACCTATAGGACATAACGGTGACATGTGAGTGCCAAGACTGCATCTGTCAAACCCTTCGGCGAATACAGGCGTTATGTTATATTATTCCAAAATTGCACATTGCGCAATAGCGTATTTGACTTTATTAAAGGCATGACGCAAGGAAAAAAAAAATTGGATTTCATTGAGCGTTTTAAAATCTATGGTAAACAGAGACAGCACTAATTGCGTGTGACGTCATTAGCAAGTCACGCCATCGTACATTTGCGCCAGCCAGTACAAACGACGTTTTGCGTTACAAGGAGAGAAGAATAAATTCGAAAGCGTGTAACTTCTGTCATTTTCATCGATTTTTTTTTTTTTATTTTCTTTTTAACTTACAAGCAAATTAACTTGCTGAAAGGTTTTACGTATATGAAAATGTTAGAAAAAGTATATTTTTTCTAGAGCTGAGACATTACTTGGCAGTACGTTGCTTGATTAATTCACCTGAATGAGGTGACACGTTCGTCTATTTTCTTTAATTTAGTTAATGGACAGGTGACTCAGTGACCTTATTGGTAATGTCTTTTGAAAAGGTCAAGCGTATGATTGTATACATGATGTACATTGGTTATTTGACTCGCCTAGATCAACGAATTTAAATTATTTTAATCTAAATTTCTCGACCCATCCATATATACATAGCCTATATCCTAATTAATATTATAAATCTTAATCCTGACTTATGAAAGCCAAAGTGTACTTGTCTGTTTGTTTCGCATCCACGACTATAGTAGGCGCCAGATAATCGTGGAATAATGGTCATTGACCCACCTACAATTATTGACATTTTTAATTTGAAAAACGGAATTAATGACACAAAGCTGTCCCGAATCATCATCTCTCGTGATCCTTAACATTGTCTAATAATGAAAAACGATTCATATTTAATTGTTCAGGTACCTATGAACAGTTATTAGGGAAAGGTCAATGTACTTTATTCCACATTTATCTGGCGCCTACTATAAATAGCTAAACCGATGCTGATGACTTTTGATATAGAGGGTAGATAGGATCCTCCTTTCTTTTGTAAAAATCTATGAGAGCGAAGCCGCGACCAACAGCTACTTACAAATAAATATAACCAAAACCTTTGCTATTAAAAGACCCCAAAAATAGCGCTCCAAACGTAAAGCTTTTAACGTTTACTAACTAAATTACCAAACAAGGCAATTTAGCCGCCATGTTGACAACAAAGAGCAAAATATTGTAAGGGCATGAAACGACGCATCGTACCTACACCTACCTACCTAAGTACTGTGGTAATTTGCATGTGTGTGCCGTTTGAGGACAAGAAGCCTACAAAATGTTCAGTAACAATTACCAATGCTGCTTGACCCCTTACAGCGGCGCTGGTCGCTAAAACAAAACACTATCTCTTGTTAAGTATATTCCACTTCTTTTTAGTTCCGAATTTTCCCGTCTGTCATTTTAAACTGGACGGTTATGATGTGGTCTGGCTAAGTTTAGAGCTATGCCTTTATTCTAAATACGGTAATGTTTTAAACAAAATTACATTTACATACTAGAGATATAGATACTAGAGATATAGATATAGCCTTATTCATAAAACAAATTAACCACATGATTAGAAGAAACACTCTATATTATGTACACCATACCAAAGCACCACCACCACCATATATCAAAGATCATCATCATCTGCCTAGCCTTTTTCCAACTATATTGGGGTCGGCTTCCAGTCAAACCGAATTCAGCTGAATACCAGTATTTTACGTGGAGCGAATGCCTACCAGACCTCCACAACCCATTAACTGGGTGACTTCTTATTAAGACTTATCAGATTTCTGGCTTCTGACAAACCTTAACGACTGCCAAAGATCTACAAATGACAGCCGGGACCAACGGCTTAACGTGCTTTCCGAGGCACGGAAGAAACTCGGTATATTAAGATTTTCGTAAGCGTTGCTTAACCTTGAATATTGATCTAAAGACAACCTTTGGATAGACCAAAAAGGTTTATGTTATGAATGAACAAGCCTGATAGTTGTTGCTGGGATTAGGTTACCTACTGGTGACCTAAAATTAATACAGACCCGACCTAAGCATAATATCTACTTATTTTATAAGGCTTCATTCAGGCAACCTATTAATTAGTTAAACTTTCTTTAATTAGCGGTAAAAAGTACGTTGTTTTTCAATTCCGACTATCGATCAAGTGAATGTTGAATTTGTAATCAAGTTAATTATGTTTCAGTGTAGCTAGCTAACTAATAACTTCATGAATAAAGTCGTCTAAAAGGTAAAGTTTGAATTAAACCAGATATCGCACAGTGAGAATGAAAGTGACCGAACTCAAAATCTCAAAATTTTTGGAAGGTTTTTTTAATGATTATTTTATAAACTCTTAAGCTCTTATTTTTTCTAAACAATATATTGGCATCATAAATATGTAAATAGCTTTCCATTTGAAAAAGTTATGACATATTTTATTGGAACTCCCTAAAATACGAAGTCAATTTTGTGATTTCCCACAAAATGCAAATTTCGTGTTAGGTCAGTTTTATTCTCATGGTGCGATATTATGTCCAGTTAAGTACATTTTTTTTAGGAATGAGTAGGTAACCTACAACATATCCATTCCTCCCTCAATTCTATAACTACCAGTTTTTTCCGTGGCGTCGCTCCCGTATCCCATCCCACAGAAATTGAGCATTTTCTGAGATAAAAGTAGCCTCTGGCCCTCAAGGATAGTGTATTTTCTATCAATGATTTTTTTAATCAAATCAGTAGGTGCTTGAATCAGTTGCGGAATTTGTTCGAAAGAGTCACCGCGGCCCTGGAATGCAAAGGGCTTTAGAAGGAACACGGATGGGTTTTATTTAGTCAGTAAGAGTCTGACGCGCGAAAAGTAATCCTTAGATACTTTTCGCAAATTCCTCAATGACTTCGTTAGGTTGTAGACTACAAAGGGTCTTTTGACTTGTGCTTGAGCCCCTTAGCCCCCACTGGATCCGCCAATTTTTAAAAGGAAATATGTTATAGCTTAAAAGTTATTTATTCTGCCAGAGATTACCTGCTACAAACTTGTATAGATTTCATGGATTGGTTGAGCTCCTTATAATAGAGTTCTGAGTTGAGCTTCATAATAACTGACAAATGTTTCGATATCTTCTCAAAATTGTGATTTATGAAACACCAACCACGTCTTGTTTAAACTGACCAAAAAAAAAAGAAATGTAATAGTGATAATTTAATCTGATTACAAAATAAAAATAATGTTATCATTTGTCTTTTTCATTCATTTATCGCCCAGATATGGCTTATAAACAAGAAGAGACAGTGTTACTACGCATACGAGTATAAACAAATGCTTAGGACAACTTTTTCTGCGGACACCCTCAAATCTTAAAAAACTTTATCCAGAATATGTCCATAAGTAACGCAGTCCTTAAGTACAACACTAGCCTTACATAATCCACTAGATAGACTAGATCCACTAGTTCTCCTCGACCCCAGCCTACAATATTCTCGCCCTTTCTCCCAGTAACACAAGCGAACAATTTTATTCTCGCGCTAACCTTGCCATTGTGTGTAACAGAGGCACTATTAGCTTCGCAACACTGGCGTACTGGCGTAGTGGCGTCGCGGCGTATCGGCAGAACTCGGCCCCTTTCCTGTAGCCTATCGGGGCGGAAATCGCCGGTAAAATACTATAGATAGGGATTTGTATGTTCGGTAGGTCCGTTTGGCGATTTCTTTTCAGGTTTTTGGTGTGAAACCTTATCGGTTTGTTTATCAGGATGTTAAGGATCTGCTGAATAGGCTTTCCAAGTACTGTTATAATAAGAAATGTATCTTCTTAGTCTCTGGTATGAACACGAATGAGGAGAGATTAGTTCATACCGTGGTAAAAAGAGCAGGGCTGAGCTTCAATATCCCTATTCATCAGGTGAATATTTAGGTGTAGTCACTTGAAAACTCTATTTGACCTAACTAACTGAACAATTTCTAACGTCAGACGTAATTGTTAGACGAACTGACAACTGAAACTGAACTGACTGACTCTTTGTATACGAAACGGAGGAGCGATGCTGTTCATGCTTCTGAACCAATTTTATTTTTTTTTATTTAATATGATTTGCTCTTGATTCTAGTCTAGGTCATAGATGACAGAGACAAAGTCGACGATGGAGCGAGTTTACCCAGAAGAAGACTGTTCACTCTAATTTTGAAGAGATTAGGGTGCCCATGTGCGGTGGAAGTGTGCTATAGCTACCTGCTACAACATTTTGCCGAGAAGCAATAATTAGAAATAGATTAAGTTATTGTTTTAACACAAATAATTAGTCTACCACAGTTTAAAATGAAAGCGTAGACTGTATCTCATGAAATACATTAGAAAACAGTTTCTATCCATTGAGGCCACGCTTTCGCAATTCATTTGAGTATAAACTCTGTGAGCATTGAAGCAACTCAGTCTCAACTTTATTTATATTTAAACGGGTACAATTTATTTATTCGAGCACATGTAAGGATGTAGGCAATAAGTTTAGGTTTATTGCCTACATTCATTTATCTGAATGATCCCAATTTATCATAGAAGACTTATAAAACGTAGTCTCAAACACAGAGGCAGCTCAAGTGTATTCCTGAAACAAAGCTGCAAAGTCTGGCTGATTTCAACTCGATGTTTCGTTTCAGACACTTAGTCCATTACCAACAACTGCAAAACGTTTTATCATGATACTAGCTTTTGTCCGCGACTTCGTACGCGCATATCCCGTTTTTTCCCGTTCCCGTGTGAATTTCGGGAAATCCTCTCTGACTGCTCACCTACGGAATGTGGGACCACCTACATGCCAAATTGCAGCTTTCTAAGACCAGTAGTTTCGGCTGTGCGTTGTCTGTTAGGCACTCAGTCAGTCAGTATCGGAAGAATTTGTTATATTAGGATTGATGATAACAATATTAGTCAGCCTGCAGTAGACATGCTTACGTAACGCTAGGCCGGACGTAACTGTTGTCAATGTCATGTGATGGCGCGGCGCGTTTTATGTCGCGCTTATAAATATACTTTTTATCGTCTGGCTGGCCGCTATCAGCTGCTAATGTTGACGATAAATTAACAATAGTTGTGCTCTGGCTAGACATTTTAATCTGAAGGTTAAAAACAAACTTTTTACAAAAAAAATACAACCAACTTCCGAATAAAAAAACACTACAGAGTATAAAACAACTTTAATATCGGAAGTCGGTGTCACAAAACGAAGAAACAACCATAAACTGGTTTAAACAATAAACAGACATGCGATTTCAGCAGTTCCGGAAAATTTGCTGTCATTTATTGAAGAGTTCCGTTGCGTATCTACAAAGTTCTTCATCAGATCTTCACCAAATTGAAATGGAACCAGTATAAAAAAATAGTCTACTAAACAAAAAAAGAATCATCCAAATCAATTGACAATTGGCGAAAATATCGCTGAAAAACAATCGAATTAAGAACCTTCTCCTTTTTTGAAGTCGGTTAAAAAGCGATCAAATTTATGTCGCTATGTCTTCTCAGCGACAATTTCATTTAAAGCCTTTTCCAATACTCAGAAAATAATGAAAACTGCATGCCAACGAAAGAAATCGTTGCCAAATTGAATTAGAGAGAAACAAGAGCCGGGACGTGAACACAATACGTTTGGTAACCCAACACTCGACCCACTGAGCATAGGGCGCTACACTGATCGAGTTATCCCAATCTTGAGCCAGGATCACGTTTCTTTTGCCAACAACCAATTTCTTTCTAGCCCACTGAATTATGATGACAATGTAACAAACAGAGTCATTGAGATTAAATGAATACAATTCGGTTTGTGATCCAGAAGAAAAATGACGTGAGAAGGGCTCGACCGATTTGGCAATTTTTATTTTTGATGCGTTCGTAACAGTCAGGGTTTTTGCAAAATCTACCGGAAATTACATAGCACCCAGGCAGACTCGGAAGTCGCTAGTTTTCATTAATAATGAGGTATAGCCTGGAATTACTGATCCAATAACTAGATACCTAAACTTTTGCTTAGCCATGGGCTTTTCATTCTAGAAAATGCACGATTCCTGTCTGTTAAGCCACGGAAGAGGGAACGGAAAAAGCTACTAGTTATAAATGCTGAACAAGTGAACATGAGTCAGAAGAACGTAGATGGAGTATTTACTGTAATGCCTGCTTACAGTTGCCGGGCGGGGGTGTGCGCATGCGCGCTGCGGAGCTCCCCGGGGGTGCGCGGAGCGAGTGGGACGGACGGGGGGGGAGGTAGAGGAAGGAAGGCGATAATAAAATAAGGAGCACCGTCGCCGCCGCACTCCCCCTCCACCCGCACCTCTCTACCCCTCCGTCTCTTACCCCCGCTAGTACCCGCTCTCCGCCACACCCGAGCTGCTGAATCAGATACTACACGACTTACTAATCATGGATCTTGTAATTTTAAGCATTTAGGAACCGATAGTAAGATGGGCGGCATCGAACCCACTTTTACCGGCGTCGAGTTTTAGGGCGCCATTGTTTAATCATTACATTGTCTCCAGGGCTTTAAAAGAAGACGGGGTGTTACGAAACCACGCGCCGCGGCTAAACTCGGCTTAGAACAAAAATGGCATGCCTATTCTGTGGAAACCTATTTAACATAGGCGGCGACCCGGAATAACAGGATTATAGGTCGTCGACCTAATTACCGAGTAAGCTCATCAGAATCACGGTCCGACCCTAATGATTATTAAAAAACAAATTTTAAATACGTGCGTTCAACCCCTTTTAGCCTTTGTGTTGGTTCAATTTATTTAGCTGTAACGCGTCCGCTTCGAAAGGAAGCATTCATTACAAATGTTGGCTGCGACGGTGGCGGGAGGGGATCTGCCATGCGTTTTCGACTTACACCGGCAACTTTTGGATCGTAATTTTGTTTCATTGTTAGCGAGTTTGCATGAGTTTTAATTGTCGTTATTATGTGCTATGTGTTCATATTATTACCACCTATTCTTGGCTTCTCTTATCTTAAAAGGGAGTCATCATGTATTAATTTCCCGACAAAATGTACATAGATTAGTACAACATTACCTCAAGATCTTGGAGGAAACTGCGGAACTGAGGTGTTTGTGCGGAAGGAAGACATGCGCACTTGCTCAGCATTAAATATTTACCCAAATAAAGTGACAAGCCATAAAATATTCCATATGATCTAACTAGAAGTAGATCTATAAAACATAACAACAAACAGAAAAGTTTAACGTACATACGTGACTTTAATTTGAAAAGAAAATAAGACACAAAATGTTTTCTTTCGCAAAGTTCTTACGAAGTCAATATCAGCCCTCGACATCTTCCAATCCTCTCTCTGAATATTAAAACAGGCTTCATAAAAAAATAAGGAGTCCCTGGATTCAAGGTTAGAAATTCATTGGAATTAGAAATTCGTGTAAGTAGACTGATACTTTTTTTTATACATTCTTAAATAGGTAGACTATTTTAGTAAATTATATTCATACGATGAGACTCAATTCTTTGGCAATCATTCGCTAAATTGTATTAACGAGTATGTTTACGCAATTGTCATGACAGACCAAGTGTGACGTAACTCTTCTAAAAAGGGAGCAAAACAGCTCATACGTCGTTGTTTTTCACAAAGAAATAACTAAATGAAAAGTTGGTGAAGGAAACAAGATTATAGATGCATCTGCGAGCCAGCGCGGCTTAGCAGGAAACACGCTAAACTAATTTGATGTAAGGGAGTGAGGTAGTTGTGGAATAGACTGAAAAGTCTCTCACTACCTACTTCAACAGGGACACAGCCTTCCAAGATTACGAAAGAAAAGGTGAGCCGAAAGATTGTAAAGGTTTTGAAACTGATCTTAATATTACTGTATAATGGAACAAGAAGTCTTTTGTTAGTGATTTCAGTGAATCTCCCTTAAGGAAAAGAGTTTCTGAGGTGTTTTAGAGTGAGATAGTCGCATAAGACAGAGAGAGGTTCAACAAAGGAGGGAAGTTTCTTGTTTCAGCCAGTAGTGGGAACCAAAACGTAGTCATTTCAAAAAAATCCATATGCACAAAGTTATGGGAATACTTTCATTGTGTGTACAGCTAAGGAGTGGAATTCCCTACCAGAGTGTGTATTTCCTGATAGCTACAACCTGGTGGTTTTAAAGTCAAGGGTGAATAGGTTACTTCTAGGTAAGCGTGCTCCTGCTCAAACGTCACCGCTATCCATCAGGTGAGATTGAATAATATTTTTAAAAAGGTGACAGCCTCGGTAGGTACTTATTTTATAAAATTATTAAACAAAATAACCATAAGCAAAAGCAACAGATATCTCCTAAATATTTAGAGGCACACAATCTAACAATTTCCCAACATTTCCAATATGACGTGACAATCGCCCCGAGACCGCGCTACACAATATAATATCGTTTTACAAGAATATCAGAAACAGCTCCCGGAATATAATAGCTTCTCCCGAGTCCCTCCAATGTTGGAGCTATCGAATTGAATAACATTTTATGTTACTTCTTGAACGTCTGGTGAAGACCGCTTCTGTGCTAATGGAATATGGTGTAATAGGAATGTAGGATCTTCTACATAACATACACAATTATATAACCTAGTTTTTACCATAGAGATTGGCAGCAACTACAAGAAACCACCGCCACTTACAAGTCCACTGCAAACACAACTTGGTGAAATGGGGTTGTATACACCCGTCTTATAGATATATAGAGAGAGATATAGATATGTAGGCCCTATTTCAGTGCGGTGCCCCTGTTAATACTTACATGAGCCACTCGTCGGAGTGCCCCAAGTGCCCATCCACTTGTACTTTGGGGGATTTAATGAATGACAGCGATGCTGCAAATAAAGTAGCCAGCTACTGGGCCCAAACAATCTGAGAAGCATAATTTATAAATGCAACTTTTCCAAAAAAGGCGGTCAGGTAGCAGACAATACCTTTATTCAAACCACCTTTAGATTTACGTTCCTCCAAGGCCAAAAGCCTTTGTGCTTTAAAAACGCACCCTTGTCATGAAATATTAGGGTAGAAAGTTTTTACAAAAGCGTGAAACATTTTCCTTAAATCATTATCACAAAATATTTTAGGTTTAATATCCAAAATACAACCCTTTACAAGCCGACGCTTTTAACTCAAACCATTACATCGTTTACCATCGAAGGCCACACTTTTATTCGCTCCCAGAAGTCCGAAACCTTGTCTACTTTTCCATACACTGCTGCTTCTAACCATTATCAAAACCCATCTGCTTATAAAACCGTCCTTGGATGCTGCATTGAGTCCAAAATCTCCAATATCTAAGTTCTGTAGATACCGTGGTTAAGGGAGCTAAGTAAATAGCGAGATGGCTAAATCAGTGCATTTAATGCTTTTACTTGACTGCGGCTTCGAACAGAATTCAAAGTAGGCACTCCGCGGTGGAAGTAAGGGGTAAAATGAAATATTGCGGCATAAGTGGATGTTTGAGTTTGTGCACGAAACGCTTGGAAGCTTCTAGAAAATTCTATGGAAAATACTGGAATGTTTTCTTTTGAAGGCGTTTAATGTTGTGGTTGGAGCTCACCGAAACGAGCTGTCTTCTTTGTTAACCTGCTTTCGTAATCCATCCATATTAATATTATAAATGTGAGAGTAGGCTGCGTGTCCATAGACGTGGAGCGAGGCAGCGGAGCGGAGTGGAGCGACCGAATAATGCGGAGCGAGGTAGTGTGGAGCGAAGTTACGGACTATGCGGGGCTCACGCGATGAGTAGTTTGAGTGGGCGGCCGGTTTTTCCACTTCCCCAGTCTGCTTGCCCGCACCGATGTCTCGCTCCGCGTCTATGGCCAGGCAGCCTACTCTCGCATTTATAATATTAGTATGGATGGATTATTTCGGGCTTCCCTGTTTTGTATAAATTTCTAAAACTACTTCGCAAATCCCTGTCCACTGCAACAGAGCGGTGATTTAATGCTATTTCATTCCTCCGCTCCTCTCCTCTCCGCTCCAGTGGACAGTCAGCCTAACTCTGTCTGTCCGATCTGCTCACATCTTAACGGCTGAACGTATAAACTTGGGCCAGGGGTAGAACAAGTTCTGGATTAAAACAAAGCAAACTTTGTATCAGGAAGTATGACCCCTTGCGATAATTTGTAGTCGACTTCAAAAAAGGAGATTCTGTATGCGACCCTTATGATTTTATGTTTATTCGACCCTCCGTTTGTCATATCTTCACATCTTAACGGCTGAATGGATTCGCATGAAACTTGGCACACGGGAAGACAATATGAATCATCGAACAACAGGCTTATTTAGGTGTTGCTTGATGTAATTAAAAACGGGCATTTTACTTACATTTATAACGTTATTACAAAAGCAGGTTAGATAATAATGTCGTCTCGTAATAAAGGACAGATCCAACGACAGACTTTCTCAGAAAATAATAATTATTTTGCTCTCGCCGCCAGACAGCGTCGCACAGGGGGCGCATGGTTCTAGGAAACGCTATTACTTCGTGAAAGTGAAAGGAGACCTTGCTCTTGAAACGGGAACATTATCTGAGAACTAGCTGTCCCAGGAAATTGTAACGTTACAGAGGGCGGTAAATATGAACAAAGGGATATTATTATTTATAAGCTATATATTCGCTCGTGTAGCGACTAAAAGACTGAAACAGTATAAAGTAAGCCAAGAACGTTTAGCTAAAGCACAAGATCCAACAGAAATCTGTTATTAATTAATGCGCGGAAATCGCCACCACATCTTTGCATGACGAGCACCAGTGCCAGTACGGGCGCGTCCGGCATCAGGTGCAGGCACCTCTCAAAACGCAAATGTTTTTTATGAAATTATGTTAAATTACCTCAACGTTATGTTTACGTCAAAGTCACTTTTTCAATTCAGAGGACCTCTCGCCTATGTGGCGCCAACTGGTGGCGCAAATTTTCCGGGATACCCTCACTGCATTTCCATGTCGTAGTAAAAACCCTTTACTTCTGCAAGAAGTTTTTTGTTGAATAAAACAGAATGACAAGCATTTCTGTCCTTTTTCCTGTACAAATATGGTGTCGTAGTATTTTGTATGGCGTCTGCAGTTGATGGGAACACAGGAGAAGCACGTGACCGTGGCAGGGAAGTCTAGACGCTTCACAATCGATGCGTCACTATACAGTATACATTATACGTGTTGATGTTACAGTCAGTCTGCATAGTGTTCTCGTGGCCCTCCCGGTCACGGGAACTCTTTGTAAGCGAGAAAAGACTGTATTACGAAAAGTTTTACAGATGAATATGAGGAATTTACGCTTGTATTATAGGTACAATATACCCTAACAGCTAAAAGCTGAACCAGCACAAAGACATTGCAAGAACAATTCCAAACATGTAAGTACCGATTAAGAAATCGGGCAGATATTTTTCAACAATCCATTGCAGTGGCCAACCTTCCTGTAGACAGTCAAATATCCTTTTGATATGAACTTTATAGCCCTTGATCAAAATGCTTGCAGAACATATTGCGACTAAGATTGTATGTGTTTGGTATTTACGATAAAATACCAAAGACTAAAACATATTCTAAAACCACACTAACGAACAACCCTCAGCAAACATGAATCATGTCCATATTTTAAACATAATTCACTTTAATCAAAAACGCACCGCGAACGAAGCTCATTCCGGCAATCTAGTCACATGTTATATGAAAATAATTAATATTCACCGCGCCCGGCTGCAATTACAGCGGGATTAGCATACGTAGCATATCAGTTAGCGTCCATTGTTGGACGTGGACACTCTTCATTAAGGATTTTACTCATTTAGGGAAGTATGGTGGATGCGTCATTTTAAGGGTGGTGGGGGCGCCCCATGCATGTGCCGGTTTTTTCTTTTTAGTTGTTAATCGCTTTGTTTCGGATACATTTCAAGCGAGCTAAGGCGTATTCGTACGCCTTCGTTCGCGTGATTTACGCCAGCGAGAAGAAAATAATCTGAACTAACGTATGAAGCGATGGAGCGTCCGGTTAATTTCTATTAATTAGGCGTCGTCTTAATAATACTGCAAAAACGATTGCGTCGTCGCGCCGACAGAGGGCGCGCTGCGGCTAGGCGTGCCGGTCTATTCTGTCGACATCTCACCGTGTAAACTTAGGACGAGTGAGCATGAAATGAACTGTCATTCCATCGTGTTTGTATGGATTGACAGCTCACTTCATGTTCACTTCACCGAAGCTTACACGGTGACTTGTTTCCAGAATCGAACTGCTGGTTTCATCGAACAAATGAGCAATGATCGATTTGTATTGGGACTATACCTTTGCGTTCGTTTAAGTCTTACCGGGTACAGACTAACGAGCAAAGGAACGGGTACTATCGGGATTACAATGACTATAAACTACTTACTGCTATGTACTACATCGGGGACATCTGGTTTAATTGACCGTGCCCTCTTGAGACACAGTGCTACGACATTGTGTTCGGAATGGTCAACTGTCTTCCTTTGCACTGGAATTGCTAATCGTAGCTTAATCTTGAACATGCTGTTACCAACAAATTGGATGTCGTACGTAACTGCATCTTACATAACTAAATTATTAGAGGGGAAATGGGAAACAAAAGTTCGCCGGTTCGTCCTCCGGTTCCGACTTTGGCTGCAACATTTTGATATCGGAGGTTTCAATCGGAGGTCGAACCATAATTTGCTACTTTTGAAATCAATTAAATTTTTTCAGGCTTTTATTTATTTTATCAGGCTGCCCAAACACATCTCTCTTGGGCCACCACACCCGACTTCGTTTCCAGTTCCAACACCGACAAAGCAAAATTTAAAAACTTTGACTCAGACTTCGGTTCCGATAAAACCATGACTGATTTACTGATTAACATGCAAAAAATATTGCCATTTAAAAACTAAGACTACTCAAATGTCCGGCTGAACAGGCTGGTCTGTTCGATTTTAGTACCTGACAACCCTATTCGTACTTGAGCATCGAATCTAGAAAACGGGGCTTAAAGTTAGCAGCCGCCTCGTACTTCAAATCTCTCCAGAAGTAATGGGGCGAACTTTCCTTACCCACGCTGCAGCATATTAAAAGTACCTAACAGTAATAAAATATACCATACTTTAGCCTGGAAAATATGCCATAAAATATGGCCTAATCTCAGCATAATGCTCGCTGGCTTATTTATAGTTTTTAATTACAGCGGTAGACAAGGGCAGGCAAGTGCATCTATTTAGTGCAGCGCGGCAGTAGCTAGTGTTCGCGGATAAAGTACCGCTTGAAACGCGAACCGCTAATTAGAATATAATTAAAGCAAAGGAAATTTAAATATTAATTATAACTGCATTAAATTACCGCAACGAAGGTAGGTGCGTGATATCGCGGCGGCGAAATAAAACCGACATCGTTACTTCGTTACTTATAATTATTATAAGCTAGCTTCTGTCGGCTTCGCTCGCATGAATGTCGGAAACTATCCCAAGAAAACATACTCCCGAGATAAAAAGTAGCCCATGTACTATTCCAGACTATAATAATAATAATATTTTTCTTCTATTTTTCTATTTTTAAGAAATATTTAAAATTGTTACATATAAGTTTAAGTAAATGAATAAATGGAATAATAATAAACCCTTTATTGAGTAACAATAAAAAAAACTTATAACTTTATTAATGATACAAATACATCAACAAATTAAAATCATTGCTTCAGCATTCCAGTTGAGATACTGGAGCAACGATTGAAAACACAGCAGTCTAGCCTGTCAGCAATCATGCCCAGGGTACTGTTGCAACTGGCTCGCACCCTGCGCACCAAGGACGCACATCTTTTACGCATTAATGCATAAAATCAATCAACACGCACTTCCTCAAACATCCCTGATGCGCTTTAGAAGCGAGGCAGCCCCATCAACACCCTGAAAGCATTATTATACTGCAAGCGAAGGGCACTGTACGATCTTTGTGTAAAATGTACCCACAATATAACCTATCTCTATGCCAAATTGCATGCAAATCCGTTCAGACGTTTTGGTGTGATTGAGTAACAAACATCATTCATTATATCCTATTCTATTCTATTCTGTTCTGCTCTGTTCTATTCTATTCTATACTATTATATTATATTCTATTCATCTATCCATGATCGTCCATGCATCCATCCAAACTTTCGCATTTATAATAGTGGTAAGATGTTAAAGTAACTCTGTATGTGTGTTACGTCTTCGTGTCCTAATGACTGAACGGATTTGGATCAAACTTGACAAACGGGTAGACCGAGTCTAGGAATAGGCTATTGGATACTTTAAGATAATCCTGTGAGGTGTTCCCTAGGGAAAATTTTCGTCTTTCATCCGGGTGGAGCCGGTGTTAGAAGCTTCTTGTTTTACAAATGGTGGTCCTATTACTATTTATCGAATAGGTACGATTAGATCTAGGATCCTTTGATTTTCGAAACATAGTGGGTAATCTTAGTTAGTTACTGTTCTGTTCATTGTATTAAAGTCCTCAGTGCTTATTGTGAACATAAACTAAAGATGCCAAGCTTAGATACACACTGTTATTACAAAGGCATCGTTTTAACTAAGACATAATCCAAAGTAACTTTAGGTAGATATCAGTATTATGTTCTAGTTAAAGTGTTAGATTGTCTAGAAACAGGCATTTTTAGGGTTCCGTACCCAAAGGGTAACCAATGGAACCCTATTACTAAGCCTTCGCTGTCCGTCCGTCCATTCGTCCGTCCGTCCGTCCATCCGTCTGTCAGTAAATACACCGTCTTGTATTATTAATAGCGGCAAAAGAAATCTATTGCCGCTATTACAACAAATAATAGAAATAAAATTAAAATTAAAGGAACAAGAAACGTGTTTTTACGGTTCATGGTACCAAACCCTTAGTGTGAGAGTCCAACTCGCACTTGGCCGGTTTTTGATTCGATACGCTCGCGTTTCACCACTATCGCACCTTATGGTAAGCGATGATGAGGTCGACGATGGAGAACGCTTGCCCAGAAGCCTACCAGAACCCAGAACCTGTTCACTCTTGACTTAAAGACCCCCAAGATGTAGGTAGTTATCAGGGAAAACATATTCAAAGTATTCAAAACTAGCAAGCTAAAGTCAGTGGTGACTAGTCCAAAGCTAATTGTGACAGTAGATAAAAAACCGGCGGTATAGGGTTCCATAGTTTTCTATGCCGAAAGCATGCCAAACAATTAAGTTATGTCGAGCCCATTTTCGTTATGAGTGACCCCAAAAACTATGAAAATTACACCCAACACCAAAATTTATTTACATTCCTACTGATATTCATGAATTACGAGACGAAGTGATCCTGTTAGACCTCCGTTTTTTTCTTTCCAAGTACGGGACCCCAAAAACACTAGCCCCTCATTACACTAACAACATGAACGAACGGACGAAGTTAATCAGTAGTTTTAACAATTCATTAGCAATAAAATGGGATTGGCCGTTACAGTGGGCTTACTGGCGCGGCTAATGCAGTGTATTCCTGAGGGGACAGTAACTGGCGCGTACCTACTGGATCGAGTGAACGCATTAATGTTGGACGAGCATCGGGCACCTTCAATGGAGGGGCCTTTTTTTTCGGGAATATGTCTTGATCTGTAAATTGAATCCCACTTCATTTCACGTTTATTGGTTGCCTAGACAGTGAGTCTGGGCAACCAATGGCCTCGCTTTCGCTGTTAAAGAATTATCAGATGTTGAGTCGAATCAAGCCACAAAACTTTAGTATACCTAACTTTTCAAATCCTACATCTCAGTAAAAAAAATATGCTAATATGTTCGTGACTTGACGCTTTGGAGGCTTCTTAGTTAATAGGCGTGCAGAAGCAGAGAGAGATTGAAGGAATGAGGAGAGGCCTCTGCCCAGGAGTGGGACAGTTCAGGCTGAAAAAAAACCGGCCAAGTGCAAGGCGGACTCGCGTGCAAAGGGTTCCGAACGAATTTTTTTGCTTGTTACTTTAAAATCATACACTTCTTATAGATTTCTCTGTATTTTTCAACATTTTAGGCACAGTAGTTTCGGAGAGAAAAAAAATCTATTTACTTTAATAACTTCGTTATGGAATATTAGAAAATCTTTTGTGACCCCTACGATAAGCTATTTGATTTGATATGTTATACGGTATAGTTGGAAGAACCTTTTTGAATGTTTCTAATTATCCCCCAAAAAGTGACCCTGTTTTCAAAATTCATTTGATTTTCGTTACGCATCCGTGTTTGGGTCATATAAGGTTTTGTGTGTACCAAATTTCAACTGAATGGTCTAGTAGATTCGGAGAAAATCGACTGTGACAGACGACAGACAGGCAAAGTGATCCGTTTTTCCATACAGATGTTCGGAATCCTAAAAAAGTTTGTGAAATTATTACAAGGCGTGACAAGGACTGCCTAATTCTGAACTGAATCAAATCAATATTATGAAACGGAAAGTTTCACGAGTACCTATTCGATAAACATAAAACATTCTGTTATCTAAAGCTTATGGGATCTAGATAATCTGTCATAAATACAATCAACCAGTGGAATTGATTTTCTTTCATCATTATCAAGATAGCTACCAAGGACCCATACTTTATTATAAAGTGTTGTACGTTATTTTGAGCAATTGTATATTTGATGAGAACAATAAAGTATGCTAAAATACTTTGTTTGCCAACATTTGATTTTACAAACCAACCATTACTTATTTACAAATATGAGAGATTTGGTACCAAATTATTTAAACGAAATTGTGATGAATGCATGTCATAGTGCATAAATGCATGAGAGATGCCATGAACTTCTTATCATATGACATAGAAAATGTAATTTTGAAAATATATGCTCATTTTTTACATTCTGCTGTAAGAAAGAAAAGAAACAAAGCGTCTCTGAATCTGATAAAAAATGAATTACTTATTTACTTTAACCCAACTATAGACCGTAATGATGTGAAGCAACAGCTTCACATCATTACGGTCTATAGTTGGGTACAATCAAAGATACGAAATCAAACTGGTTGATTGATGTATTAACTTAATAGATGTACTGCTTCTTTCTTGTGTTTTTATTTTTATTTTTCTGTTAACTCACACACTGTATAATTAATGGTTCCAATATTTATTTAGAAACATAAAAAAAATAAGAAATAATATTTATATTATAAATAAATAAATAAAGTTGTTCTTAAACAAGAACAACTTTATTTCTAGTAAAGAATTGCATACATAATTCACTTACTGAGAAACAATATCTAAAACTAAGATTAATAAATATGTGAGTAATATGTACTTAATTAGAAAATGAATACTTTGTTCCTATAAGTAACTAGTATAGGTACTTTATGTGCATCGTCCTCACATAATATTAAATTTATTTGTGTATACCAAATAAATGTAAAATTATTTGAAAAGAGTTACTATGGAGTTTCTTTTCCATTCTACATAAGAATCTACCTTTCCGAATGGACAGTGGAGTCACTTTATTATTTTATATTACTAAGTATTTTAACTTTAATGGCCTAATTGAAATAAACTTTGAATTCCTTTTACTCAGTCCTGAGTACGACTAACGTTAGAGTTCTGAGGAGTGAGTATTTAGCGTAATTGCCGCAAACACGCCGAGTTTGATATGGCGCTGCAGCGCTGTGTATGCTAATACGACTGCATTTCGTCAGCGGTCCATTCAGCTACCAAACTGTGAATATTCTGTATGCAAATAATAAAATGCATTCAGTTTGAATTTGATACTAAACACACAAAACAAGCGCAAAAGTAGATAAGTCATCAAGAACATTATATCCAGCTTTTTAGTAAGAAAAACTTTTCTTTACAACTGGCTTAATGTTTGTCACTTCATAACGAACCAACCCTATCGTTTCGTTTGTAAGGGCGGCCCCACGCCAAGTATTTCCCTCATATTTTTCTTTCGCACCGCTCAAAATGAATTCCGTTTTAATAAGTCATTTATTATGGAAATAACCCGGGCTTTCCGTCGACCGAACTCTTCCGAAGTCCTCCGAAGTTACCCGAAGTACTCCACCGCATTCTACCTTTTCATACAATTTATATGAGCTGAGCCTTCGGAGGTTTTATAATGGATATAGGAAAGTGAAATTGGGAGCGTAGGGAAGTGGCACAAGTGGTCGAAAGCCCGGGGGAGTCGGGAGGTAAGTATGTATGTCGTTCACTCGACCTGCTCCGAATTGAGACATGTCTGCAGCAGTCTTTGTGCCTCGAGTCTCGAGTATTGACTTTATTCCAGAGGCAAAGCTGTCTCTCTAGCTTTAAACGAGGCACGAACAAAGGTATTAAATAAATTCGAACTTGTTCTCTTCATTGTTTTCTTTTTAATCTTGAAAGTTACTACTTGTTCTCAAGTTAACAATGAACTATTCGTACCAGCTTAAGTAAGGAGCGGTCTCACAATACTGTTGACTCAGTTAACAGGCTATCTACTCTTTAGATGTATCGAATTCTAGCATGAAGATGTAATAGGCAGACAGACAAATTAACTTTCACATTTATAATATTAATTATGGAAGTTAAGACATGGGCTTTGAATTGATCAGGAATAATAAACGGAAAACGATACAAATTGCCTTCAATTTTCTTATCCGGGGCCCATAAAAGATATTCAGTATGCATCCCGTTCTGCAGGCTCCTGATTGGGGCTATACTGTCATCCCCGCTCAGTATGGCGCTCACGGCCGCCATACTTTATGGCCGAATCAGGCGTTATTGGTGTATGCTAATGCCGATAAATTGATCTTTATGCCGACATTAGGCGGGGCGACGTGCGTCGCATGTATCTGTGAGGAAGTTATTTGACTTGACTTCCTTGTTCGTAAGTTTGGGGGCTAAGAAATATCACGGAATTAAATAATATTATCGAACTACATTACAGAATAACCATGGGTGTCATTTCTGCTAGGGTTGCGGTTTCAGAAGGAACTCGGATGGGTTTTAGTCAGTAAGAGCCTGACATGCTCTTCCGCTCCACTCAGAGCGTCACAAGTCATTTGATGATATCCCTTCCTTAAAAATAAAGCTTTACAAATTTCTACGACCAGAAATTTCTGCTGTGCGTTGTCTGTCAATCAGTCAGTCCCTAACGGAAGAATTTTATATATTAGGATAAACTTCACATATCTGGTCACATATATGAAGAACTGCCCCACTAATTGAAACCCTACTTAACCTACAATGAAGTCACTACTTCAGAACATAAAAAAGACAAATACATATACGTAATAATTTGGCGGCGCGAGCCGGCGCCGGTGTCGGCGGTGCCGAGCGGCTCGCGCGCCAGTTGCCGCCAGTTACCAGACACATCACATATTCTATCGTAAGTATCGTAAGTTCGTGACTGTGAGTGTCAATTTTTAACGAAAGTCATGTATGAGGAGCTAGATTAGAGATAAGTCTTCACTTTTAGGTGAAATTTAAAAACACAAAAATATTAGTATGATAACTAATATTTTAGTTAAGGTTAAGGTTTAAGCTAAGGAACGTACGCTTTCAAGGTAGAACGGAAAGTAAGGCCCTCCGCTCACGGCGTCGTATCGCAAGCGTATCGTAATACGCGCGTAGGACGAGAGTACTATGAGCACGTACATACTCAAACATGTCCGCACACGAAGCGGTGCTGCAGCGAATTGTATGAGTTTTTTATTGACTTTACGATTGTCGTAGCGTACTGGCGTAAAAAAGCAAGCGAAAAGTAGTAGATTGTACAAGGGTCGAAAGGAATTGATGACTTTCACCCGTATTAAACACTCTTATATATCTTAATAATCATTTGCGATAGATGGGTGGTCCCAATGAGCATGAAGCTTTCTACTTCTGACATGGTCAAACAATTAAAACCTTCTTCGTCTGAAGAAAAAGTAAGATCATCAATAAATCCATCGAAATCATCTGGTTCCAGTGACGCAATGATTTCACTACAAAGATTTCGCTTACAAATCGATAAGTCTACGCGACAATTCGTTTGTAGATCTCTATACGTCTCGTACTCGTTGCGTCATGACGATACGCTTACGAGACGACTACGCTTACGATCCGTGTGCTAAATACATACCTACATATATTTTATATGAATGTCTATATGTAAAATCAATCATTTACCTAACCTTATACAAAAAAAATTATCTAATTTAATTTATTGTAACCATAATCTAATATAATTTATTGTATTCAAATTTAATATTTTTTTTCTACTTTAATTTAATATGTGTTATCTAATTGTCATCATATTTAATCTTGCAATCCATGTTTTAATAATATTAATTAATTGTGTTATTATCTGCGCATAATGTAGTGCATGCTGTGCTTCTCTTTAAGTGATGAGGCGCTTAGACTTAAGTTTGTTATGTACAAATTATAAAGCTTTGGTGTACTCATTGTTGAGAAGCCTTATAATAAATAAATACAATGAAAAGACTACATATCTGACCTCCCAGTAACCCAGTATCTGGGGAAAGCGCTGGTGTCGGATTTTCTGATTTCTGAGTATCCGTAATGGCTTAACGACCTTTCCATGATGACTGCTGATATCTACACTGTGACTATATAATTATAATTTAATGATCAAGTGCTGTTAATTTTCACAATGAATCATGTCAAGGTCCCATTAAAATAGAGAGACAAATTGTAATACATCAGTACGTCTAACCAAAGATATCCAAGCAAACAAAACACTGATTAAAGTGATTTTATTTTGACCTAAAATAATAAATTTTCGGCACACTAGAATAAACACATCCATTATGGGTAGGTACTTGACGTGGTCACGTGCGCCTGCACATTCGTAGTATCAGAATAATGAGATAACAAAGACATGGATGTGTTTATGCATTGGGTAACCAACATTTTTAGTGTATTTTTGTTAGCTGATTAATTTTCTTAATAATAATAATATCTATAATAATATCTTGGGACAACTCACACACGGTCATCTGATCCCAAACTAGGCAGAGCCTGTGCTATGGCAACCAGACAACTGATAAACATACTTATATATTTCTAAATACATACATATTATAGACAAATTACACCCAGACACAGAACAAATGATCATGCTCATCACACAAAGATTTGTCCTGGGTGGGAATCGAACCCACGACCTCCGGTTTAGCAGTCAGGGTCACTAACCACTCGACCAACAGGCCAGTCAAATCTTGTGAGTATCTAATGCGTTATTCTTATAATATTTTACCATCGTCCTTGCTTTGGTGGTCTGAATGATAAATGATATTTATTTTGCAAGTAGGTTAAACATAACACTTTTACACGTCAATCTTTTTTTGGTCATTTTAAGCTAGATGAGGCCGGTGTTTCCTAGCTGACTACCCTGAGAAGAAACACCGAAACAAACTTATAGGTCAGTCTCTTTTAAAGTCCATACAATCTGTACTGGTCAAATCATATCACACCATCCTACGTATCATGTTTTATTCAAACTTATATTATAAATGCTATAGTGAGTTTGTCTGTTACGCTTTCACGCCTAAACCGCTGAACAAATTTTGATGAATTTTTGTGCAAAGATTGATGGGACTGCGGAGAATCCTAGTATTTTTTTGGCGAAAATCACTTTTAGCGAGAGCGAAGCTAGCTCGTTATGAAAAAGCGGAGTCTAAAATAACTACAAACATTTCTACCCCATTTAATTTTGTACAAATACGCTTTTAATTAATGTATTTACATAGATCTCATGAATATATTTCTATACGGATCATTTAGTCTAACCCCGCTATACAAGGTCAGCGCGCCGGATGTGACGCATAATTTCCGTCCATCGGCTATTTGCGTAATAGCCTACGCCGTAGCCGATTGCTACGGCGTAGCGCTGTAGCTGCTACGAGCGGGATACGAATGCTGTAGCGGAATATTTGTGAGTTATGTAATGTAACTTCTTAAATGGGAAAGTGGAAAATTATACCGGTTTACAGGCTTATTCATAAAAATATTCTAGCAGATTCTTTATTAAAATGTTCTACATATATAAGCAAAATATAATACTACATAGTATATAGTATAGTATGTTTAAACAAATAAAATTTTCTTACTTACTTACAGTCATCTTGTTATTTACCTTAAAAAATATTATGTTTTATATCAAAAACGATATAAAGAAATAAGGACATTCTTACATGCTGAACAGTCCTCCTTCAACAATAACCCTTCCTTTAGGCATATTCATATATATATATATACATCCCTACAAAGCCTCGTCAGACACAGGGATTATTTTTAAACTGATTAAGAACACTTGTCATCCTACTTCCTACTGTAATTATAAACGTGAACGTCTTTACTTCGGGATGTTTGTTCATTAATCTCGCCTCAACGGCTGATCGGTTATAGATCAACTTTGAAACACAGATACACCATGGCCTGGATTAGACACAGATTGTTTTATCTTTTAGTAATATTCCCTGGAATTCCCTGGAATAACATCGATCTACACGCGTGCGAAGCTTCTTGTAAAAGCTCGTTAGGCGAAAAATAGAAACAAGACGAAGTACTTATTACCTACCCAGTCTAATAAGAGAGCTACCCAGTCAGCTAGTTCAGGGCCATGTCTGAAGCATGATGGATGCTCGGGGCGTGTCCAGCGCGTTTAATTAGCACATTCAGCACTACTGTCTGCGACTGTCCACGTTTTATAGCCAAAGTTGTAAGTATCTACTTGTCTCGACAAGAGTTCGTTCATCGAGACTACCATTTAGTAACATAGAACAAGAAACCTGTTTGTTTGTTTGGTGGCTTCTTAAAAATGTTATTTGCAAAAAAATTGGCTTTCTTGTACTTGCTTGGTGTTTTGGGAATACTTTATTTGTGCGTACAGCTAAGGAGTGGAATTCTCTGCCGGAGTCTGTGTCTCTTGATTTTCAGCCTACCCCAGATTAAGTCCAGAGAAATCTGGACTTAATCTGCCTGGTAGCTTGAGTTACTCCTACGCAAGCGTGCTCCATAGTCGACAACATCATCATTTTCCATCGGGTGATAATGGTCAGGGGATAATGGATAAAAGCAAGCCTACCAGAAAAAATAAATAAATGAAGTATGCTTTTATTTCAGTCTTTCAGACCCATAAAAATAATAAATTATGTACCATACAAAACCTAATCCCTGTTACATTTTTTTAAGAAGAAAGAAAAATACAAGAAGTTGTAGTTCCCCTGGTAACTTTGATGAGCATCCAATGAATAATTTGAAGTGTTATTAAATAAAGGTATATCTAGCCTTCTTATTGTTGAACAAGTTCAAACCAGGACATTCTTAATAATAATCAACGTAAGGAATTGCCCTAACCAGCCAGCTGAGACCACTCTGTAATTAACAAAACACTTCCCAGTAATAATTTATAATTAACGATTCTTTAGCAAAAATATGGAACACAAAAGAATAATTTCACAAAGTTACATCTTAAAAGAAAACCTTAGAAAAACTCACTTAAGAATTCAGAAAATTCGTCGAAAAATGTAACGAAGTAAAATATTGAAGAAGCGTTTCTTTTATATATTTACATCATGCTCTATTATAAATATCGGTGTATTTCGATGGTTTCTTTATTAATCACGTTTCAACGGATTTGATCGGAAGTTGGAGTACAGTGATACCATTTTTATTTCAAATATGGGAAATCCTCAAATGACGCCTTCCGCTCTGAGCGGAGCGGAAGGGAGTGTCAGACTCTCTCTGACTAAAACCCATCAGTGTTACTCCTAATGCCCTTTGCGTTCCAGGGCCGCGGTGACCCTTCGAACAAATTCCGCAACCCTGGACAGATATACAAGGGCCTGAATCAGGATAAAGGATATGGAGGAACTCGTAGCAATATAATAGGATATGGACCTGGCCGTAGTCGTTACGGGTAGTAAAAAGCGATAAACTCTGACAGCAGTCTTGGCTAGGGGTATCGTGTTACCCAGCTTCTGGGTTGTGGAGCTCAGGTATATATATACTGGTCTGGGAGCCGATTCCAATCGTGTCCATCATGCAGACTGAACCGCTGGCTAGAGGTAGTTGTGCTTACCTAGGTAACGGTCAATTCTTCCAGTCGAGGTGTTTCATAACAATAACAATCTGGTAACACGGCGCGCACAATGTGCTGTCATCAAGAGCACTATTTACTAAGAATAAAAGTTAACTGCGCCAATAATATTGAAAAAATCAAATTAAAATATTTTGAAGAACTTTTTGTTATTTCTTAGGTTATGGTAACTATAATATGTACCTTGTCGAGTTTGGCCGCTTCCAAACTCGACAAGGTACATATTATAGTTAGGTACTTATTTAGGTACATTTTGTATTTTTTCGTTTTTGTCATCTGTGTTTTTCTTTGCATTTTTTTTGTTAGTAGTTGATCGTTGCATAAATAGTGTTTTTTTATTGAAACCTGGATAAGAATAGCTGGACAATAAAAACTAATCGGGATATGTATACGTAAACATGTAACTGTAACAAACGTATAATTTTTGCGAAAACATACTTTCACTGAAGGTCATCCGACAGGGTTCACCCTTGTTTGATAGAACAACGTTTGATATAATATTACTAAATCGAACAACGTTTAAGAAAATCATCACTTTGTATAATATCGTTTGACAGAATTTTCAGTTCATCGAATATTTATTTGCTATAACAACATTTGCGCTAATGATCAAAAGGTATAATGTTCATTTGATGTAATGTTCAGATGGTATAACCATGTATTTAACACTTAACCAAACCTTAAAATATTCTATGCATGGTCGAGGGTGGGCTTGGTCGACGGAGCCCCGCTTCGCGGGGCTCCTACTTCTGGGTGGTTTATAAAAAAAATAACCACGAAGGGGATGGCGGGGTCTATATCCGAGTCGGGGTGCCCTAAAGTCCAGATTGCATCCAGTTTCTCCTGGTAACAATAGTTGAGGGTGGCAGGTGTATAGGGTATAAAGAATAAAATTAGTGCATTTGAAAATTCGGCGAAATGAAATTAGTTCAAATAAATAATTACGCTAAATAAAAATTTACCAATGAATTATTCGGTCAAATGAATAATTCTTCGAAATGACTTTATTGCAACTAAAATTCGATTTAGTAATATTATATCAAACGTTGTTCTATCAAACAAGGGTGAACCATCCGACAGTTGCCCACGCAGCACCATGTTCAATTACTTTGAACACTACGAATCCCTAGAGAAAGCGCTGAAATACTTATTTCAGCGTATTTTCTTTGGAACCTAGCTTTAGGTAGGTACTAACCTAAAGTATACGAAGAAAAATCTGCTGGTAATTTACTTCTTTTAACATGTCGACTGGTATTCAATTTGAGCTGCCCCGTTGGTTCGAGGATAGACCTGAACCAGGGTTCATCAGTTCATATTCATATTGATTCATTTGCAAATTCCACAGTATTTGTAATAGATGAGGATTTAGCTTGTTGTTCCTGCAAAATGCAGGTTTCAGGATATGCAAAACAAGATCGCTATGATTGGTCGACCAATCATATCCAACCTAGAAACGTTTATAAGCTATTGATTGCGATGATCAATAACAATATTACTTAATTCCTCAACGTAGAACCAAACCGGTTCGAATTTAAATAAAAAACTGTAAAAAATCAATAAGGTAGAGTCAACTTATGAATATAAAACCATATTAATAGAATTATCTCCTAAGCCCAAGTAAAGTAGTCAAGTAGGCTCTCTCGCACGTGTTACAATAATCGTTTGAAACTTTCCACATCATTACTTTTATACGCTAAGTTTTCTTATGAAACGTTTTATAAGGCGCCGGGAACCCATCCGAATCAATTCGAAGATCCCGAGTTTAGCATGTTATTACTTTACGGCATATTTGCAACTTTTTAAGGCGCACGAGTTCCGTGAAAAAAGATAATGAATTGATTATTAGGTGGGATCGGGAAAGAGACGGTTTCATTTCGTGGAGTCTTTGAAATTATTTATTTTATGAAATTCATGCTATTTAACTGTGTTATATTGTTATAAAATTCGTCAAGTTGATAGATATAATACCGCTTAGCAATCAAAGTCCTGCACAGCACAGTCCCATAAGGCACAGGCCGATGGGTCCTCAGCCAGATTATTGTTGACTTGTTACTGTTAAAACAGGAACCGAACAATTTTTCGAGATGAAATGTAGACAGCCAAGTAGCGATAGTTTAGCTTCCTGGTAATTTTGGAAACCCAATAAGTAGTTTCAGAGATAATTACATCCTTTTAAAATCATTTATGTAAACAAATATACAATTTTTCATCTTTATAATATTAGTTTAGATGAATTGAATAAACCTAATTTAGGTACCTTTCATTATGCAAGGGGTGTTGCCTGTTTTTTCAAGACAAACACACCTACCAAACAGCCAAACCAATAACATACACTTGACCTTCCTACAGCCTAGTACAAGACCTAATCACGGCCGGTTCAATTCAATCAACCCAAACTTCAATCCCTCGAAGTAGCCTCAACAATAGATACACAACACGCCCAAATTACGCCAAGGTAAAAGCCTATTGCAGAGTTATGTACAAAAAGCGTTAGAGGACTCCAATGAAAACAGTGCTCGCGTACCTAATCAATGTGATCTAAAACGTAAACTCAATTAGGTGATGACCACACTGGCGCAGTAATGGGCTAGGGTTGCCAGGCGTCCGGATAAAGTCAAAGTCAAAGCATTTATTTCAAATAAACCATTATCAAGTACTTTTGGATTGTCAAAGTCAGTCCGTCAAAAACATGAAGCTATTTGCACGTTCGAAAGCGTAGATCTCTATGGAGAAGAACGTGCAAGAAACTCCACGGACACTCTTTTAAATCATTTTATGTTTACAAAAATCCTGGTTACATAAACCTTGTTGCTTCTATATATGAGAACAATGTAAAGAAGAAAAAAAACAATTTATAATATGAAATATTAAAATGAGGCAGTGGCAACCAAGGGATGACCAGTCTCCACTGACGGCGCCCGTTCACCGAACATGAAAACCGGATATAGTTAGGTTTTAGGATGCGTGCTGGCCACTTTATTCGGTGTCCGGCCTGTCCGGCTTTTGTTTAGAGTTTTTTAATCTTACCAATTACTTTGATTTTCCCTAAAATTGCACAATTAAGAATACTGATCGCCACTAATTTTATCTTTAACGACGATTTCAAGGAAAGGAGGTTATTTCATTATAAGTTAAATGAAGTTTATATTGACGATTCGAAAAGCTTGAATTTGCTTATAAAAATAGGTACTGCTAAATGTTAATTTAAAGACACACAATTCTAAATAAAAATAAGTTGTCCGGCCTTTTTAGCCCATTTTACCTAAAAGTTCGGTTAAATTTGCTGGTCTGCTCGGCTTTCCAGTTTTAAGACCTGGCAACCCTGTAATGGGCTTGTCGCCCGGCCGCGCCTCACTAATTACTTGAAAAACTAATACTTTTATCGCTTACCATACGACATTTGTATGTACGTACTTAGTTGACATGTTTTGTCGACATTTGTTTACGGTGTTCACTTGCGATGTTGACTGTTGTGGGTTGTATGTGTGTCGTAGATAAGTATAGATAGGTCAGCGCTCTTACATATTATGTTACCTACGAATGCTAGGTAGATATTAATAAATAACCGAGCCGGATAACCAACCTGAGAATTAAAGAATGTACCTGGAAACTGAATTGTAGCTCAAATTATGAGAGCACTCATACCTAGAAGGACAGAAAGACCCTTAGTTTTATATAAGAATAAGGATCAGATAAGAAGCGTTGGTTTTATCTGCATCAAAATTAACTAATGGATTTTTTATTTCTGTTTTGTTCGTGAATGTTGTTAACTATCTAGGACTACGTGTGAATCAATTATTGCAATCACGATAGAAGACTTATCAGATAATATTATGGTAATTAACAAAATATAATCTCGGAATTATAAAGTCTGCTTCAGATATAAATCTTAATTGAAATAAATTCATACTTAATTAGTTTTGAGAATTATCTTGTCATTTATTTATTATATGCCTACCTACCTGCGCGATTACCTACCAATGCGATTTACGAATAAACAAGTTATAGATTGAAAGCAAATAATACTGTAGCTAATAAATAGCCACTGACTGTAATCCAAGTTAAAATAATAAAACGTAGAATAATATACATCTAATACCCCACCCGAAACTTTTCCTTCTATCTTCAGTAAGTAACATCATCTGGCAAACTCGATTTCATGTCGCAAAACTCGTCAAAGTTAAGTAGAATAAAGAATTCCCTTCAGAGTCTAAACAAGTTACAGTTTTCTCTTGAAATAGGTACTGAAATCAGAAGGCATCGACTTGAAAGAGTGTCCGCCAACTCTCTTAAAATATGCTCGAAGTTATTGAACGTCCTTTTGATTATATTTCATTGTTATCGAATCAGAAGCGAGGTAACTCTGTTACAAACCTTTGTAAGAAGTGTTCGCTCTTTTGAATGTCCCATGAATAAAACATAGGGTTTTAGATATATTCGTAGCCAAACTGCGAAGAATTTACATGCGATAGAAAGACGCATGTAACAGAACGATCTTGGGTTGAGAAAATACCGAAGGTAAGGTTAAAATTATTGTCTTTTACCAAGCAGCGCTAAGATAAAAGGTTTGTGTATGAGGAAATGTTTCCATATTTTCCAATATGGCGATAGAAAAATAACGTGCTGTTAGTTGTTTGGCATTTATCAGCAGGATTTTAATTTTAAGTTTCATTATGTGTAGATATATGACTTCTATGATGGTAAAATTGTGCGCATACTTTAATCAGTACTTTATTAAGAGTCATAAAGTACTGATAGTATGCGCACAATTTTTTGGGTTAGCCCGACTCGTTCCGAACCCCGATCAGAGCCTGCTAGGCCCGAAGTTGAAGCCTTAGCGAGACGAAGTTTCACTTTCGAACTAACTGAAAATATACAAGCAGCCAATAAAATATAATATATATACCTAAGTACTTTAAAATTTAAGCGTCGTAAAGTCGAATACTTTTGGTTTTTATATTGATTTGATAAAATAAAAAATACGCGTTAAATATTTTTCGTTTATCTAACTGACGGACTAAATAGAATCATTTTTTTTTAACCCAGGCAACATCCCTATTGGAATATATGTGTAAAAAAGAAAAGGAAGACGGAGGCCTTTGCCCAGCACTGGGACAAAATAGGCTCGATATAGATGGAGAGTATAGATTAAAATATAGTATAGATTGAAATGGGACTGGCTGGGTCACACCGGCCGCATGGCCGCTGGGCAGAAGTCTCCACGTAATGGGTGCCAGAGGATGCACGGCGTCGCCGAGGCCGGCCCAGAAAGCGGTGGCGAGATGACCTGGACGCACACCGCAGAGGCTGGTTCGAGGTGGCGCAAGAAAAGAGTGTCTGGAAGGATATGGGGGAGGGGAGGCCTTTGACCAGCGGTGGGACACAATAGATTAATATAAGAAAAAAAAAGTAAAACAAGTTTCGCCAATACCACTATGAATGTGGATTTGTGGACGGCAGGTTAAGGAAACCCCAACCAACAGAAAGGAACGGACGGACTGTTGGGAAGATGATATTAAACGGGATACATAGAAGTCGACTAATAGAGACATAATGTACCTAGATACTAAATTGGGATCACGGCAAAAGAAACACGATTAAAACATATTTGTTCACACCAATCTATAGTCAAAATTGATTACCTACGTATACAACAATTTATATAGGTACCTACATAGATGCGACTAGGAATTTCAATATAGGCAAGAAATGCCTCATACGCAGTGAACTATATGCCTCCCCGCCAGGGGCTATGACACTTATGCAGAACAACAATAAAGGCGATAATACGTGAGCACTGTATAGCGTGTTTTACCCGCGTTGTAAATCCAATATCTAATGGCGGCGACGTGCGTGTGTCCCATGTTATAAAATGTTATAAAATAAACTTTAAGACTGTGTCACTGTTAAAGGCATTTACAAAAAAAAAAGGTAATATATCTAGAAAAATTGAAGTGTCCACTATATCCGGACGCACCTGAATACCAGTATTAAGCTCAACAAACAAAAGTTTAATTAGTAAATACTCACTTAAATGGTCCACGCTCCACGCAATCACATAATCAGCCTCTAATGTTTGGACTGCTTGAAAATTGGCTTCCTCTTTGTGAGAGAGAATGGGATTTGCCTCCACTGTCACAAAGAAACACACTTCTATTTATCTCAAAAATAAATAAGTGGTAGTTAACAGGTAATGGTTTTAAAAGGACCCCGCGTGTAGACTATTTAGGTACATGACCTCGACGTTAGAGAGATTTACCCAATATTCTTTGTCTCCCATAAAACAATCCGACTTCCGACTGTTAGAGATACTTTACTGAAAGAAAATACCTAAGTGTTTTATTGAACTAGACATCGAACGCGGGAACCCACGTTCGTTACTTCCGATTGTGCCACTCTTCTCTCACATACAAATAAGTACCTACATATTCAAAATTTCCGAGGAGACTACTCACCTACGAATAAAACTGCAATTACATATAATTTAACTTTCTTAAATAAATCAGCAGATTCATCCATATCTACTAATCTTGCTCCTACTATTGACATGAACATAACGTGAACCCTTACTCAGTACTTGGCAGGTGAGTTTTTAGGTTCTCACGTTTAACCATTTCTAGGAAACTAACTTAAAAACCATTTATTTTGACAAAAAAACTTCTCGAACTTCTGCGGGCTTCATCTCGTAGGACGTACCTAACGTGATTGAACACACATAGTTATTTATTTATTGCACACAATGTACGACACAGTTACAGACTTAACTAAACTTTGTGAATACATTACCCTGTTAGGGCGCAGCAATCATTAGTGTTATACACTTTCAAGTCTCAATAGGTAGGTTAGTTGGAAAAAAATATCGACCAATCCATCTTCAGCCTCAAATTAGTTTAAGCCCTTACAAAATCTGAGGTACCTAAGTCATTTAAAAATCTAAGTAAATTAAACACCTACTTATATCATTGATAAAAAATATAGTAGGAATGTTATAGTCCATTGATAAGCACAATACATCAGAATGAAATGCTCTCCAAATCTATTAACTTTAATCGTCTAATTTCTTATTTTCTTATCGCTTCTAAAGATAAACTAGAGATCAATCTGCAGAAGGTTCCGGTACTAACACACTCAAACGAACGACCTATTAAAATTGTTAAAATATCCCCCCCTATTAGGCAATGCTCGCGTCATTTTCCTGAACGAGCGCCGTCAGTGGACACTGGTCATCCCTTAGTTGCCACTGGCATATTTTAATATTTGGTATTAATGTAGTAATTGTTTTTTTCTTTCTTTACATTGTTCTCAACAAGAAGAAGAGAAGCAACAAGACTAATGTTACCAGTATTTTTGTAAACATAAAATGTTTTAAAGAGTGTCCGTAGAGTTTCTTGCACGTTTTTCTCCATAGAGATTTACGCTTTGGAACGTGCAAATAGCTTCATGTTTGTGACGGACTGAATTTGACAAAATTCTAAAGTACCTGGTTAAGTAAACGGTTTATTTGTAATAAATGCTTTGACTTCACTTGAATGAACATGCAATCGATCGACGAACATATTTTTGAATGTGATTCTTTCTACTAGACAACAGATGGCGCTGCAAGTATGGGAACCCATTTTAGGGTTAATTTTTATTTTTATTTGTATTGTATATAGTTAGTTAATAGAGATTCAAACTTAAAGCAGGCTGGCACATAGTAGTCATGTGAGTTTAATACCAAGCCACTGACGTCATCACGGTCTCAAAACATGCTCAAAGTCATGTAACATTTTAGTTCTGAAGTTTTGAGTATTTATTAAAACAGTTGTAAATATCTATGTAGGTAAATAAAAGTACTTATTTGAATTAATTAATATTGTTAATTACTAGTTTTTATTATTATTTTGAACAACAAAGGTTAAAATAATCAAATAGGTAATCTTGTTTTGTCTGAAATGCACAAACAAAACGGTTTGTTTGAAATGATTTGACATAAACTTTTTAATTTGCCAAAAATAGAGTGGACCCAAGTGGACCCTATGACCTTTTTTTTTTTAACTAAGTTTTATGTTTGTCAAAACCGATTTTTACCTCTATTATGGTAAGAACTGTTACTTGAAACCAGGGACTAAATACCGATATTATTAAATTTTCTTGCGTTTTTGCGATTTGCAGGTCAGTGTCAGATTGTATCTTGATCAAAATATGATTCGCGACTGTAACAAATATGTATTTACTTAGGAATCATCAATAAAGATTCTGTGACGTCACATTGTATCCTGATATCGGTACTGAGTATTGATATAATTATCGATATTTTATATCGATACTCAAATTACTGACATAAAATATCAGTATTTATCCCAGATATCGATACTGTTATCGGTATTTTCTTAAAAATATCGGTATTCTTCGAGTATCGATATCGGTCCCTGCTTGAAACATTGCAATTTTCCTTAAAATATATTATCTTCCTTGTAACTGTTTTTTTTTTATATTTGTCCAAATGTATGTCGGAAAAATGTTTTTACGGAACGATAAAAGTAGGTTGTTAGTGTTTGTGACCACTTGTGGCATGTAACACAGCTTGTAAAATGCAGAAGGACGTTCCAATATCCAGATTTTTTTAACTTCTGTAGACCAATTTTATTTTCCAAGTCAAAATGTCTCCAGAAAAGCATCATGAGTTTAACTTTAAATTTTGCTAGCTAAGGTTCAGTTTTTGCGGAAGTGAGAGATAACCAGTTTATTGGCAATAATTATTAATAATTATCAGTAGAATCTGTGTATCATCATAAGTGAGTTGACATGTTTTGGCATTGCTTTTTTGTCAATAGGTCGGTAGTTATCATTGCATAAGCATACATATTGCGTCAGTAATGCGACGCGGCATGAACCGTGATGAGTGCGTGTGGCACGTATGATGGGCGGTGCGACGTGGCGGGAAGCCTGCGTCCGTGCGGCAGCCGTCACCCCGCGTTATCTCGTTAGCACGCCGGTATCTGCGGGTGGCCACTGCGGCGCGCCCTCGCCTCGACCGCGAACTAGGGCATCGGGGTGATCGGGAGCAGCCGAGCAGCCGCCGCGCGCCGCAGCCCGAGGCGTGAGACGCCGCCGCCGGCAGCCACTCGCCGCTCGCCACTCGCTCCGCGGCCGCTGCTAGCGCCCGCAGTGACGCATTGCAGGTGCGCGACGGCCAATCGGCGCGCGCCGTTCGCCAGTCCACGCCGCCGCACCAGCCCGATATAAAACCGACTATCCTTTGCGGATCAAATTTAATCCTGTGTCGTGCGTCCCGAGACATGGACTTGGACGTTCGAGTGACAAAGTTTTGAAACGAAACGATTGTAGCGTAGTGTTAAAAACTATTCCGAGCGTCGGATAACGGATATGAAAATACGGTGAATCGAATAGTCGATTCGGAACGATTCGGGACCGAGCACGAAGCGAATCGCGGTCGCGAGTTTCCCGGCGCGGCCGCTCGCGCGAGTGAGGGCGGCAGTATCGTTTCAACCGTCGATCCGTGCGGTCGCTTTTGCGGCGTAGTCTGTGATTTTTTTAGTGTAGCTCCTGATAATCCAAGTTAATCTACAATGGTGAGTGATATTTCTGCTGAAAGGTGTCGGAAGTGCATTTAGGGGATCGTCCTGAATATGTTTCAGGGTATATTTCGGGGATGTGGTGCATCGGTGTTTATAGTGATGACGGGCCTCCATTATATTATTGTGATGGCCGTTTTTTACCGCATTGCGGATCGGCGACGAAGCCAATGTCTTGATCAGGATGCAGGACCAATGATCACAGATACATAGGAAGGATCGCGAGTGCTACGGGTTTTCTAAACATTATAAAACGACCGTTAGAAAGGCTCGAGAAACATCCGTCGCCATAGTTTCGTAGGTGGTGCCGGCTAAATGACGTTAGTTTTCGTTGATGCTGGCCGTCTATGACGCTCTAATATGGCGTTCGGGATTAAGCACAAAGAAAACAAGTGGTTTAGTGCGTTGTTTCGATTTTGGGAGGCCTAGTCGCGCCCTGTTGACGGTGGATCGATCGACCGGGCGCAACTGTCAAACGCCCGTTGACTCATCGCTACGCGCGCTTCTATATTTTTCATACGCAGTTCGCTAAACGGGTCGCGTTTCTACGCCGGTCTGAGAGGCTGCGGTGTTAAACAATAGTCATATTGTGTGACACGTAGTGTGCCGTGTGTGCCGCTCGCCTCAGATAGTTCGTAGCTCGCGTTGTCGCCATGGTATGTAAATATCGTTGCATCTGGCACAGCTGACTCAAATCCGTCTTGTGTTCGTGATCGACTTTCTCTAATAATTCGGTTATGTCGAAAAACATTCCCCAGCAAGGCTAACAGCTTTTGCTAATAAGAACCTGATTCTTATTTGGAGGTTGTATGTCGGTGGTAGGAAGAATGTGTTTGGCTGATAAATTGCCTGTGTCAACTCCTATTATGGCTGATATATTCAAAGGAAATGCATGATAATGAACTGAATGATGTTATTAAACCACTATTTTTGTATGTAGCTGGTGTAATTATTGCTGGCATGTCTTTGATATACAGCAAATTTAGTTTGACATAATGCAGTTGAATATAAAATAATTTCTGAGATCTTAACAACTGTTTAAAAAAAAAAGTATAAAATGAAGATGTAAGCCCATAATGTTTTAAAAACAAGTTTAAATTGTCCTGACATTTACATACTAAACCAGTTCTGTAGATATTCCTCCTTCGGTTTACCTTGATAATATTTGGCATAATTGATTATCTTGTTTATTTAGTTATCTTATATTCTAGTCAATCTGACTTGATAAACTGTGCAATTCAAGTAGATACTTTATGAAGAGTTGGCCTTATGCTCACAGTACAATTACTTCAAACAGCATGGATCACCTTGGTTAAAAAAAAAGTCAGTGGTATTTTTTGCCGGAGAACAATGGTGGTACTATGTTAATAATAAGCATGGCTACTGATAAGAGATGGCCTGTAGTATTTTTAGCTGTGATTACACTACCCACATCACTGGGTATATCAGCAGGAAAACCAGTGCCCATTATAACAGCACAAAATATATTTTAATGAGTGCCTTAATGTGTGTGGAGGAAAATGTATGGCATGACATAAGTTTTTTGTGCCTACTTCCTTATTACAATCTATGTTCAGGAATGCGGTTATTGACTATTGTTAAAAGTTAAATATATATTTTTTTTTTTAATCGAATGAGTTAAAATAGTAGAATTGAAACTATTTGCCTATATTCATTTGAATATGGGCGGAGTCATTGTTCAACAACTTGGAACACAAAACTTTTTTTTTTCTGATAGTTAATGGCATTTAAATGAGTTTGCAGCCTACCTTTTTTGTTAGATGTACCAAAAAGGTTAATCATTGAACATTGACTGGTTTATGTAAAGGTTGTATAACTGGTCGACCTCATACAAATTAATTAAATTGAACATGGTAGATCACAGTTGTTTGTTGTATGGGTACCTACATTTATTGTTGCATTTGTGTATTTATTGAGCATGGATTCAAAAACCACAGGACATCTACTGAATGCATTCATGACATAGTGTACATAGGTACTTACTTATAAGATAAATTACTTCATCTAGACTTCAGTATTTATTGATTTTGTGATGAGTGTGTTGCCTTGGCCACATCATAGCATATAATATGTTGGCATATCCACTTTTCAAATAACAATCGTATTTTAAAGTGGTTGTTCTGTTATCTCAATAACATCGTATTTATTGATAAAAATGGCAATGCAGTATTTTGTATCTGTGGCGCAAAAGACCGCAGTGTGACGCGACGAGGCCGGTCCGGTAATTACACATAATCTCGTGTAATCTTATCGCTAACGATAACCGCTCGCGTTCGTCTACCGTCTCTTCGTATCTGACACTCATTAACAATGGTCGTCAACCAAACTGTACGTTCCTATTTTTTATAAAAAAAAATAAAAGTAAAAAAAAAATACTGTCGTTAAAATTTAAAAATTATATTTTAGTGAAAAATGTGTTTTATTTTCTTCCAACTAAGGTAGGTTTTCTAAAAACCGTGTTGGTTGGTTTCAGGCGGATCAACTGACAGAAGAACAGATCGCCGAGTTCAAGGAGGCGTTCTCACTGTTCGACAAAGACGGCGATGGCACCATCACGACCAAAGAGTTGGGAACCGTGATGAGATCCTTAGGACAGAACCCCACAGAAGCCGAGCTTCAAGACATGATCAACGAAGTTGACGCAGACGGTGAGTCCACGCCCTTATTTTTACATTTTACCTACCGTAATCGCGACAATTCTTTGCATTCCTTGCGGCCAAGTATGTTTTCCGTCGGACACTTGGAGTAGATAGGTCGTTACATATTTTTACCAAAACCGTAAATTGATCTATGAATTATGCAGTTATCGGAAAAATACGTGATCTAACTTTGCAACGAAAGTATGGGTTTCGTTTCCGTTTACCTTAATTGAAACGTAAAATACTTATTACGATAAGATTAGATAAGCGAAAAAACCAAATAAAAAACATTAGGTAAAAACCGAATGGCAAAATGATCGTGGAGGAAATTGCTTGATGTGTGGAATAAATACATAATTACTGATGACAAGTTAAATATTGATAACGGTCCAAAAGTAATCAGATTAAACTAAACAAGGCGATTAGATTTGAATATTTCATTGGTAACGGTATAACAGCTGCAGCTTCGGTCTAGCGATTAGAAGTTATGGATTCGATGTACCTGTGGCTAGAACTGCGATGTACCTACCCCCACATTGAAAAAAATTATAGAACATTAAATACTAGTTTACGACCTTTTGTTCGAACAATAACTGAATAATGTAGTCGTTTCACTTGCTGACATTATAAAACACATGTATTATTTCTATTCGGATACCAATTGGTTTATTACGTCGCGTTCAAAATGGCGTATTTTCAACTTGATACGCTAATTAGGTGTTAGTATGAAATAATAATACCTGTTAAACTCTAAAAACCGTTTGTAATCGATTTTTCCTATTAAATTTTATCCTTGTTTGCGAAAATCATGCTATCGAAACCTCGAATCCCGATTAGTCTTGGATGATAGTCGTCATTTTATTAGAGGACGTACCTACCAACACGAAAATATGGCGTCCGAATACAGGCTGGCTGTTACCATAAAGCCATAAATAGTCGGGTTTCCTCTCTTAGCAACAATGATACAATTAATTCGCTATCAATCTATTGCAGGCACGTACTCAAATTAAGGTCATCGTTACCTATTGTGATTCATTACAAATGTAATAAATTTCATATCGCACTTGTTGTAATCGATATTATTATCGTCTAAGGTATTAGCGTCGATAAGATCCACGCTTGAATATCTAATGATAACTTAACTAAGTCCTTAGGAATGTGTTATGTGCCTAGCTGTCGATTTTAAGCCTTTTACGGTCACCATAACGTTAATTGACTGAGTAATTGCATGCTTACATACAAATGTAAGGACTGATCTGTTTGTGAAACCAATTTTTATGGCTGTAGTCTAGAGTAAATGTTTTTAGTCGCTCCCACGATAAGTTACAGTGGCGATTGTGCCTTGATAACACATTGTTGGTACTGCCGTAATGAACTTTGAGCCATGATATTGAGAAAGATTTGCTTAATTTTTTTTGCCCAATGGTTGGACTCTCTCTCCTAATAAAAGTCCGATTTATCAAGTTAACTGCACATCTTCAAAATCTTTCAACATCAACTGAAACTTGACCGGATCGTGTCCCAGAAAGTGTTTAACATTGTCTGTTCTACTTCACCGCTAACGAGCTACCTTCAGTAGAGCTCAAAAAACAAGCTACCGCGCAATTCAAGTGTTTACATTCCAGAACATTAGTTATAACAGTTTAAGTTAATCCATACTGCGCGCGCGCAATAAAAACATTATCACCGCGTACTAACGTAGGCTAGGTTTACACAGCACTTTATCAGTGCTCCAATGTGTGTGTAGCACTGTGCAGCACACAGGCTCAATGCTGAACAAACACGACATCTTTGTTTAATGAAGTGTCGCCAAAATATTGTACAATTACAGCTATTGTTGATTAAGAATGTCCTTTGCAGCTTTGCTTTGTACTTCCGGCCTATTACAATAAATGCGCAGAAATGTGTTTTTAAACAGAAGGTTGACTGGAACAGAAAATACCTTACGACATTAACGAAATTCATCTTCTCTGTTACTTTTGGAAGTATTTTATCAAGAATTTCTTCAAAATTGGTTTAAATCCCGTCAAATGACACCCATGGAGCCACCTTGGATCGTTTTAGCATGTTCAAGTCAAACGCAGTGGCGCTTGGCACACGGAGGGAATGTAATCCGATGTTGTCTATAGATGCTGCCAATCCCTCGGTATGATATAATCCCCCTTGTTCGTCATACGACACAAATTGACACGGAAGGGAGTGGCCTAATTTTAAAAACACCACGAACCCAGCGTATTCTCTAAGTAAAGATCGGCTTTTTGTCTGAACTGTCGAGGACAACGGAAAACTCGAATGGCAAAATCCTAATGAGAATTCAGGCAAAAGCATTTGTCTGAATTCTACGGAAAAGTACGCCAGCAGAACCCTGAATTCCCTAATATCATCATAGATATGACACGAGTAAGACCGGGGATAATGCCGTCAGCAGTTGAAACCAGAAATGTTTACATTTCTACAGAGACAACGCCTGAACAAACATACGTGATCAAACTAGCATGCGAATTATGTGAGTTTACACAAAGTATTTGAATTGAGCCGAAAAACACGCTATCTAACAAACACAAGTGAAGATAAGGATGGGAGCATTGTCTCTACAACGAGGAGTAACGCACGCGGTAGCAAACAATGTTTGAATAGAAATCTATTCATGCACGTTCCTATAGTAAGCTGAAAACCGGTTTGTGAAATAAAACTGCATGTCGTTCCCATCCCAGGGATGCCGGAAGTATTATAAGAAATCCCCAATGGAGTATGCACTCTTTTGTAAGGGTTGGTACCATTAATATGTACAGTACCTTAGCCTATTGTTAAGGTTCCATCGAGCAAGAGAATTGCCATTACCTTCATTAGTATGCAAGACGAGCTCCTTTGTGATTGAAGCAGTCCTATATAAATTCTTATTCGGAACTCGCCTACTTTGCATGAGAAATACTAACGATCTTGCATGGGAAAATCTAATAAAAAATTTGGAGCAAATCACAGCCAGACAAACGCGTGTAATAAACGTTCATAAAAACAATACTTTTGACTGTGATTCTGCGGGCTACCCAAAATAGAAATAACTCCATAAATGTTCGTCACTGTAATCTGAACTACAATTTAAAAGGCATTAGTCGTATTCCTCTTTAGTGGGTGCCTTAATTTGGCTGTCGCAGTACAATGCGGTGACGTCACCCGCTCGGCCGATTGGAAACGACTCGCCGTTACATTACAGACTAGAAATTGACTTTTTGCTGTGAAAGTTCCACTTCGCAAATTCGGATGCAGCGGAACGATGACTTTTGTAACTGTTCGTGAGTTGAACTGTTATTTTGTACACACACATTCGAGTTTGGTGTGTTTTTTGCGACTAGAGCGTCAAAATGTATGTAGCGAGAACGTAGGAGAAAACTGTTGAACAGACTAGCTTACAGAATGAAACAGCTAAAAATAAAAGTAACTAGACAAACAATACCACGATGTGTTTACGGATTTGGCTCAATGGTCTTCGTAGGTTTCGCTCGAACGACCGATATGCAGTATGTAAAAAGTGGGCGGCACCCTATTTTGAGCTAAGCACGTCACATAGTAATTGTTTGTATGTTTACAAGCTCCGTGCACATCGGCCGGCCCTGACATTTTCCCTTATCAGGCCGATGTCGCCAATATTAATAGATTAATAATGGTGTGTCGATCAACCTCATCTCTACGATATTAAAGCATTTCAAAGTGATGAATGACTCGTTTTTATCTCAAAACGTTTCGTTTCTAAACATATAATTTTATGCGTGATTGGATTTAAATATTGGAACTCGTAAAAAATTTAATGACGCCACGTAATAACTATTTGGCGCTTCGAGAAGATCGACCACAACATCCTCTCATCAGATTTTATATGTATTATTCAAATTATGTAATAATACACAGTCGCGCAAAGGAAAGGATAGGCTTGTGGAACCTGTTTACAACTGCGTCGTGGCGGGCGCGGTTTGCATGACAAAAGGGCGAGATGTGAACACTAATTAACACTACAATTGCCATCTCTTTACACTTGTAACACAATACCCCGTTTGCAACTAGGCTGGTTATTGTTCAGAGTAGCTATTCACACTAAGTGCGACGTTGAAGAACTACTGATAGAGGTCTGTTATGTAGGCATACGCAATGTGACTTGTTTGACATTGGAGCCGATAAAATGTACCCAATTTAGATTTATATACACAATCCAGCCTAGAATAATAAATTGATCGGAAAATAGAAAATTCAACTCTTGTTTCGTGCACGTATTCTTTCATCGTTATTTTATATTATCTTGTTTTACCCTTGTTTCTGTCAGGGCATAGAGTAAAGGAAGGTAAAGCCATCGGCTACACGACATGGCTCGGTGATTAGATACGGGGGAACCGAGTCGCTCCAACATCTATTGGTACGCTTTCGATATCAAAAGAATCGTACTGCTATCGAAGAACAATAAAGTGATAATTTCCAACGAATAATTTAAATGATAGAGGTGTTTCATATTAAATTAGTGTTCGGCTCAATTTAAGTATGATACTAAAACATTTCACGTAGGCATCATAATTTTATACCTCCGTTGATTATTATCATTTTCATCAAATATGATATAATATTCATTATCAAGGATATTGTGCTATTTTTTCAAGGAAACTGATAGCTACGTAGATACCTACCTATTATGATTAACTTATCGACTTATCAAGATGATTTCGTACGAAAATATATTTCTGTGGTTTTTTTTTTGTGTAGTCTAATCGTAAAGGTTAATAAAACCGTGAAATAAACAATTGTTTTCCCAGAAGTTGAGATAATCGCATGTGTAGCTAGTTGAACAAGCGTGATGAACGAACAGAAAGAGATTGTTACAGCTCAAGATGCACGAACATAAATTACCTGACAGTTACAAGATCGTAGCACTAATGATAGAACATTCAGACTTAGCAAGCTCGCAGGCAATCCTTCTTCTATCAACAATGCACAGGACTCTGAACATGCCAGGCCGGATGACGTAGACAGTGTCATATAAAGTTTCCAGCCCAACATTACAATATGGCGCATCCGGGAGCCTAGCTAATTAATTCGACGCTAACAAACGGAAGGCCGACAAACGTGGCGTGTGTTCCTGCGATATTAAAGCATTATTCATCGTACGTGCCGTTGAAGCTCCGAACATGAGGCAACTGGACAAATAAGAGTTATTTTGTGGCGTTCAGTCACCCGCACAGCAAGCCAGAGCCTAAACATCCGACTACCGGCTGGCTAAGTAAATACAAACGTTATATTGAGCATATGATGCTCGATAGATAAAACAGTTGCAATTGATGCCAAAAGACACGAGGAATTTCAAAGGAACATCGCTATTCTATATTATATCAAAGTAGCTGTACAGCACATGAAATAGTTCAGTATTACCACCCCTCACCGGTCCCGTAACCCACATGTCTCGTGGACCAGTACAAATTGCCCATGTTAATGGCCACCACAGGATAGTCCGGAGAGTGGTAATCGTCAAAAAAAAATGTAAGTAGGTACATTTAGTTTAGTTTTTCGTTTCCCAGATGAAGCGTAAATTACAAAACTCTGTGATAAATGCGGCATTACACCGTCTTGTATATTATTACAATTTCATTCACTAGTCGCTAGTCTGAAAATAAAGGTGGAAGAGCTTGCAATCGAAACATCCAAAATAAAAAGCCTAAAAAATAACTTTGTTTCGATAAAATCCCCAAACCAATTGATTCCGCTGATGTAGCTCGCGCTATGCCATAAACTAGACTTGCTCCAACAAGTCTGTAATTTAGCTAATATAAGGCGGGCTGGCGATAAATTCGAGTATCCGAGATATCACTTGCGCTGTAAAACGATTCCAGTTTTACCTCACCGCAGCGAGAACAACTCAGCTTCTAATCTGCGCTATAAATTGATGCTACGTAATGCTTGCTACAGATAAAGAAAAGATTACGGACGAAGAATATCAGGAACTCTGGTTTTCCTTGAAATGTAATGTCAGTTTAATGGTCTCCTACAATAGCTGGAACTAAAAAAAGTTATAAGAAATAATAGAATGACATTGTGATGTCTTAAATTAATTACTTATTCTCGATAGCTCGTTAAGTTTCTACCTAAGTACTTAAGTAGTCTCATTTGATTTAGATCAATAAATATTATTTTGGGCAAGCTTCCATTCGTAATGAACGTCGTCTGCCCATTCTGCAATAATTATTTTAATGTCCGCCGCAGTAGAGGTGATTGTTTACAACACCACCGCATTTGCTCTTGGCAAATCGACTGGCGTACTAGCACAGCACTGGTGGGACACACGCCCCGGTGTGGAACAAGTTACAAATAGTACCTGTTTAGATCAAACCATTCGACTTGATTGACCCTCACGGTTCCAGTTGTTAGCAGACTTCGCTTGTCACACGCACGTAAACCCATTCTAATGAGACCACAAAAACTTATTACCCTACATATTTTCGAAGAATTTATCTGCAAATTGTGGAATATCGCAAAGACCTTGCACTTGACCGCTTTTATTCAACAATCAATTGGATGAAATATTTACGTCGTATGAAGACCAATGTCAAGTGGATAATATGCATTGGTTACATGACGCGTATCGCACTATTCATCAAGATGCGCGGATGCGCTGCCTTCCGGAAAAGAATACGCTGGGTCGGCGCAGCTTGACAAACGCTCGTTGTAACGAGCTTTTGTGTAAATAGGTATGTAGTGTACTACATACCCATTTATTTTCGTCGTTACTAACAACACGAATGCCTCGTATCGCTAGGTAAATGTGCTGTGAATTCGCGTTCGGCTTGTAAACTTTTTTTCTATTGGGCGCCAACGTGAGTGTTTGCGATGATATCCACAAAGACGCCTTGTCGTCCAACAAGTTTCAACGACCTCCCCACCTTAGGAATGTTGAAAGGTCGTTTTATAGGATTTCAAGTGCACTCTCCTGTGCGTTGCGAACACGGGTGCACCAGAAATGAACGCAAAATGACGTCCGCACGTTTCGTGTGCTGTCTGTCCGTCATTTCATCGATAGTAAGACGACGTTACTAGCATTCGTTGCCGGATGAATATTTATAGTACGTAGACGAAAAGACAGCAGATCGGAGTAACAGTTCTCTAGTTGGCATGAGGTTTGCTGGTGATGTCACGGATGCGCGATAAGGAGTCGTTCACTCGTCAGACAGAGATAGTCGCCGCCGAGCGCTTCCACTCCGCACACGCTATTTGCGGAACAATGCTAGCGAGCATCAAACTCGAATCTAACCGACGTCGACGATTCATCGACAGCTGACCACGACTAGTGCTGCATACGCGTCTCAGCTACACACATATCTGCAAAAACTGAACTCTTAATAGGCCCTGTAACATTATTACATTAGTATTATTACATTAGTATTGACTGGCCTGTTGGTCGAGTGGTTAGTGACCCTGACTGCTAAACCGGAGGTCGTGGGTTCGATTCCCACCCAGGACAAATCTTTGTGTGATGAGCATGATCATTTGTTCTGTGTCTGGGTGTAATTTGTCTATAATATGTATGTATTTAGAAATATATAAGTATGTTTATCAGTTGTCTGGTTGCCATAGCACAGGCGCTGCCTAGTTTGGGATCGGATGACCGTGTGTGAGTTGTCCCAAGATACCTATACCTACCTATTAGTATAGAAAATTTGGGGACGCTTCTCTACTAACCGGTACAAACAGATTGTTCCCTCCAAATAAAAATGCAAACGATTGTCCGACTGTATAAATGAGCACAGACCTCGTGCTCTGTGTCGTCCCAATTTCTGTTGGCGCTGGTTAATAGACTAGATGGAGTTTTCAAGATCGAATTATATAAAGAGCAGTGAGTGTGGTAGCAGGGTGTTGGGTCGTCAGCTGAGAGGGTGCGATCAATAGCCGCACGTGTCGGGGGTAATTGGGCGACGCGCTTCACGCCCGCCCGCCGGCCGTTGAAACGTCGGAAAATATCCCGTCGCCCGACGGTAATCCCCCGTATTTGCGTTCAATGTTTGGATTATCGTCGTCCGTGTTTGCAATCTGGATTTTCCACGTTACGACCCGGCTCTCGTACCTCCAGCGTTCAGTAATATGATCGTGTTTACTCGTTATACAAAGACAATAAAAATGTTAATTTGCGATATAATCGTAGGTGGGCTCGACCTCACAGAGCTCCAGTCCATAGACCATTATCATGGAGGCGAACGACCAATTAGCTCGATTGTATTGTGTCCATACGAAGCGCCTGGCTCGATTGACCCGATAGCTCGGCCATTACACTTTTGATTCTATTGAATATCTGTCACATAATCGATTACTATATTACGAGCATTCGATTGATGACGAGTTCCCTAGAAAGCTGTGTCATGCGAACTGATTCAATTATTTATAACCGCGCTCGTTAGCGACCGGTTCGCTTTCAATCAAACCGGCTCGCGTGTCCCTAGTGCCCTGTTTATTAGCAATCACTGCCCATTTGTGAGCAACTTGACAATGACATCTTTGCTCGTCGGACACTCGGCCCAGCTTTGATGTACGGCTCGTAAAAGATAAAAGACAGCGCATGCGCCTGTTTACCCATCTAATCCGAGTTCACAATAAAAATAGGTTAGGGGCCGGTCAAGCAACTCTGACATCGATTGTACTGCGGAGCTGTCGCTGCGAACGTTTTCCATCGATCTCGTGACAGACGGTACACTTTCTCGTGTTACGATCCGGCCGAGTTTTTAAACACGAAATGTGATGTTGTAAAACTGCTCACGGTATGTACATAACAGTCGACGAGTGAGACGAATGCTGATTGAGTGTAGGATAAAGGTGATTCAATCTATTCAACCATGTGGCAGTGGTACAGCTTTTACGATTATTATGATCTTCCTACCCTGACATTGACATCAGAATAGGACGTCAGAAATAAATGTCCCATTGTTTAAAATAGTGTCTCATAGATACATACATTAGTTATACAGCTTCAATGCTATATTTGATTAAACGAATGAGGGCAAAATAATAGGCGTTTAGTTAGGCTAGCACATAGCGATGATGTCATCATCAACGAACATAATATTTGCGGAAGGCTAGCTACTCAAATAAAATGAAACCCGCTTTGAGAAACTTAATCTTTTTATGAAGTCTTATCTTTTCTCTCAATGGAAAATTAAGTCACTATTTTGAGAACTTATTGTAACAGCATTTGTAATCTGTACCGGAAAACTCGTAAATATCTTATCCAATGCTCATACTACTTACCACAGAAGCAAACGATAGTGTCGCGTTATCCGCCAGATGATGAATTATGGAGATGTGATGAAAAATAGAGCAGACGTGTAGAAAAAGCCGAAGCGAATGGGAGGCTGAAATTGATGAGACAATGCATCTTTGACTGAACTCTCATTATTGTTCGTCTCCTACCCGAGCGCGGCCGCTCGGAATCATTAGTTTTGCTAGTGTATTTGCGGTTAACTTCATTTTCAACACGGCAATTAGCACTGCCCTATTATTTAGATTGTTTCCTCGTTTTATCTAACACGTACAGAGTGTTAGATAAAACGAGGAAATATGCAGTTCGTAACAGAGGTTCTGAACTACATATTTAAAGGTTTAAAGTGGACGTTTCGCGCTAACAGAGTGTGAATGTTCTGTCCCGCAGGAATTCTCGCCCAGCTTCTGGTTTGTGTCGGGTAATTGCAACTGTGATATAAATCAACCGAGGTGGCGGATAACTGATGAACGGACGAATTCCCGGCGGCGTGTTACGTTATGTTTTGGTGACATAGTCGCGGACATTTGGCTCCAGTGCATTGAAATATTAACGTTCTGCATGTAAACACTAGTTTACTAACGCTCAAGTTATTCGCTATAAATTAGCGTTGTTTGTGCTTCATTGTAATTATCATAAAACCTTGGAGCGAACAATGGTTGTCCCGTAGTTATTCAACCGTCACTGCTATTTAAACGGTGGGTATGTAATTATTTAATGCATCAATGTCCACGCATGTCATAGTCTAATCTCATTTAATGTGCGGGATGTCGTCCATCAATTCAGTGATGTAAATTTACATATCGTGAGTATTAAGCATGCAGTGTTGCGTGACAAACCGCAGCAGTATTGAATAGACTGGTGTTGTCGCCACCGCAGCCCAGCGAGTCAATAGCTAGACGGAAGTTATAGCTGCATTCGATTGTGACATTCTTAAAACAAGTCGGCTTTGTATTCAGACTTTGTGTATCCGGGATCACCCTGCTGTCAAACGACTGGCTATTTATCAAACCTCGACAATCTTGCTGATGTCTATGTAACACTTAGTCTCATATATCTGGAAACAATAAAGTATCATATACTTAAAGAAAAAAAAACTGTTTGTATTGTTGTAACGTATACCGTGAAATAGTACGAGGTTTAGTCATTGGTCGCGCGCCAAGCCACGTATCGATCAAGACTCACTGTTACACCAGGAATACCTCCCCCCTACATTGTCTACATCACTGACCCACTGTCGTCCTAATTGTACGCTCACTGCCCTTTTCAGATTCTGAATCATAGGCCGACTAACTGTTTGGAGGAGACAAGCAGCCCAGCCGATGTCGAGAGAACCATTTATTTTGAGGAACTAACAGTTCTATTGTTTACAGTTATGAACAAACTACAAAAGAACTGTAAAAGCTTGCAATTTCAAAACATACTTTGAACTATCTCTATACAAAGCAAAGGATAAACAGTGTTGACATCCCGCGTACCCACTCAAACTTGTCTGGAATCGCTGTGAAATTGCAAATGAATTTGCATATTCTGTTGGCTGCGTGCCAGCGCGTTTGTCGCGATTTACTCGCATGGTCGCGCGTGTGCGTCGGCCCGGAGCATCGCCCTAACTTACCTCTCGTTTACCTTGTTTATTATAATAGAGAAAACGTTTCAAGCATGTTGTAAGTCACCAAACCTTCGGCTAGCAATACATAACGAAGTTCACGTTGCGATTGTATCTACTTTTGAAAATAATAGTCAAATTCTTATAAACCACTACATTTCCAAAAAAAGCAGGATAACCAACCCTCGTTGTTTCGGTTTCTGATAGTACATCCTAGAAATCTATTTTTTTTACTATTCTCGATTCCTCAAGAAACCAGGGCATTAGGAGGGCGAAAAAAATCTTCAGTATACACTTATACCGACGATTGTTTTCGCCAGTATCTAAGTTATGATAAATTTGTAAGTATGCGTAGTGACGCATACTTACAAGTTAATCATAACTGGGATGCGTCGATGTTATCAAGTTCCTTACGCCGCTGCATCAGTGTGCATACGTTTGATGTGAGGACTGCATGCCTGCCCTGCTCTTCATAAACACGTCGTCATAACGCGAGCAGTAACCCGTGCTCCGAGCATGACTACATGAGCCATCCGCCATTTACTCCGCACTCGTCGTTACTTCTTCCGCATGTTTCTCTAGCCAATTCTATTGTTACACTCAAATCTACAATCATTTACATACCATCGAGCTACATTTCTTAACATACTGAATTCCAGATAATTGTTCTGTGGCATTTTCAAATTGCTTTAGTTGTTCAAGTTTATCAATAAATGAGCCTACGTAGATAGCGTATCGTATAAGGAATGTGTCTGCGGTTCGCTAATCGAGTGTTCAATGCTGACGCCATGTTGAGTCAGGCGTCCTTGCCGGCTCGTTTGTAAGGCTTCTCAACCGTCGCTCGTCGCTCACATTAGCTACGCCTAATTTTACCCGACGTCCAACTTGAATTATTGAGCTTTGTCATTGTTACATTTGCTACCACGCACAAAACCAACAGAATAATGCACGGTCGCTTCAGTGATTTATCAAAATAATCTCTTTCATAAACGCCACCTCACATGTACGATGTATGTAATTACTGCATGAAAATTCTAGTTAGTGAAATATCAAGTGAGATTTCTTTATAGTTATGATTAAAGTGGCTAAAGCTAGGGTTAAAAGATAAGACGCTATAGCATGTCGTGTCGTCTGGATAATTATAATTAAATAAAAATACTCACAGGATTACTCACTTGAATAAAATTAATTTGAATCTACAGATTGTCCTATTGATGTGGCGATCATAAAATGTTTCAGTACCGGTGGCTAGTTGATATAAGACAATAGGCGGGTTGAGTTCATCAGCGGTTATAGCCGTGATATTTAGTGAACGTGTGGCGGCGTGGGCGCGATGTGTTTATGGACTGTGCACGCCAATCTCAAACGGCTTAATCGAACTTTCCCCGAAACGAGCGATGTTTACACGATTGATTTTAGATTGTTGGTCCGGCAGTCCGGCTACACCGCGCTCCACCGCCTTCGTGGCTCCTTCACTCAGACCACACCGAACAATCTATTACAACCAAGATAACGTTGACAGCACGTTACAGACTTGTTTGATGTTTACCAGAATAATTATGAAAGTGCGGACACTAACTGCAACATTGATTAATGTGCGGAGATGGAACAGAAAGATGGAATAAACACATCGTAAATTATAATTACCAGAAAACACGCGGGCCTTAAACACGAGTTTAAATATTCAAGCAAGTAAATACTCATTGTTCCCATTAAACCCCATTACATTGTGTTTGGTAATGTCCAAATATTTGTGTAAAGTACGACATATTGAAATAACAAACATAGATCATAGGTTCTTGAATATTGAAACTGATTTCCATTTGGAACATTTCTGGTTTTGGGCGAATTCAAACGTCTGGGGAAGCATGCCAAGTGTGCGCGTTCCAGAGGGGTGGATATTGATCGTGTGCCGGTCGTCTGGTTGGCACCGGGGCCACCGCAGCGCGCTGCCGACCTCGAACACTGACCATGTGTAGCTAGTAACATAACATTTACGAACAATGTATCCAGACATTCGAGAGGCCGTTGATTCATTTGCAAATTAGACCTTGAACATAACAACTCTAATTTGGACGCTCTGCTAATATCTCACAAGTTGTTTTTTTTTCTGTATGAATAGTTACTTTGTTTGACAACTCCCGTCCATTACTAAACGTCTAAGCAATAAATAAGGGAAAATTTCGGCAACAACCACACATATACCTATCCTGAATCACAATTTACTGGAAAATTCTTGCTTTTCCTTATCACATTAAATCTGCTCATGAATTAATCATTCCGCTATACACGACGATGTGGTATCTGGCATCATAGGACGTGAGAGAGACAAGGTTACAAGTTGAGATGATATAATACCATGTTAGTAATAGGGTGGGTGCTGGTAGTGCAGGTTGACTCACAGCTTTATGAGTCGTTCGTTAATTGCTATGCGCGGAACAGAGCACGGAACTGCGCAGTTGAATGTATTGCTTTGAACTGTATGTTAACGTTTCAAGTTCTCCTGTAACCGATTAATTTCAACATGAAAATGAAACGCTCGCGGTAATTTTGTTTCCTGCAGATTTAACAATGGATAAAACGTGTCCCAAGCACTATTCGCGAGCATACATTTAAATACAAAAGGATCCGGTTTGGTTTGCAAGAACAACAAAAAATCCAATGTAAACGCGCAAACTAGTCCGGTTCGATGTTACTTCGGGCCATAACTGGGTTAACAAGAACTACAAGCCACATCTGCTAACCAGACAAACAGGAATCTAGCACCGGCAACATACCGAGTTCCACATAGACTTATAGCAACTGATCAGAACGTTGGCAAATCCAGAAAATGAATGATGACCATCTTTAATGTTGCTAACTCCTATTGCGACACCTACAGACAGCTAGATTATCTAAGATTAAAAGCACAGGAAAAATAATCTATGATCTAAAAAGTGATTGTAGTACTAAAGCATACACACACCGTGACAGATTTACAGCCGACAATTAACGGGAGTGGTCCAGGTGTGCCTGCCGGGTCAGCCACAGAGTAGAGACTTACAGAAGACATACAGTGAGACAAATCTTACTCGAGACCGTGGGTAAAAATCAGCATAAATACTGGTAATGCGACTGCATACAGTCCCAAGTTTCCCAACCAAAATGTTATGTTACCTATCAAAGTTTGTGTTTGACTGTCAATCAATATCTACCATTGCATCGGACTACTAGATAGCCTTAGTAAAGGCAGTAGTGCTTTCTACACCTTTATCTCTTATCAAACAAGCCAAGTTCGCCTTCTGCTCTCTTTCAGTGGCGCTTGTGGCGAGTATGCGGCGTGCATTCTCCGAAGCTCACCGTTTCGCTCGCACTTCTATTATTAGTCCGCGAACCACCTCGGAAAGGTTAAACCCAGAATTAGACGAGCCAAACTTAACTCGAACTTATTTTTGCAACGCCTCGGGCCGGCTGTTCGAGCGCGGAAGGAACTGATTGAGATCTAGATTCGTTTAGAATTCAGGAACTTCGTCTCGTGGCGGTCTGATTAGATAGATAGTTTAGGTGTTCTAATTTGAAGTTCACTTAGTATTTTTTGCCATTGCGTTGTGAAAGACGAGATAATATAGCTACAAACTATGGTTAGATTTAAGATTCACGTCTTCTGGGTCATTCATGTGAATAACATTTGAACCGGTTCGAGATAACGAGTCTTTTTTTTTTTTTTTTTTAGGATGGGAAATCATCAAATGACTTCTTCCGCTCTGGGTGGAGCGGAAGGGCGTGTCAGACTCTTACTGACTAAAACCCATCCGTGTTCCTTCTAAAGCCCTTTGCGTTCCAGGGCCGCGGTGACTCTTTCGAACAGATTCCGCAACCCTGGCAGGCTTTGGCCCTAGCGGGCCCCGTCTTTTATGCTGACATCTCTTTGAGGCGCGCGTGAAACACAACGCGCCATCGACCCGGGCCTGGTGGTGATCGGACAGCGAGCCACCCAATGCTCGCCGTCCGCAGGCCCGCGCCTACGGTGGCCGGGGATCGCCCTGCGACTCCCGACGCCCGGGGCGTCTTCTCCTGTTGCGGCGGTTGGGGCGAAGGCCTTGCCTTTCCCTCGCGCGGCCCTCCTCCTCCTTTGCTAGATAACGAGTCTTGCGAATAGAAGACTGACCATGATCTACGAACTGCTCGAACACTTATTATTTATTTTGTAAAAACATAAATACCACAGTCTGTATGAAGTAGAATTTTAATGATCGTTCTGAAAATCCTTGGTTCAACTATAAATTAACCAACTCTACGTATTCCCGTCCGTTTGTTGATAACGTCGATCAAAACGGAGCGTTTGTTTCGTCTCTCGCTCCAACCGCGCCACGTGTGAAACGGCAATAATTAGTTTTTGCTATAACATACTATTTTTATTACGTTTACCATAGTAATAACAGTTTGAAGTATAAATAAAGTTCGATTCACACGTTCGCGAGATACTGACGGAATACTTTAAACATAACATGATGCTCAAACAATGTAACGATGTTCCTATAGTTACACACGTACGAAGCCTGAATAATGAAAAACGACATGATAATAAGCCTTGCTAAGTAGCTGTAAATGATAGCTACTGCAATTAAAAAGCAGGAAAAATGCTTCATTATCAACGATCATTAAATACTTCTTAGAAACCTACGTCACGTACCTTCGAACCCATCCAATCCCATTTTAACTGACCGATATGAAGACAAAGATATTTACGTTGTTTTAGACTTGAAGTCAAAACATTTGAGTAAAGTAATGGCAGGAAAAAATGTTCGGCGCGCGTGCCCGATTCTATTGATTCATAGCATCATAACGAACTTTGGCTGAGCTACTCGAAATACTACGACAGCCCGAAATATACAAACATAAAATCACGCGGTTTGTTGTTCGATTTAGCTAAGTATCAATTAGAAAATCCCACGCGTCTAATAAAGGTAGGTAATAGCTGTAATAAGCAATACCTGCTGGAAGCGTGAAAGTCTTTACGATAAAAAAAATCGTCGACGCCCTGAAATATAAAAAAAGTTAGTAGGAAGGTACCTACCTAGTTGTTTGTGACAGATAAGGCGAAATATTTCATTAGAGATGGACTTCGTAACACTTTGCTATCGTAGCGTTCATAAAGTCAATGTTAACATCGAAAATATTTATATTTAATTATTTTTATCACAATAACATAACATCCAAATTTATCGACTACAAAAGAGTATTATTGTTCGAACTTTGTACCTACTGATTCAAGGAGCTTTACAGTCGAGCATGTTAATTGAAAGCTCAACGCTACGGCCACCGAGGAATGAATCAGGATTTATTAAATTCCCAGGCTATCTTGACTATGCCTCATTTGTTGTTAGATCGTCTCATTCATAATGTTTTTAAATACATGACGTATCAAGCACATCATGGCTTGTACCGCGAGGTCAGACAATACACAGATCCAGTCAGATGATAAATCTATGTGTTTATAAGTCGCCGTGTTCGTGGAAACGCCAACACTTGCCGTCAAGCAAAACAAACAAGCCTCGTCGCGAACACTGATGCCTGCGCAGGCGCATACTTCTCGCGTCTTCGCGCATTAACGACTAATAACAATTATACTGTTCATTATGTACTTTTATACATCGTAAATCTGTTCAGCGGCCCCTTGATCTTCATCTGATGCGAAAATTTCCATTGATTGTTTAGTCTTAATCTATTTATCCGTAGGGCGCGCTGCCTTTCAACCGATTCCTTGTTTACTTTAGAGATAAAATTCTCCACATTTTCTTCTCTACTTTTTCTTATACGCTTGGATAATGTACTCGTTTTATGGTTTTAATGTTGAGACGGTTTCTTTTAGAACAAAAATAAAATAGTTAACAAGATGCAGTTGTTCCTTCGACATGAACCCATATTTTCATACTAGACAGCAAGACGCGTGACCTGCGCTCTGGTTCGCATCTAAAAACTTGATTAATTACCGAAGTCATAACGCCTTACTTACCTACATATTAGTATAACGTGTTAGGTTAAGAAACTGCTCTATGCTATGAGAATAGTACGTTAGCAACTAAGCAAAATTTTTGTAAGATTTCAATCCTTGGATGTCTTTTCGACACTGATGTGAAAAAGAACATGAAAACTAACATCCAACCTTTTCGAATTCCAGGCAACGGCACGATAGATTTCCCCGAATTCCTGACGATGATGGCCCGCAAAATGAAGGACACGGACAGTGAGGAGGAGATCCGCGAAGCTTTCCGCGTCTTCGACAAGGACGGCAACGGGTTCATATCCGCGGCCGAGCTGCGCCACGTCATGACCAACCTCGGCGAGAAGCTCACGGACGAGGAGGTCGACGAGATGATCCGCGAGGCCGACATCGACGGCGACGGACAAGTCAATTACGAGGGTCAGTACTCCGCACCGCTCGCTTCGCCTGCACCACACCCCACGCCCACAACACGCTCCACGAACAAGCCATTACTGACATACAGCTTGTTCCTTGAGTGTCTGCTTATGTGGATCTATATTATGAAATATTATCACTTTATTCACGTTTAGTTCTTATAACGTTGTAACCGCAATGAATTCGCAGTCACTATGACGCATGACATGACAGATCCACAAAAAAACATTGTACCGTCGACATCAATGTTACACACTCGATGTGATTATTACTACCCTCTTGTGTGATAGTACCCATCATTATGTAACGATACTCATACACGAGACTCCAGCATGTAGTATATAGTACGTGTTCACACTAACAGTTGGGTTTGCTTGTTGCCGAAGGGTCCAGTTTATTTAAAATCTGAGTCATAGTAAAATTCCTCCCTATAAAATGATATTCACTGCGGAATCAAGTCTTTATTACTTGATTTACACCGATAATGTTTAGTTTAATACATTCGTAACGTTGACTAATGATTGAATCCTTGCAATGTAGATCATACTGTAGTCGAGTAGTAAGCGAACTGGACGGTCACGTGATCTGCAGTCCACGGTTGTGGATCTCTGACGTTCTAGTTTAGCTTATCCAGCATACTTTTGAATCTGTTCAAACACGTCAAGAGTGGTATTTGGATCACTAGTTAGATAGTATCGCTTGTTGGAGAAGCTTGTGTCCCGTTGTGCATGGATTCAGTGTTACGAGTATGGGAAGATAGGGCTGGATAGTCGGCAGCGCCGCGTCCTGTGCGACTCGACCGGAGCAGTCGTAATGCTCGCCACAGAAGGCTCCACGAGCGCGCGGCGAGCACGCTCTCCGTATGCTCGCCGCACGCTCTCGTTGCCCTTCCCCGCGTCCCCTGTATGTGCAGTTTGTATTCCATCATCCGACCGAGCGTTCTCTCTCTTGCAGACTTCCATGCATTCGCCAAAATCATTTTCGATCGCGGCGACGGCAGCCGTTAGCGCACGGCCCGCTGCCACACTTGTGATATTAGTCCCGTAACTAACCATAAGAAAAGACTCTACGATAAAGCTGTGATCTCGAAACGATTTCCCCTAGTAGTGTGTAGTGATCGATGCAATGCCATGAGCCCAACGGCCTACGTCGAGTGCGGTGCGACAATAGGTATATCCCAGTGTTAATCTGAATGGTTTGCTGCTCGTAATTAACTGTTCCTTCCCTTGGATATGTTAGCTGGCCCCGCCACCCCGCCACCCCGCGCTGCCCGCCCTCCTGCCCCTCACTCTCTCGCTGGGATCTCACACTTGACTATCGATTGTGTCTATGTACTCACTGTTGGCGTGGCGGATCGTCTGCAATTTTGTTGTTACCTTCTGCACGAAGACGAAGGCGACAAAATTACACGCGTCCGCCTCACGGGGACATGTTGAATATTGTTTTCCTGTTGATGCATGTGTCTAATATCTGTTTAGAACTCTTCCTGTAGAAATACCACCTGGTGATCCGCCCCGTTGATCCGAGCAGGCGACAGCTTGGTCCTCGCTTGCGCGTGCGTGTGCCGGTGCTTTGCTCTCTCACACACTCGCTTGACCACTCACATCCACTCTCACACCACACTGTGCCGTACAAACGAGCAGCAAACGATGACGCGCCGATGTGCGATCGATACCTATGATATTAACTTCATGTACATGATTGTATAGGCCTCGCACAACACTATCGGGATATGTTCTCAGCACTGGTATCTAATCGAGTGCTTCCGCCCATCATTTATTATTACTTTATCATCAATATTATATATTTTGTGGATATCCAGAGGGTGGTATTTCACATAATCCCCTGTAGTGGCATGATGAGGTAAAATACGGTTTATTAATGTTGTTCGTCACTTCATCAAGTACATGCCTTGCTTTGTATATTTTGATTGTTGGTCGCAGAGGCATATGTTTGGTGTTGACTCGATTTCTTTACTATGTTAATACATCTAGAGGTTATCTCATATCTGTCTAATAGCGGTTACATCTTTAGTGCATCTCTATCTCTGTCGGTTACTTTCGTTGTGTTAATGATGTTTGTGTTAACATTTTATCTTAGACATGTTATGCAAGGGTTCATGTGAAACTTTTCTTGTAAACCTCGCAGTGCCCTCGCTGATGACGTCACTAATGCCGTTTTGTTTCTTTTGCAGAATTCGTCACCATGATGACGTCGAAGTGAGCCGCCGGCTAGTGTGTGTGTAAAAAGCAGAGAATTTAAATATACATTTTGTTTCATGACACACAATATTACCATCGTATTGGACCTGCATTTCTCTAGTGTTTGCGATAAATTAAATATTGTCATCGTTTCAGTTTAATGATGTACTTGTAACGTAGGGCGGCGGCGACGGACCCGGGGCCGCGTCGTCCGCTGTGCGTCGCCTCCGCCTTCTCTTTTTATTTAGATTTTAAAGTATTCCGTTAATTTTACTATGTAAGAAAAATTTTAACTGTAGCGGTACAAAGGGAAAACGAATAGGTGTGCGTCGCAATGTGATGGTATAAGTCTCGGGTTCGTGTCGGCTCATAATTTATATTTGTGTATATTTCGGGCGCCCGCCGTCCTGTATGTGTGCGTGCGTGCCTCTGTTTGCGTCGCGCCCTAGTGTCTGCGGTGCTAGCGTCCCGCACCTTTCCGATACATTTTAATGTAAATTTTTTTCAAGTATGAGATATTTATAAAGTACGTGAGGAATAAAAATTTAAAAAATCCCAAAAAAATATAGTGTACCCGGCGGAAGCCCCGGCCTCCGCTCCACTCCGTGTACATTATGATCGTAATAAATGTTTAAATTTAACTAACTCAGTAAACGAATAAATTAGATTTATTGGTACTGCATTAATTGTATCTGTAAATGACTTGATAAATATTATATTTCTATTGTTGGTGAAACTAATTCTATCGAAATGGAAAGTAATCCGCTCTGTTATTCTCTTACCACATTTGATTCATTCTGTTATTAAATTTTACAAAAGACATACTGAAAATAAATGTTTCTTCATTTTTAGGTCAATAAGCATCGGTGTTTCATTTCGCCCCCGTTTATTTGATGACGTGTTTCTGTTAGCTGTATGAGCTCACACTTCCCCAGCTCTGAACTGTGTACACTAATGAGATCACGCTGTATGTTTGTGTGCTCTAAGAACGCCTACACGCTGGTTGTGCTAAGTTGTGTTTCTATTAGCTGTATGAGCTCTCACTTCCTTAGCTGTGTAGTGTGTACTCTAATGAGAGCACGCTGTATGTTTGTGTGCTCTACGAACGCCTACACGCTGGTTGTGCTATGGTCGATTTTCTAAATGTATGTTTCGTGTGTAACTTATAACTATAAAGATCTCACTCATTGACTTGGAATTTTGTATATTTGAAGAGATATTCCTTTAAATTAAGTTAGGAACCGTGCATCTTACAGAAATATAAACAAATTCGTTTATTATCTAAAGCCTCGAATCCATTTTCCAATTAGGCAACATTTTACGCGCAACACATGACGCCCAACATGTTCAGTAACGTTGCACAACAACGCGCGACGTGGCCAGTAGGCGCGCAGCATTGACAATGTTACTAAATAAAAGTTCTTCGTTGCCGTCCAACATGTTGTGCATCATGTCGCGCGTCAAATGTTGCCTAGTGGATACGAGGCTTTAAGCATAATATGCTTCGGAGAAGAAGACGATATGTATTACTACAATTTCGAGTTAGTGATGCCATGCGACGAATAATGATCCATATTGGAACAGGGTGAATTTTTCAAATGTGCGTGGATGACCAAATCCGAAACTATGAGGAATAACGAAAAACACTCAAAGGAGTCTCGAGCCCGATGTAAACTAACTGCAACATTGGATTTTTAGGAAAAATCCTTAATCCTAACCAGCAATCTAAACGATTGATTTTGAAAAATAAAGCGCCGTGTATTTTTACTCCATCCGAAAGTGTCGCTAGTAAGGATCAAACTAAAGGAAAATCACTTTTTAACTAAAAAAATAATTTATGACTGCCATTGGTGGATTTTGGTCGCTGCTTTTGAGTGGTGTTTGCCACTTGCAAATTGCCAAATTGCGACTTGAGGTGAAACCACGTTTTTATTCAATCTATACAAACAAAAGTGCAATAGGTCAAACAGTGAAATAATAATATCCGTGACTACCGCTGAACCACCAACGCCAATCGGTTACATATTTGATAAATAAATAATTAGTACCTACTCGAACAACAGAATTGATAGGTACCATAGTAGTTTTCGAGAAAATCGACATGGAAGGTTTGAGGAGCTTGTCGCTTTCCTCAAACCTACATAGAAAATTAGTGCCCAAAATTCAAAATGAGTACTAGAGACTAGAGTAGTTGAGATATAACATGCCATTGGTGGGGTGACGGTAGTCACGGTGTTAAATTTTCATTTCAAGATTTCCCTATTGAAAACTTCGTGATTCTACGTGACCCGTAAAGAAGTTATAGTGGACGTAAATTCAGATTCCTAAGTGTTGCATTTTAAGAGAAATTAGGTAGCTTTCATTACCTACCTAGGTACTTTCCATACCTACTAAATCTCCGCGGAAAACCCGACCAAATTAAGTTTTCAATGGTTTTGAACTGTTTAGTAGTTGATGATTGTACACTCGTGCACAAACATTTATCGGGGTGCTAGCTGTTTTAGAACCTATTGGCACGTGACGATGCCAGTTGGGATGACCACAATGCCTTGGAGGTGTGTAGGCCTTTGGTGTGGGATGCATGTCGCACCCCCGGTGCGAAACTCACTTATGCAAAAATTGCAATAATGAGTTAAATATGTAATAACTGTCCTAAAGCACCCCTTCACTTGAAGTGATAACGTTACTTTCGTAGTACACATTATGTAGTTTGACGTTGTAGTAAAAGCTATTCATCTTGTCTAAATCTTAAAATATAATTATTTTTTGAGATGTCAGTTTTAAGTGCTTCTCCTGAAAAATTGTAATTTTGCATAAGTGGCAGTGTCACACCGGGGGTGCGATCTGTCGACACCCTTGCGCCACCCGATCTTCTTAGCACGGCGGGCTGCGCTGGCGCTGCTGCTGCAGGTGCAGAAAATCTCAAACGGCGCGAATATAACAACCTTGTTGGGAGCCATTGGGAGCTATATACTGTATAAGTACCTACTTATTTTATTACTTTTTAGATTTCTGACTAAACCTACCCGTCTAAAGCACAACTGATATTTTTCAAAAATCCAATGATTTATTTGTAGATTTTCGGGCCCAATATTGATGAAAACTAAAACTGAATCAAAGATTTTTGAAAAATTTGGTCCGTCGGTATTTTTATTTGAAAATTTAAAAAAGTGTGTTAAAAATGGAGCACTTCCCCTTTTTGCCATAGGTGTTATTACTTTCCAGAATTGGATAGGTACTTACCTACTAGCTTTTGCCCGCGACTTCGTATGCGCATATCCCGTTTTTTCCGGTTCCCGTATGGCCTATAGCCTTCCTCATGAATCTGTACTTCGTACTTCAAACCAAAGACAAACTTTCGAATGAATGACACTATTCAAAGTACGAAGTAAATAAAACTTTTTTTATCAACCTATTCCTATAGTCCCCCTGCTGGTCAGAGGTCTTCACCATAAATAAAACTACTTGACCCAAATTCAAGTGCATTCAGCTCTTCGTGCTGTGCTGGCGCTGCCGCTGCGGCTGCAGAGTACCTCAAGCGGCGGAAATATAATAAACTTGTTGGTAGTTTTATTTTCGAGCCGTTTGGGGTTGAAACTTCTTTGGGGTCTTGGGGTCCGAGTGCACATAACTTGTTTAAAGATCTCTCAAGGCGCTTAGTTGACACTTCAGGTGACCCAAGGGCTGGCTTTTACCTTGGTCAAAGAATAAGCATTGCCATACAACGTGGCAATGCCGCCAGTCTTTTGGGTACACTTTCAGTCGATAGCGATGCGGATGAATTTTTTGACGCCATATTTTAGGGTTAATTTATTTAGGAGTTTTTATTTTTATTTCTAGTGTATATAGTTAGTTAAGTATTTAACGAATATATTTATTGGATTTTATAAGTAGAGAAAACCGATTGCGATGAAACAAAAACTAAATAATACGTCAAGTTACATACAATTTTTGTATTTATAAAAGTTATCTCCATTGGTTTCGTAGGTACATTTAACGTGATGCATGCACATCCAAACAAATAAACATACAAAAATTTTTAAAAATGCTGAAAATGGGTTCTGTTGGTTATTTTTTATCACCCTGATTATTTTTTTCGTAATATGTTCGATGCATAAAAACGAGTTTCTACAGATTTATTATATGCGACACTTTCGGATGGTGTAATAATACAGGGCATGTTTTTTTTTTAAAAACCAACCGGTTCGATTCCTGGCTAGGAAAATCTATTTTTCAAAAATTTAATGATGCAGTTTTCATTAAAATCGGGCTCGAGACTTGTGACTGATATACAAGTAGCGTCCTCTGTTGTCACGTGGCGGGAGCAGGAGGTTGAGATATCTTTGTTTGTAAATTCATCACTAGAGGGCGCCCGGTATCAATCAGATATTCTATTTCACGAAGTCCGTTTGACTATGAATGTTGTAAGGTCTGTACGTGCACACTGTTTTAGTGTGCGTAACCTCGGGAGCGCTCAGTCACGATCGCGACGCGGTCAGAGTCACTAGTGTTTTGTTTCCGCGCTAAAAAATTCAAAGAGTAACGTCAGCATGGCAAGTAAACGCAGAAAAGTTGTCCACAGTGAGGTAACATTTTTTTTTAACTATTGTTACTACTTTTTGTGTGCTATTAAGAGTTTATCTATCTAATATTATGAAACTTGTTACTTAAATAGGTATTTCGATTTGGTTTTGTTCTAGGGTCGAAGCATGATAGCTAGCGTTTATCATTTCCTGCGAGAAGAGTATGAATTCACAAAATCAGTTGCGGAACCTAACTGTGATTTGTCTCATTTACGAGATATTACAAGGCGTACAGCTGAGGCTACAGGTGTTTCTATGAAAACTGTTCAACGGATATTAAAAGAAGAGAAGGAATTGCCATCCTGCTCATCAAATTTCACTTCTCCTATGAAGAAAAGAAGAAAGCGGGATAGTAAGATAGAAATAGATAATTTTACAGCCGATGTTGTTCGCAGTACCTACTATACAAAATTTCCATGTCATCCATAAAGAAATTCCAACGTTGGCTAAGTTAAAAACTGTATTAACCTTTTGCGTGTCTTAACAGATTTTTATCGTCCAATCCTGACCAAGCCCTTATGTGTAACTGTCCGACTTAAGACATTTGGAGCATTTTTTCTTATGTCGAACTGTGTAACTTAAGACACGCAAAAGGTTAAATGAAAAAATTGGTTTTGATGGTTGTATCGAAACTGTTCGTCAATTGTTACTGAAGTTAGGTTACAAGTGGCGTAAAACAGAGAATAACCGTAAAGTTTTGACGGAGCGTCATGATATACAAATGTGGCGTTTAAAATTTTTGAAGAAGATGTCAGAATATCGCAGTCAAGGTCGCCCAATTGTGTACACCGATGAAAGTTATGTCCTTTCAACACGCGTGCGAAACAACACCTGGGCACAAAAGAAAGAGAGTACACCATTCTTAAAAAAAATTAGCACAGGCACTCGCTTTATATTAGTGCATGCGGGTACAAAGAATGGATTTATTGAAAATACTTCATTGATTTATAAAGCCAACTCAACAGCTGGCGATTACCATTCTAATATGAGCTACGATAATTATGTTAAATGGCTAAACGAAAAACTTTTACCCAATTTATCCCCACGCTCTGTCATTGTCTTAGACAATGCTTCATATCACAACACGGACTGAAAAACTACCGACGTCGGCTACAAAGAAAGCAGACATGCAGCAATGGCTCAGGGATAAGGGTATAGCATTTGAGCAATCTCTCCTTAAATTGGAATTGTACGATATTATAAAAAAACACAAAGATGAACACATAACGTATAAAATTGATGATTTTATTAAGAGCAAGGGTTTTGATGTCATACGTCTTCCCCCCTATCACCCAGAATTAAATGCTATTGAAAATATTTGGGGTATTGTAAAAAATTATATCGCATCAAAGAATATCGAACAAAACATGACGAACATGGAAAGACTGATCTTTGAAAGCTTGGATAGAGTAACCAGTGAAACATGGCAAAAAACCTGTGCTCATGTTGAAAAAATTGAAAAAGAATACTTAAAATACGTCGACCTGGATTTTGAGTTCATAATTAACTTAGGGAACGATTCTGACGAAAGCGAATCAGAAATTGAATTTGATAGTGATTAAGTGCTGATTTTTTTGTTTCTTCTCTGTAATAAATAAAAATATTATTTACTTTCAACTGTTGTTTCTTTTCTCTGCAACTTATCATTCTAATAGCTAAATATTATTTACTTAAATTGTCTAAATAATTTATTAAATAAATATATAATGCGTGTCAGATTTCTTTCCTAACGCTACCTACGTTTACACACACTAGCGCGCCTATCACTACACGTCACTACTACAACCAGAGCCAAACGGACTTCGTGAAATAGAATATCTGTACGCATAAATATCGACTGATGCCCGCTTCTCGACACTGGAGGCGCTATTTTGTGAATGGGTATTGTAATAATTATGAATGACTGTCGTAGTACTCGCCTCTCGACACTACGGGGCAGCACTATAAGAAACTGTTCGAACATTCTAGAAACTTCTGGAACCGGATGTTGGTTTTAAAGCGAATTGTTTCCGCCCACATTTTCTATGGTAACGTTCTGTTCGCTTCCAGACACGAAAGAGTGCACTAGGTTTGTATAGAAATAATATTGAACTGTAGTTATCCTAACCCGAAACTAGTGAATAATAGTTGTAATGAATGATAATAATAGTAAATGTAATAGTTTTAATCTGTGGATATACTGATAATAAATCTTAGTAGTGATCGTGTGCCTTTTCATTATTGGATTTGTCCGCTGTCCTCAACAAGACTCCTTCAGTGTTTTTCGATATTCCTCATAGTTTCGGATTTGGCCATCCACGCACACTTTAAAAATTCACCTGTATTTTTAGAGAAAATTAAACACACGCCTCTTTTTAGTACAGATTTAACCAAATAACATCAATTTATATGTTTTGTGTACACGATACAAATACATTTTTACATAATTGAAAACATGACAGTCTACAAAACAATTAATTAAATCTAAGTACATTTTATGTTTAAAATTTCACTGACATTCAATTTCATGATAAACTACTATGAATTTCTTAAAAACAATACTTGTGACTTGAGGGAAGCCTTTGCCCAGCAGTGGGATAGCAATGGCTATTATAAAAAGTCGTTAACTCGGACTTGAGCTATTGTTTATAGAAATAATTACAGACCTAAAGATTTGAATTTTTAACGGCACTTATGCTTCATAAGTGCAGTCAGAGAATTAGATACACAAGTCGGAGAGGTGTAATTCTGACAAGGTGCAGGCGTTGAAGGCTGCCCAGGCAAACAACTTGGTGGACATGTCTCATATGGAGACTGCCCAGGCGGTGCTGGACATGTAGGTGGTCGCGGCGCAGGTGGTGTACATACTGGCGGCGGTGCTGGACATGTAGGTGGTCGCGGCGCAGGTGGTGTACATACTGGCGGCGGTGCTGGACATGTAGGTGGTCGCGGCGCAGGTGGTGTAAATACTGGCGGCGGTGCTGGACATGTAGGTGGTCGTGGCGCAGGTGGTGTACATACTGGCGGCGGTGCTGGACATGTAGGTGGTCGCGGCGCAGGTGGTGTACATACTGGCGGCGGTGCTGGACATGTAGGTGGTCGCGGCGCAGGTGGTGTACATACTGGCGGCGGTGCTGGACATGTAGGTGGTCGCGGCGCAGGTGGTGTACATACTGGCGGCGGTGCTGGACATGTAGGTGGTCGCGGCGCAGGTGGTGTACATACTGGCGGCGGTGCTGGACATGTAGGTGGTCGCGGCGCAGGTGGTGTACATACTGGCGGCGGTGCTGGACATGTAGGTGGTCGCGGCGCAGGTGGTGTACATACTGGCGGCGGTGCTGGACATGTAGGTGGTCGCGGCGCAGGTGGTGTACATACTGGCGGCGGTGCTGGACATGTAGGTGGTCGCGGCGCAGGTGGTGTACATACTGGCGGCGGTGCTGGACATGTAGGTGGTCGCGGCCCAGGTGGTGTACATACTGGCGGCGGTGCTGGACATGTAGGTGGTCGCAGTCCACATGGTGGCGGCCGAGGGAGACATGGCCCAGGCGATGGACATGTAGGTGGTTGCGGCCCACATGGTGACGAAGGAGGTAAACATGGCCCAGGCGATGGACATGTAGGTGGTTGCGGCCCACAGGGTGACGACGGAGGTGGACATGTAGGTGGTTGCGGCCCACAGGGTGACGACGGAGGTGGACATGGCCCAGGCGGTGGACATGTAGGTGGTTGCGGCCCACAGGGTGACGACGGAGGTGGACATGGCCCAGGCGGTGGACATGTAGGTGGTTGCGGCCCACAGGGTGACGACGGAGGTGCACATGGCCCAGGCGGTGGACATGTAGGTGGTTGCGGCCCACAGGGTGACGACGGAGGTGGACATGGCCCAGGCGGTGGACATGTAGGTGGTTGCGGCCCACAGGATGACGACGGAGGTGGACATGGCCCAGGCGGTGGACATGTAGGTGGTTGCGGCCCACATGGTGGCGATGTAGGTGGTTGCGGCCTACATGGTGGTGATGTAGGTGGGCATGGTCCTCCAGGCGATGGCATTGGAGGTGGACATGGTAGCCACGTGTTAGGTGGAGACGGCTCAGGTGGGCTACATGGTGGTTGGTTATTCTGCGGTGGAGATGGGGTACATGGTTGGTTGCAAGGCGGCGGAGATGGGCAAGATGATTGGCAGCTGGCTATTGCTATCTGCTGGATCATAACGGCAAGTGTCCGGGTGGGCCGGCCCGTCATGCGGCACGTGTCGAGGTAGGGTGGAGCACCCGAGTGCGCCACTTTGCCCACGCCTGTGATGTCCATGTGCACCCAATCGCCGCAAACGAAGTTCTGGAACATAAACGTTAGGTTTAGGTTACAGAAAGGCATAAGCCATTATGCTTTTCTTGTCTTTGTTTTTTTTTAAGGTTAAGTTACTTGTTAGCCAAATGCACAGTAGGTATTTTCAATTAAAATAACACGTAATGGCAAAAAAAACTACTATTAATTCTCTATTCATCATGAGCCTACTCAATATAATTCATACTTGCCACTTATTTAACACATTAAGCAGTGATCGGATGGTCGGGCGCTAATATACTTTAACTTTACTGTGATTCCCACGGAAAGTACCTATGTATAATACGGACATGCTTTTCAGAATCCCGGATCCCGGAATTGTTCGAAATTCCTGAGATTGCTAAAAATATCCCGCATACAAAATATAGTTAGAACTCGTAGTGAACTCTCATTGTCATTTTTTTTTAATTTAAAAAGCCGGAACCGGATAATGGAACTTTTAATTTACAATGACAGTTTTTATGAGAACTGGTTTAGTAACAGGCCGGGAGCCTTGACTACTTAGGGAATTGAAATAATTGTAATTTTATGTGTAGCTCCATTTATTGGTCAATCCCGGGAACCCGGGATTACTTATTTATTTAGAAAGGAATGTCCATATTATTCTTTCACGGTAAGAAGTTTAGGTATATAAAGGCCCGATTATTCGATAACTGATGATAATTCACAGTCTGATACTTAGATTACCTTCAAAAAGGCTGCTCCAAGACACGGTGTCGCATGGCCAGAGCCTTTGTTCCTCAAATCAACAGACGGGTCGTCTAGAACAAAACACAATAGGTATATATGAAAAACATTACCTACCTACCTACCCCATCTACTTTACAAATCAAGTTGAGCCAAGGATGAAGGATGTCCGTCGCCCCCCATTCATCCGGACCCGAGGTGGCGGCGCGTGGTGTTCCCGTGCGCTCCTCTTTGACGTAGCGAGGGGAGTCAAACACCTCACTCCCCCCGCCGACGCGAGGTGCGGCACCAGCCGGGGATTACGGAAGTCGCATTCGTTCCCGCGATCCCCGGCGAAGGTGGAAGATGGAACACCGGGGTGGTTTTAGTCAGTAAGAGTCTGACAGACCCCTCCGCCCGCCCCAGGGCGGAGGACATCCATGAGGATTTCCCCTCGACATAAAAAAAAAGGTTTTCGCTGCATTGCCGTATGCTTGCACGTGAAGTACCTACCATAACCAATCATTTATCATAATCCTACATAAAAAAATATGTTAAGTGAACCTTAGGACGCCAAAGAAAACGGCATGTTCTTGTTCATACTTATAATAATCTACATTATGTAAAACGAGTAGATAATAATGGCTACGAAAGAAATTAGTTAAGAGCGTTAACGACGTACGCCATTTCATACAAATTTTCAAATCCTTTTTTTCGAAATGAATGAATCGATTTTAATGAAACTTCCTACGCATAAGCAGGAAAACTTTGATAAAAAATGGTAATTGGAAATCTCTTTTAAATCGATTGAATTTAGATGTAAAAATTTAAATGTATGTAATATGGCGTCGAAAAATTCGTCCGCATCGCTGTCGACTGGAAGTGAGCCCAAAAGACTGGCGGCATTACCACGTTGTGTGGCAATTATCCTCTGTCCGAGGTAAAACGCCAGCCCTTGGGTCACGCGAAGTGTCAACTAAGCTAGTTCTTTATATAGGTAACGCATGAGCACTCTGACCCCACGGTCCAAAATTCAATCCCAAACGGCTCGAAAATATAATTGCTAACTAGATTATTAGGAATTTTGATTGTTTTTCTTTGACAAAATTTTGTCCATAATTTTGATTTCAGGGGCTATTGCGTTGCATTTCGAAAGTGTGAGTTGTCGGTCAGTATTGTCAGATAAAAAAAATCACATTTAGAAAAGTTCAGATCAAGTCCTATGGAATGAAGTTGATTTTTGAAAAGTTCAAGATCATTTCAAATCGAATTTAGATCGCCTCCAAGGGTTCCATCATCGAGATACCAAACATTAAATTTACAAGTCGAATAACTGGGTGAATAGCTAAACTAAAGATCACTGGCAATTAAAAGCATTTTTATGTCAACCTGCAGGATGACCTCTTCTTTGCCAGAATTTAATTAATTCGAGAGTGCGTGTATGACAGCCTCACAGCCCGCTTTGGAACGATAACCCAACTGCAGGGGCTGAAATTTCTCCATTAATATTATCTAATACTTAATAATTTATTGAGTAACAAGCAAGGGCGTACCCAGGATTTGAGCTTTGGGGGCAGTTTATATCTGTTTCGCTGGTTGTAAGGCTTCATGGCCGACGACTATGCACTGAGCCGTCGATGAGTGCGAGTGCAGGCTGGGCGTTTGTTCGCGCCCATCCCAAATATTCCCAGTCGCTCTGAATTGCCACCAGGTGGCAATCGGGCATACGATTCCCGAAGTTGCCACCGGGTAATCCATGTGTTTACACTATTCCCAGTCGCCCGACTGGGAATAGTCGGCCCATCCTACGTAGTGTAGTAAAACGACAAGTCTAATAAATAGGCAATATATGGATGGCCCTTGATATGCACGATGGAATTCTATACTATATCGAATCGAATGCCGTGGAATATTCTAGATTAAATAATGTAATAAATATCAAATAAAAAATAACTAATTAAAAAAATAATTATTGAGGGGAAAGATGTTAATTTTCCAACACTTGATTTTGCATAGAGATACACGTTTTTAATTCTCATGTTCTAGTTTCTAGTAATAGAAATTGCCAAGAAAATTTAAGTTTATTTTTCTGCCCTGCCCCTAGCTGGGAACGCTCATACAGGTAACAAGACTCTGATGTTAGTAACAATATAGGTACTTACAATCTATGTTTGTGTTACGAGCTTGGGATTCGTGACAATAAAAGCAGTCGATTAAATAACCAAAATGGCACTTTAATTTAAAAACACTAATTACAACTTTAAACTGACTAATTAAAAAACACAATTCACTACTGATCTCTTTAATCACACTTGAAGATCGCTTCCGAAGTATTCGCTTGTATAGCAAATCCAATACTGACTCGGTCGCGGACTATGCTGGCCTTATACCTATAGGTCAATTAATTCCAGTACCTTCTACTTTAGAAGTATCTGGAGAGTACCTACTAGTAACTACCGGTGCCGACTGACCAGATATCGAAAAGTGTAGAATGTTCTGGCATAGAAATGTCTAGAAGGTACTAGACTCTACTAGTTCTGCTACTCGATACTAGATGGCGCTAGTAATAACTAATGGCTATATGTACCCGGCATTCCGGCGTCCTGTATTTTATCATTTAGTTTACGGTAATCGATTACTACGCGCCATTTTTTTTCCTTAGTAGCGTCAACTTTTTTCGGAACCAATAATAACGGACTAGACCATGCACTCCTGGCTTCTTCTATTATCCCACTTTTTAACATGCTATCAATTTGCTTATCTAATTCTGCCTTTTGGGCGTGGGGTAAACGGTATTGCTTTGTGTAAATGGGGGTACTATTTGGCTTTAGCTCAATAGTTTGCTCATATACTGAAGTGACTGTTAACTTGTCGCCAGGTAAATGAAAGACGTGTGGAAACTTTGCACAAATTTTTTCAATTGACTTTTGTTCCTCGTCATTTAAATGTGTCAAATTGAGTAATGTGAATAATAATTTCACCCGATCCGCGTTTATACTGGGCCTATCAAATTTACAGATAAGGTATTCATTTAAATTATTTGTTTTAATTTGAACTGAATTTAATTTAACTTCTGTATCCCTAGTGTTTAAAATTCGTATCGGAATTTTTCCTTTAATTGGCCTGGACAATGTACTGGCTAGGAAAACTCCTTCGCATAGTTCCTGAGAAGTTACTACACAATCTTCCCTTATATTAGACTGAATATAATGTATTGATTCGCAACGCTTAGGTACAATAATGTATGAATCACTTGAGGGTGTCAAGTAATCAACCCGTAATGTAACCCGTTCGTTCCGTTCTGTTACTAATTCTAAACTGTTTAACTCATAATTTATAAGTGCACGATATTTTTTAAGAAAATCCTGTCCTAAAATTCCCTGCGTTTTGCAAGGCAGGCTTTTAAATATAAAAAATTTATGCGTAAAAATGTTCCCCTTATACTTTAACTCTAAATAGCAATACCCTTCCGAAAAAATATCTCCTCCGATACCTTTGACCGTAATGTTCTCTTTATGGGAAGGTATTTGTAAACGTTTCACTGAATCGGATTTGATAGCTGAAATCGATGCTCCAGTGTCTATAAGTAAGTCATGTCCACATTTGTCGATCAAGAATGAAACTTTGTTTAAACTGCTACATGATAACATAAACTCAGTCCCGAAAAAAATGATTCAGCGTTTCCTTATTGGGACTTGCTTGTTCCGTGGTATCTGGATCATTGCCCTCTGTTGTCACGAGATTCATGTTACCCTGAGTGGAATGATTTTCTGCACGATTTTCCGAATAATTTCCGTTAGCGTAATAATTACTTCCACGATGATTACCTCTTGAGTACGGTACCTGGGATCGCTGAGCAGGCGTGCGCCGGTACGTATTATGCGTGCGTCCTCTGGAGTTGGGTTGATAGCCTCGACCTCCTCTGTACTGGCCACGTTGAGGTCTCCTCCCTGTGTTGAAACGATAACTGGAGTTATACATACCTATCATCTCCCCCGTAGCGGATTGAATTTCTTCATCTTGCGCCGCCTGGACTGCTTCTGTCAAGGAATCGAAGTTTCGCGCAGCGATTATAGTACTTAACCGACGATCTCGCAGCCCGTCGGCAAACCTTTTTATTGCCAATTTCTCATTAAGAGGTCGCAAAACATTATAGTTGTTAGGGTTTCCATCTGCCTGCGAGATAGTCAGGTCTATAAACAAGTCTGAAATTTCCTTTCCAAAGTCAAGAACCGTTTTATTTTCCTGTTGAGCATGCTGTAGCTTTGTTTGTAAAGCCACATAACTTTTGCGGGGTAATAATAATCGTCGCATGTCCTTTACAAGCTCATCGACAGTATCATATTTCGGTAGTAATTTTAGCTTTGCCTGCTGCGATAATCGGCTTTTCAGTATGAACATTATTAATTTATTTTTACATTCGGGTTTTGTTAGCACTGAGTCATAATATTCTATAGACTCAATTAATTGCTTTGTATTCTTATCTTCATCCGTCATGACAGGGAATAGGCTTAAAGCTGTTTTTAAATCAAAATTATCTCCCGCCATTGTTTGTGTTTCAAGCAAAGATTTCTTAGTCCCAGACTGATCGATACACAAAGAAAGGACTTCCGTAAATAAATTGTCAAATTCTTCACAAATTTTGGTAATTAAGGAAACTTCTTCTTTCGAGTATTTACCTAATTGCGATTTATATGTCTCTAAAAACTTATTATATTTTAATAGCACTATATCTGCTTCGCTTCTTTTTATCTCTATTACTTTACCTACTCTACGACCGGGACCGATTTTAATAAGGTACGTTCTTATAACTTTTAATTCATTTAAAATTATCGCCAATTCCTCTGCCATAACACATAATTATCTTCTAAATAAACTAGCGTTAAACATTATAATGTGCATTAATATTCATAACCATGCACATAAATATACTAATACAAAATATGTTGTTATACCGTATCTAAAAGAAAAGTGTAATGCATAATATTCATATATCTATAGCATAGCAACGTTAAGCACAACTAAATAGACAGTATAGTACTCATTACTAAACATTTCCTTTAAATACGGTCACATTGAGCCCCTTACAATTTATGCACTGCATACTCGCATCACTTTACGCACTGGGATATGGGTAATCTTTGCACTCCGCACAAATCACGGCACCAACACTAACACTTCTTCTTCACCTCATACTACACTGTCTGGTTTGATCTCGTGTCTGCGCAGGATACTCGCATAGCGCGTCAGCCTTATCTCATCCAATCTCCTTAGTATTTGCTTGTCATGGCACCTTTTTGCCAATTTATACACGACTATGATAATTCCAAACACCAACGTAGTACATATGATGATAAGTAAAATATTTGTCGTTTCGTGTTGCTGAACTTGTTGTGTACTAGCTGTATTTTGGCCCCCGCTCTGAGCAATTACAACCTCCTCCTTTGAGTTGGTGCCTCCCATTTTTGAAGATAGATAATACTTTCAAGACCGAGTTTTTGATTAAATTGTCGCGACAGTTGCACACAGTGTCTAGCTTCTGAGTAATAACACATCTTGGTAAATTGAATAATGAATAATTACATTCAAAAGTCACTGGTCCCGATAGATGTTTACATAACTTAGTCCTTATTGGGACGCGCGAACGCACTCGTGCAGACTTCGGGTGTCACGGTCGCCATGTAAGGATTGGCGTAAGGATAGAAATGAAGCAACTGAATGCTGATATAAGACTGACCATTTATTGGGATAACACACCGTTATATATGAGATTACAATAGTCTTAAAGTTACTTGGTTACACTGCCACTACAGTAACATTAGTGATACATTTTTTTTTCCTTAGCTATTGTGTCCCACTGCTGGGCAAAGGCCTCCCCCATATCCTTTCAGTCATTCTTTTCTTGCGCCACCTCGAACCAGCCTTCGCGGTGTGCATCCAAGTCATCTCGCCACCGCTTTTTGGGCCGGCCTCGGCGACGCCGTCCATCCCCTGGCACCCATTGCGTGGAGACTTTTGCCCAGCGGTCACTATGCATGCGGCTGGTGTGACCCGCCCAGTCCCATTTCAGCCTGGCAGCTTTTTTGCCCACGTCAATGATACCGGTTTTGGAACGCAGCGTGGTATTCCGTACTCTATCAATTCTTTTTAAACCTAAAATACTGCGCTCCATTGCCCTTTGACATACCCCAAGGCGGAACTTTTGCGACTCGATGAGTGACTAGGTCTGAGCACCGTAGGTTAGGACGGGCAGAATTCACATGTCGATGAGTTTGCGCTTCAGGGACATCGGGAGATCGCCCTTCATTAGCGACTTCATTAGCGAGAGTAATACATTTACAAAGACAAAAACCGACACAGTTTGCGACATCACTGCTGCAAGGTGACAGGCCCAGCTGATACCTTGCAGCTGTGGTTCACAAACGCACAATCTAGCCTGCTTGCTACCATGGACAGGATGCTGTTAGTGCTGCCCACACCTTACTGACTAGGGATGCGCAACGCTTCCGCATCACAATGCGGAAGCGGTGCACATCCCTGCGCGAGGTGAAGCTCGCGTAGACTGCTTCTACACTGTGATGTAGAAGCAGTCTACGCGAGCTTCAGCAAACATCCCTGATGCGCTGCAGCATCGGGGCCACCCCAGCAGTACCCTGAAAGCGGTATTATATTGAACGCCAAGGGCGCTGTATGATTTTTGAGTGTAATGAGAGTAAAAAGACGTGAGTAAGCACTAAATATAGTGCGCTTGACCTATTTAGAAGCACGCCTGAATCTGCAGGCAATCATGTTAGCTCTCACACACAGAGCGCCCTCCGCTCCCTGTCAATATCCTCATCGTCTTTGGACTGGTCCACCCTTACAACGGGTATACCGTTTAACTTCACTGAAGGTACAGTTTCTGGGTACTTATCCCTGGCCCCAAAGACCACACTCTTCTTAACATTATATGGTCTGCCATGTTGTCTAAACCTAAATATGTATGCATCCTGCTTATGCGTAGGAAGTATCAGTAAACGCTGTCGGCTGTGTCGGCTGATAGAGAACTATCGGATGGACGAGAAAGTCTTGCGCCGACCTAAAATTAGGGGTTAAAGGCAGTCGGCAGAATGATCATAAAATTTAGAAAATTTTAGCGTGGTTCGCCTGAAGATCGAAAATATAATACCGGTATCAAAAGTATTTCATGCTCTAATTCTAGTCTACAAAACGCAAGAAATCGGCAACCTTTGGAAGAGTATTAATCTAGGAATGGGTAGTGGTAAGTTAGGATGTACTGACTGGTGATCTGCTTGTGGAAGTACTGCCACAGCGGGAAGCGCCACGGCCGGTCGCCCGAGACGGCGCCGGCGCACTGCACGGCGCGCCACGCCTCCTCCGAGTTGCTGAAGCAGCCGAACGCGCCGCCGCCCGTCGCCATCAGCACGCCTTCTGCACACACAGCATGACACGCGTTACAACACACTGCAACAAGCTTCCTTTTCGTGAGGCGTCCATATACCTTGATCTTCATCATAATAGAAAAGCGATTATCGCACATAAATGCGATCGCTGCGTTCATTTGTTGTGCCCCAACGTTTACATATAAAGATTTGGAGCCCACAGAGCATTGTAGCTTGTCGTAAACGTCGTAGAGCGGTTAGGTAACCGCTCTACGACGTTTACGACAAGCTAAAGTTGAAAGAAGTTAGAAAATATAGTAGGTACCTACTATATTTTCACTTCCATTACCTATACTCAATGAAAGATTTATGGAACATCCTTTATGAATTAATTACGGATGCCTTGGGCAACGGTAAGCATTTCGATGTCGTTTATACAGACTATACCAAGGGCTTTGATCGAATCGATCATAGCATCCCCATGTCTAAGTTAAGTGGCATGAGACTCCGCAGCGATCTTCTCAGATGGTTTTATTCTTACCTTTTGAATAGAGCAAAGCAGTAGTACCTACTAAATAATTATACAACGTGTAACAGAATAAACGCAATACCTCTTAAGGGGTCCTTGTACTCACCATTGTGAACACTTTTTACTATGTGACCAAACCCGAAATCGCGAAACAAAATCGACTCCCCCATTCATTTCTGTGGGCATAACTCGCCATAATGTACTGAACAGCAGATTTTTTTTACGTTGACCCCTTAAGAGGTATTGCGTTTATTCTGTTACACGTTGCATATCTAGCTGGGTCCTTATACCAAGTGGTGTCCCGCAGGGTTAATTGTTCGGTCCATTGCTATTTTAAATCTATATTAACGACTTCAACTCTTGTTTGACTTCATTCAAACTATTATTTTACTGATGATATGAAAGTTCATGCCTCAATATCGTCGCAGATTGACGAAACGGCACTCCAGAATGGTCTGTCTCGTCTAGAAGACTACTGTGAAAGAAACAAGCTGGATCTTAACCCGGCAAATACTCAGAATAGAATACTATATATTCTCGTAAGCGATAAATCATTGCCAGTATACCCTAGGTGATCTTGTTCTATCCAGATCAAACTCCTTCCATGATTACGATTTCGAGTTCATGTCGATTCCAAGCTAAGTTTTGAAATACACGTTGATGCAATAGTCGCTAAGGCATCAAAATCACTGGGTTTCATAATGCGGCTATCCAAGTGCCTATACCCAAACCTTAAAAAAAAAACTTTTGTAACAAAGAAGGCACTTTTTTTTAAGGATGGGAAATTATCAAATGACTCCTTCTGCCCAGAGCGGAGCGGAAGGGAGTCACTCTTACTGACTATAACTCATCCATATTCCTCCTAATGCCCTTCGCGTTCCAGGGCCGCGGTAACTCTTACAAACTTGAACAAATTCCGCAAACCCCGGCAGGCACTGGCCCTAGCGAGCCCTGCCTACTACGCTGACATCTTTGAGGCGCGCGTGGAACACAACGTGCCGTTGACCAACGCTTGCCGTCCGCAGACCCGCACCAACGGTGGCCGAGAATCGCCCTGCGACTCCCGACGCCCGGGGCGCCTCCTTCTGTTGCGGCGGCTTGGGGGGAGGTGCGTGAGGTTTACCTACATCTCTTTCATGCGGCCCATCTCCTCCTTCGCTAACATTACTGCTTCGCAGAAGGAGGTGACTGCTTCCCATACTTCCTCGACCACACCATTGATTGAACCAAGGCCGGACCCGAGCGGTCTCTGCTACCGATCGCCTCTACAAGGTCACAGCAGTGCTCCGCTCAAGCAAGGCAGACCTCCACCGTATGTTCTACCGTGTCCTCCGGGCGATGCTCAAAGTGGTGACGCTTAACATTTCGAATACCCAGGGTATTGAAAGCCACTTGGAATGGGTACGCGACGCATCTAAAATATGTAACCCATGGTCTAAATTCAAAAGTCAAAATATGTTTATTTGTGACACATAGATATAAGGTTTAGATAGTGTATCTCGCAAGCAACAAACTGGAATCACTTCATCGCGCGTTGCTCAAAACATTACAATAGAACATCACGTTGCGCTCCAAAACAGGAAGCATAGGCGTGGGCAAAAAGGCAGCCAGGCTCAAATCGGATTGAGCGAACCGTATCAGCCGCATGCATGATGGCCGATGGGCAAAGATCAGCAGTGGCGAGATGATGTCTATGTCATAGGCTGGTTCGAGGTGGAGCATTTTTCAAGCGCGTGTCTGGAAAGATATGGGGGAGGCTTTTCGCTTGTCCCTCTTTAAATTATACTCACGAGTAAAAGTAGCGACATCTATGACCAGTGAGGGCTTGTAAATGGACTGGCCGTACACCAGCGCATCCGCCATCATCAGCCGACCCTCCATGTCTGTGTTCTCTATCTGAAAACAAATATGAGGCCAAGGTAGCAGGAAGATATATCACACAGTCTAGACCTCTTTGTTGAACCACTAATACACAACTAAAAAAATATGTTTTGATTCATCCCCCCGTCAATAGATGGCGCTGTTGAGAACTTATAACCTTGCTTTGGCAGTGCGCAAAAGCAAGGTTATAAGAGAATATTTTGGTAAAGTTATGCTACCATCATAGTAATAGTTTTCTTTGTACCAGATAGCATACTCTAAAACAAGTTGAGGTAACATCAAGTTAAAAAGTAAAACCTGAGTCCCTAAGGAACAAAACTGCTACGGTAGATAGGTATAAGTAGTACCTACATACGGGAATACAGACGTACACAAATGGACTGCTAAAATGATAATTTATAATCCTTTTTTTAAGCTTTTTTTTACCGTTTCATAGGCGAAAATTTGATAATTTTATAACCGAGTTCCAAAAAAGGAGGTTCCAATTCAGTTTTTTTATGTATGTACATCGATTACTCCGAGGTTTCCGATTTATGTGATTCCTTTTTCGTTCGATACAGTATACTTGCCATTTAGTCCCATAAAAAGTTTAGATATAGAGTTTGGCCCAGCAGTTTTTATTTTATGAGCATTTTGCTTACTTGTTGCTTACTTAGATGATGCAATAACGTCGTCCGAGTAAGCAAAATGACGTCGGGTAATTATCACAGTATCACAACTAAAAAGTGAAAAAAAAAACTTTTACAAAAAAATACAACCAACTTCCAAATAAAAACACTACAAAGTCTAAAATAACTTTAAATTCGGAAGTCGGTTTCAAAAACGAAGAACCAATTTACTAAAAAATACCCACCGAATTGAGAACCTCCTCCTTTTTTTGGAAGTCGGCTAAAAACACCCACTTCCCAAATTATAGCTATTTTGGACTTTGTAGTGATTTTATTTGGAGTTTGTAATTTTTTCTAAAACAGTTTTTTTCCACTTTTGTCTTACAAGGGTTGACGACTAAAGAAAAATATTAACCCAACTAAGTATTTATAATACAACTGCTGTCATCATCTGCCGAGCCTTCTCCCAACTATATTGGAGTCGGCTCCCTATCTAACCGGATTCAGCTGAATATCCGTATTTTACGTAGAGCGGCTGCCTACCAGACCTCCACAACCAATAAACTGGGTAACACGGTACTTCTTGCCAAGACTGGTGTCAGATTTTTTGGCTTCTGACAATACGTAACGAATGCCAAAGATCTTCAAATGGCAGCCGGGACCAATGGCTTAACGTGCTTTCTGAGGCACCGAGGAATCTCGGTATGTGAAGATGGTCACCCATCCAAATACCGACCTCGGCAAGCGTTGCGTAACCTTGAAGATCAACCCGTTCTTTTTTTAAGTATTAGAAATGATCAAATGACTTCCGCTCTGGGAGGAGCGGAAGGGAGTGTCAGAATCTTACTGACTAAAACCCATCCGTGTTCTTTCTAAAGCCCTTTGCGTTTGAGGACCGCGGTGACTCTTTCGAATAAAATCCGCAAAAAGATCGGCTTTTGCGGCAAACCTCCATTTTTATTACGCAGATAAAAGTTATCTGATCGTCCAAAACCAAACAAATAGGTTCGTTCAAACATTAAAATAGGTTCGTTATGAGGAGCATGGCTCACCTGGATGGACAGCCCGTTGAGTGCCGTCACCACGTCGCCCACCTTCATGCACTGCCCGCTCACCATGTTCTCGCAGATCGGGATCACCCCAGCCACGTTGATGGGTAACTGGAATAAAAAACAATGGAATAGGATACTCTTTATTTTGTAGGTACTTACACAACATTGCTACAATATTTATGGTATAATATACATATTTTATTCAGTCATCGGAAAACTTACTACGTCATCAAAATCACTAAACTTGTAAGAGATAGTTTCACATTAGGTGTCGTCACACCGAGACGCTACACCACGATGCTTGGGATGGCCATGGTCACTCGTGGGTAGTCGCAATCAAGACAACACAACGATTAACAGTGGATCACCATTATGGTGATCCACTGTTAATCGTTGTGTTGTCTGTTTTATTTTATAGCGCTTAACGTAATCGCAAGTTTACAAACAAAAATGGTTTGTAAACTAGGCTACTTACTCAAATAAAGAGAAATTATATTATATTCTAAATATGAGATCGACTTTACCATTATACTTGATGTAGGTATGTCCATAATGATCACAATCTCTTTTTTTTAATTTACCACCTAAGTACACATTGTGGAATGCAAATAAAGTATTGAGTATAGGTATATAACTGGGTTCACATTACTGTGTCGTGTAATGTCGTCACTGCAACCTGACGCAGTGTTAGGCAAGTTATCTCGCGCCACAACACGACACAGTACTGTGTCAGTAGCTTAAGGCGTCGTCTTAATCTTAACATAAAGCGATCATAGCGTCGCGTTAATTTTTTCGGCGAAACCGAAAAACGCCATCTGTCGGTGCGACCACACGATCGTGTTTTCCGCACAAATGAACGCACGATTCGCATAACGATCGCTTTGTATTAGGATACTACAGGACTAATACGATCCACTCGTACATCAGTATAACTGCGGCCTACCTTAAGCTTGGCGATGATCTCGAAGGCAGCGAGCACCACAGCGGCGCCCGCCATGCTGCCGCGGTTCTCCGTCATCGAGTGGCACTCCTTCAGGCACAGCCCGCCGCTGTAAGCATACAGAACACATATATATTATTATAACGTGTTACAGAATAAACGCAAAGCCTCAAAAGAGGTCATTATAATTATGTACAAACTTTTACTATGGGCCCAACCCCGAAGTCGCGATTAACGGCCCTATGGGCAAATATACAAATATATGTGTGTGCATAACTCGACCACATGTATACGGCTGTTTTTTTAGCGACGTCAGTGCTGCCGATATAAGAAGACAAAAGAAAAAGGACGTAGTAACACAAAACGAAGTAACCGATTCCGACATTAGGTACTTTATTTTGTGAAAATGCTTAGTAAATAAGCCGTTTAATACCGAACTTAATGATGCTATGCAGCGTACTGAATCGGTCTCTAATCGGTCGATGCCATCGAAAGAATGCTCTGCTGGCTAAATATTAACAGCTGCACGGGACGATTATCAAGGTTAAGCAACATTACACTTGTCGAGTTCGGTCTGTGGATGGGTGACCATCTTAACATACTGAGCGACTGCCTATCTGACCTCCTCGACCCATTAACTGGAAACACGATACGCCTTGGCGAGACTGTGAAGATATCTTGGCTTTTGACTACCCGTAACGACTTTCAAAGACCTACAAATGACATCCGGGACCTACATCTTAACCTTTTGACCGCCATGGTCGGCTGAGGAGCTCGTGGCTAAATAATAACAGCCACGCGGGTCGATCTTTAAGGTTAAGCAACACTTGCCGAGGTTGGTCTGTGGATGGGTGACCATCTTAACATACCGAGACTCCTCCGTGCCTCGGAAAGCACGTTAAGCCGTTGGTCCCGGCTATCATTTGTAGATCTTTGGCAGTCGTTACGGATAGTCAGAAGCCAGATAATCTGACACCAGTCTTGCCAAGGAGTACCATGTTACCCAGTTAATGGGTTGTGGAGGTCTGGTAGGCAGCCACTCCACGTAAAATACTGGTATTCAGCTGAATCCGGTTTGACTGGAAGCCGACCCCAATATAATTGGGAAAAGGCTAGGCAGATGATGGTCGGCTGAGGCCGACAAATGAAAATGTGCTCAACAAGAAAAACGGCGAATTTGTGGTTTGGCGTCGGGGGCACGCCGATGCGTTTATGCTCTGGCGTTCAAAAGATTAATGTGCATTTCGAGGCACAAAGGTATGCTAAGCTCCTCACCCATTCACGGAGCAAACTCGGCAAGCGATGGTTATCCTTTAGATCGCTCCGTGCGGCTACAATAACTTAGCCTCGCACACATTGGTGTTATAAACTCAATAATGTAGCCAAACAACTGTTACCTGTCGAAAGTGACCCCCTTAGCAGCCAGCAGCACGGGCGGCGCGTGTGGGCCGGCGCCCTTGTAGGAGCACTGGAGGAACATGGGCGTGTCGCACGAGCCCTTGGCCACGGCGAGGAAGGCGCGCATGCGCTGCGCCTCCAGCCACTCGCGGTCGTGCGCCTGCACCGACACGCCCAGGTGGCACAGCGCGTCCAGCGCCGCCTGGGGGCAGACAGTATCGCCGACCGCGTTAGTTACCTACTCATTACTTTGGCAACCCAGCGGAGGATCCATGATTGTCTTTTGAGGGGGGCCTGACCTGAGTACATTTTATTTTGTGTTGTACACTACCAAAGATATCATGGTCTTTTCGGCTTGAGCCCCTTAGCCCAAAAACTTTATAATAGAAACTCGGGTTGCTAAAAGTAAGTCTTTTGTGATCCTACTCCAACCGATTTAACAACACATCTTTTCTTTATTTGATCTCTTCCGCATCCTAGGTTGCCTGGTAGAATGTCTAGGGCATTAAGTACGTTTTTGTACCTATGTGCATGAAGTCTAAATAAATAAAAGTGTTGTAACGCCGATACCTGCGCCAGATCCACGGGCGTCATCTTGTTGGCAGGCATGTCGGACAGGCAGCGCGCCCAGTTCTGCGCGCGCGCACGTATGGAGCCCTCCACCCACAGTTGCGACACATTCTCCTGCGCCTGCGAGCACTGGTACGCGGACACGTGGCACGGCGGCCGGCACTCTTCGGTTTTGAACACGTCGAACCTACATTTACATGTATAAGTATAATTATATACATAGGTCTTATTGGCAATGTTCTTCAGAATCAAAAAATCAAAATCCTTAACTTCAAATAGACCATTTACAGGCGCTTTTGAATTGTCAAGGTCAGTTAGTCAATTAGATGAAGCTAGTTCTGCCGCGCTAGCGACATGATCAGCGTGAATTTTCGTCAGCAAAACAAACTCACCGACCCTAACTCTAACGAAGCAGTTGTCATAAAGACCAGAACCGTAAGTGAGAACATAAAAAAAACTCAATGTCAAGATGCAGTGGTGAAGGGATAAGCCTTTCGCCGAAAACAGGGCATTTTAAGTTCATCATCATATCAAATACGTCCACTGCTGGAAATATCCCTCCCCAAGGAGAGGGGGGTTGCTATAATCTGACTGGCCTGTTTGTCGAGTGGTTAGTGACCCTGACTGCTAAACCGGAGGTCGTGGGTTCGATTCCCACCCAGGACAAATGTTTGTGTGATGACCATGATCATTTGTTCTGTGTCATTTGTCTATATGTATGTATTTAGAAATATATAAGTATGTTTATCAGTCGTATGGTTGCCATAGCACAGGCTCTGCCTAGTTTGGGATCGGATGACCGTGTGTGAGTTGTCCGAAGATATTATTATTATTATTATTAATCTAATATGGCAGGCGGGTTGACGATCGCAGTGCAGCTGTTGCAATGCACAGAGACTGCTGTTGCCCATTCTCTGGTGAGTCCTTTAGTCGCCACTTACGACAACCACAGGAAGTGATAGGATGGTGCTATTCTTTTACGTCCGACACCATATAAAACCATTTTAAGTTCACATAAATGATATCTCGACTTTTCTCGGTAAACGAGAACAACGGATTTCCCAGGAATTCCCGAAACGATAAATCCCTGTAATAAACAGTAGGTGTACCACTTAGGGTAGGTACACTGGATTGTTAAAGTGCAGATTTTTGAAGCAGTGCGGTTGTGCGTACCCCCAGGCGGCGAGCTCGGCGGCCTCGGCGGCGGCGTCGGGCGCGGCGCAGGGGTCCACCTCCACGACCGCGCAGCCGCGCTCCTTCAGCAGCTTCACGCCCGCGCCCACGCCCCAGCGGACGTTCTCCTAGAGACAAAGCATTAGTAATAAGTAGTTGTGGGGACAGAATGTGGACACAACAATAATCTATACTTTTTGATGTTATGAAGTTCCCAGTTTACACACAAAAATGAATCCAATAGCTATACTTACCCCATAAAACATTTTCCAGATGTTATTTTAAAACTTTGTCGTCGTGATTAATATCTACCTACTTATTATCATGCCAAACAATGCCCAACCGCGGACGGACGGCCGGTCATCGCTAAAATCCCCTATTTAGGGTGCTGTAGTAAAACAACAACAAGGCGCAGTGGTTGAGCGATTGACTGCTGCGCTGCGTGTCGCGGGTTCGATTCCCGCACGGAACAATTATTTGTGTGGCCTACAGATAGTTGTTCCGGGTCTGGCTGTTTGTGTATGTGACGTTGTATGTTTGTAAACGCACCCACGATACAGGAGAAATTCCTAGTGTGGGGCATTTTTTTTTTAAAAAGAAAAAAGTTTAGCCATGACCAAACCTTTAATATAATTTACTAGCTTTTTCCCGCGACTTCGTACGCGCATATCCCGTATTTTCCGTAGGAATAACGGCAAATATATTCTCCTCTCCTTCTTAGTGAGTAAGGTTCCTTGGGGAGAGTAGGGGAGCCCTTAGCAAGGAACCTACATGCTAAATTTAAGGTTTCTACGACCAGTACTTTCGGCTGTTAGTTCAAGCAGATAAGCATAAAAAAACGGCCAAGTGCGTATCGGGCCTCACGTAGTGTACACGTTCTGTAGTTGCACGTCACAATTGCCATGTGAGTTTTATAGGTTGGTCGACTATTACTCGTTGACTTGTAAAACCTACTTAGCTGTGATAGTTTTCCTTTTAAATTCATTATATACCTAACTACTTACATCCATGAATTTTTCACGTCTCCAAAAACCACCGTTTAGAGTCAAGTGTGAAAATGTTTTAGCACACTCTCAATATTTTTAAACGACCTTTCCAATGACACCGCACACGATGGGATAGACGACAAATATTTTTATTTTTTCACTTTGTCGGCGTGATGTATGTACCCATACCAAATACCAACTTTCTAGTGCTAAGCGTCTCTGAGCTAAACCGCGGACAGAAAGACGGACTGACAGACAGACGAACATGGCGCAACTATAAGGGTTCTTTGTTGACTACAGAACCCTAAAAATGGGTCAACCTCGGAATAAGAGATAATAAACTGGAAACCCGTATAATCCTTAATTTTAGCGTTCTCAATGTTGTGTCAAGAGACTCATAAAATGTCTTGTCGGCGTCGTAAGTTATTAAAGGTCGAAGGTCGCAAAAATCGGGTTTTCACGATTACCTCGTCGTTTCTATAGCTTCAATGATTGATTGACTTGGTTTAATATCGTTTAATGACTTGCCTACCCAAGTAGCGGAATATAGGGCACAGGGAGCTTAGGGCACCCCGACACGGATAGGTTAGGTTCGAATGGTATGCCATTCATGTTAGGTTCTTTTAAACCCTGCAGACAGAAAAAGGAGTTCGTTGTCGAAGTTAAAATGTTGAAAGTGATTGCGGTTTGAATTTAGAATTACCAAAATTAAATATTTCAAAAGTATATTTTCGCACGGTTACCCTATTCTATGAACGGCCAAAGCATCCTGCTAGCCCCTTCATTAAATGACGTTGACGACGCGTTGGCTGGATGTCATTTAGGCCGCTGATAAAAGGGCGCTAATTAATGAAAAGGCAAGGGAGCCAATTAAACCGCTGAATAAGCCTGTTGGCTGCGACAAACATGACTTCTTCCGCTGGAGCGGTAGGCTCCTACTGACTAAAACCCATCCGTGTTCCTCCTAAAGCCCTTTACATTCCAGGGCCGCGGTGACACGAACAAATTCCGCAACTCTGGCAGGCTCTGGCCCTAACGGGCCCCGTCTTCTATGCTGACATCTCTTTGAGGCGCGCGTGGAACACAACGCGCTATCGACACAGGCCAGGTTGTGATCGGACAGAGAGCCACCCAACGCTCGCCGTCCGCAGGCCCGCGCCTGCGGTGGCCGGGAATCGCCGGGGCGTCTTCTTCTGTTGCGGCGTCTGGGACGTGAGGTTTGTCTCTCCCTCACGCGGTCCTCCTTCGCTAGAATTACTGCTTCGTAGAAGGAGGTGACCACTTCCCATGCCTCCTCGCTCCGGACCATGGATCGAACCAGGACCAAACGTGAGAGGTCGCCGCCGATAGCCTCAACGAAGACACGGCGGTGCTCCGCCCAAGCAACACTACTTACCCTGGCTTCGTCCAGCGACTCAAGCGGGTCGTAGCAAGCCGTTCTCGGTCCTATGCAAGAGATGGCCACCGCTGAATACTCATTTATTTCAGTAATTGCGAAGGACTTTCCCAGTTTCAGCTCGCACGCTAGCCTGAAACATTGAATGACGGATGATTAGCTATAACAATTTGTTGCTAATCAAAACTTGTTGTTGGCTAAAGGACCAACACAGATGAATAACTTGGGTATTATTAAAAAAAAAACTTTGGCGAGGAAATGAAGGTCCTAATTCCCAACTCATGATTCAAAATGATTGCCATATTGGATAAAAATGCTATGTAGGTAGTCCCGAGGGGCAAAGCTATCGTCGATTGGCCTCAACCCAATTGCCTAGCAGACCAACTAGCTAGACTAACACTGTTGGCCTTGCAAACAAATAGGTATTCCTGTACTCCTGAGTTTGAAACTGAAACTGTTTTTTGTAACACATACTGGGTACTTCAATGTTTTATTTTTTATTTAGCCTAGTTTGAAAAGCTAGTAAAAACAGCACTGCTTTTCCATGCTACTTTTTGTAAAAAAAATAAACTAGAAACTTACGTATTTAGCTGCTGTGATATCTTGCCTCCACACTTGTGGTCCACTTCTTGCCCACATGGCGTTAGTTCTAATTGCTCATTGTTTTTATAAACGCAAACAACTGCACCTTTCTACAAAAAATATTGTATGTTTTGATAGTTATTTTCTACTACAACTACAACAGTGAACTACTTCTTATCCTTGCTTAGAAAATCTCTTGTTATAAACATGAATGTGTTATCATCAGAGATCGCAATAGATAGAGTATATTTATCTAATGTTCATGGAAGTATGTTAACTTGATTTACCTTCCCTGCTCCTTCACACCCAGAATTGTATGTTCTTGTAACATTACCAAAATTCAGTCTTCTAAATAAAAGTCTAACACTTGGAAATAATTTTGTAAATCTCATAATGATCAAAAAATTAAAAACATTTATGTAATTTCATACTTTAATTTTTATGTAAAAATACAAACCATCTAGATTTGCATAAAAATGTTTGAAAGTGGAATTTTATAACTTCATAGCATATAAAGGCAAGTTATAAGTACAACATGTAAGAAATATATACATAGCATGTGCATTTTTTAGCCTTTTTTAATTAGCTACAACTCAAAAATCATTTTGCAAAATGTTCTCAATTTTCAACTAGTGACTGCACAAGAATAGATACAAGATTGGGATAAAAGTTTAGACTACATTGAGCAGTTGTTGTTTGTTACAAGAAATATGGTTGCTTCAGATATCTGTATGTTAGACTTGGATACACCATTTATAGGAATTCTCGTTTAGATAGATAATTAATTAACCCTTTGAATGCCATCACAAGCAAGTGCTTGTGCCTTGTATGCGAAACGTCACAAATATATGACAAGATATTCGGTGAATTTGTGGCTTGGTGTCAGGGGCACTCCAAGGCGTTCAAAAGGTTAGCAATCCTTTTATCTTTTACCACCAGGAAAAATTTTAAAAGATGTTGTTTTTGGGACATGTCTTATTGTCAGAGAGACCCTGGTTTCTCTTGGTACAGTTTGATGTCTAACATATTTATCTGAACACATATTTATATTAGCTATTGACGCATCCAGCAAATCTTCCTTCAACTCTTCTATGCAATGCAAATAACGAGTGTAAAGCTTCTCTTGTAATATTAACAAACTTCTTGGTTCAAGTAAAAAAGAGAATACAGGTTCCGTGTTAATAGTGTTTTCTTCAGTTGGTTCAAGGAAATTTAAAACTATATGAGATCCAACCGATATTGTAGTTATAGTTGGATAGAATAGTGAACCATCCAAATGTGGCATGATGCCTTGCCCTGGCAAGTACTCATTGACTAACACATGGTTGGGCCTTTTATCATCCATCACTTGTAGACCATGTATTTTCTCCAGGTATTTGTCCAGCCATGGTGGTATCGACTCTGCTATCATGCCGTTATTGTGAGGTATACCGCCCCAGTTCTGTAATCTTCTGTTTGAGAGTTGGGTCCATTTGGGCTTGGGTACTGCGTAAATATTCGACAAAATCCCCTTTTCTTCAGTTGGCGTTATAAACTTCGATATGTAGTAGGCAGTCTCTGGGGCCTGTAGACAAATTAATTCCTAAAACTAAGATTATCGCTTCAAAGATAAGATTACTTTGCCAGTTACTAAACTGGTATTATAAATCCTGTATTTAATAAATTGCCACTTACCGTAATGACTCTGTAGTCTTCTAGATTGAAATCTAAAGAATTCATTTTCAACTTGCACTACTGTGTTTTAATTAAATTAATATTTCTTGTAAAATTTTGTATTTGTGATAGAATTTAGTTTGTTTTGTGGTCATGACATGTTATTTGACGTTTTTCGTGTAAACAAATGAACGTCATACATACAAAAGTTTTAACGTATTGTTACTGCTCCATGTTAACAGGGGTTTATTTGGTTACAAAAGAAAGCTATTTCATTCTGGATTATTATTTGAATGTCAATGACAACAGTTTTTGTAGTATATAGAAATAAGCTCATTATTTGTAGCTAACAGACTATTAAGGAGTGTAAGTTTGAAAGATCATGATAAGAAACTAAACGTTTATTGCAGTGGGTTACCACTACCAAGGATCGCCCAATGACATTTTATGAACTTTGATGCGTTTCGTTTCTAATGATACTTCACTTATTTGAAGAAGATAAAATTATTTCAATTACCGTAGTGCAATTTTTATTACTTTGTCAAAATCGTGATATTGTATAAGTACTAAAGTTCGATGAAAATTTAACATTTTCCAAAACTTTGTTAGGAACGTGTTTCATTAATACACGACCTTTGAAAGCAGTAACAAAACATATACAGCCAATCTTTTTTGACAGAAGCGTACAGAAGATGAAAATGTTATTTGTTAATAATTTTTTTGTAAATATTTGTTAAATGAGCAATTGTAGAATGTGATCATAATGGGCGGTTGCATAGGAATAACTAGAAGTGGTAGCGGGCCCATAGAAGAGTCGTCAGCTACCGTGTCTCGGCCTAATTCAGGTAGGGTAAACGATCATCTGTCTCCGTGGAGACGTCGAGTGCGTGTTCTCATAACTCTTTGTTGTAGGCGGGCTGAGGAAGAATCAGTCGCTGTGCCACGAGACCATACGGTGGAAATCAGACGTGCCATTGACAGAGGGACAGTTACGTAGCAAAAGGGATGAGTTTTGGGACACAGCGCCGGCGTTCGAGGGACGCAAGGAAATCTGGGACGCGCTGCGGGCGGCCGCCGTCGCTGCGGAGGCGATGGACTTCCAGCTGGCGCAGGCGATACTCGATGGAGCCAGTGTGTCGGTGCCCAATGGGTACCTCACAGAGTGCTATGACGAATGGGGCACAAGATATCAGGTACACACTTAGTTTTATCCATTGCTGCCCATAGCGTGGCTCTAAGCTTATCCTCCTCAGCCTCATTACACTTTTATGTGAATAAAAAATAATCAGTTTGATTGACCTTCAGCAGCCCTATCTGAGGATAACATTTTATCGAATGTTGTCAGTCATTATTACTTATGAAACAACACTGCCCCTGCCTGCTACTTTAAATATCAAGCTTGATAACTTGTGGCATTGCTGAAGAAATGTTGTTAACATCTTTGTGTTGTCATACCAGTAATTAGCAAGAACCAATGGTTTCTTTCTTCATAATTTTAACTCTGACTAAGTCTGAATAAATAAGAGGATAAGAATTGTAATACCTAATTAGTATTTATGTATGTGTGTTTGTTTCCTGTTGAGCCTTTTTTGATGCTGTTTATATTTGGTTCTATATCAAGTTTGGACCACAAACAATGTGGCATTATCCTCAAGCATCCTATGGCAAGTTGTATCAATAACTGGTTAAAAACTTTTTTGGGATTACTTGAAATAAAATGATTATAGTTCAACATTTTTCAAGGATAAACAATGCCTTGATGTTGTCAAACAATTAATTACTTCATTGAATTTAATTTATTTAAATACATCTGCATGCACACCGCGAAGGCTGGTTCGAGGTGGCGCAAGAAAAGAATGTCTGGAAGGTTATGGGGGAGGCCTTTGCCCAGCAGTGGGACAAAATAGGCTAAGGAAAAAAAAAAAACTGGATAAATCTCAGTATCTCATATCAATGCTATATTATATATTCACATTCCTATACCTAACCCTAGAATTTATACAGACTTGTTTTCTTTTATAGGCACATACCTATGAATACCTGTGTAGTCCTTCTTAAAGCATTATCAATATATATAAATTTCTTCCATTACTGAGTGACTGTCAGACGATGCACAGCCAAAACTACTGGTTGTAGAAAGCTGAAATTTAGCATGTAGCTACACTCCGTAGGCAAGCACTAAGAGAGGATTTCCGAAACTCGAATGGGAAAAACAGGATATGCGAAGTAGCATACGAAGTTAGCCAGTTAGCCATACGAAGTTGCAGGCAAAAGCTTGTGTCATGTGCTTAGATCCTGTACTAACTATATACAGCTTCCAGAGCTGATAAGCAGTTGCTCTTTTAAATAAATAGTATTCAACTGCATTCTGTTAGATTAGCTGCAATGAACATTGTTCATTGTTGTAAGCTCGGCCAAAGCCTTCCTGATTTGGCCGATGATAATGATGTCCTGTACTACCTAACATAAAAATTGTCTTCTTTTATAAATATTTACTTCAAATACCTTAGTATTTAAATCCCTAGCCTTAGTTATCTCTTGGCACTTTGCCATTTCGTGCATCTGTTGGAATTTGCCCATCCCACGAGGATTAACAAAAATCAAGGCCAATTCTATGGAAAAAACCTCTCTGGATAATTACAGGTTTTTAAGTCTTCACTTGCTGGCACATAAATTTACATATGTACTTCCTCTAGTTCAACTATACATTCATTGAAATTGGTTTAGCCATTTAGGGGTGAAAGCATAACCAACAGATAGACAGACTTACTTTCGCACTTAAACTATTGCTATCGATATAGTTCATATTCATGAGTACTTTCACCCTGAAGTGTCATTCATCAAAAGTCACCCTGTACATATTGATTTCCGTCTGCAGGTCCCAATATACTGCCTATCTCCACCTATAAACATGGTGAAGGAGGCGAGCGGGCGCGACTCGCCGGCCGAGTGGTCGGAGCCGGTGGAGGGCGGCACGGAGGTGTCGCTGCGCCTGCGCCTCTCCAACACCTGTAAGGACGTCGATCTAGCCGCGTACTCCCGGCACACTGTTGCGCAGTGCAAGAATAAATTACATGTGAGTCAAATTATTTATTTTGTATTCTTATTCTTTAAGTATTCAGCTGAATCCAATTTGACTGGAAGCCGATTCTCATATAGTTGGGAAAATGCTGTGCAGATAATGATGATGATTCTTAATTATACACAAAAACATAAAACACAACAGGACAGCTTATTTACAAAGGCGAGTATGTGTTAAATGATGACAAATGGCTAGTTGGTTTTGGCTACCCCTTTGAGGTGAGGGCTTCAGAAAATAAAAATACAAAATAGTTGTAAAAGCTTGTATCCTTTTAGACTTGAATCCAACCTCAATGTAGTTAGAACAAACCCGGCAAGAGTGAGTGGGTCTTGCGTGTACAGGGTTCCGAACGAATCTTATTTTTGTGACACGTTACTTTAAAATCATATGTTTTCCTATTATCTGCATTTCATGGTGAAGACCTATGATGTGCATTTTTTTCAAAAAATTTGGCTCAGTTGTTACGGAGATAAGGGGGATTGGTGATTTTTCATCTAATTTCTTAAATAACTTGAAAACAATTTATTTGAAACCCTCACAATAAGAACTTTCTTTGGATATGTCGCACGGTAGTTAAAAAACTTTTTTTTTTAATATGTCGCACGGTAGTTAATAAACATTTTTTTGAATTTTCTATTTTTTCCCTCAAAAATGACCCCCATATTCGAAATGTATTTATTTACATACCGCTTCCGTGTTTGGGTCACAGATGTGTACGAAACACACACATACAAATCACGTGTACCAAATTACCAGATTCGGAGAAAATTGGCTGTGACAGACGGACAGACATACAGCCAGACAATTGAATGATCCTATAAGGGTTCCTTTTTTACTGACGTTTGGAACCCTAAAAAGGCTAGCCAAATGATAACTCTCTGCAGCCCAAGCAAAAGTTAAAGGCACCTACAAATAGTTGATTATGTTTCCAATCCAAATTCAAGAAAGGAAATTCCAACTTTTAGCCTACCAGTTATTGTTACTATAATATTGTATAGATTATTGCAAGGCCACACTCAGCAAATAAACTGCTTGTAAGAATTATTTTTTACAAAAAAAATATACTGCCATATTATTTGTTTAATTGACATTTAGTAATTGTATAAATTAGTCTACTTCACGGGAAATCTCGTAAGTTTAAATTTGATAGATTAATATCTAAGATTAGTGTGAAGGAGATGATAACTAATAGCACACAGCCTTGTAATAAAAACCTTGATAATGATTGGTTATGGATGTGCTAATGCCCATGGTGTTACACCTTTTAATTAGCTGTTCGCAGTCAATGTAGGATTTCAAAGTATTTGTAACCATGGGCGGATCCAGGGGGGCTAAGGGGCTGCACCCCCCCCCCCCCCAGTTATTAACGAATTTACGAAAAACCCACCCTCGGGGTCAAGCCCCCCCCCAAACGATAGTCCTGGGTCCGCCCCTGTTTGTAACTCATACCAATTCTACATGCAAACAGAACGAAAAATTAAGGCTTTAAACTCTATTTTTGTATGAATTCCGGTGACACTTCATACTTTTGGCCTTATTGGCTGCAACGTTGCAATGTAGAATGTAAAATGTACGTAATATCTTTTGTAAATTTGAAGTTGGTGTTCCTCAATAAATAAATAAACGTTGCCTGTTTCGGTAATACGCAGTAAGACATTTTATCGTTTAAAAGAGTTTAAAGAGACAGTAAGAACAAGATTTCTCACGCTTTCTTTGTCTTTTTTCTAAAAAGTTCTAAACTAACTTTATAGTTCAAGTATCAATTAAAATCACTTCTATTTCTCCGAGTTTGTATGATATACCCAGCGCACTGCACTCATCATCCTGCTACCCTTCTCCCAATATATATTTTTGGTTGACGCATCCTGTTTTCGTCTTCAATATATCTATATTTAAGTCAGCAGTGTTATTATTCCAAGTCTATCGCATCGCCCAGAATATTGCCAAACGTGTTTCACCTTCAATTCTGCTTGACCTTATGGATCTCGTATAAATATTCTTATTCAATACTCTTACGTAATTTGTAACTGGATTTGGCGACCGAGCTTATTAGCATTCCTTTTGATTGTCAACATCTAGATTGTAGAGTAAGGTTCGTGGTCAGAGTGTTCCTAGATAGCTAGACAACGACAACTCATAAATTTATTCAATTTTTCACGTTCATGCACTTTGGCTCTTCAGGAAGAATGCATTCTCTATTCTAAGTGCGCTTACGCACTACGTCCGATCCGAACCCGATCAGTCTCCATGAAAAGACGGTCCGGCGTAGTAGTAGAACAATTTGTATGATAGTCCGTCGCTCTCCGTCATCCGAGAATTTCCATTTCGGATAAGATTATTGAGGGTTCGGGGGGCGGGGATAGACGTGACTCGGCGATGTTATTGCGTTAATTGAAAATGTTGAAAATAGACCCTGTTTATGGTACAAATCTATAGACGACTACAAAAACACAATACCGACAAGGAATGCATGGGCCTAAAGTAATATAATATAGTGACGTGAACGCTCTGTAGCGGCTCCACGTAAAATGACGTCTGAATCACAGATTTGGATCGGAGGTAGTGCGTAAGCAATATCCGAGTTCGGTCCGAGTTTTCTCGGATAGTATTTTGACGGATTTGGATCGGACGTAGTGCGCAACCGCTCTAAATATTCTGTTTAGGTTTTAGAATGCAAAACATTAAAACAATGGTCCAGTAGTTTTCGGAAAAATCACGGCATACAAACACGTACGGGTCGAATACAGAACCTCATTCCGTTTATCTGGTTACTTCTGGTTCAACTATTTCTATAATACAAACATTCTGCTAACTACTGCTCTACGTTTGTTATGTACAGGTTCTGTTTAATCTCTGTATTATTTAAATCACAATTAATAATATTAAACAATTTGTCATTTACATTCATACTTAATATTCAATTGATATCAGAAGAATGACTTGTTTACTAGTCAATGTTCATTCTTTCATTTTTAAACATTGACTTAAAAAATAAAACAACTGATATTTATTGTTTTTACGGGAAGTTTTTAAAGTATGAATTTTTCTTACCTTTTGAAGAATATCTCTCTCATTATTTAGTATTATCAGCATAGTAACGGAGGAATAATTCATTGTTTTGTCAATTAATGATTCCACAGTCAGTGTTGATGTTCCCACATACTGTATGCTAGAACACAATAGTTTATGCAGTAATCAGATCTTAGCCGAAACTTGAATGTCATATTTGTACAACAAATACTAGGAAACCTAAACAACCTGATCATTTGTGGGCATGGCTGCATGTTGTAATACATAAGATGAAAGATCGATAAAGTGTTATTATTATCTTGTATTGTCCTGCAGGTAAAAATGCCTTTCCCTCCTTCCACTGGTCCTTATCTACGCTGATATTAGGCCAATCCTCTGGGTAAAAACTTATTTAGAAACCCTGAAGAGAATGTTTGATCTAACTGCCCAACGCCCTAGTTAGATAGAACCTTAATTTTATTTAGAAAACGAAACAACGCCACTAAAAATGACGCTTTTGATAGCCACGGGCAACTTGGCACGTACTCGATGCCCAGTAAAAATAAATAAATAGGTACTCGACCAGAAAACCACGTACTATTCATAATCAGCAAGTAAACTACTACACTACTATCCTACTACTAAATCCAGTCATAAAAATATGTACATTGTGCAGCGGCTCGCTTAAACACGGCCAGTGGTGACGCAAGCGCATACGAACGACGCGAAATTTTGCAACCATATGCGACAGCCTGCCTTCGCCACACTATGTTCTTTTATTTAATGATAGGGCTGCCTTGCCTTTGTTTCCATGGGAGTTTTTCAATTTATATTGTCTTAATAACAAGAGCCTGATGAAACCTGAAATAGGTCTTGAAATATACGGGACAAGTTCGTTCGCGTGAATGTCGAAAATAATCCCAAGAGACCGGATAAAAAAGTAGTATCTCTGTGTCAAATTTCATCCGGATCCGTCCAGCTGTTCTGTCGTGATTGAGTTACAAACATACATCCATCCGTACTTTCGCATTTATCAGTAGTAAGATAAGATTACTGATACAAATAATAAAAACACTGTTAATTTTAAATAGCAACTTCATAAAATAGCTTCCGGAAACCTATTTCAATTCTAGACCTTGATAAATATTCAACGTACTAATTAATAAGTTAGATACAAAACTTTAACAAAAAGCAACAAATATAACAATATAAGACTACCGTTAAAAATAAAGTTCCATTTGCATTTTTGTGCGCTAATCATGCGATATCCGAAACTAATTTTGCTCTTGTATAAATATTTCCTTTACAAATATCCTTACAATCACCTTGATCTTATGAAGTTCTCCTTCACATTTCTACAGCAGAGCCCTGAAGTGTTTATAGGTATTTATGTAGGTACTCCACAAAGGTCGAAGTCACCTGTTAAATACTTGAATGTCTTACAATTTCGGACGCCGCCGCGACAATTACTGTCCGTTGACCTACATTAGTGAACCGTTCGATGGTCGGCTAGGACAGTGGTTCCCAACATTTATTTAACCCGGGACCATTTTGATTTCTGACATTAATCAAGAAAAAAATTAAACGGCGTTAATCTATTTTTTTTTATATCACATAGATATTCAAATATTGTAGCATAACTCTTCTTTGAAATCATATTGAAAACACATTTCTGATAGAAACTAAGAATCATTTTGCATCAATGACATTTTTCAGGTGAAATTATTGAATTTTTTAAACCTTTCGCAGACCATATTTTAGCCCTTTTTTTTAAGGATGGTAAATCATCAAATGACTTCTTCCGCTCTGGGTGGAGCGGAAGGGCGTGTCAGACTTTTACTGACTAAAACTCATCCGTGTTTCTTCTTAAGCCCTTTGCGTTCCAGGGCCGCGGTGACTCTTTCGAACAAATTCCGCAACCCTGGCAGGCTCTGGCCCTAGCGGGCCTCGTCTTCTCTGCTGACATCTCTTTGAGGCGCTGGTGAAACACAACGAGCGAGAGTGGTGATCGGACAGCGAGCCACCCAACGCTCGCCGTCCGCAGGCCCGCGCCTACGGTGGCCGGGGATCGCCCTGCGACTCCCGACGCCCGGGGCGTCTTCTCCTGTAGCGATGGTTGGGGCGAAGGCCTTGCCTTTCCCTCGCGCGGCCCGCCTCCTCCTTCGCTAGCATGACTGCTTCGCAGAAGGAGGTGACCGCTTCCCAAGCCTCCTCGCTCCGGACCATGGATTCAACCAGGGCCGGACGCGAGAGGTAGCCGTTGCCGATCGGCTCGATGAGGACACGGCGGTGCTCCGCCCAAGCAGGGCAGACCTCCACCGTATGCTCCACCGTGTCCTCCGGGCGAATATTTTAGCCCTTGCGGAACACAAGTTGGGAATCACTGGGCTAGAAATATGATTTTAATGCATAGTGCTTTCTCTTTGTTCCCGATGATGTTAATGACTCGGACATTAGGCGCATTAACTTATTTTATTAATGGTTCTTGGCTGGCGGCCAAGGTCTTGTTGGAATGGTCCGTCTTTACTTAGTCCGTGACTTTTTGTCCTTTTCAAGTGAAGTGGTTTGTAGTGAACTAGCTTTTGTCAGCGGTTTGCCCGCGTGAAAGGCGATTTTTTTTCCAGGGAAAATAGTCCGGCGATGAAAGTATCCTACGTCCTATTCCTGGGCATGGTTTATTCGTGTGCGAAGTTTCATCCAAATCAAACAGACCGATAGACGGACAGTTACTTTCGCATTTATAATTCTAGTAGAGTCCGACCGAAACTGGTTTTCCGGCCGAAACCGAATATTCGGCCCTGGCTTCAGTTTCGGCCGAAACCGAAACCGAAACTCATGTGGTCAAGTATAAAATTTCTTAAAATACTGAAATTTGATGCATTTTACACATTATGCTGCATTAATTACGACATGAAATTAAAACACAGTATATTAAGTTTGATATAATCATTAATTTATTTATAAAAAATATTAATAATATTTTTCAAATTAAGTTCTCAGGTGTTTATCAGTTCTCAATAATCAAATCACAAATTGTAACTGTTTCATTAAATACTAAGTATTAGCAATTTGAAACCTTACTAATTAATACTTTGGTTTGCATTTGTACTGAAAAGAATCATCTTTTTTCAGTACCTCTTATATAAAAATTATAATTACTAAAATTAGTAATTATTATTACAGTATTAGTTTCAGTTTCAACAGAGATAATCAAATCACACATTTAGAATTAACAAATATACCTACATCACAATTAGAAGGACAGTCATACTTACATTTAGAATTACACGACTACTTCCGAAATCAGTTGTCTGGAGGCTTATTTAGTTTGATTTGATATTGTTTTTATGCTTGAGTTTTTCTGTTTATGCTGGCATAATGGAGTGTGCTAGCTTACAAGTAGCGAATTATTAAGTTTTATGTTTTTACGTGTTACCTTTGTTGTATTGTTTTCTTTGTAAGAATACTGACTACTTACATACCTTTGTATAAGTGATAGTTCTTATAACTCAACAGACAGATGTGTTGCTGGGGAGTTTGTTGCGCCACTTCTTCTTCCCAGCTAAAACACTAGGAAGTGGTGACGGGCGGGCGTTTTGGGGGACTGTCTTTATGTAGAACTTTGACGTTCAAAAAGTGCTGGCACTCAGCCTAATTTAAATAAATGACTTTTGAATTTTTTTATTTTTTTTTTTGAATTTTTGAAGTTTCGGTTTCGGCAAAAGTTTCGGCCAATTTAGGCCGAAACCGAAACTGCCGCGGAAACTTGATTTTTGGCCGAAACTCGGCCGAAACCGAAACAGAAACCGAACTTTCGGTCGGACACTAAATTCTAGCCGCTGGCACGGCCGCTTGGAATTGTAACAAACATCCATTCATCCTCACAAACTAGATCCTTAGAAACTTTAACTTTAAAACTCCTTCCTCCATATCATACGTGAATTAGGAATTGATATTCATTATTATTACCATCAGCTCGTAATGAGATGAGCACAGATTCATAGATTTGATGTCCGATTTATTGAATACTTTAAATGGTTTATCGCGAATGACCTCAATGGATCATTCCGGAAGTTGATCAACAGACAATTGTCCTGATAATAAATGTTCGGTACAAACAAATTTTGAATCAAAGACTAAAATAGTTTTTGGTTTTAAGCTAAAATAACGATACACTTTATTTTTAATCCTGAATGAACTTGCCAAATATTCAAGGTGATTGGTTGTAACTTGTTATTGTCGCGTATCATATTTTGATCAAGTTACAACCCGACAGTGACCTGCCACTACGGATCCCCCTAAAGCTAAATAAGAACTAACAACACTCCTTCCGCAATCCACAGGCTCAAGAGAACATCGAGCCGTGGCGGCAACGCTGGTTCTATGGCGGCAAGCTCCTCGGCGACCGGCTGCTAATCGAGGAGGCGAAGATCACGCCAGGCTACGTGGTGCAGGTCATCGTCAGCACTGACCCACAACCCCCGAGCTAGTCGCGAAACCATCGCCGCGCCATTCGCACCAATCAGCGTCTTTGTGGTACTTTGCATTTATTTTTAAAACTTTTTTTTTTCATTTTGTTTATATTTGAAAGGAGACTGTGCAAGGAGGTTAGATTAAAATGGCCACAGAGAACACTATCTTATCTGTGGTGGGGTTTGACTTTGGAATATTTCCCCTACCAAGCCTCATGCTCCAGCACTATCGTACTTGTAGTTTTATTCCTATATATTCGACGTTTGTCTATTTATTTTTGTAAAGGTTGTAGTTTAGTTCGGGCCATGTAATTCGCTTTGTGTGTGATGAATCGTAGTAAAGCACAAGCGATTGTGGCGCCCTCTGATAAGTTTTGTGACGAGAAATATTGAGGAGATTGATTCATTTCAAAACTTCTGCATAGTTCATATCATGAGACCATGATTTTATACTCAAGCCGTTATATAATATTACTATTGGAAAAGTGCGATATAGTTTATTGTAGCTGATTATAATAATATAGTTACTATATATCAACACATAATATCAAGTCTAGCACTATGTCGAAGCCCTGAATATTAATTAGGCTTATTTTTTCATTTTTCGTGCAGAATTAAATCACCCAGTGATTAAAAACAAATAATTTAAATTGGGAATCAGCAAAATATCACAAAGACGCTTCAGTGGAGGAACCAGAGCAACATAATCCACGTAATAAAATTTATTCTAAAGTAACAGTGTAGGTTATAATATGTAACCGATTTGTATGGTGACGGTCCTTAGCTTATACAATGATCTACCATTATTTTAATCATAAACATGTTTTACTGCGAAAATGACTACTTGTGTACCCATTTACGTTTACCACACATTTAAAAAAAGATTTTTACAAAACAAGAGTTGCATCGTTATTTAAAATGAGTTTCTAGGTCATTTTAAAAGTGCCACTATGTCACAGGCGGTTTATTTATTACTCTTTGTTATTGTATAAGCTAGGGGCTAAATCAAAGTTTTATCATGATTAGTGTGCTCGAAATCATCCCTGAGCTCGAGTACTAGTGTTGTCCAAGATTATCTCTGTGAACGCTTTCGATGGGGTGTCGCCTTGATAACATTCTATTTTTTCACTTTTGATCGCCCATACTATGTGTAACATTGGTAAAGTGAATAAAGCCACTTTGCTCCATAAAGTATGATCAATATAATTTTATGTGGAATGCATCATATTTTATGGACGATCCCTCACTCAGCATAACTTATCATTTGTACTAGATTCGTATAAAATTGTTTATATTTATATAAAGTGCCCCAATTGTAGCGAATAATATATAATATGTATATTGCAGTGAGAGCGATACTTTAAGGCTGTATGGTTATTACGATACACAATTGAAATTTTACTATATTATGTATCAAGGGAGATATAATAGTAAATATTTATACTCACGTGTTTAAAATCGTCTGGAATTTAATAATTTATGCGGTAAAAGTGTACCATTAAATTAGAGATATTATCAAAATAAGTTGCATTAAGCTGTCTCAAAACTGAATAACTTGTTACATTGATAACAGACAATAACACGGCTCAAGATGTAATTGCTGTAAGCGACCACAACAACTCAACCGGTTATTTAACATAGAGATTATCTAAAGGCGTTATCTCACTGTCATTATTTTTCTAATAGACACAAGTTCTGAAACCAACATAATTTTACGAAGAGTGTATATTGTGGGAAATTGCCTTTTCATTATGGTCGACTTTATCATTTATAAAATTACCTATTTATATTTAAATGACTGGAAGATTTTTATTTAATAAGGAGCTTTTATACCTGATTTATTTTTTCTAAAGTGTGTTCGATGTAAATTAAATGTTATTTGGCCGCCCGTGTGTCATGCTTCAATAAAGAACCAATTAAAAACTAATTCGAGATGTCCCAATAGTTTATATGCTAAAATAAGCTATGTGTAACACTACTGTCTATAGTAGCTATTATTTTAGGCATATTCGCAAGTTGTGTTTCAGGCAAACTCTCAATAAATGGGAAGAAAATGAAGACTTCTATGGGCTTAAAAGTAACATTTGAACGCAAGTATTAATCTGCCATTACATACATAAAGCGACTGCCGTCTAATGTGATGATTTTCTCTATATACTGGATTATTATTATTACTATGTAACAATAACAATATATTAATGTTTATTATGGATATTTTAATCGATCGCTAGGTGTTAATTTTGCATTAAAATGTGTCGGACCTTTGCTGGTATGTTTATAAATTGATTGAGCAACGGATCTTGGCTGCCCAAGAGGCAATATTGTTATTTCAAGCTACAGATAAGAATCTACCATTGTTCTTGATGTTTATAAGAAGTCAAAACTAAATAGCTTCATTAGCTACATCATGTCTACTGAGACATGATGTAGTTATTTCGAATGTCTCTCATATTATACGCAGCTGGTTCGTTGCTGTACAATTGTATTGAAAAAACAAGATGGCGTCGTTTGTTCCAATTTTGGCGCCAAAAGATTCTTGTACAACTTTACGCGCCAAAGTTTCGTTAGAGCTGCTATTTATACGTACCATTTGGTTAACGTGCAAACATTTTGTAGCCCATACCTACAATGTTAAGTGTTAGATTTTGCACACGAGTTAATAAAAGCAAAATTATAATGTTGTTAGTGATTCGTGGAATGTATTCTTATAAAACAAATTATTAACATAAGTTTCGGGTTAAATTCTATTTTGTTACCTATGATTGTTTAAGTGGACGGACATATTGTAGGTAAACAAATGAATCTTTGATGTAATTTTGTGTCACTTTAATATGGTTTCATCATCTGACGAGTATTGCGATTATTTTCTTGCGGCCAAAATAAAATTAACCATCATTCGATATTCGATAAAATGTTGACTTGGTCCAAAATATTCGCAATATGCTTCAGGACAAAATATTATTTAGTTCTAAAAGTAAATTAGTTCTTCTACAATATAATGTCCTTATATTATGATACTCAGTTGGACTCCGATTGAAATGAAATACGAAAAGCGTACTTATCACTAAAAACTCATACAAAAGTAAATAGATATCGAATTCTATAGGATGCTTACTAATGTCGAAAACTCGTTTTAATGTTTACCCCCTTACTCCTAGCGTCCATTATCGCTGAGTAAATAATAAATCTGTTCCTCTTCTAATGACCACATCAAAATAAGACGCCATTTTTTTTTGTTGTTCCTTTACTAATTATGCGTAGCTATATCACGCGCTTATATTTGTATACCGTCAATATACCTTTATTTTCTACAATGATGGCCTAAAGCCACTACTGACAATATTCTCACATATCGATTCAACAATTACAAAACTTGACTGTCGATATCGAGTCTTTTTATATCCTGTAGTGATATTAAATAAAGCCTCCGCAGCATTTATTTATAAATCGGGAATAAATATGTCTATGATTATAAAATAGTTCGTTTATTTTTTTTATCGAAATTATTGATATGGCGATATAGGTTATAGAGATATTGAAATGTTAGTAGTTACAATTTTTGAGGACTTGTTATATTCTTTATTATTAGTTTGAGATGTAAAATAAAATCTCTTTTAGATGCCGCAAAACATAAGTTTAAAGTTTCGATAATTCCTTATTTCATGTTTTTTACCATCCATTTATATTGTAACTGCTACAAATATACGTTATATTTCTAAATTGTAATAAGATGATTATAACATTTTAGTACTAACTTATTAGGTTAGCTTTAGTATTTATACATAATTATTTAATAGTTAAATTGGGAAGAGGCTCGAGATATTATTTAATTGGACAATGGTGTCTCTGCAAACATTATCGTATTTTTCGTTTCAAAGTTAGTAGCAAGTCTTAAATAATGACAAGCTTTTGTTCTGTATGACTGTTATGAATAAAGTAAATAATACAATAACAACAAATTATATTTTTAAAATGTTGCAGAGTTATCATTGTTACATTACTTTTCAAGATAAATCGTTTTATTATAGTAAAGTCTAACAACAATACGTTGATGTAACTCGTGCACGCTACACTCTACTTTATGTAAAGTTATTAATGTCCATAATCGCATTCACGAATCCTGATGTTAATGTGCGATAGGCTTGAACTGCATTGAAAGTCTGTGAAACATCTCACTTCGACACAACTCCGCCTAATCAAATTGTCTCTGAAACTTGTGTGGTTCACGCCTTATCTCGCAAGACTGAAATTGCCAGTGAAAAATATAAGTATTTGTTATCTGTGAACAATTCCTCCTGTGTTACCGTCAACAATATAGTGTTGCCTCACTTTACGATAGTAGTTTTTCAGTTATATTTAGGTTACAAATTGCAGTCGGCCATAGCTAGATTATACAATAGTGATATACGGTCTAAACATGATTGATGTCGGATTAAGGAATTATATATGGTGCTACCATTTTGTTTTCACTGAAGGACTTATTTCGTACTGATTTGGTGTATTTGACTATAGAGTAATATGAATAGCTTTTACTCAGCATCAATACACAATAAACTTTTATACTTAACCTTTTGAACGTCATTTTGACACATTTTATGCAAGCAAGCGCCTGTCCTGTACGTCAAACGTCACAAATATGTGACAAAAAATACGGCGAATTTGTGGCTTGGCGTCGGGGCACGCCGATGCGTTGATGCATTGGCGTTCAAAAGGTTATTCATAGTCAAAGCAGTAAATAGTAAGAATAGGTCCGCCATACATGATTTCTCAACTAAATGTTATATCTAACAGATACGGGTAATGTCCAAAATTATAAACTTTATTCAAATGTCATACTCACATCTTTACATGTTTCTCTTTTATTTATCTTAGCACTTTACTTGTTAAGACGTACAGTCAGCACCACATTTGTTATTTTTTCGCTGACTGTACCTACCTTCTGAAATGTACCTTAAGCAATAAAATTTATTTATGTACGCAAGATATTGAAGAAATATTTATTTGATGGTTTTAAGAAATTTTCTTTAGATCATAAAATCCGTTTTTTTTTTGCTTGTAATTTAGTTTTTGTGTGCGCACATCACACTAAATAAGCTCAATATGAAAAAATAATTACAAATTCTTTTTTTGTAATTTATGATCAACGTTAGTAGGTAATTTAACCAGATTCGCTCAATATGACAAAATAATATCAAAATCTTTTTATATAGTTAACGATCAGTGTTTAGTTTTTTTACTCAACGCTAGATGGCATTTTATCATAAATTTATTTTAGCCTGGATATATATATTTTGGTTTCATTTGAAAAATTTACGTAGAGAATAGATAAGATATATCGAAGCGGAAATGTCCATCTGTTATCCGTAAGCTCGGGTACTGCTAAAATAAAACTTGGAGGCACAATATAAATAAATGAATATTATATCAAAATTGATGTGGGTTTTGACGAGCGCAGAGTTTGGATCATGCCTGTATTCTAACAAGTATGTAGATAGATAGATTTATATTTAATAACAAATTCACTGCGTGTATCGTAAGGCTATAATCAAGTTGTATATTTTGAAGGAGCGCCGGCGCATACGGCTCGACGCAACACATCTGCGATTTGTCTACACACAGTTTTGTACATAAAACAGTTTTTCAGTGTGTAAGCAATATTAGCATTTTAAATTTTCAAATAAAACACTTTGTGAATAACATTGTTTGTGTATTGTATTTATAGATGAGTGTCCCAATATTTATTGTTGGTTGCCCCCTAAAGCGAAAGTCATATTTTGCATTTATGTTCAGGAACCTTATTTGGATACCTGTACCTAGTGGCTCTAATGGTAAAACATTCTGAAATTAATTTCCAAAAACATCAAAACATAAAAGGTCAATTTTCATTTTTAAAGCTAGCCCAATCTTGTTCTAGTCTACATTAAATTCCTACCTCTAAGCAACTCACATGCAACTTTAATTAATCTACATTGCAGGTAACCATACAAGTGATCGGATAACCGAGCGCTAATATACCTAAACTTCACTTTTATTCCCACGAAAGTATAATACGGACATGCTCTTCAGAATCCCGGATCCCGGAATCATTCAAAATTCCTCAGATTGCATACAAAATATAGTTAGAACTCGTTATTTGTATATTTTTTAAATTTAAAAAGCCGATTCTAACGGAACTTTTAATTTACAATGAAAGTTTTTATGATTTTCCATTTGTTTTGAATAAAATAAAGATACTAAATCAAAATAACCACTGCTATAATTTCATTAAGTTTGTTATAGTTGTTTTTATAAAATTGTTCAGTCCCGGGAACCCGGGATTACTTATTTATGGGAAGAAGTTTAGGTATATAAGCGATTATCCGATCACTCGGGAGCCGTAATGTAATGCAATTTGCATGTAAGCTGCTTTCAAGTGGATCAAAGTTTCCATCACACAAAGATCCTTCAAGCAATCGCGTAAAAATAAAACAACCATAACTTCACTAGCAAAAAGTTTAATTTACAATACAATAATACAGTCTGTAGTCTACTTTGGTATGTACTTGAGGAGTTTGATCTCGTGCGTCAGCCAGATAGCCAGCGACAGCAGCACCAGCGAGCCCGACTGGTGCGACGCCGCCAGCGGGGTGGGCACGTAGTACAGCAGCGTGGCGATGCCCAGCGACACCTGCCGCACACATGCACGGGTTAGCATCACGCCTATACCATGAAGGGACTACAATGATCCTTTTTCATGTTTTGTATTGATTCATGAAACAATGAGAAATTCCGTAAGGGAAAATCCCAATCCCATCCGACCTGATGCCAGGGCGGGAAGTCTCGACATAGTTACCGACCGAATTCGGTCGTTGAGTCATAAGGCGACCCACGATCAAAATCAATGATCTGATCAATGAATCACGTTCGAGATTACAGGTAAAAGATTTCGAATATTTAAAAAAGTAGCTCTTACCTGCAACCAAGCCATAGCGCCAACCCCATTGACAACCCTCCTAGCCATGGGCGACAGCGGCTTCTTCCTCGCGATTAGCCACAAGCCGGAGACCAGCGCCAGGGTGGTGGTGCCGAGGATCCTGTGGTCGAACTGCACCGTGGTGGGGTTCTCGGTGAAGTTGCGGACCGTGGGGGAGAACTCCAGGATTTCTTCCGGGATCCATCTGTCTCCCATCTTTGGGAAGGAGCTGTACACTAAGCCGGCGTCTAGACCGGCTACGAAGGCGCCTGGAATAAGAGGATTCTAGTTGAAATGATTGAACATTTTGATTTGATTGACCTATTTAGAGAGCTAATAGGGTATTTGACTAAAAAAAACGAACTATTCCGTCAGTTAGATTATAGAAAAATATTGGACACGTATTTGTGCTTTTGTCACGTAAACAAATAATGAAGACGAAACAGTGCGTTGAAAACTCATGTGACGACACTTACCAGGACACTTTTTTACTGAAAAGTGACGTTACAAGCCCCCACTCCTTATCTTTGATGCGTTTTATCTTCGTAACTTTTTATTGATATAATAAAAAATAATTATCCAATACTTTTCGATAATCTAACTGATGGACTAAATAGAATCATATTTTTTTTAACCCAGGCAACATCCCTATTAAAGAGCTCGTTTGGGGTAGTAGGTACTCGAAGATCCTTATTTATTTGTTCACGAATGCTCGACTTCAATAACACTATTCCAATTCCGAGTTCTAAAATCCAATAGCTCGATTTTGTTAACGTGTCGTTTAGTGTTATTGGTGTATTTTAGTTTGAATCGTTACGATATTCATAAACCCAAGAGCACGATTGTTTTAATAAAAATAGACCTACCCGACACAGCAGTGAAGAACGCCATAGCCTTAACAGAATGTGCAAGCGCAGTTATACTCTTCAAATTCTTGAGAGACTTGTAGGTGCCTGCCACAGGGAAGGGGCGAAGCATCCTCAGGGCTCCAGCCAGGAGCCCCGTGTACAGAATGAACGCCAAACTCAAGTGCGCTGCTAAACGGTACTGTGACACTCGCGGCACATCTGATGGGCCTTGGAAACGGTCTTCTAAACCTGATTTAACCATGTACCAGCCCATTAGACCCTGTGGAAAGAATTGCTACGATTAGTGGCTGGCTTAGAACCGGGAGTCAATAAATAAACAAAAATCCGGCCAAGTGCGAGTCGGACTCGCGCATGAAGGGTTCCGTACCATCGCCATTATTATAAAATCCACTATTATGCTGTTAAAATCAAACAAAACAACTCCAACCACCAACTCCCCTTAAATTTTTTTCAAGTGTCTGCCTGTTGCCTTTATTTAGATCGAGCAAAAAACGCTTAGAAACTCTTTCTAGTAGGGGAGCCCCTTTAATTTTTAATCTTTATTTTTTGGTATAGCGTACCTACGGTTCCATGATGTACCTCATGAACGTTATAGGTGGACAGTTGCTGTGCGAGCTGTAGATCGCTGACAGACTGACGGGCGGACAGCGGAGGCTTAGTATTAGGGTCCCGTTGGTTACCCTTGGGGTCGGAACCCTAAAAAGTAAGTAGACATTACAAAGACGTCAAAAATCCCCCGAAGTGTTGAAACAAAGGTGTGCCAATATACCAGCAACATTTAGTAAGCGAGACATTTGTCATCAACCAGGCGCTAATCCAGTATCCGGGCGATTCTCGATGTAAAAACGCAATAACACTTCCCGTCCCAAAAATCGCAGAAAGGGCCTCATGGTCAGCAGTACAGCGTTTGCGACCACAATAACAGCAAGGCAATCACGATGTTTTTACACAACATTTATATCATTAAGATCACCATTAATAGTGCACCAAAAAGACTACGTGCGATTCTTTTCTCCTTCTAAAATATCGCTTTTAGCGATAAGACCGCCCATTGTTACACTCTATATTTTTAAGCTCCATTAGTCTACTTTCTACTGCAACCATAACCACAAAAGTCTGTCACTTGAGCAGCTACCAGATTGCAGTACACGCCGACCCTGGTCTTCATGGGCTTGTCCAGGTATTCCCGCAGCCAGAAGACGTCCCTACTACACACTCACCTGAGCAGCTACCAGAGCGCAGTACACGCCAACCCTGATCTTCATGGGCTTGTCCAGGTATCCCCGCAGCCAGAAGACGTCCCTAGTACACCCTCACCTGAGCAGCTACCAGAGCGCAGTACACGCCAACCCTGATCTTCATGGGCTTGTCCAGGTATCCCCGCAGCCAGAAGACGTCCCTACTACACCCTCACCTGAGCAGCTACCAGAGCGCAGTACACGCCAACCCTGATCTTCATGGGCTTGTCCAGGTATCCCCGCAGCCAGAAGACGTCCCTACTACACCCTCACCTGAGCAGCTACCAGAGCGCAGTACACGCCAACCCTGATCTTCATGGGCTTGTCCAGGTATCCCCGCAGCCAGAAGACGTCCCTACTACACCCTCACCTGAGCAGCTACCAGAGCGCAGTACACGCCAACCCTGATCTTCATGGGCTTGTCCAGGTATCCCCGCAACCAGAAGACGTCCCTGCTACACACTCACCTGAGCAGCTACCAGAGCGCAGTACACGCCAACCCTGATCTTCATGGGCTTGTCCAGGTATCCCCGCAGCCAGAAGACGTCCCTACTACACCCTCACCTGAGCAGCTACCAGAGCGCAGTACACTCCAACCCTGATCTTCATGGGCTTGTCCAGGTATCCCCGCAACCAGAAGACGTCCCTGCTACACTCTCACCTGAGCAGCTACCAGAGCGCAGTACACGCCAACCCTGATCTTCATGGGCTTGTCCAGGTATCCCCGCAACCAGAAGACGTCCCTGCTACACACTCACCTGAGCAGCTACCAGAGCGCAGTACACGCCAACCCTGATCTTCATGGGCTTGTCCAGGTATCCCCGCAACCAGAAGAAGGCGGCGGGTAGGAACACGACGGCGCCTATCGCGCGGCCCCACGTGCGATGCGCGTACTCCATGTACCAGATCCATTTGAACTCTGATACTGTCATGTTTTGGTTCTTACTGGGGAGCAAAAAAGAGATTTTATTAAAACGTCATGCATCACAGAGGTACAAAGGTGGAAAAAGTGCCTTAGGCATTTTCTTCCAGTCAACCTAGGGTCAGTCTCAGTGTAAATCTTTTAACGGAAACAAGGAATTTGCAGCTTGTTCCAACCTAAAATGATAGGAAGAGGTGAAGGTCAGACTTTTTGGGTGCTATCTTTTATCACTTTTGTTCAAGCTTATTTTGATAAATTATATTGAACTTTTAGAATCAGCAGCAGATATTTCATAAGTGACAACATTATGGCTTATTATGTTCAGGTTTTAGGGTTCCGAACCTCTGTATGGAAAAACGGAACCCTTATAGAATCACTCGGTTGTCTGTCTGCCCGTCTGTCACAGCCCATTTTCTCCAAATCTACTGGACCGATTCAGTTGAAATTTGGTATACATATCGAAACTACTGTGAACTTTGAAAATGGGGGCAAACTAGAAAATTAAAACAAAAAGTTTTTTCCAACTATACCGTGTGACATATCAAGGGCTCATTGTAAGGGTCTCGAAAAGTATTTCTTTCATAATTTTAAAATATTCCATTCCATAGTTATTAAAGAAATTGTACAGATCAGGTTTTTATTACTAAGATATCATTTGTGTGAGTTGAGTGGGGCAGTCATCGAAAATATCTAGGTCAAGTAGCCTACACCAAGCATTATATGTTGAAGGCAGCCTTGCCATTGGAGAATTCAACCCAAGATTAGATTTGTGTCGGGGGACACTAAACAACTACATTTTCTCCGGGCATTTAATTTTGGGACATATATTCCGAATTTCCGATACGCTGCAAAAGTCCGTCACACGACGTAGAACTCCGCACAACTTTTTGGAGAAACAAAAAATCCAGCATACGTCTGCGCAGCTGTAGGGGATGTAGTCGGGAATCGAGACAGTCTGTCTGAATGCAAGATGCCTTGTGAACGATCTTTGACAGAGTGTACAGCATAATGTGGGTTACAGACGACACTGCCATTCGGCAGTGTCGTGCCGTGGCGTGTCGTGGTGCGAAGTGTGCTTTAATTCTAAAGCACACTTCGCACCAATGCATTGAATAAGGTAATTTAGATTCAGTGTGCCTGAATTCTTTAGTACCTCGCTTGATAAAACCCAGCATTTTTGCACCCTTCTTTACCATATAGCTATAATGAGGAACAAAGCTCAACTTCGAATCAAGAATGATTCCGAAGTCTTTAACTTTCGTTACAACAGAGATGTCTTCGTTGTCTATGTGAAAACCTGAGTCGATCACCTTTCTCTTTAGTGTAAAATGAATGTGTTGGCATTTTGAGGCATTTAGCTTCATTTTGTTAACGCAACACCATGCATTTAAACTCGATCCAAATCAGCCTGTAACAAGTCTGCGTCAGCAGCTGAGCTGATTTGTCGCGAAATTTTCCCTAGTCTCAACTTTTGTGTGCGACACTCGTATCTGCCTAGGGAGCTGATGAGGACAATAGTGGTGCCTATTGCCAAGAATAATACAGGGGATGTGTCGGATAAGGACAACTATAGGCCTATCTCTTTGGCAACCATAGCGGCCAAAGTTCTTGACGGTGTGCTTGAGCGTAGGGTGGCCGAACAGCTGAATCCACATGATTCACAGTTTGGTTTCAGAGCTGGATTGTCCACGGAAACTGCTGTTCTAGCGCTCAAGCACACGGTTAGGTACTACACTGATAGGAATACTCCGGTGTACGCTGCTTTTCTGGACCTCTCCAAGGCATTTGACCTGGTAAATTATAAGATTCTATGGTCAAAATTGCGGGAGAAAGCCATACCTCATGAGCTAGTTAATCTTCTCGAGTACTGGTACGACCACCAGATTAACCAGGATTAACCAGGCGGGTGCATTGTCTGGTGAGTATGGACTGGAGTGTGGGGTGAGCTAGGGAGCTTGACCTCCCCGGCGCTTTTCAGTATATACATCAATCGGATGGTGGAGGAGCTTGGTAGCACCGGTGTCGGATGCTCTATTGATGGTGAGATTGTCAATAATAGTATAAGCTATGCTGATGACATGGTGCTGCTGAGTCCCTCGATTGATGCTCTCAGACAGTTGCTTGGAGTGTGTGAACGATACGCCATGGCTCATGATCTCCTGTATAATGTCAGGAAAAGTGAGGTTATGTTAGGTTGGAACCTGTCTGATGACGAGGATATTGAAAGAGAGCGAAGGGCGTTGTCGGTTCGATGTAATATGTTGGCTCGCAGGTTTGCAAGGTGTACTAAAGAAGTAAAAATTACGCTGTTTAAGGCATACTGCCAGACGTTTTACACCTGCAGCCTGTGGGTGAGGTATACGCAGAGAGCCTACAGCGCCCTGCGCGTTCAGTACAACAATGCTTTTCGGGTGCTGGTGGGGCTTCCGCGGTTCTGTAGTGCGTCGGGCATGTTTGCCGAGGCTCGCATAGATAGTTTCGAGGCTGTAATGCGCAAGAGAACGGCATCCCTAATGCGTAGGATACGTGGAAGCTCCAACAGCATCCTGAAGGTTATTGTGGAAAGGCCAGACTGCCCTTTTCTGATGCACTGGTCCCGTAGGCATAGCTGCGGGCCCGGTGCTGAGGAAAAATACTTGAATTAGTTTTTAGGAATAATAGTGTTTTTTATAGCATGTTTTATTTAAATGTCATACTAACATAGCTTATAAGTAATCGCTACTAACCAATATGGACGCATAGTTTGAAATAAAGTTTTTGATTGATTGATTGAAAAAGGGAGCATTGGCAATGGTGGATTTGAGTCACGACGTCGTTGACAAAGAGTAAATACAGTATTGGGCCCAAATGGAATCCTTGCGGTACTCCGGATGTGGAAATGTATTTATCCGACTCGTGTCTGGCCAAAACCATCACCAGTTCACGACCTAGTTATGATGCAAACCAGCTCAGCATTGATCCACAAATACCATATTGGTTTTGCAATTTACTAATAAGTAGATTGTGATCGACGCAATCGAATGCGGTAGCAAAATCAGTGTAGACCGCGTCAATCTGCTGGTTTCCATCGATTCCGACCATGTTAGGTGTGATGTATGTTACAAGATTAGTCAAGACTGATTTATTTTCCTGAAAGCCGTGCTGTTCTACTCGTATCCGAGAGAAAATTGACCATTCTTGTCTCCGAAACTACTGAGCCTAAAATTTTGAAAAAAATACAGATGAATAGGTATAGATTACAGGAAAACAGGCTAAAAGATGTCTATGGTTTATAACTAACATTTAAAAAAAACGTTACTCGTTCGGAACCCTTTGCGCGCGAGTCTGACTCGCACTTGGCCGGTTTTTTGCAACATTCATCATCTGACTAGCCTTGTCCCAACCATATTAGGGTCGGCCTCTAGTCAAATCGAATTCAGGTTCAACCAGTATTTTTAAGTTTTTTAAACATTATTTTCGTTTAAAAAGGCTTGAGTTATGTATTTTATACTCTCACAGATTGAAGCAATATTACGAGTATTATATGTTGATGTAAGTTTAAGGGCCGAAGCAAAAGAGAAGTACTACGTACTAGATAAACTCAGGATACTGCTTATATTTCTCGAACTCCTCCTGCCATTCCTGTTCAGTCCTCGGCATCTTCTCTCCCAGGAGTTTCCACGTCACCATCGACAGCCCTGACTCCGTTAGTCTGGTCACACCACCTGCACAGTGATATAGAACAGTTTGTTGTTGAAAAATGGATAAATAAGTAGGAAACGCAGTTATGCTGCCAAAGAAATATCAACTTTTCAAGAGTTGAAATTAAGTTTAATCTGATTTTAAATACACTGAGATGGCATCAAAGCGGACAGACACTATTGAACAACTTTATTTTCATTGCTGCAAAGTTGATACTTTTCTTGCTAAAGCCTCGCTGCTGTCTCGATAAAGGACTTTCTAGGGAATTTTGCCTAGCTTTTAGAGCTGAAAAAGTGGTACTATCCATTTTTGGTAGAATGTACATATAATTGATTATCATCTTATAGGATGTTGAATTGTGCGATTTTATAACAAGAATGTATTGTGGTGTTTTACTGAGCTTAACAATGAAACGGCTTTGAACAATGCAAAGCGAATGGTATCAATATTTGTTTCCATTTAGGAGGCTCGAAATGGAACCCAAGTATTTCACGGACTTCAAATGAAACAAAAATAAAATTTAAATGACCTTTATTCGATGTATATCATAAATCTTAATAGCTAACATATATTTTTAGATATTCCATTTCTATTTTCTCTTAATACCTAATTTACACTTATTTAATTAAAAGTTTAGGTCATAGAGATTAATATTAACTACCTACAGGTACAAAGGTAACGTATTTATTAAGGATAAGGAATATAATTACGCTCAATATTTAGCCTTATAGCATAATCCAATAATAATAATACCCAATTGGAATAATCCGTTAATTTAGTCATACTTCAAGTATGAAGCTGCTTTTAGAATATCATGGCCAATCTCGAATTTAATGCTCACAGCTAATTTAATAAAATTCCACATTAATGCTACAGCATATTTGATGTTAAAAAAAACTAGACAACGTGTAACAGAATAAACGCAATACCTCATAAGGGATTAATTGTACTCATCATTATGAACAACTTTTACTATGGGACCATTCCCGAAATCACGAAAAAAATCAGCTGTTCAGTACCTACATTTTGTCGAGTTATGCGAACATAAATTTATGGTGCAGTTGATTTTTTTTTTTCGCGATTTCAGTGTTGGTCCCATAATAAATAAAATAATCTTTTTTTCGGATAAGCAACATCCATATGGATTAGTAAACAAAAAGATAACTTATTCCTATGTTAGTAAACTTATAATCTATTTAGAAACTAGGCTGTTGTTGGAAATGTATCTCCGAACAACATTGCCTAACAAAGGAGAATCATATCTCCCCGCTATGGTTATGAGGATGGAGTTGAAGCTGACCCGCACTCTGCAGAGCAAAGAGGCAGATTTATGTCTGACAATGGTTTGGAAGTCATCGACGTGTGTTTGTGCAAACATACTTGATGCACTGCAGAAACAGGGAAGCCCCATCAACATACTGAACCCGTTATTATACTGGACCCGTAGGGCGCTGATAGCCCGTTGTGTATAGTTGGTCCACAGGCTGCACGTGTAATAATACACTTGGCAATAAGCTTTAAAAAGCGTTATTTTGACTGCCTTGCTACAAGGTGCAAACCTGCTCGCCAACAAGTTACATTGGACTGCCAACGCCCTACGTTCCCTCTCAATATCCACTTGGTCATTAAGGTCGTCGGTGCAGTGTCGGATTAAGCCGGTGCGGGGCCCGTAGCAAATTTTACTAAGGGGCCCCTAAACTTGCCTTCATTAGGCTTCATTATCCCATCAGATAAATTGACTACCAGGACATGAATCTTTTGCGTAAAAGAAATTTGAATTCACCATGAACATCGTTTTAGTCAGAGGTTCGTCAGATTTGGGCCCACCATTTCTTCGTAAATTTTCCAATTTAAGTATGGACCGGAACTGGGGCTACTATGATTTCTTACGGTATGCTAGGATGACAGAAAAGAAAAAGATTTTTATTTGCTCGAAGTATGACCCATACTTATCTACCATAAATAAATAAACAAAATTAAAGACTTAGGTAAACAGGTTGGGAAATAGGGGTCACATCGCAAAACGGCTATGGCTCGGTATTTATATGTAATTATGGCGCTGATTTTCAGAGACATGTTTTTGTAAATCCAAGCGCGGGCCCCCTCAATGCGCGGGGCCCGTAGCATTTGCTACTCTTGCTATATGGCTAATCCGGCACTGCGTCGGTGACATAATGCCCCAAGTAGGCTTGATAATACCTATATTATTGTATAAGTAAAATAAGTAAAGTATAATGAAAGTTTTTGATAATGATGAGTACAATGACCCCTTAAAAGGTATTGCGTTTATTCAGTTACACGTTGTAGGTATATGTCACCGGAAAATGGCAAACTCCGTAAGATTATAAAACAACTTGAGAGATTGTAAACTCTCGATAAATTGTTAACTGAATATTTGGAATACTTTTTTACGCATCAAAATTTGATTACCTATAATATCTCGAAGTCATTCCGAGAAATCGCACCTTTAAAGTAAAACCGTTACTAAACGAAATTATGAAATTTTATAGTCGCACCTTTAAAATAAAACCGTTACTGAACGAAATTATGAAATTTTATAGGGGAGCCAATATTAGAAAATAGTCACTGTTTTAGATAGATGGCATTGATACCTCAATTCATGAAAATTTTCGTTTAGAAACGGTTTTACTTTAAAGGTGAGACTATAAAATTTCATAATTTCGTTTAGTAACGGTTTTACTTTAAAGGTGCGAAATTATGGACTAACATAAAATGGCGACCAATCAGAGCACAAGTCTACAATTTATCCATTTTCATGTGATAGTAAACCTAGACACAAGGCTCTCATTGGTCTGTTCAGATATGAGCTCACACCAACAAAGACCAATGAGGGGCCAAGTTTTAAATTTAACTATCACACCAAAACAGATAAATTGTAGATCAGAGTGCTGATTGGTCACTATATATAACAGACTACGCAACTATATATATAGGTTAGGCTAGTAAAATAATAAAAAAAATACTACAGAATGGTATAGTGAACTATACTGTTTCATTTAAAATTTTAATTGAAAAGAAATGTGTAATTGGTAGATCGCACAGGGTTTCGTCAGTAAAAAGTAGATCATGGGTCGAATCAAGTTGGCTACCCCTGCTATACCTACACAGTAGCGAATTTATGCCTACAATACTGCCTACGCTACACTACAGACCCACCCAACATAAGCCTAAACCCAGATGAAAGAAGTTTCACTATATAAAATTCGTTTTAAAACAAGTTGAATCGGGACCACAACTTAACTTGCTCTCCGAGGCACGGCAAGTTTTCTTTTTTTGATGATGACCACTCGCAGTTCAGCACACTAAGTCTGTTCACTGCTTAACCGGACTATCCTGTGGTGGCAAATGTGCCTTCATTTACCATATTAATTTTATTTACGACTTTTATTTATGACTATTATGCAGGTAGTGAGATGGTAAGACTAGAATGATATTCTGACTCGGAATAACCACAAACTAAGTAAAATCATCCTCCTTTCAATTAAATTATCAGCTGTCTACTCTTCATGCTTTTACCATGTTGCAGCTGAAGACTACAATTTTACAGAGAACAAGTGATAGTGACTGCTAACTATGACATTACATTTGTAATGTCATAGTTAGCAGTCACTATCACAAGCATTTGCTTATTATTAAATGCTTGTCATCTATCACCTTCGCTTAGCCCAACTAACCGCTACTTCTTCCCATTAGTAGTCCTAAGTGCTACCTCAACAACATAGTATATGCTATACAAGAGTACAAGATACCCGGCGACCATACCTAGCACGACAGCGGTGAAGACCATTCCGGAGCAGCCCAACAACCAGTAGCCCACCACTTTGGACGGCGCCTTGGGCTTCGGCGCGGTCTGGCACAGTCGGACGGCGATGTTCTGTGGTTTCAGCAGGTCTGTTAGCTGGACAACAGAGAGAGGTTTTTAAGTTACGGTTTTAAACATTTATTTTCTCAAAAGATTTACACAGTCACTCACTGAGAAAATATATTTTTTATTGATTTAAACTTAATGTACAATAGTGGTACATGGGCGGACTTAATGCATCAAGGCATTCTCTACCAGGTCAACCTTTGGGTTATAAAGACTACACTGTGGTAGGTTTACAACAAATAAAAATAAAATTTAAAATATAATTTTGTTTCGGAAAGAATACACAAATAATATATATTATACTAATAAAATACATGTATATGCTAAAATAATAAATATGATATTTAATAATCTTACTGATTTAGAGAATTCATAATAAACATGACGAAGAGCAACTAAGAATGACAAGCTTTTAAGTAATGTTTTCGGATTTTTCGCTTAAAGTAATTAATATTACAATATTATAACTTAATTATACATGAAGCCAATTGGCGCAGCGGGTTAGTAGGTACTATGACAAAATTACATTGGAATTTCGTAACAGTTTTAGTAAAAAGGTAGTTGTAGAAAAAATGTTCACACCAAACTAAGTGCACGACGTCGTATGCGCATCGCCACGGCGGGTAGGCTAGTTAATATTCTTTCAGCCTAATTTCTATTATGGAGGCCAATTGTGATTTGGACTGGCCAGTTGGTCGAGTGGTTAGTGACCCTGACTGCTAAACCGGAGGTCGTGGGTTCGATTCCCACCCAGGACAAATCTTTGAAGTGAAGAGCATGATCATTTGTTCTGTGTCTGGGTGTAATTTGTCTATAATATGTATGTATTTAGCAATATATAAGTATGTTTATCAGTTGTCTGGTTGCCATAGCACAGGCTCTGCCTAGTTTGGGATCGGATGACCGTGCGTGAATTGTCCCAGCATAATTATATACATATTATATATGTATATTATTGTAAAACTGATTAGCCAAGTACGCATGAGATATTATAATGCACAAATGTATGCAAACGCAGGTGCACTCTTTTTTTCCTTTAGTGTCGTCCGCTGGGACGGCAATCCGACACGACCAGCGAGAGATCAGGCTCAGTAATGGTTTTCAGTAATCGAAAAATACATGAACTGGGAAGGTTTGTATATCATTTGCACCCGGGCGAAGCCGGGGCAGATCACCCCACAATTTTACAGGGAAAAAAGTTTTTTTTACAGACCGAGACTGAGATTAGAATCCGAATGTTCTTTAAGACTATGGAGAATTCACAACCGAGTCAATCTAGGACGCAACTTCTAATTACGATTTTAATTTATAAAAATTAAAATCATAATTAGAAGTTGTGTTGTTGAACCTTGAACCTTAAGCTAGCTAGCTTAAGTAAACTATAGGTAATTTTCCAAAAATGTTTTATGATAAGTAGGTAATAAAAAATAATTATTAAATTTTTATCTAAATACTTCATAATAATTAAACCTTTATTACTACATACACGCTAATCATTACTTCAAATACCTATTTATAAATTCTAGAATCATCATTACCAACAGATAATTATATCAACTCAACATAGGTAAGTGTAATACATGTAGGTATACTAGCTTTTGCCCACAACTTCATAAAAAAATACCCAATTAAATTTAGCTCTAAGGAACACAAGCAATCAAATGCCTTTCAATTCATTACTTCTTGCTTGTATTAGGCATAGTGAAATTATTTATTTCAATCCAAAGTGTAACGATAAAACTATCACAAAAAAACAATAACTTGCCTAAAGGGTCATAGATCAGACACACTTTTGGAAGAATGGAATTGTTCCGTTATCTGGCCTTGGCATGAGGGGCCTTCATAACTTTATCAATTCAAAACAAAATGTTGTTCAAAAACGGTGTTAATGATACAATAATGTTTGATGTTTTCAAAAACGGTTGAATTTATAGAGAAAAAGATCAGAAGATCTTCATAAGTTTTAAAATATACCTATTGTTAAACAGAAAATTAAATCTATATGAATTTAATAAAGCTGAACAGTTTCTTTGTTTGTTTGAACGCGCTAATCTCTGGAACTACCAGTTGGATTAGAAAAAATATTTTTGAATATGTGACCGGGAAAAAAAGGATATGCGACTACGAAGTTGTGGGCAAAAACTGGTATTTTATAATAAATATAGCTAAAAGACTTGTTATCATTACATAGGCCTCATGTGTGTTCATAATAATAATAATATAATAATAATAATATAATAATAATGTTTATTCAAAGAAGCTAAGACATAAGTTACAAAATATGTTAACAGACTAATTTAGGACAATGAAAATGGTGTAGTCATCTGTAGTCGAACTAGGCAAAGCCTGTATTTCGACTATCAGCACCAAACTATAATATTATGAAATAAACAATAATATTATGATATCCTGTAAACAAACACATAGGTAGGCATGTCAACAATTATGGCCATTGTCTGAAGTAGCAGATTACTGTAATGTGTCTGATAATATTAGAGTATATAATATCACGTAAATTGCATTAACGGATAGTAATGATTTACTTGATTATTTTAATTTCTGTATAGATAGGTATTTTTATGATAAAGTGCATTTACACCAAAAGCACGTGTGCATGTGTATGTTCTACACACATTGATATTCGAGAGAAACCTTTAAGGTCAAAAGATCAAAACATATATTATATCCAGTTCAAGCATTTTTCCGTGGCTTTGGCTGGATAAAAAATCACCTATGGCTACTGAGTATTATAGGTCAATTTTTTATCCTGGAAAAATTCATGGTTCCTTTGGAACATAATTCATATTGGTTTTCTATCAGTAAAATCATTTTTGAAGTCAGTGATTATTTATTTTCTTCAATTATGTTAGAGTAAATTTATTAATAAGTTCCTCTTAAGTTATTTTAAAATGAAACTTACCCTCAATCCCTTAAACTTGCTGGCTTTATTATTTTGTGTTAGGAGCTGTCGGCTGATGATGCTTGTTGTGTTGAAGCCTGTTCGCGTGCCGGAGACCAGCAGCTTGCCCTGAGCTGCCCGCAGCGACGGTGTGCAGCGGCACAGATGTGATACACTTAACATTGCTGCAAACATTAATCATTAGCTTTATCATAATGTCTTTGTTTACAAATTTGTTACTAATTTTATCAAACACATTTGCTGTCTTTTTTTTTCATTACACAGCATTGAGTTTCATGTGGTGTAATTATTCTAAATGAACTAAAAAAGACCACATGCAGCTTAAGATGAACTGTTTTGAAATAATCATTATGTTAGCATAACACATATCTCTAGATAGTATTAAAACAAAGTATTCTATTCTATTTCCTCTGTCTATGTCTCTGCCTAAATCACAGATGCATTTCATTGGATATGGTTTAATTAAAAGAAAGATCAATAAATGAGGAAAGTGTATTATTATTTAACCTTTTGAACAACAGAGCATAAACGTATTGGCGTGCCCCTGACGCCAAGCCATAAATTCGCCGTACTTTTTGTCTACTGCCGTACACTGTACTAGCCAACAGTGCCATGTTGGGCACTTTTTCATTTGTCGGCTATAACCACTGTGGTGCTCAAAAGGTTAAGTACACACATACAAAGTTGGGGTAGGTTGCCACTACATTAATATTTGAAATTATGTATAATATTTTCAAAAAAATCCTTGGAAGTGTCTTGATTGTGATGGCAATAAAATATTTGTCTCTCAGAATTATTATTGATCAAATCCTTATATAAATATATTTTAGTAGGCTATTACATCACATGTTTTTATTGATAATTCCATTCCTCAAGACCAGGCATATAATTTTATTAATAAGTTTACATAATATTTTGAAATACCTACGTAGGTTTGTCGCAAGGTATGCATGGTATATGGTTTGGTAGGCTAGACCGTGATAGATACGCTAATTAAAATCAAAAATTTTCTTCTATTCGCTACTATTGATAAGTAATAAGGATTAAGATTCTTAAAAAATAAAACAACTCCAAACTTACTTGAGTACGTTTGATTCCAAAATAGAAATTAGTTTAGTTTTCTTATCCTTATCAACACTTCACTTTAACTTAATATATAATAATGTAAATAGAGATAAATACTGTTCTGTTAATATTAATAATAAATGCTTCAAGACTCAAGCGAATCCGCTCAAGAATATTGGCAGGCGGTCGCAGAGCGATTTTGGGCATGCGATTGACAACGATGTCATTTGTCATTCAATGACACAATTTACACTTTTCAAGCTAGTGTCAAGTTGACAGATATAATAGACCTACTACAGAGTAAACACCCTTCTGAAGAACCGTACTATAATGAAATCGTTTCGAACAATTTTGATCAGAATAAATTGAACCTCTTTTTAGATTCCTTGTATCGTTCTCCTTCTTTCTTGTTTTTTTCTTCTGGATTATAAAAAAAGGTTTGCAGTGAAAATTTCGAATAGGTATAATAAAACTTTATCTAGTTTTAGTTGTTATGTTATTTTAATTTCTTGATTTTATGTTACAATTATAATCAACTAGTGAACATTTAGGAACTCTTAAAAAATTATTTCATCTTCACATAGTTTCTTTTAACTTTCCAATTCCTTATAGTCTTTTGCTAATGCCTTGATGTTTAAAAGGGCATTTTTAAATTCCCCTTCTTCTAAACCTTCACCAACATAATGATGCACGAAAGCACGCTTAGCATACATTACAGAGAACTTTCTACCGAGACGCTCCCACGCCCCGCGTATTGCTGAAGAGTTGGATACCATCACAACTGCTCGCATTAAAGCTGCTAAGTCACCACCAGGGACTGTCTGTGGGGGCTGGTAATTCAGCCCGATCTAGGTAAATAAATAAGATAAGAATAAATTACATTTACATATTACAAAAATTGTAAAGTATAGGTCTAGATTTAGATACGTCAGTCGATTTAAATTTGAACGATCAATGATTTATACAAACACATTAGCCCTCGGAATTCATGATGAAGGATTTAACCAGTAACCTACAAGATGCCTACCATCGCAGCCAGAAGCTGAACATCGACGCTTCTCAAAAAACGCTATGCTAGGATTTATGAAAAAGTATATTTAGAGAAGTACCTACCTTAAATCCAGTGGGAGACCAAGGAACAAATTTAATGGTTCGCATGCCTCTAATTTGAGCAATAGCTGTATTGATATCGTTTGGATTCACGTCTCCTCGAAATAATAAGCAGCACGACATGTAGTATCCGTCTCTGGGGTCACATTTGACCATCTGATTGGCAGGTTCAAAACATTGCATCATCAACTGCTGCGTTGAATTATCTTCATGCATTGCCCTCGCCGCCGGCACAAATGGTGCAAATGTTACCAGAGGAAAATGAATTCTTGGATATGGAACAAGATTTGTTCGAAATTCCACAAGTTGCACGTTTAATGAACCTTCAAATCGCATTGAAGCGGTAATGCAGGACACAACCTGTAGAAAAATATTATTATTACTTTACGCACCTACATAACTTTAAAGGGGTCTATGGCTAAAAATAATCCTGGAATGGGTGACGATCCAGTTCATATGGAGATTTTCCTGCCAAAATATCGGCCAATAGACGACCAAAATCACTCGTAGTCTTTGATAGAGTCATCAGACGCCCGAAAGTCTGAAATCGTCTTACCAAGAGGGTGTCATGTAACCGAAAGTCAAGATGTAGATGTTGGATATATAGGCAGTGGCTCCATGTTTTTCGCACAAGATGAGGCAGATGATGACATAATTGAGTATACAATAGTAGAGGTGTAAAGAAATATATTTGTATTCACCTGGGCGATAAGTCGATTCAAGTTAGTGTATGTTGGACGTGGTGTATCTAATAACCTTGCCAAAATTTCATACAAGGCTTCATTGTCAAAAATAAAGCATACATCTTCAGTGTCCATAGTTGCATGACTGGTCAACACAGCATTGTACGGCTCAACGATTATAGGTGAAATTCTTGGAGATGGGTATATTGCAAACTCAACTTTAGACAATTTTCCATAATCCCTTGTAAGTCCTTCAAGTAACAGCGCCGTAAATCCGGAACCAGTCCCTCCTCCAAATGAACGGAATATCATGAAACCTTGCAAGGAATTACAACCTTCTGCAACTATTCTTACGCGATTTAGAGCCAGATCAATCATCTCGCGGCCAACACCAAAGTAACCGCGAGCGAAATTACTTGCAGCATCTTCTTTTCCAGTGAGCAGAGTTGAAGGATGAAATAACTCTCGATAGGCTCCTGTTCTTATTTCGTCTGTAAGAATTGTATGGATATACAGTAGTTGAGCAAGTGCAATTTAGGATTTTAAACACGGGCAGGTTGACCTTTCATTTGGACATTCAATTGACTATGAATCAGTGTTGACATTATTATTTATTACAAAACTTAAAACTATTGCTTGAACGATTGTGTAGATACATTGGAACTTACCAATTGGTGTTGGCTCCAAATCAATCATAACAACTCTGGGCACAACTTTTCCAGTGCCTGTTTCGTTGAAAAAGGCTCCACAGCTGTGGTCATCCTGACCTGCGTACGCCAACACACCATCCGCTCTAATACCATGTTCAAGACAATAAAGCTCCCAGCAAGCATTAGCTATTTGCACTCCTGCCTGACCAATGTGTATGTGAATAACTTCTTTCTAAAAGAACAAAAAAAACATTTCTAACAAAATATCGAACATGAGTTTTAGGTATCTTACGCGATTATTCGAATGTAGGCCTAAACTTACTTTAGCCATGAGTGGAAATGTAACTGAGAATTTGGATTGTTAAAGTGGATACCTAAATAAATTCTACATGTTTATTACAAAAAAATACTTACATAAAAATGTCAAATTGTAATCGCTTGACAGACCCTTTCATAAAATTACAGTAGTCTATTTGGTTGTGACTTATCGTTATAAATCCTTTTTCGTGTGCCTCATAAAGTATAAATGATATTTATTTTTAAATAAATTAAACATAACACTTTTACACGTCAAACTTTATCGGTCATTTTTAAACAAGATGAGGCCGGTGTTTCTTAGCTGACTACCCTGATAAGGAACACCGAAAAAAACTCAGAGGTCAAAGTCTCTTTTAATGTCCATGCAATCGTACAGATCATATGAGAACTATGTAGGTTAATGTCTGATGTGGTATCTTGAGGCAAGTACCACATAGATTTGAGTGGACCTGTCCAGACCGTGCAAAAATTTGTCACTTATTGTGTAGCTCAAACTTTGAACTTTAAGGAGCTCAACGATTTAATGAACAATATCAAAGTAAGGACATTTGGACAAAGTAGGCCGCATAAAGAACTCAAACTGCCAGACTAACATGAAATTAACCCCTAATATTGCGATCTACATGGTCCTTATATTCACAATACGTAAATGAGGACCATGCAGATCAGTGTCCGAAATGGTCTTTTGAGAAAAGAACCACACAGATTTGTGTGGACCTGTCCAGTCAGTGCAAGCCTTAGTCAGTAGTCGAGTAGCTCAACTTAGAACCAATAAGGAGCTCAACAAAAAGAACCTACTCAAATTGTCACACTTCGTTAAAAAAATACTTTAAGACAAAAAACATAAAAAAAGAAAACCCATTCAGTCCATGAGGATTCATTATTCTGAATATTCACAATAATGAATAATGAATTAACATAAAATTAAAAAAAAACTTATAAGTAGGTACCTAAACATTCATGTCAAAAAGTACCTATACAAAAATACGAAAATAAAAATGTCAATGTGTAAAAATAAGAAAATAATAGGTATATATACATAAATATAAACATTGGGCCCTGCATGTACATCATTGAAGCAGCTCAATCTCAAGCCTTTTTTGTCTTGAAGATGGTCTTTAAAACTGTGTAAAAACTTTTTTACAAACAATACAACAGGTGTCTTCGTTTTTTGACACCTACTTTCCAAAATTAAAGTTATTTTATACTATGTAGTGTTTTTATTTGGAAATCGGTTGTATTTTTTTTTTGTAAAAAAGGTTTTTTATTTTTCACTTTTTGGTGGTTTCATTTTTCATTAATCCCATGAAGAGTGGTTGCGCTATTTCCCGATAAGGAGTTACTTTGTACCTATGCCTTTGTAGTCCGAGTTTAGACCAGCTCATGGTTACCTAAACATCTACTTTGCCTTGGGATTGACATAAACCTTATACCTATCTCATTTTACTTGATTTTAAGTTAAGGGTGTCACTTGTTTGTCTTTGAAGTTCAACGTTCATAAACAATACAGTTGTGCCCGAATATATAACCCCAAAAACATGGTTGACTTGTACACCATGCATCTGCGTACGCTTTCACAACGTCGTGATGTTATATTCGTGATGTTATGTTATAAACTGGTGTAAACAAAACACAGACATGCAATTTTAGCCGTCCTGAAAGTTTTGGTATCATTTATTGAACAGTTCCGTTGCCTATCTCCGAAGTTCTTCAGCAGATTTTCACCAAATTAAAATGGGACCAAAAAATAGTCTTCAAAACAAAAAAGAACCATCCAAGTCAGTTGACAATTGGCAAAAATATCGCTGAACAAACATACAAAAAATAAAAATAAAACAATCGAATTGAGAACCTCCTCCTTTTTTTAAGCTTTCTGGCATAGCTTACGTTTTATAAATAAGTACCTGGATGACCGGTTTTCTTTTTGGTTAACGTTTTATAAAAATGAAACCTAGCTAAACCGTTTTATCGCCCCGGAAACTCCTTGCATACTAAATTTCATGAAAATCTTTGGAGCCGTTTCCGAAATTCAAATTATATTATTCAAGAATTGCTCGTTTAATGGTATTCGATTTGTATTTATGAATACTAAGGTCTTGAAAATGGCTAGGGAGTTTATTATGAAATGCATGCATTAGCATCTATATGAAACATCTATTTTCTTAAGCCTGGTTTTAGGAATAACAAAATTGTGTTTGTTCCTAGTATTATGGACATAACATTATGGATATCACTGTATCGTTTAATAGATTCATATTTTTACGTGCATACAAAAAAATAAAAAGGAGTGTCTAGGCCCGAATAGTCCTTTTTTTGTAATACAAACACTGACTGAATATCGGCTATCTCTAAATCAGTTAAACCACGAATTTTTCTCACGGCGTATGCTGTAGAGCTAAGTTTTTTGCATAATTTATGGGGACCCCACTGAAGCTTCGCATCAAAAGGTATGCCTAATAACACCGTGCTATCTTTGGGTTTTAACTCCTTTTATTGACACACTAATGTTCACTTGTCTAACATGAGGTAACATGAACTTTTTAGTTTTTTTTCGTTGAGCAGAACTAACCAGTTAACCACAGTTGCAATGGCACTATTAACATCGACAGTGACCGTATAGGTCACCTCTTTGCTTCAATAAAATGATTAGTCAGACAATTCATTATTTTTTTATGTTTCTTGGAAAAATAATATGGGTCACGGCGATTTCAAATAAAAATAACTGTCGGACTTATAAAGAGGTGAGGAACACTACCGCCTCTACAAATTATAATTATCATCATATCGGCCGAAAGAAGTCCACTGCTAGACATAGGCCTCCCCTAAGGGTGGCGTTTATGGCAAACCATAATAGCCACGCTTGTAAGTTGGCGATCGCAGTGTAGCTGTTGCAATGCACAGAAGCACAGAATTTGCTGCTGCTCATTTTCGGGTGTTCTCTATAAACCGTACTTTCTTAAAATTGTATTATCGGCACAGTAATGTAGCATCACTACGTCGTGCTTTGGAGCCCAAAGATCAATCTGTCAACTTCAAGGTCACCAGTGTCACTGTATTCTATTGTGTCATGTGTTATCACTGTTATCTTTGGTCTGTTTTTATTGGCAATATCCCCTGCAGATCGATTAATAAATACTGTACTCTTCGCTGGTTGGCTCATTTTGTTCTTTAGTTTTCCGTTCCTACCCATTCAGATCGAATTGAGTAACTTGTTTATATAAAACATTTCAAATAATACGTAAAGAACAGGGTCATACAAAGTGTGGTGTGCTCTGAATTAATTTTTATTTTTATAATTATTATGTAAGTGTAGCGATAAGATAATTTCGTCATTTACTCGTTTTACTCTTTAACTCTTGCTCGTGGCTTTTGTGGACCATTTAATCCTCAAAAACTCGTTCATGTCACTCAACAAAGGTGTCCAGTTCGCAATTAATTCAGAATTTAAGAATAAGATGAATTTGGCCGGGAAAGTCGTACTTCTAACCGGTGCTAGCTCTGGCATCGGTGCGGCTACAGCAGTATTCCTATCAAAATTGGGCGCCCAACTGTCCTTGACTGGTAGAAACGCTGAAAACTTACAAAAAGTTCGTAAGAACTGCGAAAATTCCGAGGCAACCTTTATCACTCCTGCAGATTTGACGAAAGAATCGGACATAGAAAAGATAGTGCAGAACACAGTCGACCATTACGGGAAGATCGACGTATTGATCAACAATGCCGGGATTATTGAGACTGGCACCATTGAGAACACGTCATTGGCCCAGTATGATCGTTTAATGAACACCAATGTACGTTCTATATACTATTTGACGATGCTAGCAGTCCCACATTTGATTAAAACGAAAGGCAACATTGTGAACATATCTAGTGTGAACGGTATTCGCTCCTTCCCTGGAGTTCTTGCTTACAATGTGTCTAAAGCATCAGTAGACCAGTTCACAAGGTGTGTTGCTTTAGAACTGGCACCAAAAGGTGTGCGGGTCAACTGTGTTAACCCTGGAGTTATTTTGACTGAGCTACAGAAGAGGGGAGGTATGAATGAAGAGCAGTATGCAGCATTCTTATTGAGGACGAAGGAGACCCATGCTCTGGGGCGTCCCGGTCAGCCTGATGAGGTAGCATCTACTATAGCTTTCTTGGCAAGTGATCTGGCAAGCAATATTACTGGTGCTAGTGTGCCAGTAGACGGTGGCCGCCATGCTATGTGCCCACGATAAACTCCCAACCACTACTTACACGAGATCTTGCTAATCATTTTCTGAAGTGCCTTAATATTTTTAAATGCATTTATAAGTTTAAATTTTTTTTTGTTTAATTTTTATACGGTATTGTTGCATTTTTATGTGTTTTACTTTTTATTACATTGTTTTAAATACATTACTTACCTACTCATTTGTTTTATTTTGTTTAACACCTTATTATGTAACTTCATATAACCTTGGCCAATTTAATTTAAATAATTACAGAAAAAAGATTGTGGATTGTGGGAGACATCAAACTTAATTTAGTGCAGTATTAATCCAGCATTACATTTTACTTATTAGTCAAATCCTGGAACCGTACAACCCTGGTTAAGAGTTAAACCTTTCAAAGAAATAATAATCGTATGGATTTCTGATAAACCTTAAAAGCTTAGAAAAACCCTATCGAAAACCCTTTCAATGGGTAATCCGAATGGTCCCTGGTCAAATCATGAGAGTAAATCAAAACTCTTTATTTCCACCACCATGCACCTGCCAAAGGAAAGAAGATGGCCATGGAAATCTTGAGCATTGCCTTATTATTAGTTAAGTACGATTTATAAAAATAGTCTCATAAACCATCCACTGTTGCTATTACTCGATAGATGGCGTTACAAGGTCCTTAAAATTTAAATCTCGGTTTCTCGTTCGCGACGTTGTGGACCTGATTTCATGTTGAGTGACTACTAACACATATTTGGCACCTAACACATGGAAGTAAATAAGAGCATAGAGGAGCTCATGGCTAAATAATTATAGACGCATGGGTCGATCTTCAAGGTTAAGCAACGCTTGCCGATGTCGGTTTGTCGATGGATGACCATCTTAACATGTCGAGACTCCTCCGTGCTTCGGAAAGCACGTTAAGCCGTTGGTACCAGCTGAAAATTGTAGATCTTTGGCAATCGTTATGGATTGTCAGAAGTCAGAAAATCTGACACCGGTCTTGCCAAGAAGTACCATGTTATCCAATTAATGGGTTGTGGAGGTCTGGTAGGCAGCCGTTCCACGTAAAACACTGGTATTTAGCTAAATCCGGTTTGACTGGGAGCCGACCCCAATATGGTTGGGAAAAGGCTCGGTAGATGATGGTGCTACATTTAATTTAATTTATTGATTAAAAAAAGAGCGATTACTGAATTAATTCAATTTTAAGGATTGCAGTGCTCCTTTCCTAATGAAACAGCTTTTTTTTATTTCTTCATCGGCCAATACCTAGCAGCCCACTTACATATATAAGCCTCTGCAATGTAAGGAATGTGTCGAATCTTCCAGGTGACCTACTTCCGTTAGGTGTACCTCAAGGTTCAACACTTGGTCCATTATTATTCTAACTAGGTATTTCTACCTGAAAAGGCATTCAATACAATGTCTGAGTAATGAATACCAATTATCTTTTGCCGAGGCCATCGATATAGTTAAGGCATAGAGACCTTCACACAAGGAAAATAATAAAATGAAAAATCAAACCTGTCACATTTTCACCAATTTATTTTTAATAAATTAAATCTAAAACCAACTTAACTAATTATCACAATTACTAACAGACTAACTTATCTTATGCGCCTACAAACAAATGATCAATCCAGTCTTGTATAGAAGTTATTTTGTGCAGAATTACGTGAAACGTGCTCCGACGAAAAAAACAGCTGTTATAATTAATTATAAAATTTAAAGTTTATGCAGGTAAACCTCGTTTCACGCGACGTTTCTTTCAGACGTCCCAGTTTAGGTAACTGTCCATTGCCTTAATCATCAGAATATTGCTTTTCAAATATAACGCCAAGAAAGTAATCAAGCTGTCGAAACACCAACCAAACCTTTTTTTTTTCAAATTGCCTACCTATCGATCAGAAAATGTACATTTACCGAAAATGCCTACTGACCGATATGTAGGTAATACACACAAAATACATAATTTACCTGGGTGCATAGAAGCCAGTGCAAATAGAATGACCTCAATCCTAAACTGTGAAGTTCAAAATTCAGTTCAGTATCCACGAAAACTGGGTTTTAATTCAAAAGATCTGCATACTCGAGGTATAACTGCACAAATGATGAAGAGACTCAAGGCAGCAGCAGCTGGTTGAGTGGAATTGCTGCGAACAGTTTCTTGGATTCGTCGACGCACGCTTTGATGATTTGTTGGAAGGCGACCGGCCCTATGTCCCGCATCACTGGCTCCCAGTTTATGTTTATTACTTGGTGGATTGTTTCACCTGGAAATAGATAATTGATTTGAGAAAATATTAGTTTCAGACATAGGCAAGCACCATTTCTACGGTCGATGATGAGGGGTTTAATATTACAGTTTTTTGCCAAGACCAACGTAGCTGTTAGTGACCCGATTCTTCTTAATGGTATTTATGTAGTTGAGTTTTGGTTAAATTTTAGATGAGAACTTATAGGTCTTGGTATGAAGATATCATTTAGTCAGTGATTAATGTGTTTTAGTACATAGGTATAGGTTGTGTTAATTTCATAGACTTGACTATAGAAATAGAAGAAAAGTTAAGAGTTGTGTGAAATGAAACGTATCGGATGTTAAGGTTTGATGTAACGATAACTGAAGACAAGCGTTTGGATTGCTGAAAGAAGTAGCTTGAAAGCCTTGTTAATATTTCAGCAGAAAATTATGACAAAATTCATGTTGTCGAACCGTTCAGGTCTTCAGGGTAGTAATTGACTCGCCGGGATCGCTCCGAAGAAATTCTTGACTTGGTCGACGCATTTCTTGATGATCTGCTTGATTGCTGGCGGAGCAATCTCGCTCATTATGATCTCCCAGTTTTCGTTTGTAAACCTTTCTGTCGTTTGAGCTGTAAATAATTTGTTTGTTAGGATGTGTCTGTGGTGGTCTGTGACTGAGTGATAGAGTTTATGAGATTGTTGGGGTATCCAGTTTGAGATCTTTAGTTTGTGACCGTGAAGAACAATTTTCATTTAAGTATTCTATTGCTGTAACGTGTTACTGGGCCACCGCTTACTATTTTAGTTTGTTGGCAGCTAAGTTTGCTTGCATTCAGTATTTGTATTTACCTTTATTTATAAAAATCTCAAAATTAGCAGATTTTAAGGTAAGGTAGACAATAGATATTGTTCAATCTGCAATTCATCACATAAGCAACTCAATGAGGTTGGCATAGTAAGAATGGTTAACATGGTTGTATGTCCATAATAGGTTCCATTAAAACGGCAATTTCCTATAGGGAAGTTATAGGTAAAGTGTTTGCGGTCAACAATCTTGTTTTCGTTAGAAGATTACAAAGTCATGAGATCACCCGATAACAAGACCGTTTCATCGAATATTGTCACATGTCCACAAGGTCAGGGTCGCGTCGTTTCCCATAGTGACTGAATAACAAACAGGTCTTACCAAGTTCCTTGTTTCCGTTGAACAGGTTCGTGAACTTGAACTGTGCTCGATCCATCTTGTAGTGGTCCTTGTAGCTCGGCACGATCCAGTGACCGTCTTTCTCTACGAAGTCGTATTTGACTACAATGTTCAGGTTTGCTGCAAGTTAAAGAGGAGTTGAGAAAATATATATTTAAATACCTTTTTTATACTGATAGGTTCACGATTGACCACAATTTCACGAAGGAAAGCGATGATGTAGTCGACCATGGAACAAGCGTACCTACTTAATGTATTCACTGTTTAGATTTTTTAATTTTTTTTTTAAATGCATTTGTTCTGGCTCTAGTCTAGGTCATAGATGACAAAGTTGACGATGGAGCGAGCTTACCCAGAAGAAGCCTTTTCACTCTAATTTCAAAAGACCCTATAAGATATTCTCTAGTCCAATTAGGTACCGATCTTCTAGACTTACCTATAGCTTCTGGTATTAATTCGTCTTTACGAATCATGTGCGAAAAATTTGAAATTTTAAGGATGGCTAAAATTAGGCGAGCCAAAATCTGCTTCCATGAGGTTTGCTACGTTAAGGTGAGCAGATACCCAGTCAACACTATAATTTAACTAACCTAAAGCCCTCGCTGCCTCTATGTTTACAGAACCTGTGCGAGCCTTTCGCTTAGCCCCAGTAACCACTCGTTTATCACCGACACCATCAACCAACCATAGCGACCTATTACAAATCATAATTGTTCATAAAACGGTTGCCTCAACCCTCACAGCTACCACATTTCGTGTACTACGGCAGCCATTAATTATTCGTTGCTGCTTCCTTTGCAATCGAGCGAGCATGAGCAGTGTCGCAAGTATGGATATTACCTATGTGTCGGTGTTACGAACTCGTTGTATGTACGTAGGTACTGGTGTTTTTAGTCAAATGGTTCTATTGTCGTGGCTGGTACTGGAATTTCGACAGGGTTTTCTATATAATAGAGAAATTGGAGCTTCAATGCGGATTACGTATTTGGATTTGAGTAGATTAGTTCAAGTTCTGTTTGGTTTAAACCAGGAAGATTTTGACGAGGTAATGTAATTTGAAGTTCAATGCTACTGGTATTTAGGTTGGTATTAACTATTCGTGTTGTTTATAGACCTAAAGTCAATAACTGTAAACAAGAGACTATTTTATGATGATAATTATTATTCACCATCATTTTTATTAGGTATTATTGATAGGTTCGCGTTTGACCAAAATCTCACCTGATGGAAAGGTATTATGTGATCGACGATGGAGCACGCTTGCCTAGAAGTAACCTATTCACGCTTGATTTAAAGTCCCCCTGGTCGTAACTATCAGGAAAAATAATTAAAGTATTCCCGAAACGTTTTGGGCGTATGGGTGGAAATGTAGCGTATAGCTACATTTCCACCAGTTTGTTGTCATGGCATAACTCCGAAGCCTAAAATGTTTTTAATATAATAAGGCAGACTTACTGATCTTGATTCTGGACTGTCCATTGCCTCTAATGGGTAGAATGAGGACCTGTCCATCCATGTCGTAGTGAGCCTTCAGCGTCACGTTGGCGGTGAAGTCCAGGGTAGCTTTACCCTTGTCTGGGTTGATCCTGAAGCGAAATAAATTGTTTGTATCCTTTTTGTATCATGTATTTCATTGCTTAAGCTAAAGAAACCCATTTTGGCTAATGCCGCGTACACACAATGGTTGCATTGAGTTCAACAATTACGCAATTAAGCATAATGTTAGTTTGGCACTTAATTGTCCCTGTGCTGGGTAGACGTCTCTTCTCACACAGAGAAGGCACGAAAATTATTCACCACGCTTGCTCAAGGCTAGTTCAATTATCTGTTCAGTAATGTCTACTGAACTCGGAAGAGTGGAGATATTTTTTGGCGCTTGTCTTGTTTTGTCGAATTTAATCTTCAATTAAATAACCCTTGAGGTCAAATCGACCTATTGATGTTTGGTCAAAGACTGCTGTGAATACTTTAAAATATAAGTCAATCAACTCACTTGTAAGCATTAACCCTAAATCCTTTCAATCCAGTCACAACGGTATCAGTAAAGGTGAGCTTCAAGGCAGGGTTGTCCACGAACACGGTGCCCAGCTCCACAGGGTCCAAGGGCTTGATGCCCAACTCTGGGATGCCCTCGGTGAACTTGGCTCCTGCTGCCGTGATCACCTTCTCTATACAGGCGTTCAGCTGGGGGTCGGAGCGGGAGCATGGCGTGATGAATGAGGCTGGAACAAAGGAATGATTTTGAGTTGTGGATTCTAGAAGTATATGTTTTGAGATTCCTTGATTTAGGAAGGATTAATCGAAGTGCCAATTAAATTTACCCCGAAGTTACGTGGACCGACGACCTTAAAAAAGTGACTAGGACACATTGGGTGTTGAAAGCACAGGCCCGAGAATAGGGGCGCAGGCGCAGCTTGGGAAAGGCTTATTTTCTAGTAGCGAACTGCGATAGGCTGTGTTGATTTAATTGAAGTGCAGAATAACAGCATTGAGCATAGCGTACCTATTTGAATCAAACTAACTATTAACATATATAAAAACTTTTTTACCAAGTTTCTTGACAGTTATTCAGCTTTTACGGAAAAGTGGAACTTGATCTTTGAATTGTGCTTAGTCAATAAACATGAGTCAGTTTGTTTAGGTACTTATCAGAAAATATTGATATTGTTATAATTTGTTGACATAAACAGTTTCCGGACTACAAGTAGGTAATCTCGTAACTTAAGAGTTATTTTTATTGACTATTAACACATAATCATCTGCTTTACTGCCGGTCCAATGTTTACAGTGTTGTTTGTTGAACAATCATCAGTGTTGCGCAAAACATGCTAAGTGCACTTAAATGATTTATACAAAAATAAATACAGTCGTACGCTTTATACAACATATTAATCAAATGTAATAATCATTCTAATGTTATAATTAAATGTAATTCAATTGTCTTAATCATGTATAATGTAATTTATTATTTGATAATGGGATGTTTTAATTATGGATTACTACTTTTTAAATTAATTATAATTGTTAATCTTTAATTGAGAATGTCGTGCATACCTATACCTAAGTGATGTTTTAACACAGAACTGAAGATTAGAGATTGCCTTTTTTGTTATAATTGCTAATAAGTATATCGTTGGTGTGCCTTACTTAATAAATAAATGAATTCCAGCAACTGAATCAGACTGCTTAAAAAGTGTTTTTTCTTAACTTTAAAAGTCTTTTTATTTATAAAGGTTTTTTTTGATAAAGTTGTTTAAGTAGTTTGTTCTTCCATTGTTTCTGCGCTGCATATCAGGAGGGCTACTCTCTAAGCCCGAAGTCCGTTGTTTCGGGCTTAGTTGCGGGTGTGTTCTAGTCTGTATCACCTGACCACTAAGAATTAATGACAACACGATTTGACAGTAACTGTCAAATTGTGTTGTTATTCATTCTTAGTTCGGGTTCGGAATTAATCGTAAGCCCGTAGGTGATACTAGGTTAGGTAGGTTGACTACTAACTAAGCCCGAAACTACGGACTTCGGGTTTAGAGAGTAGCCCCTCTGATACAGAACGTTTCGCTTAAACATGACCATGCTCTTCTGAAACAACCTGTATATAGGTACACCTCTGCTTTACTCTGCAGGGAAAATTCTAGGCGTGATGTTGTTTGTAATGTATTAGTAAATACAGTAAAGGTTTTCTCCATTATTTAAAAAAATGTTCGATAAAGAGTACAATTTGTATGTAAGTAGGATATTCCAATTATGAAAATTATCACAAAACAAGTAAAGCGAGGTAAACCTGCCGGGTGCACAGGTTGACCTGGTACGAGTTGTTTTAGATTGTATAATATCACCTTCAACCTAATAAACCAGTTTTTCAAGATGGCATTGCTCTTAATATATTTACAGAAAAAAAATCAATTTGATTTATGCTGTCGCGATCTGAGAACATAAAAAAATTGATTCCATTTTGTTTTTATTTTTTAAAGTTGTAGTGCATAATCTAACATGCATTTGAGAGCAAAGGCGCCATGTGAGAACAATGAAAATCATTAAAAATGAATTAATCACGGGCTCATATGTAGTAGATTGAATTCTATTAATAGTTCGCGGCTTGATTTAACCATGTATTTAAATTAAACACATAACTAAGTAATTTTTATCTCGGCAACGTGACACTTTAGGGCACCATGTTCCCAACTTTTTTTGTTTGTTGAAGTGTCCTCTAACCATATATGCATGTTAAATCGTGAAAAATGAAATGGGGGGCTATGCCACAAAGGTGCTATCCCCTTTTTGAGCAAACACAGTCCCTTTCCTTCGTAGAGGTGAGGACACCAGAAGCGGTTTTCGTAGTTCAAATGTTCGTGTGCACCATACAACCATTTACTTAAAGTTGATTACCTAATCAAGTCCCTTCGCATGCAATACATTTGCAAGGTCCGAACATTTGGAAAGGAATTGACTGCACATACAATTTTACTCAACATTTGACTAAGACCCGATTGCGCCAAAAAAGTACCCAGAGTTACTTGCTACGAGGTTAAATAACAGAAATTTCGTACGTAGATATTGGGCCCGTATGAGCAACTAATTCGGGAATTCATAAGATCATTTTAGTTGGTGCAAACGTCCTAGCAGATGTAACTAAACTGTTCTTTTAAAGTTTCAAACACACATATGTAACATTACCACGATTGTTAAGCCATCGATCAAACACGTCAAGACAGCTGCTAATTTAGCTTAGGATCGTAAGAAGGTGCGCCCCGGTCGTAACGTGGATGACGTCCTACGAAACTATATTTTTGATGTGACTGATGTGTGTTAAGGGACTGAGGCCCTACAATAATCTCGACTGTTGATTTCCGTCGAGGTCACGGTCCCAATTCCCATGCCAGGTCAATGTCGAGCGGTTGGTTACAGGTTACGTTGACCAACCGGTTTGGTTCACGTGCAGATCTGAGCAAAGTGAATCTGGTTTAATTGATCTGCCCATTTAGTAAACGCTTGTTGGCGTTCCCTTAGTTAGGTACAGACGCCAGCACATCAACAACAACAACAGCTACCCAAAACTGTCAAATTGTTCTCAATCAACCTTGGACCTAATGCTTTAGTGATAAAGTGACAGATGACAGAAGAATGACCGATTGTTGTAGCTTGATGTCTGCACAAGATAGATAAACCTTTGAGTTTTTTTTAACCTGTTGCGTCAGTCACGCCTTAGTTTTAATTAAAGCAACCTAATCTACCAGCATTTCTTCAAGTTTTCGGTTTAGGTCTGAAACTTTGTCACAGCCTCAAATAATTTCAAAGGTTGCCAAAGTTGAGGGCCACATGACTAATAAGACATCTGTATGTTTTAAAATTGTATAATTGATTAGTGTAGCTCAAGTGCTAAGTGTATCCCCGGCTAGAGATGTCATCGATGACACATAATTTAATTAAGGACAAAAACCAGCCCTATCTAACTATGACCATCAGAAACATCTAGTCTAACATGGAGCAAGATTTAAGTCTGTGGTGAAGCTACTTTAAAATATCGAAATACTTTAACGGTAGATATCCATGAATTTATATGGCTATGCCTGCTGTATTTACACTTAACAATCGTCTACCTGTCTTGTTTTGTGGATTAGACTATAGACACACACCTGAGCAGAAATCCTAACCGAAGTGTGAGTCAGAACAAGTCTAGTCAATGACCCCAACTAAAGCATGGACTAGACGGTTAAAATAAAAATAAACTTGTCGATTTCTCAACAGAACGTTTTGACCGTGGCCCAAGCTGAACAACTATCATAAAACCGAATTGTTAAAGAAAGTAGTGATATTTAAAGTTATCAAGAGCAACCAGCAGCGTTTCAATAAACCGGCGGACTTTCGCAACTGTTGCCTATGCAATCTGATGCACTGAGCGTAAAAGATATAATAACTTTCAAATTATACGTTATGGCAATCGATAGCAATTGATTACGAAACTCTTAAGAATGTGAAGTTATGAAATCTCGTAGTTTGCGATGCCATAGGTCACAAAGTGGTCAATGATGAATGAAAGATTATAAATAACTCTGTGACCATCAACTATAAAGATGGCTTTGACTTTGTAGGCGCATTGGCAATGAAATGAATAATCAACAACTTCTAGAACCTTCAGTTTTGAATGCATTATAATGAAATGCCTTTCTGAAGTTCAAAGTTAAATATGGGTGTGTTGTCACTGTTATAACTTTGATCTATATAATGGAGTCTAAAAAAAGTTTCGATTTCAATAGAAAGCAGGAAGACACATCAATTGGTGGACTATTTGTGGATTGAAAAAAAAATTGTATGAGCTTCGGAGCCTTGGAAGCTGACAAAAATATTGAATTAGTTTAAACACGAATTGAGAATTAACAGTACACATCTTAAACCCAGTGCTGGGTGTCTCACCCACAGTAAATGTTAAGATGGTATCGTTCTCGGAATGGATGTCACCGAAAAATTGCAGACTCCGTTAGATTGTAATTATATCTTTATTAGATTATAATTTTTCGATATATTATGAAAAAAAACGTCATGTCTAAACAATAGTACTACAGTAATTCTAAAACTACCTATTCTACTTTTAATTGAATGGTTGGCAGAAGGAAAATGGATTTTCATGATCGTGATTAATAAAGTCTAATTAAAACTGACCCATGATTTATTCAAGTCGTGACCCCACTCAGTTCCGTCTGAAGCTGTCGGTGAGTGTTGATAATTACCTAAATATAACTTGAACTGTTAACACAGTATGAATTAAATGTAATTATAAAATACATCCTTGTGTCTAACAAGGTTTGTGTTACAATTTCATTAAAAATTGATTATTTAGTTTTGTATAAAGTTTACCTATACACTTTTCATCATTGGTAAGTGATTTTGCAAAATAATAAGTACATTTTCTCAATCTAACTTGTCCTACTTTCTACGATCTTCCCATCCTCTTTATAATCCTATTCAACTAATATTTGTCTAATATGCAGGTATTCAAAACGTGATAAGTAAACATGTGTAAGTCTGGATGTTTGAGTGTTTATTAATCATCAATCACTACTCAACAGCTGACAAGATTTGGATGACACTTGCACAAAGGTACCACAGGATGTCTTGGATTAGAGCATAGAATACTTTTTATCTCGGTTATAGCTATGGGATCCCATATATATCAGGGGCCGAGAGTCGCCTTAGATGGCGTGGCCATGTTGAGAGCACAAGCGAGGACCATGTCGTAAAAATTGCGTTAAACCTGCCAGCACAGAAAAAGGGCCGCCCGCCATTAACCTGGTAGTCTAAAATCGAAAGAGACCTCAAGTAAGCCCAATTTCCAGAGCCAACAATCCAGGATAAAATATTCTGGCGCAGAATAGTGAGGAGACCCAACCCCAAATAAAGGGAACATGTGAGGACAAAGGAGAAGATACCTATGGAGTCCCTTGGGATAATTTCCAACATTTTACCTATTTTTACACATTTACTACAACCAATAATTTGACAACCTGTAAATAACAATTCAGCCTAGTTCACACGACGCGACTTGTGTTCATATTGGAACATTACGATAATGTGTCTGAATGTTAGCAATCACTGAATTATTAAAAGCACGTGCGAATATCCGACACTTTAGATTAAATCTTAATTGTTTCTAATTTATTTTTATTTATGCATGTGATGAGTAAGGAGTTTTCCCATTCTTAACTTTAATTTCCTATGAAGTCATCTTGGTTGATTAGATCAACGGAATTTAAATAAATAATTAATTAACAAACTTGTGTTGTTATGCTAAAATAAATTGACTTATAATGTAAGATTTCTTGTTGAAAAAATGGGTAACTTGGAATTAATTCAATTTTCTCAGTGAAAGTATTTTCCGCTGGCCTATTGTAATAAAAATAATAAAGAAAATGAAAACTCACGCAGCGTCCCAGCGTATGCGCAGACTGCCAAACATAAAACGACACACAAATGCACTTTCATCTTTCTAAAATTAATTAAGAATACTAAACAAATAAATATGTGTTATCGATATCAAGCCTGGTATCCGACTGTGACCTGTGTGGTCACTTTAGCCTTTTATACGTTGCGCAAGCCAACCTACGTGCTGGTACAACCACTCATTCACGACTAATTAACCATTTTTCTCTGACCTGTTGCAACGGTACGCTTTTCCTGTCTTTATTCACACTTGGTCAGGGAAAGAGGGGAAGGGCAGCTCTGGTTATACTGGAAACTTTCGGATAATTAGTTTAGTTAAAACTTTAATGTATAGTTTATTCAGAAATTCATTATAATGAATATTTAGGTAATGGTTTTTTAGTGTAATCCCCCTGGTTGGAATATATGAAGAATTCTCACTGTTGTATCAAAAATGAAACACATTTTGTTCAGATTTGAATCACGAGTTTCTGAAAACAAGAAATAAATACCAAGCGTATGAAGGCAGGTTCTAAGAAGTCTTAATTATAGTATTTTAAATAATAAAATACTTAAGATTGTCTGTACAAGATCGGGTCAAGCGACTAGACTGCGAGCTAATATTATCACTAAGTACTTAATTAAAAATAATATTAAAATATATGAAATAATAATGGTAACATTAATCTATAATACTAGCTTCTGCCCAAGGCTTCGCGTTAATTACATTTTCTCAAAAGAAAGTAGCCATAGCCATCGCCAGGATGCCATCATCTATCTCTGCACTGAAATTCATCAAATCGGTTCAGCGATTTAGGCCTGAAGGCGTAATAAACAAACAAACAGTCTTTCGCATTTATAACTTAGTTAGGAAGTATATATCAACGATACAAATAAAGCTTGCTCACCTATCTCTAAAAAAAATTTTTCTCGATGTGAAGTATTTAGGAGTTTTGAACGTCCATAAATAACTGAACCCTTATAGGATCACTCGGTTGTCTGTCTGTCACAGTAGATTTTTGTGTAAAATTGGTTCACCATTTCTATTCAAATTTGGTACACATATGAACTACTGTGACCCAAACATGGACGCGTAACGTAAATAAATATCTTTTGTTTTTGGGGGTCAGTTTTAGGCGACAAATTGGAAAATGTTTTTCATACTGTACCGTGTGACATATCAAATGAAAGAGTTTAAAACGTTTTGTACTTATTCAAGAAAAAATGAGATAAAACATGACCATTATCTCCTTAACTACTGAGCCTAAAATTTTGCAAAAAATGCAGTTATTACCTATAGATTACAGGAAGACCTATAACAAGTGTATGGTTTAAAAGAAACATGTTACAAACACGAGATTCGTTCGGAACCCTTTCCATGCGAGTCCGACTCGCACTTGGCCGGTTTTCTTTTGTTCAAACCTACAGACGTCCATAGACTATATTAAGAACAATTAACACTGAAAGAAAAACTAGAAAAGCGTGTCTACACCGAGTGTGTATCATAACTTGATCAGCATTGTTTTAGCCGAACTTTTTAAGATACGTTCGCGAGCAGACGACTAGTTTGGATACTTAGAAATGAAGATCCGCAAAACTAAATAATAGGTCCTTTTAGATCTTGCATTGCGTTCGGAAAACTGTCATACCTTACAATTTATTTTAGAATAGTTCTTTGGGGTAATGTTTAGGATAAGAGAGAGATAGTAGAATAGTAGATAAGACACAGTTGATCCTTAATAATAGCAGCCTGTTACAGTACCACTACTGGGCAGAGGTCTCTTCTCACACAGAGAAGACACGAGCATTGATCACCACGCTCAAGGTGGGTTGGCGATTCCAGACTTGCATATAGTAACAGTTAGACGGCACGGTTGGCGTAGTGGTTGAGCGATTGACTGCTGCGCAGCGTGTCGCGGGTTCGATTCCCGCACTGAACAAATATTTGTATGGTCTGGCTGTTAGTGTATGTTAGTGTTAGTGTAATTTCTATTGAAAAAAAAAAAGCCCTACGTTTCCTCACAATCTTTTCCTTTGCCGATAACAGTGACGTCTCAGATAAGGTAAGTACATAATATATAATCTTATTATTTTTAAAGTCACATAGGTACTTGCCCACTTGCCCAGGTTTGAACCCACAACAACGCGAATGAGATACCTTAAGCACTGGGCCCTCACGACGAGTGGAACCTAAAAAGCTCAAGAATAATGTTGGCAAGAGCCTACTAAAGTTGAATGTAAACAAGCCACTCTTCTCATGAATTGTCACTCATAGCGTACTCACTCAAGTCTATCATCACATGACAAACACAATGTTCCACAAAAACTGGGGTATTCAGTCCTCGATGATATTTGTCACGGGCGATTTGTTTGGCCCATAGACAATGTAGACACATCCGTAAAGCAATTGATGTTTTTGTGCGCCTACGCAAGTCAAGATGAACCTGTGGCAGTTTTTGTGTTTGCTCCATAACTCACTTCTACATTCTCACGCTAGGGTTCCATTGGAGTAAGGAAAGGTTCTGCATTTGTTATTTTAAGAGATTTTCCTATGGGAATTGAATGTTATGATATATGCGATCACCAAATTTCACTAAGCGTCACAGAGAATTTTTCTTCAGAAAGACGTGTCGTCCAAGTGTCGTCGCATCGAATGTGTGTCTCGCATCCAGCAGACTCCTACGGACTTCACCTTATCGGTTCACCTTGTAGGAGTCTATCAATGCTTCGACTTCCGGTACGCAGTCACCACTCCAGAACATTTTAGGTCCATCGACCATCTTTTTTCTCATTACAACCTTCTAAATAAAACCACGTGTTATGCATAATTTGTGTAAAATTCACAAGTGTAAAATTACAGACGGGTTTGATAGCATTATTATTGATTATCTTACTGTTAAGTCCAGTCAAGTTAAGTCAAGTACATCACTATTGGTGCAGGTCATAGTAGGTACTTACCTTTTTTTTTTATTGAGGATGGGAAATCATCAAATGACTTCTTCCGCTCTGGGTGGAGCGGAAGGGCGTGTCAGACTCTTACTGACTAAAACCCAACCGTGTTCCTTCTAAAGACCTTTGCGTTCCAGGGCCGCGGTGACTCTTTCTAACAAATTCCGCAACCCTGGCAGGATTCCGCAACCCTGGCAGGATTCCGCAACCCTGGCAGGAGTAGGTACTTACCTACTCAGCAGTAATGATCAGATATCGACTTGTGCGGAAGAGTATTATGACAATAATGCGAGGTATGCATTTCCTATGTCGCTGCTAAGTGTGTTTAAATTAAATTGATTACTTGAATGGGTAAAAACGTTTAATTGCTTTTGGTCAAGTTTAAGCGATCAGAAGATGTACATACAGATAGGAACAGATAGCTAGTCTTTTAAAAGAACTAGGAAATGATGCATAGACTGTACGAAAAATTATATAGCTATTAAAGGGTGATTTATGGGAGGGATAAGGGCATGAGATTCATGAAAGTACTCGTACATAAATAACGGAATAAAATATCTTCTCAAAACATCAATCTCTTTAGAGAGGCAATAGCATGTTTGCAAAAGCCCTAAAACACAATAAAAATGATTAAGATTCGACATGGTAAATATATATTATACATTTTATGGATAGAATTGTTGATAGTAAGCACGTAAAGGTGAAGAAGTTCTAGTTCAGAAGTTCTTTCTTGTCTTAACTTCCAAAATATGCTTGTTTTAACTTTTTTTATTTATGTGTCTAAGTTAACGTCGAATATTACTACTAATATTATGAATGCTAAAGTAATTATGTGTCTGTGGGTTAACAAACAGGCATACATAATTCCTCAAGTCTTCACGATTAAGCTGGTTTGGATGATCCTTGACACACGGGTAGACTGTGTCCTTATTGGGATATATATTTTTCGACCTTCACCTGAGCGAAGCCGCCGGCAGAAGCTAGTATCATAATATTACAAAAAGATAAAACAATTGTTTGTTCGTAAGTATTTAAAAGGCATTGTCTGTAAGTAATGATTCGGTTGGAACAAAATACTCAGAGTGCTAGCCGAGTGCCATGGGACCTTTTATTATGTTTTGTGGTATAGTAGTTGCCTTCCACGTAGGCGAAATTACGGGCTGAAGTTAGTATTCTAAATTGAGGCAGTCACTCATAACCGTTTTCTCTAAAGCGAGTGAAATTTAATTTCTGTTCTTAATTATTTACTGTGATACCGTACTCAAGTTACCCAAACTCGTTGATTTCGAAAACTGTAATAAAGTGGAAAAATTTAGTTCACATTCATGTTGTCCTTGTTTACTTAAACAAGCAAAATATGTAAACAAACATTCACCTTGAACTTTAACTTTGTTTCTAAGAATGGTTATACATATATAGAGTAGCCATCTACATACGTTTTGAGTAGTTAATCTTATTCTTTTCGCGAGTGAAGGTTACTGAGTCATCTTCATAAATTTTCAATGTCAGGCCAGCTCATCAGAAGACTTAAAAGTCATCCAAAAGGCAATGGAAAAGGCAATTCTCGGAGTTTCCTTGCGTGATCAAACTATAAATGATGATTTCTCTCAGGAGAACCGAGGATACCGACATAGCTCGAAGAATTGCCAAACTTAAGTGGCAGTGGGTAGAAAATTGCTCGCAGGATAAATAATCGATGAGGCCGAAAGGTTCAGTCGGTCGATTCTGTAAACAAGTCGAAGTGAAGGCTTGGGTGAAGTGGTCACGAGGTGAGCTGTGAATCCATATAATCAAGATAGAATGACAGGTCACTTCGTGATCACGTGACATCAGCAAAGTAAGTTTACAAAATATGACACAGAAAAATAATATGTCTAATATGTTAATCAAGCTATATTGATGTTCAAGTAAGCCTACGTGAACATGCTATTGCAAGTAAAATAATTATAATTAATTGATAATTTTATTAATAATACTTTTAATTGAAATTATTTACTTGAACTTAACTTTGTATTGAGATTTTGACTTCATCATCATATCAGCCAATTGCCGCCCACTGCTGAACGTAAGCCTCCCCCCGATAAGATTTAGACTTATTACTAAAAAATAAATATAGTACATTGTTCACCGAGAGGAGAAAGTGACCGATTACCGTCGAGGGTGTCGTTTGAAGCCCGAGCCGTAGGCGAGGGCTTTAAAACACCCAAGATCGGGAATCGCAGTTTCTCTCGAGTGATACATAGTGCTTTATACTACACCTAGAAGGAAAATAAAAAACTAAATCTTTACTAATTGAAATTTATATTGAAATTGTTGCAGTTAAAACTGAATCCTCAAACAACACACAAATTGGAAATGGCGCCAATGGCGTCTGCAATTTTCACATGTTCTTTTTTCAAATTGTTTATCCTGCCGCCGCAGGGTCGCACTGCCAGCCCGACACCATCCAACACACAGCTAGTGGCCAGTGTCATTTTGCGAACTTGGAGATAAAAACTCACTGTAAAAACTTTTTGGCTTTTGATATTTAGGTTACCGGCGCATAGTCTTACCCAAAATTAAAAAAGAAAAACCACGTAAGAAATGGATTTTCATACACTTTTCTCTCCCGCTCAGATGCGTTTTCTCCCCGCATATTTGTTCGATATGCAATGACGTACTTTCTACCGTAAATTTGATAAAGTATCAAGGTACTTTCCAAGCAGGTGTAGTATAATAGTACATTGTTCACCGAGAGGAGAAAGTGACCGATTACCGTCGAGGGTGTCGTTTGAAGCCCGAGCCGTAGGCGAGGGCTTTAAAACACCCAAGATCGGGAATCGCAGTTTCTCTCGAGTGATACATAGTGCTTTATACTACACCTAGAAGGAAAATAAAAAACGAAATCTTTACTAATTGAAATTTATATTGAAATTGTTGCAGTTAAAACTGAATCCTCAAACAACACACAAATTGGAAATGGCGCCAATGGCGTCTGCAATTTTCACATGTTCTTTTTTCAAATTGTTTATCCTGCCGCCGCAGGGTCGCACTGCCAGCCCGACACCATCCAACACACAGCTAGTGGCCAGTGTCATTTTGCGAACTTTGAGATAAAAACTCACTGTAAAAACTTTTTGGCTTTTGATATTTAGGTTACCGGCGCATAGTCTTACCCAAAATTAAAAAAGAAAAACCACGTAAGAAATGGATTTTCATACACTTTTCTCTCCCGCTCAGATGCGTTTTCTCCCCGCATATTTGTTCGATATGCAATGACGTACTTTCTACCGTAAATTTGATAAAGTATCAAGGTACTTTCCAAGCAGGTGTAGTATAAATATATTTTTTTCACCAATTTCATTGGTAGGGCATAGAGCTCGACTAATGTCGAGTGTGTGTGTGTTTGTTTGTTTACAGTTGTTTACATAAGACCTTTATTGTAATACCTGTGTTCACAAATAAATATTGATTGATTGATTGAGTATCAATATTACACTTCCATGATCTAAGATCAGTTCTAATTAGTCGTCAATCACAATTACTACTTATCGATACACTCGTGCGCATACTCGTAATACGTAGCGCGCGTGCGTAGTGTGTGTATTTTTATATTGATTCAAATGACCGCCTCTCGTCCTATGAAAGGTTCATTAGAAAACCAGCGTCAGACAGCATCAGTCTGTCTGACATATCGCTAAAATGGACCTTTTTAGTGCAGCCGTGAGACACACACTTAGTTTTTGGCATAACTACCTTTTTCTTGTTATTTTTACCGTACTTGTTTCATGTGCCTGTGCTAAATAAATTGTATTCTTTCTTTTCTTTTCTTTTCTAAATGAGAATTATAGGTAATTTTCTAAGAAAAGTTTTTTTTACATTTAATGATTGGTAAATTGCGAAGTTTTAACGGAAAGGCTCGTGGTAAATATAAAATATAATTTTTTAAGATTTATTCTTTTATTTTTCTCCTTTTTCACATCGCTCTTGACGGAGTGCTTGTGGTCAGAATGAATATTGTGCACATATCGCAAACTTTAAAAATCTTCACAGGATGTAAAAAATATTACAGAAGACCATATATACCAACTACAATACTATACTACTACAATAGCAAAATAGATTCCTTATGGCTGCCGGGTTGGAAGTCATTGCAGGCCATTGTCGAAAAAGTAATCAACAGCTGTGAGTAATGCCACTAAGAGAGTTACAAGAAACAAAAGCCCATCGGAATCCCTTCGAACAAAAGCGCATTTAATAAGTTTCATGATGCGTGGTGCATGACCTTTTATCCAACCACCAAATTGAGTGAAGTACCTACAAAGAATGTCATTTAAATATGGACATAATTAGTGTGATAAGTATGCGATGTGCATGCGGCAGTGCGCGGTGTGAGGAGCACTCAGTGATTCTCTTTGGTCACTGCCAAGGACAAAGTCTCCGGGCTTCGGGAGGTCACTTTGACAGGCCTGCGTACTGGTTGATTTTGGACTATTTCGAATTGGATGTAATTCGTTGCAAAATATAACATGACGCAACTTTTTCGAATGTTCTTCAATGTTCTGATTTTTGGCGATAAAAATTGCATATTTGATCTTTTTACAAGTTACAAGGTTTTATTTAACTTACACCGTTCCTATGTATGTTTGTATGTAAGTTGTCCGTCAATATTTGCAAACCATTTTTCGACCACTTGTTGGTATCCGATTGATCTGAAATTTTGTGCACTTTGGTTCTGGTGACAATACAATGTGCAATACTCAATATTGTTATAATTTCAATATGGCCGCCGCTCCAAGGTGGAGGATTAAATATTTTTTCTCAACTCTCTTAATATGGGTATCACACAAAAAGGCTTGAAGAGCAAAATAATCAAAAGCTTGTTAAAAAAAATGTATACTGGATCACTACTATATTATATCTATCTATACTAATAATAAAGCTGAAGAGTTTGTTTATTTATTGCTATCTCTGGAACTACCAGTCGGATTTGGAAAATTATTTTTGTATATGATAGCCACATTCATAAGGTATGGGCTATAAACCCTATACGGGAACGGAAAATTCCTACGGGAACAGGAAAAACGGGATATAACAGCGGTTGCCGCCGATTATGTCAAATGTATAAAAGTAGTGGGCACAAAGTAATTATGTTTGTCAGCAGAACTAAATTCCAGAGTGAGCTTTTTAAAACCGAGCTTTAATCTGATTTAATTATAACTCAGTTTAACTGACTCTAATTAATTGATATTGAACCCGTAAGCACGATTATTAATCTAGGCTGAAAAACACTATTTTCTTGCTTTTACCCCAAGTTATTTGTGGTCGGGGCAAAATGTTTTCTTGTCCTATTCTCCTTTGTCAACAGTCACTAAAGCGTGACTGTTGACAGAGGAGAATCATTCAATCACTATCGGTCTATTGTGTAAAATAGTCATTAAAACTTAAACGAAGTGAGCTTCATGTGTTATCAACATCTCACCGTGTAATCTTAGGTGGAGAAATCATGGAAGTAGCTTTTATTCCATTTTGTTTCAATGGATTGACAGTTCACTACATGTTCGCTTCACATAGGTAAGTTTAAACGCTGAGATGTTTACAGTATTGCTATTCTTTAAAAAACTCACCGTGTAAACTTAGGTGGATTGAGTATGAAGTGAACTGTCATTCCATCTCATTTGTATGGATTGACAGCTCACTTCGTGTACACTTAACCTAAGTTTACAGGGTGAGCTGTTTGTATCGCACTGCTGCAGTTTGGATCGCTCACTTGAAGCTGCACTTCACATAAGTTTTCATGGAGAATTTTTACAGAATAGACCGGCTGATCATCTCGATAGCGAATACGAAACCAGTGCGTCGATCAGGAAGTCATTAATTAACTTGGTGACATAATGTGACCGTGACATTGTGCTGTGTTATTTGTTATTATATTGAAAATGTGGGCAAATGATTTGTTTATTATTGGGATCACTGTTCACTGTTCATGATTAAACATATGTATAAGACGCGGATTTGTTCCGTTGTTGTTTGTTCATTTCTTCGTTGTTTTTTTTTTATTGCTTGTCATAAGGTTACATGGAGCGCCTTGCGTTCCTATCCGAAGCCAAAAAGACTACGTTTTTGTGAAGATACTGAAACCGGGTTAATTTTATTATTAAAGTTTCAATTTATAATTTAGTGTTAATTTTAACATGCACATACATAAATATATGTATGTCTTATATAACTATAGCTTTGAAAAATCGTGTAGGTAATGATAGTTTGTGTTATGGATCAATTAAACCCCATTCACCTTAGTACCCATTACTACTAGATATTTTAACCTCTTCACAAAATTGGAACTCTTAGGACAGTACGCCTGTTTCAAGTTATTATTTGCGTTCCGTTATGTTTTATAGCTTGTTTACTTATTCATGGAAACCCCGAAGTATGGTAATATTTACCAGAACTGGAGAACTACTCAAGTTTAGGTGTTTATGAGTTGTTTACTCAGTTGCGTAATCACATGAATTTTAACTATCGTAACGATCCAAAAAGTGTTTACTTTTCTTCCACAGTTATCTTATGGCTATTTCACAGAAAACATTATTTCTGGACATTAGAAGGTTTCTGAGAACAGAGATTAATATTTAAAACTTTCTCGACCTGAGCATTGAACCTGTTATAACTTAACGTAAGTTATAACAATCTACATGTATCTATTCATTTAGAGTGTTCTTTTGAAAAGAAAAGAAACGCCCTTAATTTTAGACCAAAATAAGTTACAATATAGGAGCTTAAAATTGCAGGGTGTAGCAATGGGCAGTCTTATATGCTAAACGCAATCTTTTAGAGATAACCTTCGGTTAGATTTGACTAAAAAGGCGAAAAGATACGCAGGTTGTATCAGAATTACCAAAAGACCAGAAGTATTATAACCAGAAGTTTTATAAATATGAAGTTACCGACATACTCGTATGCAGCTTGAACAGTAAGCAAGCAGAATTGACAGTGGGCATGGGCCTGGGCTAGCCATTCGCCAGGATTCAGGGCCAGGATAGATAATCGGTGCAGCAGACAAGTCCTGTAGTGGAGAATACGTATTGGCAGATAAGTGGGTTGTCTTCATAAGATATATTATAGCTGGGATACACTGGATGCGGAAGGCGATCTGGTGTTGTGAATTGGCTCGGATGTTCAGCAGAGTACTGCAATAGGCTGTATTAGGTAATTTAGATATACCTTTTTTTGGGACAAGCACACCACACCCACCACTCACCACCACTGCAACTCCTAAGAGTTAGAATAAAAAGTGTAGACCACCAAAAACACACAGAATCAATAAAGCTCGACGCGTTGCGGACAAACGGTTCAACTGTCTTGGATCCCGCAACGAAATTAGCCGAAATAAACAGCGGAGGAGCAATAAAAATATAATTTCCCCTTTCCCAAGCATAAATTATACCATTGGGTATAGCTAATACCCAATGGTATAATTTACAATAGATCAGTATAGAATGAGGCCTTATCATATATCTTGTTGCCCTGACCCCGGCCTCGCAGAGACCTGCCCTGAACTATATCGCGCTTCATTTGCCCTGCGAAGGGCAGACCATATTGCTAAGTAGCTATAGATGTATAATGTATTCTCAAATGATATGTACCTACTCTGTGATGAACTCTCCTTGTAAGATTGTTGTATGTTGAACCAAAATATTGTTTATAAGTATTTTGGCGTTCGTGGAATCGTGGCATTTGATTGGTTCACTCACTTCTGGGATTTTAATCCCAGAAGTGAGTGAATCGGTAAACAAACAACATGATTTTAGAATTAAATACATTTTAAATTTGTGTAACTAAAAAAGTAAGTCACAAAATAAAATGATTCAATTGATAGAAGAAAAGACTTCAACGCGTTTGCGGATTCATGTTACGGATAATTATTTTTGATAGTTTCTAACGACTCGGATATAAATAATACGTTAGTAATCCTATAAATAGACAAAAGTCACGTAAGGCTCAGAACAGTTCATTCAACAAAGACTTAAAAAAAACACTTTAGAAAAGACTTGGTCATCTTTACATTAACATTATACAATATCACGGTTGTATTCCCACAAGGGTTAAACAAAGGTATTGGAACACACATTCCACTGATAGGGTAGAAAGGGAGTGTGCCTACTTAGAAATTTAAGATGGAAAGGCCCAAGAACACTTTCCCTGAACCCTGCACTAAAGTTTTTTAATATAAAATAATGCACAATGGATTCTCGTCCTGTTGTAGGACAGATAAAATTTTATTGACACTTTTTAGATGCAACCATCTCTTTCGTTTTGTTTTGGCACTTTCTTGCATTTTGATTATATTATTTGGACCCAAAATAATTGTTTATAGCAGGCATCTTTGGGTTATATATCACAGGTTCTGTTCTTGTCCTGATTTTGTTAGTCCAAGTCACTAAGAATTAAGAAAGAAGTATCTTTCTAGTTTTTTGGTTCCATCCACGAAAAAAAAACTAAAAACAGGATAAAACCAAACAAATCACCGAACATATACCTCTATCAGTCTATCTTTATCGATATCTATATATATAGTACAAATGTAACGAATCGCTGCACATGGAAGATATATGAGAAAAAATATGATTGGGACGACCAACGCTAATAGCACCCAAAACAATTATTGTTAGAATGTTTCTCTGTTTGTCTGGGCACAGCAATTGTTAATAAAAATTGATAATTCTTAGTATCTAACACTCGGTACTTTAAAACCTCGTCATGACCATGTGGTGAACCAGATCATTATCATGGAGGATCTTCGTCACATTTGACGTCAAAGATGAGTCCATAGGCCTACGTGACAGGTCAAGTATCCATACTAGACTCCTTCACTTGAATGACAAAGCCATTGGTATTCAAGAGGAGACTCTAGTAAAATTCTTTAACAAGAATAGTTGAATGACATTGAGACGTCTTATGACATGTATATGATATTTTTTTATTTCTATGGTAACTTACTACTGCGCTTCTTAATTTAGAAAAACCATTTCTTACTTAAAAACTTAATGTTTGAAAGAAAAAGAGTTTATTTTTGCTATTTTTCAACGTAAGCAAAATCGAAACTTATTTTTTTTGCAGGTATTGCAAAACGTATAGTATGACCATGCTTCAGGATAAAGGTGTGTGCCTTTCTTGAGCGAGCTTCTGTGAACCTCTCACCGTGTACCGTGTAAGCTTAGGTGAAGTGAACACGAAGGGAGCTGTCAATCCATACCAACTAGATCGAATGACAGTACCCTTCATGTTCACTTCACCTATGCTTACACGAAGAGAGGTTTACAGAATCGCACTGGTGTTCTCCTTTGCTGCTTTGGGAAGATTAGATTTCCTAGAATCCTTCATTACACGCAACAAATAGCATCGGCGACATATGACACTCTTACATCCCCTTGATGGAATCTACTACAACACCTTTTTTATCAAAAATAACCCCATCCTTTCCACAGATCGCGGACGCCTTAAAACGAAGATAAAGTCTACACAACAACGTGACAAGGTATTAATAAAGGAAAGATTCACAAGACAGATACGAAGTAAGCCAATAAACCTATAAATAGTTCCCTTATTGTTGTTGATAGGTATTCACGAGAGGCCCCTACGTCATCCTCGCTGCTTGTGACGTCAGTCGGTGGTATGGTGCGTACGTGATGCCCATTGATATGCGACCTGCTCCATCTGGTAGGCATAAGCTATTTATGGATTGTGGTCAGGTTCTGCTCATTTATAAATATGAGAATGTGTCGGAAGATTGGCGCCAAATTAATATCATGTATACTTTTTAGCTGTCGTTGAGGAAGATGGCAACCGGCCCTTACTATTCACTGTTAGAACATCATAATTATTCACTTTACTGTTGGACAACAGTAGTTTTCAACTTATCCTAACTATACATATATACTACTAGCTTAAATAGTTACTTTGGGCAGCCATTTTAATTTTTAAGATACCAGTTTTTCAAAAACGCTTGAACATAATATGTTTTTTTTTTCAAGTGCCTAAATCCATTGTTTATGGCAATAATGACGGACTCCCATACACAATTTCATCCCCTTAAAGCCCTTCCCTTGTGATAAAATGTAATAATATAAATGTAGCCTTCGTCCTTCTCCAAGATCTAATCTATCTCTGTACCAAATTTCATCAAAATCGGTTCAGCGGTTTAGGCGTGAAAGCGTAACAGACAGACAGACATCATATATTTAATATAAATCTTTTTCGCATTTATAATATTAGTAGATCTATATATATCTATACTTAATGTTAAAATGTGAAAGTTTGGATGTTTAGGTGGATGGATGAATATTTGTAGCTGAATCACGTCAAAACGGCTGAACGGATCTTGATGAAATTTGGCACAGCGGTAGATTATAGTCTGGAATTGCATATAGGATAGTTTATCCCGGGAATATGTTCCCTTGGGATAATCTTCAGTATACACGCGGGCGGAGCTGTGGGCGGCAGCTAGTAATAATATTATAAATACGATAGTGAGTATGTGTGTTTGATACGCTGTCACGCCTAAATCGCTTATCGGATTGTGATGAATTTTGGTACACAGATAGATGGGACCCTGGAGACAGTTATAGGCTATTTTTTTTATAGAAATCTATTTCAACGCGAACAAAATCTCGTTATGTATATTTCTAGGAGAGATGGCAACCTGCCTCATCATTTACTGTTAGTACATCGTATTGTTCATCTTTTTTTAGGAAATAGGCTCTCTCGTGTACCGATTGCAGTAGTTCTCAACTTATGGCTCATAAACTTTTGAAAACGACTACACACATACAATATTGTCAAAGAATCAGCATTGCCGCTGTTTTCTGGATTACTAATGTTACGGAACCCTTCGTCGACGAGCCCAACTCGCAATTGAAAGGTTTATTCTATACTCGGAATTTTAATTCGATTCCAGATTTGACAATTTCAGTGTTGCAACGTTATGACAAGTACTAAATAGTGACGTTGCGAAATTATTCGATATGGAAATGGAATATTTCCGGATCGATTCTTCTCGTTTATAATTTTACTCTCGTAAACTAAGTATATCAGGAAATTAAATATTTCTGAACCGATAATTTAGTTTTGACGATTAATTAACGATCTGAGACTTTTCTTTTATAATTGTGTGTGAAATAAATAAAAAAATGTGATCATGAAGGAACATGACAAATAAAACAGATAGATGTATTATGGTAATAATTTATTTTATAAATTGTCGCCGTCATCGCTATCGCTATCGCTGTCACTTTGTAACATTTATTATAAATGTGTCTGTGATATTGTCAATTAACATATCTAGCCTACTCATTTTTTCCTTTTCTTTGACAACATGGGATACGCATTTAGACCATTCGGTAGCCGTAATTTTTTGAATGCCTTCCTGAAATAAATTTCTCACGTCTGTCAATTTGAAGTTCTTTTATTATAAGTTTTGTTGCACTGATTGTTTATCGATTTTTGTGTTCATCACTACACTATTATATGTGGTATCATTATTTCACAAAATGACAGTAGCTAATGTCAAATCTGGAATCGAATTGACTATAGTTTGTGGTTAGCTACAGAAATCAATAAAACGTTGAATGTTTGCGTTAGTACCTACATAGTGCTAAATAATAAAATAAAGTTAGTTTTATGAAAAGACTTTAACTTTTGAAAACGACTACAATGTATAATATCGTAAAAAATCTCCTTCATTAAATCCTTAACACAAAAAAGTATAATTGTCTTATTAAAAGTCTTTGCATTCCAATTTGGTAGAGTTCCTCATATCGTCACTAGTTTTTGTTATAATAAAATGACGCACATCGACACAAGTAGAAAAAAAACAGTTGTTTATCCTGAGTTGATTATTATAATTGAAAGTCGTAAAACCATCTTTAATTTAGGAAAAAAACAAGCTACAAAAAATGCAAAGTATTCTAAGCGATCGATTTTAAATTTCACTGGCCTTGGAAACACGTGTCTTCTATTCATAAGCCGTTATCAATCATTTTGGGTTATCCCAATGGTAAATGGAAAAAAACAACGTGAAAAATAAAAATAGAAAAGCACGAAGCATGAAAATATTCCTGTTGGAAACCATCATCGTTGCA